>OZ022559.1:685462-1370924 GCA_963991005.1 Barypeithes pellucidus
GATGTCTCGACAGGTGCGTTGGCACTTAGGCCTGTTAAAGTAATTTTATCGTTTGTATTCAGATTATAAACGAGATTATTTAATTTTTCTTGATTTTTTAGGAGAGATACTGATGCTCCAGTATCAATTAGAAATTTAAACGAATTATTTTGACAATGACATTCCAGATAAGGATTTTTATCATTATTATTTAGATATATTTTATATTCTTTTAAAGAGTTTAGATTCGCAAAATTTTGACAAGTTTCTTTAGAGAATTTATTTGAAACCTTTGCATTAGATCCACGCGGTGAATAAACAGAGCGAGAGTCGTATTTACTATTAAGGTCACGCTTGTGGAGTGTAAAGATATTTTTATTTCGCGAATTTTGTGATTGAACGTCGGATTCGTTTATTCCCAGTCCGTGGAAACGACGCTGTTCCCGGACGTTACTTCGTTTAAATTTACGCGATTTAACCCCTCGTGTAGAGTGTTACCAGAATTATTAGAATTATTTTTATTTTCGTTGTTTCGTTTCCTTTTAAAACATTCTGAAATAATATGCCCTTGTTTCTTACAATAATTACAAACTTTATGACCTTTGGTGTCATTCGAAAATGGTTTATTAAAATGAACTTCCTTTGGTACATTTCTTTTCTTAAAACAATCTTTCGTAAAGTGGCTTTTCGTTTTGCAGTGATTACAATATTTGTGTGTATAAGAAGAAGAAGAAGATGAGCTAGATTTTGAAATTTGAAGTGCTCTTTCTTCTTCAATAGCAGAATTAAAAGCATCGGATAAGGTTTTTAGTTCTTTGGCTCGTAAAAATCTAGAGATATCGGGATTGCTATGCAAAATAAATCTTTGTAATGACAATTCTTTAATAGTTTCGACTCGTCCTACACGTTCGTTTTCGTTTTGACATGTTAGACAATTCAATAAACGTGTGCAAAGTTTATCTACTCTATTATAAAAAGAATTTACTGTCTCGTTAGTGTTCTGTCTAATGGTGTTAAGTTCTTCCATTAATTGAGTATAGTGTTTTTTGTCTGAATATAATTGTAACAACAACCCTTTTAATTGAGCCCAACTTTGAATAGTTTTATCCCTTAATTGTGCTTTAGCGCTACCCGTGATTTTAGAAATTACAAATGCTATTAATGCATCCTTTTGTTGATCATTTGCAAATCGAAACGCATTATTACAATTTGAAATAAATTCGTGTAACTCTGTGCGAGTGCCATCAAAAGATTTTGAAATTAGTGAACACAAAAATGATAATTTGTAAATAACTTCTGCTGGAGTAGCAGGGGTACGGTCATTATTATCAGTTAATATATTAGTTGTACTATTTGCAGTACTGGTTGACGAAGTTGCCATTTTTCTTTTATAATTATGTATATATAAAAATTAAAGTACAAAGTAGAGGTACAAGTGTCGAAACGAAAAAGAAAAAATATCAAAAAGAGAAACAAAAATAAGATATAAAAATATGTAGAGAACTTTATCAGCAAAAATTATAAATGGTGGGATAGGAAAAAGAAAGGAAAAGTACGACTTACTCTAGTGGTCCTTGCAAATTGTTCGTCTTCTCGGATTATTGATCTGCTTGCCTTGGCTGAAGATCTTCCCCGTGTTGCGAACTGGTCCCGAAGTCTAAGGAGTTGAGACTCGCCGATTTGTTTGGTTATCAGTTGCCTTTCCCGACACAAACCGTGACTTGTTGCAGAATTGTGGATTTCTGCACACCCTTACCGAACTGCGCCAATTTTATGTTGGGATACTGGTTTATTTGCAAAAACTGTCACTAGTAAGTCGTATTGTCGTTAAGATGTTTATTTCATGTCTATTTATAATTAACAAAAATAAGAACAAAAAAATAGACAAGAGACGTTTGAGTATAGAGTCGAACTAAGTGAAAAAGAATAATGATTAATCCTGCGTTGGGCCAATCAGTTTTATTAAGAAGCTTGAACGTGTGAATGGGACATTCATACGTGACAAATAAACTGTTTATTTTGAATAAGAGTCGTTAAAACAAAACTTTAGAAAGTATACTATTAGGGAAAAATGCATCATGGAATTAATAATGAGATCCTCATCTTATTGATTATTCAAGATAGAAAAATAGTAATTTGAAAGAAGGTAATTATTGGAAAACGTGAGCTTCCTGAGATTTAAGTTTTAAGCTTTTAGTTGTGTTGCATGATTATTAATTTAGGAAAATACAGGGTGTATGGTGGATACAACACGCCCAAACCTAAAAATATTCCCAACAGGGAACTTTACAGATCCACGGATTAAGATAAGGCGTGTATTATTATCAGTTCCAAAAATATAACCAGTCGAGTGAAGTATTCGATTTTAGGGTTTCTGAGCAAAGCTGACAAATACAAAAGCCTTTTGTCAGTATATTTTTATGTTGCCATATTATTACCTCTCTTTCTTTGTCCTAGCTTGGAAACACATTCGGGAATATATCGGTTCCTTATTTTATCGACGGCTCTCTTGTGGCCACGATAGATGAAAATTTATTACCGCATTATAAATTCATTGAACTTTATTATTAAACATACGTACGGGTTAGAATAGAAGTAATTTTGGATTCATGTTATGTGCATAATATGGTTCTTTACCGCTTACTTACAATATTTGAATATACGTACAAATACTTAGATATAATTTTTTTTTTATGATCAAACACAAGCACTATAGGAAAAATCCTTTAGGGCACTCTGGGAGTGGTGCGTGTGCGCAAATTCACGTTGGTTTTGAATCGTTGGAGATTATATTCGTTGGGAAAAACGACCTCGGGAAGGTCGTTCCACAATGATGTAGTCCTCCAGATGAAATAGTTCTTAAATAATGAAGTTCGAGGAGTACTAAGCTTAACCACATATGGATGGGCGGCAGTGGTTCGTCGTGTATTTCTGATATTCGCCGCTCTGGGCGGAATTAAGAGGGCAAGGTCAGCCGAGCACTTTCCATGAAAATATCTGTAAAAGAGAGTCAATTAATCACCAACTTGCTTTCGATGTTCTAGGCTGTCGAGGTTCTTCGTCAGCTCGTGGTTTCCAATCAGACGAATGGCCCTCCTTTCGATGGAGTCCAGTAGCCGATGTTTGGGTGCAGAGCTCCAGACATGAGAGCAGTACTCTAGTGATGGTCGAATCTGGGCTTTGTATAGTGTCAAAAGTTGTTGAGGCGTGTACAACTTTCTGGTTCGGAAGAGTACCCCAAGCTTCTGAGAAGCTATCTTGGCGATTGCCACAACGTGGTTATGCCAAGACATATTTCCTCCCAGATTGACTCCCAGCAAACTAATAGATGAAGCCAGTGGGATTACGTGTCCGTCCATGACTATATCCGGTTCTGTAATGTTAACCTTTTTAGAGAAAACTGCTGCCTGGGTTTTTTTAGCGTTAAATTCGACTTGGTTACTGTCACCCCAAGCCAAAATTTCTTCCAGGTCTTTGTTGAGGCGTGATACTTCATGCTGTCTGCGAAGATGTGCGTAGGCAGCCGATGTTTGTGCATTCAAAGAGAAAGATGATAAAAGTGTGCAAAACTAACTATCGGGTTTTTCGTTTTCACTAGAAGGTCGTTAATGTAGAGTAAGAAGAGAGTGGGAGACAATATGGACCCTTGAGGAACACCGGCATTGATGGTGAAGGTGTCTGAGAGAAATCCGTCAATCGCCACTTGCAGATAGCGGTCCTTAAGAAAGCTAGAGAACCATGCACAGAATCGACTGGGCATACCATAGGATCGCAGTTTACTTAGAAGCCCCTCATGCCAAACACGATCAAAAGCTTTAGAAATATCCAGTGCAACAGCTCGAGACTCCCCATGATGTTCGATTGCGTTGTTCCAAATATGGGTGACATAGGCTAGAAGATCTCCAGTTGATCTGGACTTCCGAAAACCATATTGATGATCGCTGATAATGTTGAAGCCTTCCAGGTACTTTAGAAGATGTTGGTTAATAGTTAATATGGTTAATAATAATTTTATTATTTAATAGTTCATAATTAAATTAATAAAAGCAGTGGATTATTTGGTGATCGCAAACCATTTATTATGCAAATCTTCTCAAAATAAGATTTCCTAATTAATTTTTATGCTTGAATAATCCCTTTTTGTACATACATATTAATGAGTACACTAAATGAAATCTAGGAACTAGGCTAGTAAGTACACGGTTTTTCACTATAAAAACAAGAGCTATGGAGAAATCGATTAACGTGTGCTGAATCACAATGTCTAATTGCATTCGGCTTGTTTAGGTATGTTAACTAAAAACTACCGCAAAAGTCAATTTTGTTGCGTTTTCTGATAATTAGGAATGAAAGTGTATCGGCGTTTTGAAACGGTACATCAGTTGTTTTGCCTACAGATAGGTATTAATCTTTAAAGGAAACCTGTAACAGCTTTCAAAGTTCAGTTTTTGAAAAATAGTATTAAAATCCCTCTCTTTAAAACATTCAAACCTAAATTCTATTGATGTATGATAGAAGGTACTTTGAACATATACAGGGCGTGAATTTGAAAACGTCCCACTATTAATATATCGCTTCCAGTAAATAATATTAATAAATCGGAAAAACCGGGGAGGCTTTTAAAGAATATTTGCAGCCTTCGTGGTTTAACCCTCTAGGAGGGGTAGATGTTGCCCTTAATATCTTAAATGGGAAGAAGGTAGTCAAGTGGAACGTCATTTTAAAGGCCCTTTAAATCGCTTTACAATAATACCATAATTTATTCTTTTTCAGAAGTACTTTCCAATAAATCCCGATCCACTGCACTGAAGTTTATCGTTTTTAGGATTTTATTTTAAACAATGTTATTGTGTTGACTCCTCTTTTAATAAACACGCTGTATAATTTTTCATAATAACGTTTATGTTCCTAAGAGGTTTCATGAGAATAACTAAAAATAAGACAATGGCTCTAAAAATATGCGCTCGATTCTTATTATTGAAACACAGCAAATCAAACTAAGAAAATGCAATTCCATTTGATTTTTATACCAATAGAAAGTTAAGTGTTTTTAATAATAATAATAATAATAATTGTTTTATCATGAGAGAGAAACTCGAGCAAGTGTTTTAAAGATTGTGAGAAATTTTAATTTTATATTTTAACATACCTAAAAGTATTATTTTGTAAAGAATACTAATAATTTAATTATGAAAGAAATATATTAGATATTCCAGCCAGTAAAGTTCCGTGGGGATTTGCATTTATTTATGTTCGTTATTGAACAAAACGTTTGAATTTCTTTCTTCTTGAGGGCCCCTTAAATCCGGAATTTTTTTAAATTTCTTGTATTTAAATTTAATATTATGAAACTTATTGTAAAATACTGCTACCAATTTTTTCCCGCTTGTATTAGTTGAAATTATCTTTGTAGATCATGCACAGCCCAGAGCAAAACAAGTAAACTGAGAAACGGTAGATATAATAACCTCCCGCCCATGCATGCGTACCTCATTTAGGCAATGTATGTGTGTTTATTAATCCCGATGATATATTAATTTAGTGTGGCAGCAATTCTAAATTTTATGATGTCATTTCAGTCGTTTCCACGATGCCAGTTGGGTATTTAACGGCCTTTTTTAAATTAGACTCATTTAATGAATGTGTTAATAATATTCTAGTTTCTGCGCTTAAACTATTTATCTGCTTTGAATATATCGTAGAATTTCTGGAGCACACTTCTTTTCAATAGTCCAGGTTTCACATCCATGCTACTCCACAAAATGAAATCCTTCGCATTCTTATTATCATTTGATTTATCAAATCAAATCAAATCAAAAATGCCTTTATTTTGTTGGTAAAAATCATTATAAAAAAATAAATATCGGGTGGCGGTATCCAACATACCGCCACCCGATGACGTAAGGTTTTTCCCATTTTCTGCTAGGAACTTTAATATCATATACAGTATGTTTCAAAAAACGTGCAATCGTTTGTGTGGTGATTCCTTACCCATAAATAAGATAATACAATGTGTTAAAATTTTTCGGTGATTTAAAAATATTTCCGAAACGCTTTGGTAGTTTTAGTGAAATTTGGGTTGTGAAAAGTACCTAAAATAGCACAAACAAATCCCAAGTTCACTATTTTGTATACTTCAAGCTGTCACCTTGTATGAATTATGTATATGTATCATCTTTATTTATTACCCATTTACACATAACAATGTTCTGATATCATAGTAAGTATTCACTGGGCTGTCATGTAGAGTATGCCGTAGTAAATTCCTTTACAAGAAGTCGAGGTGGATATCACTTTCTAAATGATTACAAGTGTGCCGTATTAATGACATTTTTTTTATTGCAAGAAGCGCTACAACGTCTTCGGAATGTCGTCGACCATTATTACTCTTGTAATGTAAAATATGTTTATGGGATTTTTATTGGGAAGAATTGCAATAAAATATCGAATGGGTTTAACACTCAAATATAGAAAGAAAAGAAGCAGTCATGCATAAGAAAGTAAGGTAAACACATATTTCAAATAAGAGTATTGAATAAAAACGGAATCATTCAAGTTTAGAATCTTTTAAAATACTACAGGATTCATTTTCATTAAATTTAAAGCCGCCAAAACGTACAGAAATAAACGTTATATACAATAAAAAGTACTTTTATTGTTTCAGGTAGAGGCATGAGTGAACTAGGCGTGGTTCGAGCCAGCCCGGACTCAGATTGCAACAGCAATCTGAGGGGCTCGTGCCTCAGTACAACCTCTTCACAAGATGTGGATTTCATACAGGACAACTCGGACTACCAGTGGTTTTTGGACTATGGGTAAGATTTGTTTCCTAGTTCAGTAAAATAACAATAATACTAAATATAATAAATATTCCATCCCATCTTAAGAACACAGTGTTAATTCTATAATAATAATTAAATACTACTTTCCATAATATTATTCTTAATATTGTAACGTTAGAGTTATTACAAAAAAACACGATTTTACATCCTAAAAATTATCACATGTAGTAAAAGCCTTTACACAACAAGGAACAAAATTCCCTTTCACGTTTTTAATTTGAAAAAGCCAAGTGCCCGTATTTAAAGACGTGCTTTTCGTGGCCTTATAAAAAGAAGGGTCGTAAACGCAACAAGAATTTAAAAAGCATATTATTTCGGGAGTTACATAGCTAACAATGTTATTCAGACTACAATGGAAGTCAATAAGTTAACTTTAAAACTTCAATATTTATAAAAAATTAAAGTTGAATTTTTTTTATAAATTCTCCAGATACAGAGATGGAGGGACGAACCATCACACCAGCATCCTCTCCCTCCCGGAAACTTACGAGGCAGGTGACAATTATTACGACGCTCTGGCCAAAAATATGGACGCTAACCTCGCCGAGGCGGACATGGAAAGTTTTAAAACTGAAGATATTCACGCTTTGCTGACTAACCTGCCGCCCATGTGTACTGATCATCTCAGTCAAGAAGTGAGTTTTGATCATTTTCACATTGATCATGATCATTTGCACATTTCAAAATTAAATAAACGATTTTCTTCAATTCAGTAACATATTCTTGACAATGATACTAGCAATAACGATAGAAAGTGATATATTTATTGTACATCAGAATTGTTTTTATTATTTTCTCTTTAACAACACGCTCCACGTAAAAAAATATTTTTAATTTATTTCTCAGAAGTAATTCAATTATTATGTGCCAAATTTATATTTTTATTTTTCATGTTAAATAATCTTTAAAAAAGCGGAATTATATTGTGTTTCGCCGATTTTTGGTATACTTAATACAATAAAATCGCCTTTGGCAGCTTCTTTTTCTATGCTCTAAAATGTGTTCTTCCTTAATGCCAAATATTGCTAAAGCAACAGTAAGCGTGATTTTTATTGTTTTTGTTTGATAAAATTTGCCCATTGTGACTTTACATAAAGAGAGCGCACATACTAATGGATATAATTATCCTTATTTTGGGTTTTACGGCTAAGAAAGACTCCTTTATTGTTAAATGTTTTTTCAATTTAGGCCTCCGTTTTTGCTAATTTGAATTTCCATAACCGAATATTTTTTGCTTACTAATTATTTTATTACCTAGTGCCTTTGTATCGGCTTTAAACTCCCTTTAATTTATTGTTTATGTATATTTTTACACAAACAACATAATAAAATATTGTGATATGGAAAATATGTAAATAGGGTAGAAGAAATGGGTCCAAAGTCCATTGCACCTTTCGTTGACAAATTTGGTATACGGAATTAACATTATCTTATCGGTTTATTACGTTTGTAAATGATATGCATTCCTGTTTAAATTTCACAAATAAATTAAATAGAAACCCACTTTTATAACTTTCTTAAGTGTTTTTAGAAAATCTGGCAGCCACCATAAAACAAACAACAAGGATATTAATTTTTAGGAAACCTTTGAAAATTCCATCGCAAATTATTATTTGAAACTGTCGCCAACTTGACAATGTGTATTTTTAAAATTATTCCTTTTTAAAAAATAATTGACATAATTAATTCAGTTTTCGGTAATTATTTCCTAATAAATATATACCAAATTTCAACGCTTTACGCCAAATATTATTTTAAAAGTAGGTCCTTTTTTAATATTTTGATACGCAACACTAAATAATTTGTTTAAAGCCCACCCTAACAATAATTTGTAAAAATTGATTAATTGCTAGATTTCTTGTATTATTTTCTCTTTACTAGTCTAGTCAGTAACAGTTCTAGCACCCAAATAAGTAATTAATTAGTAATAATTGTACCCTTTTAATAACTTGCACAGTCGCTTTATATGGCACCAATAACAATTTATACAGGTATCAACCCTTTGGGTCTAATCACCTTTAAACGTAGTAGATGGAGGCGCGTGGGAGTCAATTTAGTTGTGCTTGAGCATCAGTTGTGAATTTGTTGTTACAGACGAACAGACAAGGCGAGTCATTTGCAGAAGTGTCCGGCTCAATGATGTGCAAGTTCGATTTGGACAGTTTTATTAGTCCACATAGTAGTTCTCAGGTGAGTCTGGCTATTATCCGTAAGTTGTCGAAGCCGCAGTATTTTTTCGACAAAATCTGTTGTCAACTTTCAACCTATATGTGAGTTTTATTATTTAGGGAGAAGACTGTTCAGCCAACTCGAACTCAATGTCAATCTGCAAATCTGAGCTCCTCTTTAGTCCAGTCAAAGAAACACCGATGCCAGGAGCGAATTTTTCCGTAGATTCGTTGGATTGCGATCTTCACGACATGATGCTGACCTGCCAAGCCAACAAAGACAATTACACCATCGCGTTCGAAGGCTCAGTTACAATGTATAGTGAAGATAGTGATTATCATGAAACAGGTACATATGTGAAGTAAAAATTAAACAAAAACTGAAATTAGGATTGAACCAATGAAGAACAGGCATAGATCGTAGTTTATTCATAACGGAAAAATCTAAGGAATGTTTTCAATTTCTACATAAAAAAATATCTCATTCTTTCGTACTTACCTCCAGAAAAAAGATATTTTGTAATGTTTTGCATAATCCTAAGATAAGTATTTGGTTTTCATTTTAAAAGGTTACGTAGAATGTACCTTTATTATAAAAATCAAATATTAGAACATATGGTACCTACTTTTTGTCGATATGCATAAATAATTTTGAGTAATGTATCATTAAAAACTGGTATTTTCAATTACAGACTAAGAACTCTTATTTCATGCCATAAAATTTAAATAATTTATTTTTAATAACCACCACTTCCTTTTTAATTTTATCTTTAAACAAACTATGATGATGAGATGTAAACAAAATTTCATTACATTATTTGATATTCTCATAATGCTCTCTGATAAAATTTATTTTAGTTGAATCAGTTCTGGGTTTACGTCAGTGCTTTCTCTATTCAATTCAATAAAATACTAGATTCAAAAAACAGGTAATTTAATTAGAAATATTTCTTTCAGATAAAAGTTCTTCAAATTCGAACCCAACTAACCAATCCGGAAGTGTGAATTTAGAACTAAAACTCCAAAGTCAAAATCTGAGCAAGAAACTTTTAGAGGGATCGATGACGCAGTCGGACTCGAGTAGTTTTACTACTTGGAGTAAACTAAAAGTGAGTAATTCCAAACCATTAGAATGTGCACGAAAATAACCCTTTTTATAGTATAATTTATTTGTTTTTTTCTAATACATGTTTATTTTGTTTTCTAAAGGGAACTCTATCATTTTACTTTTCATAATTTTAATCAAGACCCAAAAAATCGCCGTCACAATCTCCAGTTGTGCCAATATCCTTACATTATTTATTATATTGAAACTAACATATTAAACAAGTATTTAAAAAATTGTTAATCTGAAACTATGCAAACTAAAAACTGTTGCTCTAGCCGTAAGCTTTGAATCCTATTTTAATTCGTAGAATTTTTACCCTTTAAAAACAAATCAAGATCTATAATCTATTCAAAACCGAGAGTCACTACACGTAAATAAATGCACGTGACCCGTAATATTCACCAGGACCGCACTAAGCATTGGTATTTTTTTTTTATATATATATTTTGTTCGGGTTTGTTCAATCAATGGCGATAGGTTCATTTGCGGCATTTGTGCTGCTAGACATATTTATTTAACGGTGATTAAAAGCAGTAAATCTCGATTTAGGCCTCAAATGCACTAGGGTTATACTGCTACTATAAAGCACATCAAACTGAAACCTAATCCAAATCTGGAAACAGCGCCAGTCGGGCGCTTCTAGATATTTTATGGCCGATTAACCAATCGCAATGTAGAAGTTCCAGTATCGATCGCCGATGACACGTTGCCTACTGTTTACATTCACTGAATCTTGGTTTTGAATAGACTCTATCGTTTCATAACCGTATCAAATGATTTTTTTCTATGTAGTTTTACAATATACATAAATATTTTAGAAAAGAAATAGTGACGACCATTTGAGACGGCCATCAGGCAATAACAACAATTCCGAGGATGAAACTAGTCATTTAGTATTAAGCGATACAGCACTGAAAAGCCAAAGTTTACCTAATTTACATAAACGAAAATTGAGGAATATTATCAATAAAGGAGCGAAAAGTGACAGCAATAGTTCGGTAAGGACAAGACAAATTGTTACTATAGGTTCAACTTTCGAAAAACTATAAAAATCCGAGTTTAAAGTTGTAATTAAAAATATTTTTTAGACTGATACAACCGTGAAAAGACGGCCAGTTAAAGTCTTCGATATCCACCACCATATCCAAAGCAGTAGCGGAAGCGGCTCCATGTCCGACATGGCTACCTCAGTAGACGCCAGTAATTGTGAGCCCACCAATAACAAACAGCCAAACTTTAGCTTGGTGAAACTTTTTATGAAACAAAAAAGCATGAGCCAAGAGGGTAAGTGACACCATTTATCTGAAACGGTAAAAAATTACAAGGTCGACCAGTGGCGTATATAGGGACGTGGAAGTCCCCCTCCCCCCCTCGAAATGTAATTTTTTAACCAATTTATTCAAAGATTGCTAGGAAAAATATAAATCTTGATTATGTTTGTTTTTAGTAGATGATTGTTTTGTTTGTTCTGTTTAAACGCTCAGTATATTTTTTTGTTTAGTTAATAATTAAGTCAGAGCTAGTGGCGCATTCGCTATTTTGTTTTTTTTAAATCAATATTTCGATACTTTTTCGTTTTATCCTAGAAGCGGTTAATTACTCGTTTTTAGGGACCAAATGAAATTTTGTCAATTTGCACAAATTTCGATTCCTGTTTCAATTAAGTATTAATCAGAAATTTTAAAGCTTTAGATATTGATCCCCTAAAACGGGTATTTTTGGATGAAACTAAAAAACAACGAAATATTGATCAAGGCGCCACTATATTTTTTTTATGTAAGACCCCCAAAAAATGTAACACACTTAGAAGTAAACCATTTTAGGGACTTCATAGCAAATCTAGATGAAAAAATAAAAATGATTTATTAAAGTGTCAAAAAATGATGTATGGGGTGTCGTTGAATTTGGTATGGTATTCAGAATCGATATACACAAAAATATACTGGGGTGTTCCATTTAAAAATCCAAAGTTGAAGTCATTTCCGAGACAAAATGGAGTCCGTCATGTCATAAAATGCACAATAATATTACATACAGACCCACCGAATTCTATTTCTGTAATTTAAACAATAAAAACGTAATAGGAGGGAGCGTTCCTTCTGAAACACCCGGTATAATAAAAGAAAATTGTTACTTATTTCCTATTTATTTTCTAGGTATGTCAATGACAATGGACCAACTTTCCTCCTCAGATAACTGGCCCGGATCCCAAAGCGGCGACAGTTCGGCTTCAGACGCGAAGAACTCGGACCACCAGAAAAATCTGGAACTCAGCAACGACCAAAAAACTAGCCAAAGCAGCGTCAGAACCTACGATCTCATAGCTGAGGAACCCGAGGATATTTCAAAGAGCGAACAACTGTCTGAAAGTATCAGTAAAATAGAGTCTGTTAACGAAAGTTTCGAAATAGAGAGAAGGGCGGCACCGTCTAATTTGAATAATAATGACAGTTTCGGGGTGCAAAGGAGGCCCAAAGCACCTAGTCCGAGAACGTTTTCGGGCCTGAGTAAGGACCTCTTGGATAGAAGCATTCAAACGTCTCAATTCTCCGAAATACTTAACCTCAAGAACGTTACCAAACCTCCAATTCCAAAGGTCAAACAACCTATACGACTCATCGAACCATCATTTCTAAACAAGCTCAAAAAAGAAGGTGAGGTACAAAAACCTGTGTACGTTTTGTACCCCAACTACGTCCTACCAGACCTAGATTTCCTCAACGAAAAACCGGACGTTGCGAATGTTCTGATTGTCCCTCAAAAGGCGCCTCATATGTTCTCAGTGAATCGCATAAGACCTTTTAGCTTTAACGATATCGAAATGCTCAAGAAGAAAGGATTTAACCATGTGAGGGATTGGGATTCTTTGACGGTATTATTACCGCAGGAATACAGGAAGATATTGGCTGAAGTACCGGAGGTTTCAAGTCACGTTAAAGTGAATATGAGAGAGAAACCGTCCTTTATGAGGTAAATATTTTTGACAAATATAAAAATTTAACTCGCTCCATTTTAGAACTTGTTTGGAATGCAATGCAATGAAATAATTGTTATATATATTTTTTCTAGATCCAAACGACGTCCGTTAAGCTGCGAAATCAACACAACAAACATATCAAGTAGTTCGAGTACCGCTACACAACCCAGCAGTGGTTACAGGGGTTCCTCCTCAATCCTCACCGACTCACAGAACAGTCCGGCGCCTCAAAGTAATCTTAATCCACTCTTCGTCTACCGATACGATAGTGTTACAAGCTCAGAAGCGAGTCTAGTCAACAGGTAAATACGTATTTTTAATTTTCTAGTAATTAAAATCATTTTCTCAAATATAAAATGTGAAAAACTCATACTGATCCAAAATTGTATTTGTATCTGTTAAATATAATTTATTATTTATCTTACAGTGATAAACAGAGGCAAGGTATTACCACGACACCATCCTGCCCCTTAAGATGTGTAAGCTTGCCGCATCAAGAAAGCGTTCCACCAAGACCGCCGTTGCCGAGAGGGATTTTGAGAAAGGCCGAATTGAACAAGAGGTACAGCATGTACGAGACTAGTGAGGAGGATATTCCAAATGAGGAGGTAAAAACTCGATCAATTTAAATGATATTCAAGCCTCCAAGAAGGAGTATAATCTGTAAAATTACGATTTTCTTGCTTCTTTCTGTCTAGCGTTGAAGCCACTTTTATATATAGCAGAAACTTAGTTCTTTATATCTTCTATATAGTATGTATTACGTTTGTTCTAGGTGGTTTACAACAAAAGAAAATCTCTGCCCGAACCATACTACCTAATAAGGAACAAGAGATTTTCCGAGACAGAGGACGAAGGAGTAGACGCAGGCACATCAAGCAGCAGCTTAGACGAACACCCGGAAAGCCTACCATCCCACAAACCCGACTATCTACTTCCCAACATGTCTACAGACGAACTTATGCAGCTGGAAGAATATTTGAAACTCAGCGGGTTTTCATCTTCGGACGAGGATAAGACTGGAGAAAGTTTGATGCAATTGAGAAGTTACGTGACCAAGTTTCTGGCTTTGAAAATCAACCAGGACGGTTCCGAGCATTTCGGCGGAAAGAAGTCTGTTAGTTTCGCGGAGAAAGTAAATGTAGCGCCGAAGCAGTTAGAAACTAAGCATTTTATTCCACCAAATAACTCCCCTAATGTGTCCGCTTTTCTTCAACAGCGTAACTTCCAGCCAAAGACGCTGGCGGACATTCCTATCTGCGAAGAGAATGAAAATAGCCCGAATTATTCTAGTCCTCAAACTACCCCTATACATCTGTGTAAGAATGCCTCCGACAACTACGTGCAAAAGAGGTCATTGATTAATGGGGTTCTGGATGCCGTAGAGCAACTTATGCAACATTTTTCACCAGCTTCAAATCAACAGGAACTTAACGCATTAGGTAAGTCTAACTTTTCTACGACTACCAGTAGAGTGCGATTAAATATAATAAGTACAGTAAAAAAATAATTTTATTCAAAAACATAATTGTTTTTTGTTCTTTTTAGGTGACTCCAGTGTGAATCCAGCCTGCGCCAAACTGGCTTTAACCACGCTATGTCCAGCTTTGTATGCAGTCCTCAGTGATGGTCTCAAGCCTTGTTTGGAAACCAGTTTTGGTGCTATAAACAACTCAGTGTGGCAGGTGGTTGAAGGCTCTGCACAACAAGGACCGTTGACTAAGGCCTTGAACGATCTTGTTATGAAGATCAACAGCGAGGATGTTATTAGTGAAGGACTAGGTAAGTAGGTACTTAATTTTTTTGAATCGAACCACAAGGATTAGAAAAAAAATTATCGTCCTCAGAGATGATGTGGCTCGATCAGTTTGTTGTCCTTTTAAGAATAATTACTTGTGCGAAAATAGAAGATATTTTATGTAGAATTCCTTCAACATAATTTTCTTAAATAATAGAAAAAGTTTTGTAATTTTACTTAACAACAAGAACTGTAAATAATATCGCGGTATAAAACTATGATTTTTTTTTCAGTAAAATTCAACGCCTTCATTTTTGGTCTCCTCAATGTACGGTCATTAGACGCTTGGACTAGCTACCTGCGAACGAGAGAGAGCGTCCTCAAAAAACATTACACAGCTGACTCATTGCTAGTCCTCTCGCACACAGGAGGCACAAATTTGAGGGTCATGTTAGACTCCATGGTGGCGGCGTTGCAACCTCTAGCCTTCTTACCTTTCCAATTGGATCTTCTTTTTGAGTACAAGCAGTTGCATTTGAGTTTTAAAAGGATGGATTCGTACCATCAGCCAGTTAGTCCTACTCACAAGGTAATTTAAGGACACTCCATTTACCATATAGAATAAACTTCTACCATTATTATATAAAAAATATTATATAAAACAATACTGTTCCTCTTTCAGCATTCGACATCCCCAAACTACAAACAATTCCTCTCGGCAAAGTACGGCAGTCGGTCAAACTCGGAATCCGAGGACATTTCAATAGCCACAACTGTCAGGAACATCCATTGCCACGATGCAGGTCTGCCGGATTTGCTCAACTCCTCGATAACTACCTCACGATTGAGGAGGAGCGATAAGGAGAGACCCAAGAGTTGTGTGGAACCCGGAATTCTAAATAACGGACCCAACTTCAAACTTGGCGAGGATGTTAATATTGTTGCTAAAAGAAGGTTGGTATTATTTATTACATTAAATTTCAATTCACATTACAAAAAATGCTTAATATAAAAAATATGTTTCAGATGGTCAGGCATTGCTCTAAATTCCAAATTGTATCAAGCCTACGAGAGGCTAGCAAAAGAAGACGAAGAGTACGTAGACAGTTTAGAAACCCCCCAAGCGAGCTCACCATCAAAGTCCTCCAACCAAAGTATCCCGCATCATATTCCTCCGTTGAGGGACGAACAGAATGGCGAGCCCGAATCGTTAGATTCGAACTTTTCCGACGAAAAACCGCTAAATGGGAAAAGGTTCAAAAAGTTGCAGAAAAAGTGGGAGATGTTGAGTGGAAAGGAGTCGATGGAGAAAGATTCTCCACCTCCAAGTCCTACTCATACGGCGAATAAATCAAGGATACCAAGGTAAAACCAGTGTTTTAATTTGTGTTTAATTATTTACTGAAAAAAATACAAAACAAAAAATTATAGCAGCAAACTTATTTTACTTATCTTTTAGGTTAATAACATCTCCAGTAAAGCCATCAGGCATACCAGTATTAGTATCCCCGCCAAACAGGCAACCAGGCAAAAAAATAACTAGTCCTCAAGGAGCCAAACCCGTTCCGTCAGCCAAAGGAGTCGACAGTATCAAAAACTCGCCAGCCAGAAAAGCTGGGCCCAGGACGAGTCGAGTGGACCAAGTGGATAACCAAGAAACTCCGAGACATATTACAAGACCGAGTAGTTTACCTTACAAGCCGGCTAATCAGAGCAGCAAGAGTAGCAAGATTGTGCCCCAGAGGAGGGCGGTGTCGAGTTCGTTAAGCAGGAGGCCTGCGAGTGGAACTGGAAGCAGTGTTACACCAAAGTAAGTTCAGTTAAGACAAACTATAATTTTTATTAACTTTATTCACGTACAGCCTGAATTTATATTGCTATGTTCCTTGTTGGCTTGTACTTACTGAAGTAAATTCATTTTTTTTAATCTTTCAGTCATTTCTACACAATATATGAATATGGTGGCGGTACCTATACGTAGCATAATCATACTTCAAGAATTATACCCAATACCCAAAACTTTTATGGTTTGTAATCATTGACGTCAACGAACTAACGCCATATGTTTTGTGATACTAACTCTATCAATGCCACGCTATTTTCTGATATATTTTAGTGCCTTAAAACATATCTAATTTTTTCACAAAATTTGACATGAAAATAACTATTGTCGCCTGTTGAATATTTTATATTAAACATCGACTACAAGTTAATCAAAAGTGGGACACTAAAGTGGAAACCGCAACGTTTTATCTTTGATAATAAGTCTAATACTCCCCAGAAAATGTCAAAAAACACCGTGTACTCTACATTAAACCCGCATTTTCCTATTCGAGTCTCTCCTGTACAATTTCAAAAAATACACGTCAAACGTTCTGGTTTTTTCTTCATTCCTACCGACAACATCCTAAAATATACTTAAAAAAAAGCGATATCTTTCAGGGTTGTACGGACGTTAAGTCACAGACTACCATCAGAGAGTGGTCACTTGTCCTATAACGAAGGCGAACGACTGAAAGTAGTCTTGGAAGTGGACGACAAGTGGCTCTTATGCTGCAGGGGCACTCAAAAAGGGCTGGTGCCCAGATCTGCCGTCATAGCTGACCATGGAAGGTTCTGATAAAAGGCTTTTGGCTGCAATAAACTTGGTATGCGTGGTTCATGTTTTTAGGATTAATTCTTCTGGTGAAATACATATTTGGATTTTAAAAAAACGATCATAACTCACCAAGCTTGGGTGGAAACGCCATTAGGAAACCATATTGAAACTATTGTATCTTTATTCCAGTGGACAAGAAAAGACTGATTTTTTTCTATATTAGACACCTCACCGGAAAAGTTAATTTTAAAAACAAGAATTGTGCATAGGGTTCTATAGATTTATAATTTGTTAAGGTTTTCACAAAAGAAAAGCCATTTCACACCATTACTTGGGGAATTAAATTTATTAAATTTCAACACAATCGTGCTAATTTTGGCTCTTTAAAAAAACTTCGCCCATTTATCAGTTACAAATCGATATATATTTACAACTTACCAAAATATAAATCTACCGAACCCAAACTAGACTGGTCTTGTGATGTAATATAATAATTATTTAAGACATTAGTTTATAAGGTGCAAAAAGATTTAAAAACTGTGCTAGTTAACTGCTACCCGTTAAAATAATTGTTATTTCAGAATTAAGAGTAAAGGTAATAGTCTTGTTGTCGCTTATTGTTGTTGTAAGCGTGATTATGTTATTTGACTTTATTTGCTTAGGTTTTTTTTTTTGATTTGTCGGTGTGATTAGGAGGATGGTTTTTCTAGTTCACAAATTATAATTTTACCTATTTATGAACTGAAAAACTATACAACCATACCCAAATATATGAATTGAATAGTCATTTAGTAGTACTTAATACCTGAACTAAGTATATTGCGGTAGGAATTTAATATCTGGTAGTAAGGGGGTCTACCCCCCTCCTATGACCTCACACGACCTCTCCTTACTACTAATCTATATTGCTTTAAATATAGTGTAAATTATACAGGTTGGGTAACCACCAACATTATGATACAATAACTCAAAAACTGTACCCTGTATTCATTTTGTTTAAGCTAGCTAACATTGCCGCTTAAAATTTTACTAACATATCCAAAGAAAACTTGGGTGGTTGGGTCTTTTATATATTTTTCTTTTAAATGAAGGAGCCTTTTTTGTACTGTTTCTATACAAAAAAAAAACTTACTAACAAATTCCTTCCAGTACATTCCATTCCTCTAATTCTAACAATTTAGGTTTAAAGACTTTTGTATATTTTTAATTTGTGTGCTGCTTTCATCGCTAACAAAACCAGTAAGTATTCCTGATTAAATTAATTAGTCGGTTTTCAAAATTGGTCGAAACTAATTAGTTTAATATAAATACACCCGATCCATGCATGCTAACACATTTTGCAGCACAGTAAGTTAGAAGGTAACGGTACAAAATGGCGGGCGCTCCTCTTCCTCCTTCATACTTTCACTGAGATTTTTAGTGTTTTAACAGAACTAAATTTTGACTGTGAAAGTTGCACTTTTATTTAGTTTTTTATAACTGCCAGATTATTGCTAAAAAGTTTTTTGATTTTAAACAATCATAAAAACCAATAGCAATATTTCTAGTAATTTAAGACACTGTACTTTTAAAAATAAATTTTTAAAAGCGCCGGTTTTAAAATTTTTAACTATTTCTTTTTATTCTGCACAGAAGAGCTGTGTGGTCCAAGTATTGAACTGATACCTAGGGATCCAACCAATAGCTCCAGTTTTATCTATTCCTATTTCTTTTTAACGTTTTTCTTTATCCAACTAACCCACCCCAATAACTAACATGCTTTTAAACGGTGATTTTAGCTGCTTACCTTATTTTTATTTGGTAAAAATTGTGATAAAATATAGCTTCTTTCCTAAATAATTCGCTATCGTGCTATGTGTATAAAGTTATTCTATTAATCCCTTTTTAGAGGTAAAATACTTAAAGCAGTAAAGAGTTAGCGAGCAAGTTACGCTCCGAAATATCCATTTAAGGATTTGCCCATAAAATGGTTCTTGCTTTTCTGAAGTCGAAAGTATTTTAATCAAAAAAAAAGATGCTCCTACCTTTTATATAAACCAGAGATATTATGTAAAAATATGGAAGATATTGTGAAGGTGGCCTTTTTTTAAATTATTGTTGTATATTTAAAAAAAAAACAAGTTTTGATTGATTACAGTTTTCAGCGTTTTTTTATTTATTTGTAAATATTAAAGCGAATTAAAAAGTATTGTGTATATATTGTCTACCAAAGTCGATCGAACGATGATCCCGAGAAAATGTATTTATAGGTTAGTCGTTGTTTTTTTTTTCTGAAAATATTCTTTTTCTAATTTAATTATCATTCATTTTTCGTGCCATACACTCTTATATTGACTTACCATTTTTTCCCTTTATTCATGTAAAATTTGTATTTAAACTATTAATATATTAGTGGCTTAGTATTACTTGTAATGAATTTACAAGGAATAAAAAAGTACTCATAATCAACTGTGTGTTTTCTTTACCTTGACTAGACTTTACATTATTAATATCTTGCGGCTTATTCTTATTTTTTTTTATTTTTATGTTCAAACACAAGCACTATAGGAAAAATCCTTTAGGGCACTCCGGGAGTGGTGCGTGTGCGCAAGAAGCGATTCACGTTGGTTTTGAATCGTTAGAGGTTATATTCGTTGGGAAAACGACCTCGGGAAGGTCTATTCTATAAGGATGAAAAGTCCTCCAGATGAAAGAATTCTTAAATAATGAAGTTCGAGGAGTACTAAATTTAACCACATATGGATGGGCGGCAGTGGTTCGTCATGTATTTCTGGTATTCGCCGCTCTGGGCGGAATTAAGAGGGCAAGGTCAGCCGAGCACTTTCCATGAAAATATCTGTAAGAGATTCTAGGCTGTCGAGGTTCTTCGTCAGCTCGTGGTCTCCAATCAGACGAATGGCCCTTCTTTCGATGGAATTCTTCAGCAGCCGAAGAGTATGTTTGGGTGCAGAGCTCCAGACATGAGAGCAGTACTCTAGTGACGATCGAATCTGGGCTTTGTATAGTGTCAAAAGTTATTGAGGTGTGTACAACTTTCTGGTTCGGAAGAGTACACCAAGTTTCTGAGAAGCTATCTTGGCGATTGCCACAACGTGGCTATGCCAAGACACATTTCCTCCCAGATTGACGCCCAGCAAATTAATAGATGGAGCCGGTGGGATTGCGTGTCCGTCCATGACTATATCCGGTTCTGTAATGTTAACCTTTTTAGAGGAAACTGCTGCCTGGGTTTTTTTTTGGTCCAGGTCTTTCTTGAGGCGTTACACTTCATGCTGTCTGCGAAGATGTGCGTCGGCAGCCGATGTTTGTGCATTTAAAGAGAAAGATCAGATAAGTGTGCTATCATTATCAAAACTAAATATCGGATTTTTCGTTTTCACTAGAAGGTCGTTAATGTAGAGTAAGAAGAGAGTGGGATACAATATGGACCCTTGAGGAACACCGGCATTGATGGTGAAGGTGTCTGAGAGAAATTCGTCAATCGCCACTTGCAGAGAGCGGTCCTTAAGAAAACTAGACAACCATGCACATAATCGACTGGGCATACCATAGGATCGCAGTTTACTTAGAAGTCCCTCATGCCAACAACAGCCCGAGACTCCCCATGACGTTCGATTGCGTTGTTCCAAATATTATTTAATAATAACAATACTTTGGCTATACTGGAAATGATCTTCGAAACAGGAGGTAGTTTTTTGGAATCGGGTCGATTCGGACCTGATCCACAAACTTTCCTAACAATTCGAATCGGCTTGCGTGCAATAGATCGATGCAAAAATAATTACTACTATTTCAAAATTTATTTAAACATCGTATTACTTTTTAAGAATTACTCTGATCGATCTTGGCGCCCTCGATACGCTTTTGATAGTTTTTAACTTGGATAGTATTCAAATTTTTTAATGAAATCAAACATCTTTGTTATAAATTAGAATTATACAAAAACTAGCGAAGAAGTTGTTAAAAATTGGAAATTTTCTTTCCTATATTATGGGCTCTTTTAAATCGAACTTTTAATTTCGAAGGCAAAAGAACAACAGCATAAGAATTTGACAATCTAACACACCCTTTGAAGTATAAACGTAAAAAAAAATATGACTAGATATAAAGATACAGTCTGCTTATTTTAATAGGTCAGTGCCTATCCGGTAGATTTACTTGAAAAAGAAAAGAGGAATGAACTAATATAACACTTTAAACTTTACCCATCAGCGGTACATCTGAAGATTAAAAATAAATCTAAAGTCCTTAACCGTCCACGAATGTGGCATGCGAAATGAATTTGTCAATAAATCTGGAAAAACAATTAAGAATCGCGATTATTAGGCAATAATGCGGCCATCTGGAGAGTACTTCCTACTCGTAAATGTAAATCGTCTAATTCAAATTGTAATTAGAAATCTGTGTCATTGCAAAAACAATCTGATATTATTTTCAATCGAATATTCTATTTAATATATTTGGAAGAAGGAGAAAATTACAAAAGCAACTAACCACAAAAACAATCATGTCATCGAACATGATTTGTCCTTATATCAATCTTTAATATTGATCGATTAAAAGAATTTCGAGAAAAGCTTGCGGTGAAGTGATCGGAAACGAAGGATTTGCAATCTGCCTTGTATAATGAGGATACCTATTTCATCCTGTCATCTTTTAAAGTTTGAGTTAAATCAACCTGGATTAATTTCATTGATATTTTTTTTAAAATGGATAGTTTAATTACAATTACAACCCAGGCCAGGCAGCAGTTTTCTCTAAAAAGGTTAACATTGCAGAGCCGGATATTGTCATGGTTCGACACGCAATTCCATTGACTTAGTCTATTAATTTGCTGGGCGTCAATCTGGGAGAGGAAATATATCTTGGCATAAAGACGTTGGGGCAATCGCCCAAGAAAGGCAGACACTTGGTGTACTTTTCTGGACCAAAAGTTCAATCAACACCATCCATCCATCAAGACTTTTGACACTCTATACAGTTCAGGTTCGACCATGGCTCATGTTTGGAGCTCTGCACCCAAACATACTCTTCAGCTACTGGATTCTATCGAAAGAAGAGCCATTCGTCTGATCGAAGCCCACGAGCTGACTAAGAACCTCGCCAGCCTAGAATATTGGAGAGAGGTTGGCGATTGGAGCCTCTTTTATTAAAATTATATTTATTTAGAAAATTAGTTTATTATAGGTCGTAGGAAACGTATAGTGTATAACACATGAGTAATGCCAAATTTTACACACTTGTTACATAATGTACTATTTCCATAGTACTAGTGGTTGATCATAAAAAAACAATAACAACACTCATAACTAGACGATGGAAAGTCGATTGATATAATCGATTTTTTCACGCACGATTCGATTTTTCCCCGTATGACATAGCGATCTATTAGTTCATTAGTATATTCCGTTTTTGTGATAACCCTGATATAAAAATTCAGTTCAATGGAATACATAAAATTATATATATTATAAAAATATTTACCCGACCATCGGGTGCAATTTTATTAATAAGTTCGTTTATGGCATAATCATTCTAAAAATAACCGGCAGAAGCTATTTTAACAACTAAATCCATAAAACCCCAGAATGATAATTAGTTTGCAAATTAGAAATAATTAAAGGGGCATGCGACATATTATGTTGACAAGAGTTAAAATAAATAAATAAAAATTATTTTTTAGTCATAAAATATTGCATTATTTTTTTTTGCGATAAAAAAACCAACATTTTGATTTAATATCAGCCAGACTTGCACAGACCCAAAGTTAAATAAGGCGTTCCTTTTACCGATTTTAGCAGTCTTCTATCCTAGATCGGCGTCCCCCCTTTTCTTTAATTCAGGATAGATAAATAGGAGTGCATGTCCCCACTTATCGACTAGTCCCTGCCCTGGATTTGGGGCAGTCGGGGCAGCATTTTTTTGTGAATCTCAATTTCTTGTGATCGTGCCATTGTATGGATAAAGTGATTTGTAGTGGAATGAGGTTGAAAAAATAAAATATAAGGTAGGAAAGACAGTAGGTACATCGGAACTAATAATATTCCCGTGAAAAACTAGTTGAACTATAGGGTTGATAATTGACGGAGAAATTAGTTTTTCCGGTACTTCTTTGCAACATATTTACCATTAAACTTATTTTACAGAAAATAGGGTCAGCAGAACGCGTGTAATATGTAGCCGTACCATAATTTTTTTATCACAAGTGTATATTCAAAGTGGGACGGGGATTTCTCTGGCTAGAATTAAAGTTCACAAATTTTTGATGAAATAAATTATTTTTTCAATTCTATTAGCTTTGATATTTCGCGTAAATAAAAATAGTTGTCACTTGCACCTGCAAACCTGCAATGTTTTCTATTATTTTAGACCCAGGTTAGGTTCAGGACAAGTATGCCAAATTTCAGTTCTCTTTGTTACATATTCTTCTGGTAAAATTACTGTGTTGATCCACAAGCCTTCCGTTGCTCAATTTTGAAATTTATACCTAATGTTCAATAATGATTATTCGTAAGATGTTGTTTAGATTATACAGAAGCGGCCAGAAAATAGATCAATTCAACTCAAAGATATGCATGCGACATTTCCATGAAGAAGCTGGAGCTTTTGGCTCACATTTATGAAAGAGAACTATAAGCAATAAAATTGCGAGTTTGATATGTATTTTTCACGAACAAATAGCTTAAATTTCCAAATAAGGTAATACATTAAATGAACTGCCGTTTAGTTGCTATGAAAGAATAATTCTTTGTTATAACCCGAAACAAAGTTAGTAATATAACATGGAACAGAATCGGGATAAGAAAATTTTAAGTATTTACGACATTAGATATCTTATATTATATTTTAAAAGGAAGAGATTAGAAGCCAAAAATCGATAGATATTTACTACAAAAATAATTATAATTTTAGGCCAAAATTAACTATTTCCTGTAACATCCAACCACTCTTCCACTGGAACATTTTTCACATACCAGAAAAATAGCTAGTTGGTAAATTTAAAGCGATTCAAAAAAAATTAAAACTTATGGGCCCTCCTTACTCTTCAATAATAAAAAAAAAATTGATTTCAACATCTGCTATACATAAAAACATAAAATTATTCCTGGGTCCGGTACAGCAGTGCGTATTGTTAAATCAATTAAAATCGTCCATTTTATTTGCATATTTTTAACTAAATAGTGCAACACTTGCGTTGTATTTAGGCCATTTTAATGTATGATAATTTTATTTGTCAAGGCAATTTATTGGGTCCGAGATTTATGGCTTTTATATTACGGAAATATAATCGAACAATTATTGTTTTATTAACAAAGATGCATTTAAATACAAAAAAAAGTGCATCTATATTATTTTTAGTTACAAACTATTTAAAAAAAAAAAGATGGGGTCGTTTATTTTCCAGGAGGAATCCATCATATGCATCCTTTTTACCATTATTTTAAAGTACATAAGGGACTGACTGGGCTACGATTTTTTGGTACCTAAAGATTAATCGCTCAATCAACATTTATATACAGGGTGGCCCATCGAAAACAGTCCAGCAGGGTTTACGGCTGTGTACGTGAAAATTAAAAAAACCTCGAACCCGTAAACTTGTGTTTTCAGGGGGACACGTTTCACTATTAATTTCATCCCTGTAACCTCAACCCCCCTAGCGGGGGCGGCTACTGCCCTTGTTTTTTCAAATGGGACTGGGTATGTTGTGATACATCTTTTTAAAGGGCATTAAATTCTCTTTAAAATGGCGCTTCGTTTTGTAAATTTGAGCTACGCGCCACCGAGCAACGGAATTTGAAATATTTCACTGCACCTCTTATCAAGTACACAGGTTTGTGCGTAAACAATTTTTTTTTAAGTAATAAGTATCAGTCAATTCAACTTTATCTTCAGTAAAGTGGTTGGAGGTATTTGGAGGTAAATTGTATGGAGGTGAATGACGGACATTTTCAACATTTAATAAGATAACATGTAAGTATTACTCAACAAAATTACATTTTTTAAAACGCAATTTCTCGGCGGCGCGTAGCTCAAATTTACAAAACAACGCGCCATTTTAAAGAGAATTTAATGCCCTTTAAAAAGATGTATCACAACATACCCATTCCCATTTGAAAAAACAAGGACAGTAGCCGCCCCCGCTAGCGGGGGGTTGAGGTTACAGGGATGAAATTAATATTGAAACGTGTCCCCCTGAAACACAAGTTTACGGGTCCGAGGTTTTTTTTTAATTTTCACGTACACAGCCGTAAACCTTGCTGGACTGTTTTCGATGGGCCACCCTGTATGTATTTATAGAGATTATAAGAATATTCTAACAAAAACATTCAAATTCTTACAACCATAAAAAAACCTAGATTTGCTGTTGTATAACATCGTTTAGTAACCGGCAACAACCATGCTGTACGGCAAGAAACCTTGGTTGGGAGTAAAAGCATTCTTACAGCGTAGTATTGTAGTTATTCGACCCTAAGAACGAACATGCATCACGGGAGACCTTTTTCCAGCCAATTTGTAAATCGAGAGCTGTCATAAAACTGCTATAAATCATAGTCGTATTAGGGGAAGATTACTATAGTAGGACTAAGTTGTTCCAAACTAATAAGGACATTATTTTGTAGGATGAATTATCAACCATATCTATGGCTAGCTCTTATAGCATTGACGATAGTATCTCTGTCTGAAGCCAGGGTGCGCAGGAAAAAGAAACCAAAAACAACCACGGAAGCACCAGCTGAAATATCCGATGATCCATCAGACAACGTATCTGTACCGCTAGCGGCCAGCGAACCATCAGACGTTCCATCGAGAATCAAAATTGATCCTACCGGCGAGAACCTGGAACCGCCCAGCGAAAACTCGCTACCAGTTCAAGTACAAAGCGGAAAGAAACGAGCGAGAAACGGCAAACAAAGAGCTGTTAAGCGAAAAGCTGCTGACGGGGTTCAAAATCAGCAAGCCGAGTACGACTATAATACTGATTATGACTACGACAGCAACAATTATGGGGATTATACGGAGGGGCGAAATGTGGGAAGGGGTACGTATTTGACGGGTACAAAAAAACTTTATTTATGAATTACATTATGCCATTTTGAACCATATTTGCTCTCTTCAGAAGTGTCTCTCTTTTCCGGTGACTTCTGGATACTAAACAGCAAGTTTTTGGTAATTGAAGAATCTTGCTTTGAAAATTTTTTCAACATTCTATTACTATAATTTTTTCCCAATTTAGGCGGCTCAAGTGCTGTTCCCTTTACCACGCCCCAACCCCCTGATGAACGGCCACAGTTCGAAACAGGTACCACAGAAATATTTGTGCAACCGGATGACGAACTTCCCACCCAAAGACCCGGTGGAAGAGTGGATGTCCGAGTTATTGAGCCGACTCCAGAGAGTCACGTTGCTCCATTCGACTGTAAACACGATGGAAGGTACAAGAGTGGTCTTATCTTTAGCGTTTTTACGTATAAATATTACTATGTTCTTCTTTGCAGGTTCTCTTCATTAAATATGTTTTATAAAATTATTGTTTCAGGTTCTATCAAGATAAACAACAATGGAGGGTCGGTGAATGTACGAATTGTACGTGCGTCAGAGGGAAAGTAGAGTGTAGGACTGATGAGGAATGTCTACAGGCTTTAAGACCTACGAGAGAACCTCATGTAGCTGTCGATCCTTACCCCATTCCTGGTAAGAATAGTATATTTGACCAAGGTTTAGAAGAACGCGGTGCCCATGTAACAGAATAAATATTTTGAAGATAATAACGAAGAAGCTGAAGCTGAGATAATAGAACATGCATTGATAAGTTTGATAATATATCCCTCTATCTTATTTTGTAGGTCCTAGGGGAGAATCAGGATACCCCGGAGAACAAGGGCGTCCGGGAGATTCAGGGATACCAGGATCAGTAGGAACACCTGGTATTCCAGGCCTACCTGGGCCGCCAGGTCCTATCCCTGATCTTTCGCCTTACTATGCACAATTAGCTCAGGCCGCACAAGCCAATGACAAAGGTAAAATCATAAGATTAGGTACTTGAAAAGCAATTTGTATATTAAATCATGCATAACTTTGAAAATTTCTAATATGAAATTAATTTTATTCACTAGTACATCTCTACTACTATACTTGGAATTCCAAAATCGAACTTTTTATCTTTTTTTTTAAATTTTTTCAATAAATAATATTTTTTAAAACTCAAGGACCGCAACCGTATCCCGTGGAGCCATTCCAATACGCCCAAGCCCAGGTAGGACCCGCCGGTGCTAGAGGCCCTCCAGGTTCACCCGGCACACCAGGTCCACAAGGATTCCAGGGAACTAGAGGGGAAACTGGAGAGCCTGGAATACCAGGTCCGATTGGGCCGTCTGGGTTAAGAGGACTACCTGGACCACCGGGAAAGGACGTAAGATTTTTAAAATTCCATAACGTTGTTTTATTTTGTTGTGCAGTTAGTTTGATTTTTTTCGTCGATTGTGTTTTTAGGGGGAACGAGGCGACGATGGCGAAGCCGGTGCCATAGGAGCCACGGGCCCTTCAGGACCTAGAGGCCTCCCAGGAATGCCAGGACTTCCCGGTTGGTTTCGAACAAAATTTTCTTCCACGCAAAATAAAATAAAAAAATTTTAAATTTTAGGTTCCAAAGGACATCGCGGTTTCCAAGGTATCGATGGTAGCAAAGGCGATCAAGGAGCCCAAGGTGAGAAAGGATCTCAAGGCATTCAAGGTTTTATTGGTCCTACAGGACCCCCTGGTCCCGGAGGTCCGAGAGGTGAGCGTGGAAGAGAAGGACTGCCGGGACCTCCTGGTTTAAGGGGTATCGATGGAGTGGCTGGACCGCCAGGATTGCCGGTAAGATAGTTTTGCCTAGGAAAAAGATTTAAGTGCAACTTTTCTCGCTAAATTGACTATTTTCAGGGTTCTATTGGAAAACCGGGTGCCCCAGGATTCCCAGGCTTGCCAGGAGCTAAAGGTGATCAAGGAGCCATAGGATCAAAGGGTAGTCAGGGCTTCCAAGGGCCTAGGGGCGAAGCGGGACGACCCGGTGAACCAGGTAAATATGGCGAAATGCAGAAATAAATTATAATAAAAACACATTCTTCTTGGCATTTAAATATACTACAATTTAAATGAAACGTCTAAAACTCATTATTTATTTATTAGCCAATAAAGGAAATAATTTAAAATTTATATGTGTTATATTAGAAAGAAGATATAGCAATTTTTCCGACAATCCTAAATTAAAAAGAAACCGAGATTCAAAAAATATTGCAGATTGAAAAAATTTTAAACCCAACGGTTAGGTTTAACAGCTAAAGTAATTTTTAAAACATCTGTTCTTGTTATTAATTTCTTTATTCGCAACCAACTAAGAATTTTTAAAACTTTTTTTAAAATTATTGTATATTAATATTGTATATTAATATTCCATTGTGTAAAATTGATCAAAATTGCTTTTACGGCTGTTATGATTCATTTTTACAAGTTTCATGTTCTTGTGATGAATTAATTTTAATATTTTAACATTTGAATTTTCCCCCTGAAATTTTATTGAGCGTATTAATGTACTATACATATTTTTAATTTATATAGTAATATCTAAATATGTATTAACTATTTCTAGGTGAAACTGGCCCTTCAGGTCCACCAGGAAGAGATGGAATCCCGGGAGAAAAAGGAGGAACCGGATCACCTGGTCTGATCGGACCTCCAGGCTTCCCTGGTGCGAGAGGTGCGCCGGGAATAGACGGAAATCCTGGAGCGCCTGGCGTTAAAGGACAAATTGTAAGTAATCGAGTACAAAAAAATGTATTCCTCAGATATATTATCAAGCAAAATTTGTAACCTGGGCACTGCAATCATCAAGTCAATTTTAAATTAGGGTCAACCTGGTGATCGCGGTTTCAAAGGCGAATCTGGCCTCAAAGGAGAAGCTGGTGTTCAGGGTCCAAGGGGTCTCCAAGGCTTAACAGGATCCGAAGGAAAAACAGGCAAGCGGGGTAACCGAGGTCCACCGGGTCCGATAGGGCCAATTGGCGAGAGAGGCATACCGGGAATAACGGGATTGCCTGGACCTGATGGAGCACCAGGACCTAAAGGTAGAAGAATTTTTGTGAAGTTTGTTCACATAAGTCGAGTCTATATTTGTTTATTAGTATTGTAGATATTACTATGTAAGTTCTGTACAAACAAAAAATATGTTTAACTACATAGCGATAGCACAACTAAATGGTGAAATAGGTAGTTATAACTATGACAGCATATAGAAAATATTTCAATCCTAAATGAACCGATTATAGGTCAAGCAGGAGAGAGAGGTTTCCAAGGCCCTATAGGTCTCAAAGGGTCCCAAGGTGAATCAGGGAGGCCAGGACCAATGGGACTTCAGGGTCTTAGAGGTTTAACGGGCAGAACGGGACCACCTGGCAAATCAGGATCACCAGGAGAACGAGGATTACCGGGACAAGATGGGAAGCCTGGAGAAGCGGGCCCTCAGGGTATTCAGGGATTGCAGGGACCGATGGGACTTCAAGGAGATAAAGGACTAACAGTAAGTAGAATTATGATAACAAAGAAAAAAATATAAAAAAGGCAATAATTAAACATATGGCAGTTTTGGAATGCAATTCCCTAGTGTTAAATTTAAAAAACGTATTTTTTTAGGGTGAACCAGGAAAAGACGGAGGTGACGGCCCCCAAGGGCCACCAGGACCAAGAGGGGATGCAGGCAAAGACGGACAAACTGGACCTCAAGGTCCTCCTGGAACACCAGGACATGACGGCGAAAGGGGACCACCGGGTGTTGCAGGTGCCAGGGGATTCCAGGTAAAAAAAATCCTACTATATGTTCACACACAAAAAAAATACCACTTTATGTATTTTGTTCCGCTCACAATTTTTTACTAACTTGATATGATATGTTCATGTTTCTATAAAAAAATATTCCGTTTGAAAAAAAACATTTTTTCAACAGTAATATTTAAAATCTTATATTTTTGTTTCAATTTGAACAAATATTTTTATTTTGAGTAACATAAAAACTTAGTCAGAGTTATAGCTATTTGAAACAAAAAATATTTTAATTAACAGGATCAAAACAAAAATATATATTCTCAAAATGTGAAATATTATAGTAGAAATTTCTTGATTTTGAAAATTAATGGATTATTGGAACCTTTTGGTCTCCTACTGCAATAATTTAAAATACTCATTTAAAGCATGTTTCTTTGCGTATAATATACAAGCTAAAATTTATTCGGGCGTATTTTATTTTTAAAATAAGTAACTCTTTTTTGTGTGCATGCCTGATATTCGGGCCTCTTAACTGGGTCTTAATAAATAATTTAAATTTTTTGGTAGGGCTTACCAGGCCCGCCAGGAACCCCAGGACAACCAGGCAAGGACGGGGAAGTGGGGCTTCAAGGGCCACTTGGACCACCAGGTGCGGCGGGAGCGAGAGGCGAACGAGGATTCCCTGGAGAAAGGGGTCCTGTAGGACAGCCGGGAGTACCAGGTCCCAAAGGAATTGCTGGATCTCAGGGAGGCGACGGACCGCCGGTAAGAAGTGTTGTTGTGAAGTTACAGCATAATCCAAATAAAGAAATTTTATACCACTTGCTGGTCAATAATTAAAAATCTACTAACTGTCTTAAATGTTTAGGGGCAACCAGGTCCAAGAGGTATGAAAGGTCACCAAGGGCCGCCAGGTATGGTCGGTCTACCAGGTCTAAGAGGTCAAAGCGGAGCGCAAGGAGAGAAAGGAGAACGCGGAGCTTATGGACCTATAGGTCCTGAGGGCCCACCAGGTAAAGAAATAAATCAATAAATCTAAAAATAAATACAAACTAGCTGTTTGTTTTTATATTTGTTCTTAAAGTATTAGTAACTCCAGACACAAAGCAGGACGAAAACAAAATTTCTCATATTCTCATATAAAAACATTTTTCCATCCTCGACTTCCATATCATTAAAAAATTTAATACCTGAAAACGTATAACAGCAAACTAACTAGTGTCACTTAACTAAGTCTTACGTGTTACACTTAGTTAGTTAGTTACATTAGTTGAAATACTTAGTTAAGTGACACTTAGTAAAGTAACACTTAGTAAAGTAACACTTAGTAAAGTTACACTTAGTTAAGTCTTAGTTAAGTTACACTTAGTTAAGGTTACACTTAGTTAAGTTACACTTGTTAAGTTACACTTAGTTAAGTTACACTTGTTAAGTTACACTTAGTTAAGTAACATTTAGTTAAGTGACACTTGGTTAAGTAGCATTTAACTAATTTCAATTTTTAAGGGCAAGCTTCTCTTACATTATTTCTAAATGTTACGTTTGTAGGTCGTCAAGGTGAAAGAGGGCCAATGGGAATAGCAGGACCCCCAGGGCCACCTGGAGAACCGGCGGCACCCGGTGAGCCCGGTCAGCCAGGTGTTCCGGGTGAACCCGGCGCACCAGGAAGTCCAGGTGAAAGAGGACAGGTAAATTAAAAAATATTTCGATTAACGATATACTATATTTTGTGTAGTTCCTATAATTAACATTGTATTTATATAGATATATATAAAAAATAATTATTATAAGTGGGTTTTATACTATATAATAGGATACCCCATAATGGTATTTTTTGAAATTATTCCCTAGGTTGGTCCCTCGGGAGCAGCAGGATTCCCAGGTCCTCCAGGTTTGGTTGGTTTACCAGGAGTAAAAGGAGAACGAGGATTGTCAGGTGCAAAGGTAAATAATCTGGCACACAAAAACTAATATTTGGGATATTTATTCCAGAAGAATTAAATACAAAGAAATTTGTTACGAAGTTTAAATTTGCGAAAGAAAAGTCCGATATATTGCATAATATCATCATTATGTAGTTATTATACTATATAAAAATGTTTTATTTCCATTGTTCTTAGGGATTGCAAGGCAATCCAGGCCCAATCGGCCGACCAGGCGAAGCAGGAGCTCAAGGTCCCATAGGATTAACAGGAGTTAAAGGGGCAAGAGGAGAAGCTGGTCTACGAGGAGACGCGGGATTAATGGGAGCACCAGGAAGACCGGGAGAATCAGGACCTGCTGTACGTTAAGTTATTTTTGGAGATATTACCATGTGTCAAAGATCCTTAAGATGAAATAGTACACCAGAAAATCATGTCAAAATCCACAAATATCAATTTTCTTTGTGGTAGGTACTTTTCATACAATGTTAAATATTTTCAGGGACATCCTGGCAGTACAGGTCCGCAAGGTCCCTCTGGATTACCAGGTATAAAAGGCGCACAAGGCGACCACGGACGCCCAGGCAATCCAGGTCCTCAAGGTCTATCAGGATTACCAGGCTTAGACGGGGTTAAAGGAGAAACAGGAGCAGAAGGACCTTCAGGAGCACCTGGTCAACCCGGTCCACAAGGGCAAGCTGGGGAAAGAGGTAAAAGAGCGTGATTTGTTAATTATGTACTTAGATATGAATTGTCAATGAAATGAGTTAATACTACAATTGTTCAAAATAATAGTCGAATTTTATGAATTATTGTGCAAACTGTTTTACATAAGCTATCTGTTTGGCATATAGGAATGCCGGGACTACACGGTCCACCAGGCCCAGCAGGAATGAAAGGTCACAGAGGACCCCAGGGAGAGCAGGGTCTGGCAGGGAAGCCAGGAAATGAAGGACCTCCAGGTCATCAAGGAGTAGCAGGACCTCCTGGTCAACCAGGGCTACATGGTGACCAAGGACCAGAAGGTAAGAAACAAAGTTTAATCTCATTTGCTACTTAATTAATTTTAATATTAAAAAATTCTATTTATTACTGATTTGTATCATATTTTAAGGCCCGACTGGCAAAATTGGCCCGCCTGGTATTTCCGGTCGTACTGGAGACAAGGGGCCCCAAGGAACACCAGGACAACCAGGGCCTAGTGGCCCTCCAGGTTTACAAGTAAGCAAAACCCTATAATCTGTAAAGTGATTTTACCCATGAAAAATTATTTTTTAGGGTCAACCTGGTCCTAGTGGCCCTATTGGGCTGACAGGAGAAAGAGGCCCCAGAGGAGAACAGGGAGCAGCAGGTGTTGAAGGGCGATCAGGCGAAAGGGGCAAACAAGGACCGCAAGGTATTGAGGGTGCCAAAGGAGATCACGGAGAACCAGGGCCTAAGGGCGCTAAAGGACATACTGGACTAATGGGATTGCAGGTACAATATAAACAAAAAATTACATGTACTCTGATAAAATGCATGATATTCACAATAACTATATACTCAAGTTGCTTTTGAAAGGAAATATATAATATCTTTACTTAGGGCCCACCTGGTAGCCAAGGTCCTTCAGGAGAGAAAGGTATACCAGGAGCACCAGGATTACCAGGAAAAGATGGGGAATCCGGAGCAAGGGGACTTCCAGGACGTGACGGCAATCCTGGAACACCAGGCATTCAGGGACCCCAGGGATTAAGAGGAGAAACGGGAGGAGAGGGACGATCTGGGACACATGGAAACCCCGGTAAGTCATAAAAACGAAAAAATTAACCAGGTATATCAGAGTAAATTATATTATTATATTAATTATATTATATTATTCATATTACAATTTTTTGCGAATAAAAAAATTATAGATTTCCCTTATTTTAGGTCCCCCGGGTCCTCCTGGTCCCCCAGGGGATGGCATAGGCTACGACGCGGCATCCCTAGCGGCCATTTTCGCAAACGCCAACACCCAGAAAGGACCCGATCCACAGGGTGACCAACCGTATGTGCCCAGGGTATTTGGTAAAGAGCTAAGTATTGAAGAGACCCAAGAATTGATAAACAAGGCCTATGAACAGCTTAAGGCCTCATTTGAAAAGTACAGGAAACCGAAAGGAGATAAGAGCAGTCCTGGAAAGACTTGCAGAGATATTTTGGCGGCTTATCCAGAATCCCAAAGTGGTAGGTAGAATATAAAAAAACTTATAGAATCAACTTGGTAAATGTTGACCGGGTTTGTTCGGGCCTATTGATGCAGGACTGAAATTTGGGATAAATAAAATGTTTTAGTTAACTAGATTTATTTTTATAGGTCAGTATTGGGTTGATCCAAATGAAGGTGACTCAAAGGACTCAATTCTGGTACATTGCGATATGGAAAAGAAGGCCACTTGTATTATGCCCAGTCCCGCCAGGTCGCAGGAAATACGCTACGAAGGAAACGATCCAGAAATTTGGTTAGGCGAAATTGACAATGGCGTTAAGGTAAAAATTACTTACTTTAGTTGCAGTTAAAAAATTAGGGCATTGCACCAAATGGGACAAAAATATTATTACATCTTAACAAGAGTTGTATAATTTGCCATCAAAAAATGTACTTTCACATGGTCATGGAGAGCTAAACAGAATGCGATTCAAATGCTAATTATTAATGAATAATATATTTTAATTTTTAGTTTACGTACAAGGCAGACTCTACCCAAATAGGTTTCCTCCATCTGCTCTCCTCCAAGGCAACTCAGAACATCACCTATCACTGCCTCAACTCTGTTGCATATTATGATCTTGCCAGGCACACCTACAGGAGGGGTCTCAAACTTATGACCTACAATGACGTGGAGATTACACCAAAGGGGAACAAATTGAGATATGAAGCTGTTCTGGATGAATGCAAGGTAAATTAATATGATTTTATGTATGATAGATATCTCGAATCGTAAAGTAATAATTTTAAAAAATTCAAGTAATTGTTAAATACATAATGTCTATTCAAAAAAGATTGTTTTTCACTTGTCTTTTCCTCTAGTATCGAAAAGACTCCTGGGCCAAATCAGTATTGGAATTTACCACTGAAAAACCTTCAAGACTGCCGATTACAGACGTCGGAGTCAGGGACATTGGGAAAGCCAACCAAGCATTCTGGATAGAAATTGGGGCTGTATGCTTCTACTAAATCCAGAATAGAATGTTAGCGAAACAAAATAAATTGTACTTACCTATATACTTCCTTTGTATTGAGCCAAAAAATTCTGCCAAAATGAACTCCAGTGATAGTACCATTTAAGTGTTTGTAAAAATATGTCACATTTTATATTTTTTAGGAGAGTGCTAAAATAAGATAGATTAAGGTTTATGTAAAGATACCAGTAAATTTGAATAAACAGCAAAAAGTGACCTAACTATATGGTGTTCCTTGTTTTTTAAATACAGATTGTATTCACCCTCATTATTTATATCATTTTTTAGTCAAAGCACAAACCAACAAATAACATTATATTCACAAAATCACAAAACAACAATTAAGAATTTTAACCTCCATTCAGTCCATTCTTCCATCGGCAATCGGCGTCGCTTCTCTTTTTAAAAATTACAAGTAAAAACAGGAAAGAATTTTTATTCGATAGATGTCACTAATCAATAAAGTCAGTCCTTTTAGGCAACCAAATATACCAGTGGCGAATGGTGTTCGTACCTAACCTCCAAATATTTATAAGTATTCGTTGTCAAATTGTTTCTTTCTTTGCCGATTTTCCCTGTACGTTTCGAAAACCATGGCTGAACGAACAATTCCTATTCAAATCGAAGGTAAAGAATCACCAAATAGAGAAATTACTCCAGATAGTGATGCAGAAGAAGAAAAGAAATTATCGAAATCATTGGAGGAATTATCAGTAGAAACCAAGTCCCCACAAAAGCCCGAAAGCTCACGAAAGAAACCTCAAATCCAAGTTAAACCTGCTGTTGTAAGCTCCAGCACTCAGCACGAATATTTAAAGGGTTTTGATGTGTTAGAGAAACGAGAAGGAAACCTAGTTCTGTCTGATTATACTCTTCCAAATATGGATACGCTTGAAAAGATCATTTTAGTTATTGACAGAGCTCAGGATGAAAACTGCACACCTTTTGTCATTGGTAACCAGAAGTACACCCCTTTAAGCATGCTTAAGAGAGCTATAAGCATTTTTATTAAGCTTAAACATGGAGTTAACCCACATCATGAGTTTGCCATTATTGTAATGAACGGAAGCGATGCTAAACTAGCTCTTACATTTACTAGTGATTCTAGGAAGCTTAACGACTGCCTAAACAAGATAACAGAATGTGAAACTGAAGATGTATTTGATTTAAACACAGTTTTTAATATCATAACAGATATTCAAGCACCACAACCCCTTGCAGAGGGTCTGCCCCCACCTTTTGTCTTACGCACTATAATTTTCTATGGACGGTCATATACTTTACCTGAAGTAACCATGACTGAAAAACTCACACAGTATCTTGGTCAGCCATTTTTTACTTGTGATATCCTGATGACTCATGAACCCGTAGAAGCTAGCAACCATTGTGGAAAAATATTTGATATTTTACAAAATTTGGACAAGAAAGGAACTGCATACTTTTTTCCTGTATGCCGAGATATAAGGAGAATGCATAGGTGTACCGGAAAACTTTTGGCACATCCGCTGCAGAGGCCTATTCAAAAATTAATTAAAAGTTAAGGTTATTTATTACAATTACAATATAATACCTCTTCCTAGTTATTATTTAAATTTATATTTCATCAGTATATTTACTACCTATTTTCTATTATATGTACTATAATTAAAAACTGTTGCTACCTATATTTATTTATTTTTTGTTATTTTAAAGCAAATTTTGAAAGTATAATATTAAATTCAAGTTTGCAATGCATTAGCAGGTTCAATTGAACGAAAACGTCGACTGCATATTAATCTTTAAATTAAAATATCGATCAGTTTCACCATCACCATGATTGTTTTCATTTATATATAGGTGTAACCTCACTTTTTTAACGTCAGTTCACGTTTTAAAACTTGATTTTTGTACTTTTTTAATTTTATTTAAGTCTTTACTACCTTACATATAAGTCTGTAACTTTATGTGCAATGGAAAATGAGGAAACGGCAGACACAAAACGGATTTTATGCCGTTTCGTCTCCGAAACTGGAGAAGTTGCTGGAGATATGATGGATTTACCCGAAGACTGTAATGTCCAACAGCTTACCCTCATATGCAATGCAATTTTACAACAAGAAGAACCTGTTCCATATATTTTTTATGTTAACGATCATGAAATTTCACAGAGCTTGCAGAAAGTTTTAGAATTAAGCTCGATAAATACTGAAGGGGTTGTAGAAATTATTTATCACCAACAAGCTGTGTTTAAAGTACGTCCCGTCACAAGATGTACTGCTTCAATGCCTGGCCATGCTGAGGCCGTTATTTCAGTGAGTTTTTCTCCCGATGGAAAGCATTTGGCCAGTGGTTCAGGTAAGTGTTTAAACTAATTTACGAATTCATGTATGTCTTCAGCTTGCTACTCTTATTTTGTTCTGTGTCACAGAAATATCTTATTTAATGAAATCAAACTCTTTTTGAAAGGCGATACAACAGTAAGATTCTGGGATATAGACACACAAACCCCTTATCACACATGTCAGGGGCACAGAAATTGGGTTTTATGCATTGCATGGTCACCAGACAGCAGTAAGTTAGCCTCGGCATGTAAAGATGGTAAAATTATTCTATGGGACCCCAAGACTGGAAATCAAATTGGTAAAACCATGACGGGTCACAAGAAATGGATTACATCGTTATGTTGGGAGCCCTATCACAAGAATCCAGAATGCAGGTAAGTTTACATATAACATAACTAAGTTTTTTATTTATTTAATAAATTTCACATGTAAATATAGTATATTTCTATATTTTATTTATTCAGAAAAATAGCTACATAACACAAGATATGCAATGATTTTATACTCTAGATTATTTGCAAGTTCATCAAAGGATGGAGACATAAGAATATGGGATTCAATCCTCTGCAATACAGTACTGACAATTGCGGGACACACTAAAAGTGTAACGGTAATAAAATGGGGAGGTTCAGGCCTTATTTACTCAGCATCTCAAGACAGAACTGTCAAAGTCTGGAGAGCTAAGGATGGTGTTTTATGTCGGACATTAGAAGGACATGCACATTGGGTAAGCATGTAGATTTATTTTCTTCTGTTTAGAAATCTTTTGATTCACCTTTTAAAATTTTCAGTTGAAGTGCAATTATTTTCTTAAATGTTTAATTGAGTACCAAAATTTTTTTAGGTAAATACATTAGCCTTAAGTACAGACTATATACTTAGGATGGGTGCTTTTGATCCAGTAAAAGACTCTAATAAGGACACATTCATACCAGATAAGAAAAAGTCTCAGGAATTTGCTTTGAAACGTTTTAAGGATGTGACCGAGCCTATAGGGGAGAGGTGAGAATTTGAGTGTCTGTGTTTTATGGCGTTGGTTATCGCCAGCTTTTAAGTGAGAATCTAATTATACAATACAATACACAAATTTTTTTAGATTAGTTTCTGGATCGGACGACTTCACTCTATTTCTGTGGGATCCAGACAAAGACAAGAAACCATTGGCTCGACTTACAGGTCATCAACAGCTTGTTAACGACGTTAAATTTTCGCCAGATGGCAGACTTATCGCCTCTGCATCTTTTGACAAGTCGATAAGACTTTGGGATTCAAAATCAGGTTCGTTATTGAAATCAAATGGGAAGAGAAAAGGAAACCCTATTTTTAAATTTTTAGGAAAATTCATTGCAACCCTAAGAGGACACGTGCAAGCGGTCTACATGGTCGCATTCAGCGCCGACTCGAGACTTATGGTGAGCGGTAGCGCAGACTCGACCCTAAAACTATGGAATTTGAAAACTAAGAAACTGGAAATTGACCTGCCCGGACATGCAGATGAAGTTTTTGCAGTGGACTGGAGCACAGATGGTTTGAAAGTATCGTCGGGAGGAAAGGATAAAGTGTTGAGGCTGTGGCAAAATTAGTTTTTATAAGGTTACATATAAGATTGAAAAAATCAAAAAGTACAATTTGACTGGTGAAAAATTAAAAATTACACGTTTAGTTTTGTATTTTTCTTAATAAACCAAACCAGAGATACCTATAGTTTTTTATTTTCAGTATTTGGAAGGAAAAAGCAGCAACACGGCAAGTAGGAAAAATATACGTAAAAACGTTCTGAAGTGAAATAATTATATTATGTTAAGAAAAATGTATTTATGTAGTTACATATACATAATATGGTGGACAGTAACAATGAAATTGTATGTAATATTTTTAACACTACGATAGTCTTATATCTGAATGAAGCGATCCACAGAATTTACCATGCACATCACTGTATAAAAAATATATTAAAATAATTAAAACTAATGTATGTATATGATTATAAATATTCACAGGAATTTGTATAACTCCAATCATCTCTTTAGGATCCCCCAACGTATTGTAACCATTGATATTTAACGAATCAAAATGTTGAGATACTTTATTCTTTTTATCAAGAGGAATTATTTTAATTTGACTGGTACCATATTCGTCGTAAAATTAGTAACTATATAAGACGCCCGGAGTGACTGGCTAAATTTCTGTTTGCCCTAAAAATTCGTATATATTTCTAAATGCAAATTTGATTAGAACATGTAGATATACTGTTTAAAAAGTTGTTTTGCTCCATGTAAAGGCATGCTCAATTATTGTAAATATTATCGTCAGGTAAAAGTTTCGAAATTCAGGGGTAAAATAATTAAAACTATGAGAAAACAAAAAGGGGGACCCCTGTAGATAGTCGAAACTAAAAAATGTGCATCGTGGAATGGGCTCCTTTCGCAAATCGCCAGGTTAAAAAATATATGACGGCATCGCCAGAGAATTTTGCTTAAATGGTGTAACTAGTAATTTAAAGGCACAAAGTTTATACAGATATTTTATAATTTTTTTTCTTAAAAGTTTTTTCGAGTCGCCAAAGGAGCCGATCATTTGGTTTGTTATTTATACACCTTTGAGATCAACTATAGACTGTTATGTAAAAAATACCCTCAAATGTTCATAATTTTGACTGTATAAATGACATTTTGCAACCTTCCCCCTGAAAACCAGCTTTTGATACACTACAATAGATGTTTCATAGGTTTATATAGGCTTGACCCTATTCTGAATCCAATTATTTACATTTTAAGGGTAAAAACTTTGTAGCTTACATATTAATAAACGACCAAAACCCTTCTGCATATTAGATAATAAAACACTACTTTGATTCAGATAATTATGATAAGCCAAAGGCCTTGTAAAATATTTTGCAGGTTTCACGTTGATCAAGAGGGCATTTTTACTTAAATCTTGGGAAACTTAAAAACGTACAGCATTGAACACAACCGTAGATTAATCTATCGCCTAACTACAAATTTTACATAACGAAAAACAAAAGAAACATTCACTCAGTCAACACGTTCATGTTATAAACACACTACTAACTATATGTTTATTTAACTGTCTATGAAATATATTCGTTTTTCGTAAATTACACTACTTAAAATAATAATCTAAAATAATAATTGATTTTAAGCAATCTACTTTTTTTATGGAAGAGTATTCTTTTTTTGTAGACATTTTTATTCTTTTCGTGTTACTTTGCCCATCGAAAAAATTGGCGGATAGAGAGGGACGAGCTATTTCCGTTTTCTATTCTAGTATGTATACGTAAATCTTCGGAAATCGGTGGAATACTGTTTCTTGTAACCAGAGTTAAGAAATTTTGACAAAAAAACTCTACACAATTAATTTTTTAGGCAAAGAACAACAAACAAGAAGTTTTTTTTTAAAGAATACGTCATTCTCCTTCCTAAGTAAAACCTTTGATTCACTAACTTACTTGTGATGTTTCAATCAATATTCTCATCTAAACAACCGCCGCCAAATTTACATATTCTTGCTTATCTAAAATTTACCTATTTGAAGGCATAGATGGTAAAAGACCTGAGCGTTGTTTTTAATTAAGGAAAAACAAGCAATAGTTTGTCAATACGGGAATTACTATCTTATCAAATAGTCCGGTGTGCAAAAACCTTCAGCATTTCCACCTAGTGTGGTATTTTCTATTACCAGAGCATGCTTGTACTTTTTAACAAACTAGACATAATGTAAAAAGGGTCACGTCTGCTAAGCTCCATCGTTTTCTGGCCTTTCAAAAAGGGCCTCTGATGCGTTCACCATTAATGCTTGAAAGGTATTAAGATTTTTCAAAATAATCAATTGAAGTAGCCGTTACTTGATGAAGATCCATTATAAAACTAGGTAAATAATACAACAATGTGTAGAAATCTTCACTGAATTTTATTATACCATGACAATTGTTTCGGCACACAGTGCCTTTATCAAATGGAGAAACCAAAGTGACTGAGGTATAAACATATCTTCCTAAATGTAAAAAATTCCACTTAAGCTAATTATCTAAATTATATTATATGGTGTTAAAATACCCAGAATATTAATGGATTAAATGCAAATAAAAAGGAGTACCTAATTATAGGTTTATGAAGGATGGAAAAACCACCCTTTACAGATTTAAATTTAACAATGGGGAACCATTTAAGTCCAACTGATCGTTTAATAAAATATTTAGTTTTTTGTGTTTGTTAATTTCCATACTTTCTAAAAAATTGAGTTTCAGAGATTTTTGTTCTAGGTGTAAAATTTCAAAATTATCGTTAAAACTATGCTGTTCCTCATTTAAATGTATTGCATAATGACAATTAGTGTGGTTTTTATTGTAGCTTGTTTTGTGTTCTTTAAGTCTTTTTTCAAATGTTCTACCTGTCTGTCCTATGTATATTTTAGGACAACTTCCACATTTTAGTTTATATACCCCACAATTTTGTTCTTTTTTATTTTTAGTTTTGTTGTTTTTAATAAATTTACCCAATTTATTATTAGTTTTGTATGCAATTCTGAACTTTTGTCCTTTTAAGTGTATTTTAATTTTCTCTGTTCAATTTTTTAGAAAGTATGGAAATTAACAAACACAAAAAACTAAATATTTTATTAAACGATCAGTTGGACTTAAATGGTTCCCCATTGTTAAATTTAAATCTGTAAAGGGTGGTTTTTCCATCCTTCATAAACCTATAATTAGGTACTCCTTTGTATTTGCATTTAATCCATTAATATTCTGGGTATTTTAACACCATATAATATAATTTAGATAATTAGCTTAAGTGGAATTTTTTACATTTAGGAAGATATGTTTATACCTCAGTCACTTTGGTTTCTCCATTTGATAAAGGCACTGTGTGCCGAAACAATTGTCATGGTACAATAAAATTCAGTGAAGATTTCTACACATTGTTGTATTATTTACCTAGTTTTCAAAATCCTCGAGGACAAATAAACGAACCAAATACTGACTCTAAATATTTATTCCAAGGGACTATCAAATATTTAACTAACAGTTCGGTAATTGCACAAAAGAATCTGTTTAAGAGATCAAATCGAAACCAGAATTTAAGGTTTAAAATGTTTAAGCTCTTTTTTAACTACAAGCTTAAAATGTACACGAATGATTAAGGGTTTAAACATTTTATTTCCAATATTCCGTTACGTATTTAAATAGAAAAATAAATGTTATAAAAAATGAGTAAGATAGCAATTCCCGGACTCATTAAACTCTTTCATTCAACGGGAAATGAACACTTCTCTTAACTAAAAGTAGTCTTCAAAACGATTTTTGCAATCATCGTCGCCTACTTAATTGATTAAATTAATTTAAAGAAATATTTATATTTCACGAGTACTATAATATCCTATGGCTCCAACTAAGTGTTAATGGGGAAAAATTATATACTCAAAAATGATATTAAATACGTGCTAATGAAATGTACACCAAACCCGAACAAAAACAGAAAAAATATGACAACAAAAAAGTCTGAAATCAGTTCTGTTAAAGCCATAAGACAAGTAAAAATATACGGAAACGGAACTAAAAGTAGGTTATTGTGGAGATCTAAGATAAACTATAACAACATCAAAACGGTAAAATCAATATCTCGGGAACAGTTTATTCTCTTTTCGTCCCTTAAAAACTAGAGAAAATATTCGGTCACAGCTATGTACAAGTTTTCAATTTGTTTCGCATAAGGTCCGAATAAACCGCGGCAAAAACATTGATAATACGAGATGAGACAAAGTCTAATAAATTGTAGTTAAAAATAAAACTACTACGTAACGGTGAAGCGGCAGCCACTGTAACTTATCCCTAGGTTACATAACCTATAGAGACCCTAGTTAAGCGGCAAAAATTAATAATTAGTAGAGACATTGATACTTATATCGATTCTTAGATTGGCTCTTTTGGTTTAATGCTAGTTCAACATCGAAAGTTATATGTACCTATAAATTAATGTCTTGATATGTCGTATGAATTAATTAAAAATAATGTGTAGTGTCTTTTCGTTGTGTCATGGACTGAGCAAAGTCAAGGTAGATCGTATAAGTAAAATACAGGGTTAGGGTCAATTAGATCACCCCATGAACTGAAAAATCTATTTCACGTTTATACAGGGTATCCCGGATAAGAATGCACTTATACAGGGATCTCGTTAACCATAGGGCATGACAGAAATGAACAAATAAGACAAAGGTTGAGCATTAGTGAGTTCTGCATCGACAATTTTTTAAATTTAAAACCATGACATTGCGGAACTCACTAATGCGTAACTCTGCCTAATTCCATCATTTCTGTGTATCCTATGGTTAACGCCATTCCTTTAAAGTGCATTCTTATCTGGGACACCCTGTATATATAAAAGAAGTATCGCTGCTTCCGGTCAATCTTAAAAATCATCAACACAGAAATACCCCAAAACACTTTTCACCGTTGCTACGTTAATAGACGACTATAGAATGATGTTTTGAGTCAATCGGAAGCAAGTTTTAGAATGACTACAAATTATTAAATAGTTTACGAGTTACGATGCCAGTGGACGCTGGACGAGATGAATAAGCATTAAACCAATACCAATCCGAATATTGCTTTTATAACGTCGAACTTATTCGAATCAACTGTCAGAAAATCCGCTTTTAAAGTCTTTAGTACCACCCTCCCTCCTCGGTCGGTACGAGTTGCCCCTTAACCCCGAAAAATTCGTTCCTTCCAGCCTCACGAACCTCGGAGGAATTCTGGAATCGATTTCGGGCGATTCTTCCTCATCGGTGGGACGTCTGATGGGAACCGAGCCTCTGTTTTCATTGGCTACTGTCGGCGATCTGTAGGGTAGTAACTGGGGATGATTTTCCGAGGATAACAACGGTAATCGTACAGCAATCGGTTGCCCATTATGAGTGAATAGCGGTTGAGGCATATTTTCTGTTAGAGCTACGCTTTGAGCCATGCTATTTTCTATTGATTCAGGCGCAGTCTGGGGTGGCACAGAAGCATAGCCACATTCCGAAACCAGCGGCGGTCCGAGAGCCAACGAGTGCCCCACCAAGCACGGCACATTATACCCGCCTTGTTGTTCAATCTCCGAAACAAATCTAGGCGGCAAATTCAAACCAGCCGCCATTCTTATATGTAAAGCTTGATGACAATTTTCAAACGTTACAGGCACCATCAGAGCGTGTGCTTGAGCCTCCACCTGGGGGACAGTGTGACTATTCGGGACGGTCATAATTTGTCCGCTATCGGAAACGACGGTATTCTGCTGGACGCCTACACTTATCGCTTGGTGATTGGTCTCCGTAATCGCGGTTTGATTCTGCACGATATTTTCGTGATTCTGATTGGCTAGGAAAACCGGGCGGAAAGTTTGAGGGAGGGCCGAATCCAACACTTCGTTTTCTGTGAGAGAGTGTCTGCGAAAAGGACAGCCGAGCTGCGGTACGAGGTCAGGCCTTTGTCATTTGGAGTTTGCCTGCAGGGCGGAGTTGATTTGCGCCCAAAGGTCCTTTTTACACGATTTCGATCTAAAATAAAATATACAAATAATAGTTTGATATATATACATAGTGCTAGAAAATGAAATAAATATATTAAAACGGTAAAACAGAGGTCCAAGTTACAGGAAATTGGTTTACCGACTCAAAAAAATTATTCTTACCTCCTTATCGACGATAACCACTCTTTGAATTGTGCACTGCCCTCTGGCGTGATTTGAAATGCGGCTCTGGCCGCCAAAACGATTGTAACAAAATCTTCGTAGTCGGCCGATGTCAAATGATATAATTTTTGATGCATACACTAAAAAGGTAAATAATGATATAATTTTCCAATCAAGACATAAATTTTGACCATTAACTAAAGATTCAAATTATGAACATCTTTTACCGATGGGTTGTGTGTTTTATCACTCACCTGTATATACATTTGTTGACATTTGCTGACCAACGGCATCAGGGCTGTGCGCAGATGCTGCATGACCAAACCAGGGTTGTTACGTGATAAGTATTGCGCCGCTTCTATGGCTACGTCATGCAGTACGAAGGGACTGACGATCGAGTTCACCGCGCACACGCAGAAATGATGCAGGTAATGGGACCCTAAAAAAATTAGTTACCATTGTCCATTTGAAACAGTACTTTTCTACCCTTAATTTTTTAACGGACTGTGGAAAAATTGAACAGTAGAATTTCCTATGTTGCGTGTGATCCTTTCGTAACACAATGTTTTTGGTTCACGTCATTCACAAATTTTAAAGAATGTATTGCAGTTTTTCAATTTTTTATTCACAATTCAGAAAATTACATTATTTCATCGAGTAGCATAAACAAATATCCAAAAATTAATAGCCCGTATTGCATTGAAAGTATGCCATAGTATATAGATCAAGACATCATCAGTATATTTTGAAAACGAAAATTCAGGCTAACATTCCGAGACACAAGTGTACATACACTTTGCTAAAGATTTGACAAAGATCGGACAGCAATTTAAAAAGTTACAAGACTATAAACCTGACTAACATTATTTTTATCAGGAATTTATTGTCGGCAAGTGCAGTTAGTTCGTCTAGAATTATAACAACACGTAGGACCTATTTGTATCCTTCTTCCACTTACCCAAATGCTTGGAGATCCTCAACAGCCATTTGACATCCTCGCCGTAGGGCGGATTGCGGGCGTATTTCGCCTGCGGCCTATCGTCGTGCACCCTCCTGGCCAACGTGTCCAGAGCCAGCATGCCCACCCGATACGCCGTCAGCAAATAGCGTAGCTGAGCCTGGTTGAGCTGGTGCGGCCTGTGAGGCCGGATGACAGCCTGCTGCGGATGCGGCGCCATGCCTGAAAAGAAGACTGTTCAGTGTTAGAGAAAGATTCGTTAAGGTGACGATAAACAAATTTGCGTATTTCCAAACAAAAATAAAACATATATTTAACAAAGCTGAGTCTAGTTAGTCTATGGCAAATATTTTCTACCTGGTGGCGGTTGAGGATACATGTGTTGAGGCACTGGCCTCGCCCCCTGAGGCGGCGCTTGACCCAAGGACACGGGCCCTGCCCCAAAATACTGCAGCTGAGACGCGTGGGTGACGGGAGTGGGAGCGGCCGCTACTGAGGGCGGCGGACTTGAATAGACGGCCGCCTGTTGCTGCTGGTGTTGGGAGGCCATCGTAGGGCCGACATATTGGGGCGGTGGGGCGGCGTACTGCGTAGTCGGAGGCGGTGCGTACTGGGAAGAAGTGGGCGGAGTAGTGGGGAAGGGAACCTTTAAAAAAAAACAAGAAAACCAAAAAAATTCTTAGTTTGAAAACCACGGAACTAGGTAAAAAGGCCTATAAAGTTAATTAGTATATTATATAGCGCTTTTAATCCAATAATCCAAATAAAATATTAATGATCCACATAATGAAAATACATTCCTGAAATTGTACTGACCTGCTGCGGTGTAGGGGGAGGCGGTAACCCTGGGTATGTTGGCTGTCCCACGTTCGGTGGGGGGAACGGGGGTAACGCTTGCCCTCCCGGCGGCGGAGGCGGAGGATAGGGAAATTGGTACTGCACGTGAACGTGTTGCGCCGTCGCCGCTATTGGCTGTAGAGGACCTGGATAAAAACATACAATTTTAATAGAAATTTTAAAGAATTAATTACGTGTTTGTTTACAGAATATCGTTGAACACTTAACGCTGACCAGCAGTGCAGGTTAACGAATTTTTTTGACATTACAAAAACTAACCTGTAAAACCCATTGGAGCTCCCGAAGGTAAGAAGTTATAGTGTGATACGTACATTCCAACAGGTGGTGCAACATGCTAAAAAAAAACATGAAATTATTAGTCCTATTTTAATTGAATGAATACATATTTTGGTGAATCCGCGTTTAAAACCAGAAATAATAAACATCGGATATACTTTTTACTTACAGGGTATGGCGGCGGAGCAGTGGTAACAACCACAGGCGCCGATGTGGGCGGACCGTCTTGAACTCCCGGTTGCTCTACAAAATAAACAATAATGAAACTCCTTCTCTTCAAACAAAAAAAGTTAATTTTTTTCCGACCTTTTATTTCTAAAATTCTTGAAAGAAACCCACCTATTAACGCCACCAATTGGGCGTGAGGATCCATTAAAGGATCGTGCGGTGGAATGTCATTGTCAATAAGTTGTTCTCCGCCAGGAGTATGCCTGATATACAATTCGTACCAATACTTTGCGACCTGAAAGATACACGTAATTTAATAGCGAGCATTAACTCAAATAAAGCGATTTTGTTAAAATGAAAGAACACCCCGTTATTTTACCTGGAACAGTACTTCCGGATACACGCCTCCACCTTTAGCGGCATTCTCGACCGTCAAGCATGCGTGTTCGAGCATATCGTCGCTCTGTTCTTTGCACTGTAGAATGGCACGCTGAATTTCATTGGGATTAAGAGCGTGCGAATGGGGTAGAACGGAGAGAGCCAAGTTTGCCGCGGCACTAACCTAGAATATAGATTATAATTGAAAAAATATACCAACAAACAGAAAAGCTTTCAATGAAACAACTACATAGTCAAGTATTCGATCGTTAATTCTTCTTACGACGAGTAAGGTGTCGATACGTTTGGTAATTTATCAAGATATAAATATATTTAATGCAATACGGCAAATTCTTACCCTTACCATATTGATATCGCATCCCCTGGACGCCCGGTCCGCTATACTAGCGGCCTCTGGTGGCGTCAAATGTCCTTCCCAGGTGTCAATTAGAAACGAGATAGCTGCGGCACCAATTTCCATAGCTTGCCCTATAAATAAATAGTCAAATAAAGTAAACGTCAATATTTGTTAAAAAAAAAAAACGAACAATTTGTATTTTCTAGTACTTGTACTTGTATTTAATTACCAGTTATCCACGAAACGTGTGAACTGTACGTCCTACTTAACCAATTGGGACTGACGCAGTTATGCAGTCCCAAAGCGTAGAGTCCCAACTGAAAGGCGCACATGTGCAGGGCCCTGTGAGGTCCGTGGTGACTTTGAGTCGTAGAGGCTTGGGTGAAAAGCGACGTACTACTAGTACCACCTAGAAATATATATACAGTGTGGTCGAATCGGTTGGAATAACGCTCGAATCCGTCGATTTTAATTTTTTGATGGGCATTTGTTAAAGTAACTTTCACTTATACAGGGTGCCTCAAAAAATTATTTCATGTGACGACACCTCAATTTTTTAAATTTAAATTTTATTTGCGGATTCTATGTCTAAATTAAATTGTTAAAAAAAATTGTTTTTATTCAACAACTTAATTTAGACATGGGTTATGATACATGAAATGTGATCAAAGTCTCCATAAAATAAATAATGGAGTTTTCAATTTAAAAAATTGATATGTCACATGAGTCACTTTGTGTAAATGAAAATTAGTTTAAACCATAGACAAAGGAAGAGAGGGGACGAATAATTCCGGTTTACGGGCCGTCGCAGAAAGTGTTACCTAAAATTGATCGGCCGCCATTGATAGGGAGCCAGACAATCGAGGTGGCACCCTATGTATTTTGGTGATTTGTGGTGAGAAGAGCTATTAGAAGAATTTAGTTCATTTATAGAAAAATGGTGAATTGTTGTGCCTATAGCTATAAAAGCCGTAATGAACGAAAGAAGCTTGGAATTACTTCCCAGCGGTAAATATTCAAATTGTATTTTTTGCATGCATTTATTTTATATTAGATATCTCCCTTGTAAGTTTAGCAGTATATGTTATTTGAAACTATGATTAAGCCCATAGTTGAAGCTACCTTTCTGTGTAATTTGTACTAGATTTGTTGCACTTTTCATTCAAGATTTCTAATAAGAACCAGGTAATTGCCCTTGGAGAAGGTGTGTCACTCAATGGCGTACCTGCATGATTTGTATATTTTGACAAAATTAAATTATTTCTTATTTAATTTTGGTTAATTATTAGTGAAAGCATTATATTATTTCGAATGTATACCAGTGTTATTTTTTTAAAGAAATCGATTAACGTTTGTCTTGAATCGTTGAAGGTCTTTGAGAAACACGACTTCAGGCGAAGGTCGTTTCACAAGGATGGCGTCCTGTTAAAACTTATTTTAAACCACTAAGCTCACACATTGTTGTATTGTTTTTAGATTTCCGAAAGATTCACAAAAAGCAAACATTTGGGTGTAGAACATGGGACTTAGAGATTGGACACCTTCTCCTGCCTACAGGATTTGTTCAGAGCATTTTGAGAAGACCTTTTTTATAAAGTTGAGGAAAGAGTACGATTACTTGGAGGTGCTGTGCCAACAATATTTTCAAAACTACCAGTAATTCCATTTTGTTGCTTCTTTGTAATAAATTTTGAATCGTCCAATTTTGTTTTTTATCTTACATTTTCCCTAAAGTTGAAAGATATTTAAATTTCACAACCTTTCCTATATGAAATTATATTTTTGGCTAATAAAATTAATATTTACTAAGCATTCATAAATTATTGAGAAGCAGAAGAACATTTGATGTACTCGGTAAGGGACACAATATACAAATTCAAATCAATAAAAATATTACTTCCATATTCCATAAATAATAATTTTGTACTGGGATAATACTAAGAAAATATTCATGTAACGCCACTGCTAAATCCGATAAGGAGCCAGGCGGTAACAAAATAGCTTCTGGTTTTACGCGTCCCCTCTCTTCCTTTGTCTATGGTTTAAACATACCCTTTTAAAAATTAAAATCGACGGATCCAAGCGTTATTTTCGAAAAATTAAAGGTCGAGTTGTAAATGAATTTATTCCAGTCTATCTGACCTCACTGTATAATCCTTGGATCTTGTCTGAGAAGCTAGTTGAACTATTTATATTAAATTATCTACATCTTACCGGCTTTCGTAAGAACAGTTTTGGCCAATTCAAACATAAAGTGGGCCCCAGCTTCAGAGGGCTGATTGGGAATTGACGGATATGCCCTTTTCTTATATCTAGAACGGAGTAAAAATATATTCATTCACAAATAAGTAAGAGCTGGAAAAACGGGTAAAAAACTTCATAAAACCAGGTGGAAAAATGGATAGTTACCTTCCTTCTTTCGTCCTAGAGATAGTCCCTTGAGTGATCTGATTGGTCTGTCCGTTCATGGACAGATTATTCATTCCCTGTTCCACTTCCGCGCTCGTCGAACTGTGCGGTCGGCTACAGCAATCTGGAAAAAAAATTAGACCTACGAAAGAAAAAATATTGCTAGATATCAGTGAGAAGGGACTGAAGAATTTACCACGGAATTTTTTTTATCTTATTCCTAAAGTTTGTTTATTTGAAGGTAAGCTGATGAAATCAATGCATTTTATTGATATTTATTAGAACTTCTTGAGATTTCTACTCGATTTAAAAAAGTCTCTTTAGGTAAACTGATTTTTCTTTTTAATGTTACTTACTGACATCTGTCGGTAGAATCTCAGTCGGTGGTATAAACGGACTAATAGGAGCGATGTTGTCGCATTCTTCCCTTCGTATGTGATTGTACTGGCTTCTGATTGGCGGATTGTTCGTGTAATAAGAACTCAGAAGTGGCGTTTTGAGTAGCTGATGAACCTCACGGTCCAAGAGCTTTTCCATAATTCTGAAACCCAAAATCAATTAATTAAAACTGCTATTTTATTAAAACGTATTCATGTTCAACAATCTCTGAGCAAAAAAGACCGTGCCAAGTATTACTTCTTTCTAGTTGCTTACCTACAAATCTTGTAACAGTCGTCTTTATAAAACGTCAACAGAGCAATGGCTAATTCTCCTCTCTGTCGCCTGGTACCTTCACACAGCAACGGGTGGTCCGCCTCGGAAACATTCGCCTTAAGGCCTAGCGCCACAACTGCAGCTTCGAAGGCCAGTGGCTCGTCGGTGGGGAGTCTGAGGCTGATAATTTTTGATCTTTCACGGCCTAGCATAATAAGATAATTATTTGTGGAATAAAAGTCATAAACACTCAGAAATAACGCATCTATTTTATTAACACTGACAATTAGTGTTTCAGCACAGTATCTTTTCGGGCAGGGCTTCAGGTGGATACTGAACTGAAATCTAAGCTAATTGTATTTTATTACTTACCAACGATAGATGGAATAACTAATGCATCAAATATAAAGCTAGTCAGCATAATTGGCAACATGGCTTCTCCTCTAGATTTGAAAGTACCATCTAAAACACGACTCGATGCTAATAAAATACAATTTAAAAAATGGTAAAGTATCAAATTATTCCTTTCCGAGCAATCAATGTATTTCTTAAACAATAAAGTTCCTACCTTTAATTTGTTCAGCTCGTTCCCTTAATATCTGTAATTCTTTATGTCCTAAAGGCAGTCTTTTCAATAAATTAACTAAGTCGGTCTCCTGATTGGCTAATTTTACTTCTAAAGGTTTAGTGCTGGCTGGAGGCCTCGCCATTTCTAAACCGAACATACCCACCCTAGAGAAATAAATAACGTTAAAACTACCGAGTATAAATAGTAGTTGGTACAACATACTATTTCTACAATCAATCAAACAAATTTACACAACTTATGAACTAACAATAATTACTTTAACTCGCTTAATTATTTTCAAAATATCTACCTGAATGCCAAATGAAAGTGCTCGGGATTTTCGGATAACACCGAGCACAGGAACGCTCCTTTGGACAGCGTCGCCGAAGCCAACACGCTGAGTTGATGAGTCGCAGGGTTGACCTGGGGCTTCTTGCCCTTCTTTTTCGGTACCTGAGGCACTTCTATCATCAAGTTGGGTGGCTTGGCGAGAAGTTCTTCGGCTAGTTTCACGCCTAAAATTAACGAAAAATAGTTAAAAATATATTGTCACTTGTTTCAAATTACAGAATTGTCCATTTCGCCCCTGTATATTTTAAGTATACCTAAAATGCAAGCTTCCCTATTGTGCCCGTGCGCATGCAGACCTTCCGCGCGGGCAAACAGAACGTCAAACGGATCATTGCACTTCCTTATTTCGGAAAATACATCGGACTTGCTATCTGATTGGTCTAATGTTGTCGAATTATTGGCAGGCTGGGCAACCTGACTGTCTGATGAAGAGTTACTAGTCTAAAAACAAAATTGGGTGTAAACAACTTTGGAATCTGTTAATGAGGCTTTGCTTAGCAATTGTTTAAATGTTATTAAGTACGATAGTCTCTTGCTCACCTCCTTAGTGTTATAAAAATATACGCTATATTCATCTCCGGAATTTGGGGAATCCAAAGAACTACTCGACTCATCTTTGGATGGCCTTCTAGACTCTTCTTCAGTATCAGCCGGAGGTGGAAGGTTATAAGTCGTCCTAAAACAGACAGTTAGTGACTGAGAAAGATAAATAATACCGAACGTCAATACCATTCCTAGTTTTTACTATTTATGGTTTATGGCTACTCTTCCTATATTATATAATTACATGATTGATCAGACAATAATCAGAAATAAACATTTGAAGAGTCGAGCAAAAGAAATCGTGTCAAATGTTTAGAACGTATGTATCGAAAACTAATTAAATAATAATACCCGTCAGAAAGACATTTTGAGAAAAAATAAATAGTTTATTTTCAGGAAGAATCCAACTGCGGAATCAACATGGTGTTTATTGTTTGAACATGCCTATAGCAGTAACACACTTTCAAGCATGGTTTTTATATATTTTTCTCTCATCGCTCTTCACACAGTGCCAACACTCCATTCATAAATCTGTTGGAAAGTGAGTTTGTGATTGTTTGAAATGTTATTGAAAATCAGTAATGGGTGGAAGAGTGACAAAACATGTTGGTCTCGCTAATGGCAACAATGTTGAAGTCTGGTTAAATCCAATAACGTTTAAAAGGTTATGGAGCGGTCTTCATGGTTTCGGAGCGGAGCTAGCCTGGGCAAAAAGCCCAACAAGGGCGTATAATTTACTTTGAGATTCTTTACGTTTAACTATATTCAAAAAGTTTAGTTTCGAATATTGGATATTTATAAAAAAGATAGAAATATTGATCCAGTTTTTATATACAGTGTATCCAAGGATGGATTTAACTATTTATGCTTAGCATCAATATTTTTGGTGTATTCATTACTGGATGATACTCTCCAGATATAAAAGTGTATATTTCTAGCCAGATTGTCATATTTATCACTAAGACATCTTGCAAAATCCCAATTAAAAATTTGTAAATTTGACAATTACAACTGGTTTAAGGTTAATCCGCAATTGCTCTTAAAATAAGTTTATTTCTAATAATTTTACTATAAACTGTGAAAAGGATGATTCTTTAAAATAATATTATTATACTTAAAGGTATCAAATAAATCGTGAAATAATCCAACTGCACTCTGGTCATCTATTTTTAGTTTATAACCTGCTCACATGCATTGGGTGTGGCCAATTAGCAAGGAGGGAAAAACGGAATGGTTGATGCAAACTCAAAATCAAATTTCTAAATATATTTACTAACCTGTGAAATTTTAATTTAACACCATTGCATCTTCTAGTGAAGTATTTTATGGCGGCACAAGACTCAACCATCTTGTAAATGCAAGATTTATATTAAGAAATAAACCAACTCGACTGCTTTTTGCCCGGACTAGCACCACGGACCGGTCCATAACCTTTTAAACGTCAATGGTTATATCAGAAATCATATCAATAGAATCTTATTAAAACATAACCATACTTACCGAAGAAAAGATAAATCCTTGCTTACATGATCCACTCTTTTACAAACTATACATGAATGCACCATCATTGTTTATAATAAAGACGATTTTTCACCAATACTCACAAAAAAAAAAATAAAAACAACCAAGTATATAAACACTCCCTTAAAAGCGGTTAGCAGCGAGTAGCAACAGTGTATTCTTCTTCTTCCATTGATAAAGTTTGATCGTTTGCCGTCGAGCGTAGTATCTTTTAACTTGATGTTGTCAGAGTGCAGTCGGTTTATTTCAAACTTTTATGTATAATAATAATTTTTTTTTTCTAAATCTCTCAAGGCCTATTCACAATTTATATTAAAATTATTGGGAAATAAATTTATTTTAAAAGCAACTGCGGATTAACCTTAAACCAGTTGCAATTGTCAAATTAACAAATTTTTAATTGGGATTTTGCAGATACCTTAGCGATAAATAGGACAATCTGGCTATGCTGCAAGCATAACAGCAAGGTGGGGAGTGCACGTTTACAGTCCTTACGTCGACTTCAAATGTAAACAATTCTATCTGGAGTTTGTAAGATCTTGCCCTTCATAAGGGAACGTTCAGAAACCACTGGGCAAACAATAATGAGATGAGGTTATATGAGGATATAGAGACAAATTGATAGCAAATTGTTGTATAAAACTAAGTACATTAACATACCAACTATCCGCATCTCTGGAAGTGCTCGGTTCGTTCACAGGCGTTTTGACGGATTGTTTCACGTGCATGCTGTCGCTGGAATGTTGACGTGTCGGCGGCGTGTTGCTGTCCCTGCAACTACTGCTACTAGATGAGTCGCTGCCGCCGCCTTCCTGAGAGTCAGAGTCGTTGAAATTTGAAACTTGGAGGATGTTGATATCGTCGTCGACCTAAGACATTTTATTTTAGAATAATATGTTTTTTTATCTATTTTTTCAGCTTTACGACACATCTCTCGGTGTACAGGACGAAAAAATTTCTATAAATAATATGGAAAGTTCTGCCTTTTGCATCCGAACTAAGGACGATCGAAAATTTACCTCACAAAATCCCTCGCTGCTCACACTAGATCTGTTCCCGTCTCTCTCGTTCATTTGCCCAATGTGGGGATGAGGCGGGTATTCGACAGGGTTCATCGACATGACGTTTACGTAATCGTATCTGTGAGTAGGGTGGTTCCTGAACGGGTGGTAATGGTGTCGATGGTGCAAGTGATGGTGGGCATGGGCGGTGTGAATTTGTTCGCCATTCAGGACGGCTTTTGAAGAATTAACTTGCGCTACCTGTAATTAAAAAAAACCTGATTACTGAGTAAAAGCTTCTTAAAACACATTATTAAAAAGAAAGTTTGAAAACTCAATGAGGGTCTATGATGATAAAATACACTCCCCCGACAATAATCCGGACAAAGATAAAGCAAAATTTATTGACATATTATTATGAAAAACAATTAGCATAATTTTAACAGAATACACACAGTACGTACCTGACTTTCTCCTCTGGCACTATCGGGGCCATGTCTGAAGCATGTAAATGGACAATGGTACATGGGATTGATATCCGAAGTGTACGTTATCCCAGGCATGGGATAATCGTCCCAGTCCAAGTAACAAGCCTCAATGGCCGGTTTGAAGCCTGTGAATATCTCCAGGTCGGCTTTGAGGGAGCTCGAGTTCTTGTAGTAATTTGAGGTGGACGAGGATGTCGTGTTTCGGCATTTGGATACTTTTTCTAAGATTTTCATGTGCCATGTTGTGAACTAAACAAAACAGTCACAAATTTGATCATGGACGATAGAAATATCTGTATTCGTCCGATTCTTGGAAAATTTTAACGTATTCAAAATGAAAATAGTCTTAAAACTTTGTATGTGCAAAAAAACGCCACGGCATATTTAAGTTAATATGTTTGTTTATGTAACGGCCGTTTTTTTTTTTGCACATGAGTGTAGCAATAATTTGTCACCAAAAAATCTGTTCTTTTTCAACTTACCTGACTATGTAACATATCTCGTTCCGATGGTGCCAACCCTGGATTCAACGCCGCCAACCTCCACAAGATGACGACTTCGTCGCACAGAGAAGACCCGGCATGTTGTGACGCGTGAGTATTACTGTTTATGTTGTTATGTTTACCACCGCCTGGCCCTCCATGGCTAGAATTGCCGCTTAAAAGGGCCACTTTTGTATTGAACCACCTTTAAATAAAAATAGCAAGTTATTTGGAGCAAGAGTTAATTAGGAAGCTTCGTAGCGAGTTATCTTTTTCCAGTGGATTGGATATTTCAAATTTTTGACTATAGGTACTATCGTGCCGATAAAAAACTAGGACAACAAAATCCCAAAATTGGGACAGCTGTAAAGGTAAATAAACATAACTTTTAGGAAGTAACCTAGGTTACATAATTTAACGTTTTATATTTTTCGATACGAGGTGGCATCAAAATATCTTATTTCTTTTTTGTAAACTTGAGCGGCAGTAAGTATATTGGGCATTTTTATTAAGAAAAAGTCTAATACCTTATTTAAAGTAGGTATATATAACGTCGCCTAAAAATGAAAACGAAACTAAATAATAAAAGAAATTTAATAGAAGGTTACAAAAATACAAACGCAAAATTTGTCGAAGCAACAAAACATTTTTAATATTTAGTCATAGAACCAGTTTTGTTTATTACTTCTTGAAGCCTTTGCGACATACTTAAAACTAGGTTTCTGCATAATTCGCCTGTTACTTCATCCCAAGCTTCATTTATCCTGTAGCGTAATTCATCTCTGTAGCAGAAAATCATGTTTATACTTACATTGATCTCACCATTTTACCCAAAATGTTTTCGATCGGGTTCAAATCGGGACTCTTCCAAGGCCAGGGAAAAACTGCTATATTATTATCTAGGAGAAAATTTTGCACAATGCGTGCTGTGTGTATTGGAGCATTATCATGCTGAAATGTAAAATTTTGACCACACACAGCGTTTATCGATGGTATCATCACTGCATTTAGGATATTAACGTATTCAGGTGCAGTTAGTCTTCCACGATTTGGCAAATTCCTGGACCTCTAGCGCTAATCCAACCACAGACATTTAGGTATAGAGAAACGCCCGCTTTGGTTTATTTTGCGAGTGTATATCTCATCATACCGCATGCCGGAAGGCCTATACACTCGAATTCTTCCATTATTACACGATTGAAAAGTTTTCTCGTCAGAAAATATAACTGTTTCCCAGAAAATATTCCGATTTAAATATTCATGTGCAAATTCTAACCTGCCTTGTTTATTTCTTTCCATTAAAAATATTTTATTAGTAGCACAACGACTTCGCATATCGGAAATTCGAACCCTATCTCTAGCAATCTTTGCAGAACCTGGAAAGTTCGTCTCTTCTTTCGCCTTTATTGCAGTTGCGAATGGATGATCCCTTAGATAATTAACTAGTCTTCTATCTTCATCTTCAGTAGAAATTCTAGGGGGACCTGAACCTGCTTTCCTAATAATAGTCCTATGCCTGTGTTAATTGTGACATATTTTTTACAGAAAAATTTGCTTGACAAGTTAATGATAAAGTGACAATCTATGTTGACATGTAAAATTTGTAAATGACATTTTACTGGTACCAGACTCGAAAGTAAAAAATCCTAATAGTCAAGGAGAAAATAAGAAATTTTGCTGTCCTAGTTTTTTACCAGCACGATGGTACATATGTAGTTTTTTTAGTCACATTTGTGTTAATATCCAATTCTGTATTAAATACATAAATATTATGCTATTCCTTATGCTATTACTTTATTCTTACCAAATGAGGATTTGTTCGCAAGACATACATTCCTCGGTAATAATCTCCAAAAGCGGAACTGCGTTTCTATCGTTTCTCTTAAACATTTCCCTAACAATGCTCAGTAAATTCCACATGCCTTCCGGTTCCCTGCCCCTCAGGGGCCTCAGAAGGGACGACCATTCAGCCGCCGCGGGGGGAGCGACTGTACTTAAGTAATTTACATCACTAAAACAAAAATAAATATTAACTTATGAGAAAACGTAACGAATTTTATGTACTTACCTAAAAACTATGGGCGCAGGCACACAAAATTTAATTAAAATTTTCTTAATGTTATCATGTAAAGTCTTCTCGTCTAAGTACCAAGATGTCTGGTCGACTGCCGAGGCTCCCGCGGTGGGATCCGGGGCTCCACAAACCGAGTTTATTGCCGATGGTTGAGAGCTGAGTAATTCGTCTAAAAGTCTTTAAAAAAAAATATCGCAATAATTTTATAAGCGGGTATATCTTTAAATTAGAATGATACTTTATTTATTGAACAACATGTAACCTACCTTTGTGCTGTCGGTAGAATTTGCTGAGGCAGCTCGCTAATAAGATACTGTGCAAATTTTTGAAGCTGTTCTCTATGTAATCTTGACAATGATTCTGAAACGGGTGCTCGTAAGGTAACCAAATGTGGCTAGAAAAATTATTTATTGATTTATCGAAAAGAGAGTACAATATACTAAAACAATAGAAAATACCCCTTGGCTTAATATAACAGTTATAGAAAATATATTAGGCCAATTAAACCCTCTTCCGAGACACCCAGTATAGGTAAGTAACAAATGCGTTACTAAATTCTACCTGTACTGATACGATAGCTCTTAATTGTCTTTTCAGGATAAGCATACGATATAAGTCTGTTACACTTTAATTTCCCTTACCCAATGTATTCGCGTAAGACATACGGCGACGACGTGGGAACACCAATAGGCTTGAGATTGACAGGTGCAGTTGCATGACGAAATACGCCGTCTGTCAAATGTAACGGCGACGTTGTGAGTGGGCGTGGAACTATTGTTGAACCTGGCTTGTTGTACGCTCGCGGAAAGATGAAAACCTACAAGGAAATTGAAATAGTTCCAGGACAAAATAAAACTGATGTCGAGCTAAAGGAGAGTTAACTAAATTTCCCTATATTTGCACAAATTGCCAAAATAAAAAAGTTTCATGTCAAATAACAATAATAAATAAACGTGTACCTCATTTTGTTGACAATGTTTTTTTACCTTGACCCAAATTAAACAGATGAGGGTTTCGGTATCTATATCCGAACGATATTCCTTATTTGGGTCATGGAAACAAAAATATTTAATTTCTAAAACTAAAACATAAAAGTAATGTAATTATAAGGAACATAATTAAACTACTTAGAAACAAAGTTAAAGGTTGTTTCTAGTCATTTAGAATATCTAATTAAAACAAAATTCGATTGAATTGAAAATAGACCAATTTTAAGATAAGATAATTCTACGATGGCCAGTTTCATTACGTGGCATTATAGACTCTTATTGTTATTACCGATTTGTAGTGGATCCTTAACCATATGATTTCTATGTAAATTTTCCCCTCTCGCGAACTCCTCAGCTGAGCCGTTTGCCAAACAGGAATACAACCTGAAAAAAATCCACTCCTGAGTATGCAGATAACCTAATAAATGCAGTTATAATACCCGTTTGGGATATCAAGCGATATTTTTAATCGTTTGTTAATAATATATAACTCTCAACGAAAAATGGTTAACCATAAAAATATGGGCAAATTGACAATATTTCTTTTTCTTGCTTCCAATAAAAAAATTTCACCCAATAGATAATGGCCTCTTCGCTCACCTAATATCTTCTTCATTGTCAGGAAAACTCCAGAAGGCAATTCTTAACTGAAGCTGTTCTGGAACTGGAGGATATACATGTTCAACCAATTCAAAAGGTATATGAGAAGCCACACACCTCGCTGCCAATTCTGTTAGTGACGGTACAGGGGAGAGTTCTGAGAAATGAAAAGAAGCTTTTTACAATAAATAAGAAATAAAGTATTTACTTTTATAGTAAGATTTTTAAAAATATAAATCCCATCAAAATTCTTACGTAATAAACATAGTCGGTAGTAATTACCATAACCATCTATTATTTAATTTATTCTTTAGGTAAATTATAAACAGACAATGCCTATAATTAGAAAGAGATTTAGTCGACATGATCGATAGCGTATTGTTCGAAACACTTACTACGCGATTTCGGCTCGTCCTGACCGATTTGTTTATTTTGGCCGTATGGCCCTGAGAAACTGTAAGTACTTTTCAAAAAAATGTATACTTAAAAAAATGTATACATCAAGAAAAGAACAGTCCAGCACACAGATAAAAAGGGAATTAGTTAGTTTTATTTATTTTCTTTTATGTTGGCAAGTCGGTGCATGATTTACGAATAATATAGCAATAACATCATTTTATAAAATGCCAATCAATTAAAGCTGACAGGTAATAATTGTCTCCTATTGTTTTAATGGAAAACGATCATTTTGAATTGAGGATTAATCGATGAATGCACATTAAATATGTATATACCTACTTGTTGTGCAGAAGTTTATTTGTATCGGAACGGACAGTTTAAATATTTCATTAAAATAATACACTGTCGTAGAAAAAGTTATGCTTTTTATAAAGGAGAATAAATTTTGATTTTTAATTGCCAATTTTGACGACCGCTGTGCGTTAACCGGATCGAAATATGACACCACTCGCATTTAAATTACCATTAAATTTTTTTATTTGTATTCAAATAACATTCCCATAAAAACTTTGCGCCAGTTTTATTACATTTTATGCACGCGCAGGATAACATTTAATATTACGACAATATGAACCGAAAATATGAATCCATCGATAAATAATCTGAATATAAATGTTCCAGTTGGTTACTTTTATAAGGGTTTTCTAAATCCAGGAAGTGGAAAAAACTTTTTTGGAAATTAACCAGCTCTCGAAGATTTCAGGGCAAAAAAAGTAATGATAACAATGATAAAATTCCAAACCGACCAACTATTCTGATCGCTTTGTTCTCTTAAAGTTAGAAACAAATGTATTTATTGAATTAAAATATAAGCCGATAAAGAACAATATTGGAAGAATATTTTAATCGATTATGGCTTACTGCATCAAAGGTAGTTTATTGTTGTTTTCTGTTCGGTAGCTCGTCTGACGCCTCAGGGCTTGTCTGCCCTCTCAAAGACGATGCAGATAATACCGGGTGGTACAAAATATACTTAATCGCACTCGCCAATTATAAATTTAATGTACAATTTACACAACTTAAGAATCGCTATAAGACAGGTTAAAGAACACGACTGAATATTTCTAGACACATTTACACGTCTTTTGATTTTTTTCAGATTTTGTATTTGTTAAATATTTTACCACTTTATTTTCGTATCTTTGGCCAAAGTTTTATTTTTACACCCTGTTACGCTGCAGCCTACGAAGGCGATGTATCTTCTCGCTCTTTTATCTTAAAATCCGTGGAGAATTGTGGCTGGTGAGCTCGTCACGTCGACCTGTAGTTTTTCTGGGTACGTTTACATCAACTTTATTTTGACGCATACAGGACGTAGAATAAGTGAATAGATTCTTTTAAAGATTCGAGTTGGATTCTAATTATTTTCTTAACTAATCGATTTTGTCTTTATCTCTGCGTTTAGGTCAACCCGTCACTAACTCTAACTATAATAATAGCAAATTTCAGTTACACTGAACAGCCTGGTCAGGTATTTTAATTTTAAATCAAACAACCGCGAACTACAAAATGAGAAGCGCAAAAAAAATAAAGGACATTAAAAATTTAACTTTCCCATACAAGAGTCCTACAATAATAGTACCCTCGACAATGGCATTGATTTCGTGCATTTGAGGTCATTAAAAATAGATTTAGCCACCGACAAAAGGACAAACCGTTAATTGAATCACTACCTACTTTTGGGATTGTCCCAACAGCGCGCAGATGTCCTTTTGAGGGATATTCTCAATGTAAAACAGAAACACTTTTGTTTCAATTCCTGTTGTTAAATAGGCCATATACATTTACATCAGCTTTATTTTATAAAAAAAACCTTTAAATATGTCAGTGTTAAGTGCGATCCATAGCAAATTCCGTGAAATTATTCTATTGAATTCTATATTCGGCTAAAAGATACGCTAGCGCATAAATGACCCGGGCCTCGCCGTTTCGTGCCGTTCCTTTTTATTTTACTACTTGTAACGCCACTAAAAAGACTGCAGAATATTTTATTCCGCACAATTAATGTTGTTGAACTTCGTGTTTTTTTTTTATAAACGATGCAGTTTTTAAGGTAGAAGAATCACAAACAACTTAAATTAATGTTATAGGTTCCAGTCACAATCGATTTCAACCTGATTTTATTTTCAGCAGTGTATCTTTGAATTGCGAAGTACAGTAGAAATATCTATAATAGCCATTGAAAAATTAATGTACCTTGCTACCACTTATTATAAGGAGATATTAGGTTCATTGGCAAATCAATTAAAAATAGTCCCAAACTGCCGAGGCATCGCAGTTTACTTAAAGTGTTTACAGAAGCGAATTCTGTGTTCGTATAGCAATATGTATCGATTTGCAACTGATTTGCAACCGTGAGAATAATCCCCGAGAATTGTGGGTTTGGAATCTACGCATTTGCTCCATCGCCTGTTTGTATACTTTTGACTTGTTGTTTTTACTGATTCCGGTTTTCTTTAGTTTCCATTATTCCATATATAAAGCCACTATGTCCTTTGATAATGACGTCACATTCAAAGATAGCTGTCGGTCCTAAATTATAATACTTTGCTACGTATAATAATACCCTTTTCAAGACAAAAGAAAATTACAGGTAGAAGAAACCATTTCCATAAAAAACAAACGCTGTAAACAAGGTCATCGAAGTGTCATTACCACTAACACAGTTCACTTGGCTGTGTCGGCTTTGTGCGTTTTTATAAAGCGTAAAGAGACCTTGAAAGAAAGCTAATCTGGGGGGAGACCTGATCATATGGTGGTGCATTGTCATAAGAAATAAATAGGTATTATGTAGGTACTCTATAGGTAAAAGTTAGAATACTACATTCCTTTATTTGTTTTAAACCCCTATCTTATCAAAATTAAAATAATTTTTGCTTATTATGTAGCTACAACATAACATTAGATAAAAATATTGTCCTTCTGTAAAAAAACGAATTAAGTACGTTAATTTATTACTGAATACCCCGTTATATCATATCCAGGTGTCAAACAAGAAATACTAATAGCAAGTTCTATTTTTGTGATCAATATTTTATTTACTGTTGATGTATTTTTAATGGGCGCATAATTAGGATGCCCTGTATAATTGTATTTAATTACTATCGCCATGTAGGTAGTGGAAACTAAATATTTAATTTGCAAACTATTTAAACAGTGTCGCTTCTAGCGTCAACGTAGATACTTGGTTGACCCAAATAAAAATTTCATAATATTTACTGTTTGTAGAGATACGCGTATCAGCACTGTAATCTTAATTTACAATAAAATACGGTGCTTTTGTGATGTTTTCACTATTACTTCATAATATAAAATAGGGTCATTAGAATAACTGTTTTTTGCAATAAACCTTTATTTTGTCAAAAAAAATATCCCGTTATTTCATATACTACTTACTTCCTCACTACAATGCTTATTTGTATTGCTGAAATTTGCTTAAACAGGGACGATTTCAATTAAATATTGCATTTAATTTAATCTTATATTCATATGCTCCCTATGTGAGTAGGCAACAAAAAGGTTTTTGCTGCAACCTTATATTGCTGTTTAAGCGTCAGAGGATGTCAGACAAAAATAGCCCTTAATTTTTGAAAGTCCTTATGTATCGACTTCTATAAAAATAGCAACTTTAATTGTATACAGCCTATGATGCAATTACTTATACGGAGGGTATCTTATCTGCTGTGCTGACGTTTGGCAGTAGTCAACAAGTAGGTAACTTCCTTATTTACGAAAATGGGGATACATTTTGGGGTATAATGTACATTCTTCATGAACTGCTACTTTCAGTTATGCCAGGAACAACTTTACGTATACAGGGTTAATGGTATAGTTTTACTAGAGCTAATGGACATCAGTTTTTATCTGTGGGCCAGACTACAAGTGTTTTGCACATATCGGCTTCTGTCAGCTGATCTTCAACTTACTTAGTTTTTTATGCATTTCAATTTTCCATTTTGAATAATAAGACTGTGAATTTTCTAAATTAAAATTGACTCTTTTCAAGTTTAGTTCTATTCAAATAATTTATTCATTTTAAATTTATATGACTTACCCTCTCCATTCTTCTTGCTTCCGCCATAAAACCCAGCTGGATTATTAAGTGGTTTCTTCCACCCTCTCCAATTATTACACACACTCTCAGGTTCGGAACTCCAACTGCACATTGAGTCTTCCTCGAAACGATCCGAGTCTTCAAAACTGAATCTGTAAGTTGAAATACTTATCAAAAATATAAACAAATAACTTTCAATCACATGTTAAACTTTCAAAATCAGGTTTAAAGTTTAAGAACTTAATTTTTGGTTCCATTACCTACTCTATATTATACTTTATTATGTAAATAAAATAATTGAATGTGGTACAGACCTGTCTCCAGCCATGTTTTCAGGCCGATCATCCCACCCTATTATCTCGTCCTCCAGGTCCACAGGGCCCTGGGGGCCAGCTTGTGCCCCTTGCCTAGCCAGCCTGGATACCTACAACTGTCAAATTACTTGGATACTGTGCATATTCTTTTTTGTACTATTCTTAGTAATTTTAAGCCCCTATCTTTGGGGTGCTTAAGAAGTTTATTGTAATTGAAGATTCACCCTTAATTTGGATGACCCTGTAAGTATAAAAATCAAAATGTGAAATTATCTTCAATATCATACTGAAGGGAGTTGGATGTTATTTTTAGCTTTGTTTTCTTTATTGCCCTTTGTGTGAACAAACAAAGAGAAATAGGTATAGCATGTCAATATTTTATATTTAAGCTTTAAGAAAAGTACTTACTTAATTATGACCATTGCTACTACTGTAATAAATATCCATAAATTTAATTACAACTAACAACAATAAATTGTTGACTCCATTGGCAACAAAATTTTCACATATACACATTTGCAGTCTTTTGATTTAGTAGCTCACAAATTCTTTGTGATAAAAAAAAACTACTTGATTTGTCTCGTTCAATTCAGGTTTTTAAAAGACGAATGGGAAAAATTATACTTATCAAGCTTGAAATCTGTCAGAAGACATAATTTTAGAACATCAGAAATAGCATAATTTTTTACTTATTTAATTATAAAACACACAAAGAATGTCACTCTTACAATGGTGCAAAGTAATTTACTGTTAAATTTTTCACAAATATCCCAAAGTCTAAGGTGCATAAAATTAAAATTAACGATCAAATAGCTACCTAACAACCCTGCAGTCTGGACAAAGAACCACGAACCCTAGAACAATCTAAGGTCTCGAAATGGGCTCCAGCGAGCCCCTTAGCTCAACATCACCTTCCCAGTGGGCCCCTAGGGCTACGAACGTGCATTCACTCGCGGGTTTCACTTAGAAATTCGCGAAAAAGGGAATTTATGGAGAACCGACCTCCCCCATAGACGATAACAAATATGGCGTCCGACCAAGTTCAGTCATCGAGGGACGAACGGGGCGAACGATCTAAGGTGAACTCGATTTTCCACGGTAGATCGATCCGAGTCCCTTAAATGACTTTGCGACGACATACTTAACACAATGAAGAATGTAATAGAAAAGGATGGGATATTAACCGATGGCGTAAACCAGTATTGTCCGATCCAGATCATGTACGATAAGTTAATCGAATACGGCTCCTACTCCGATTGCAAGGCTGCACAGTTTCCACCGGTGTTGCCAAATTCCAAAAGCTCAGATTATAATTTGGACGATAGTTTTTAAAGTTCTTATTTTGTAAAGCGAAACTAAATTTGTATTTGTAATTATCATAATATGAAACCAAAGTAGCAAATAAAATTTGAGAAGCGGCAATGGTTAAAACGAGTCCTTTTATTCAATCAAATATTGCAGATCGAGGAGCACCGGCAATGTCGTGTACAAGATATTTCATTGTCGACTCGTGATGGTAATTTAAAGAGAACCTTTTTGCAAGAATAGAAATAACTTTGCGCTAATTAACTCACTAATTTCATTAGATGTAGTTACAATTGCATGCAATAAAACTTGTCAATTCAAATCCGTTTTAATTAAAGGCAAGGTTATCAGTTAAATATTATAATCTCACCTAACCAACGAGCCGCCCATGCTTCAGAGAAAAAATGGCCACCGTCCGTTCTTGCTTTATGCCATATTTCACAGTATTTCTGAAAAGTCTACTGAATTTATAAATTCCAGAATTTATTTTTATATTCTATAAGAAAAATAGTAAAATAAACCTACTATCTATTTTATGATGTATAGTTTAATAAATAATAAGTTAGTTCAACTTCTTTATATTTGATTACTAAATTGATGATTATAATCAAGGATCTTATTAAATATCTTTGATTATTAATATAACAACAGAGAATGGCAACAGGGAACGCTCAACATATGTTTTTGACAACACCCTCATTTTGAGGTTATGTCAAAATAAGACTTGAAAGTTCTTTTATTTTCCTATAAAATTATTTAAAAACATTTTTTCAATACCAATAAATTAGCAAATTGTAATAAGTTATAAGATGTAGGTTCAGTAGAGAATTTAGTTAAGCAGAAATAGTAGAGAAATAAAATTACAATGGAAACACACTCCAAAGAACACAGTGAAAATAGTCAGCATGATTTATATTTGCAAGAAATAGAGGGTATCGATGATTATTGGGGACCTACATTCAGGTAAAAGTTATATAAAATATTTCTACTTTGGTCTCGTAGGAGCCAAACTACTTAGTCATCATTTTTACTTACCTTAATAAAGAAATTAAATAATTTATAGAGCTATATTTGACAACAATGAACATATCGAGTTCAAAAGAAAGTTAGAAGAAAGAATAAAGCACCATGACAAAGATATAGAAAGGCTCTGCAATGTATACTACCAAGGGTTTATTGAATCAGTACGAGAACTCCTGGAAGTGAGATCCCAGTCAAAAAATTTAAATGTAAGTATTACATAGTAGGATTATAACAATAAAAAAGTGATATCTATTCTCTGCTCCAAATAAAATACAAACCCCACTTTCTGGCATTTCCGATAATTTTTTTTACAAGTCCTTGCCTCTCATCTTGTAGGTAAGTGGTGAATATAAAATCATCTCTGTATTCCTATTACCTCTTTAATCCTTTTTTCATAGATACTTCTTCCACAGTGTAAATTCTTCTTAACAGTGTAAATTAATTTTAAAGTGTCATCATATTGAGTAATATTGCCATTTTTTGATTACATATGTCTTAACCTGTAAAAGAAACCAAACAATGCAACAACCTTATTCTTGAAAAAGTTGTTGGTCTTCTTTGTCTACAGGTTTTCTGTGAGCCAGTCATGTATCCATATGACCGCAGAAAAGTTCCGTCTCACTCTCAGCTCAAATACATACAAAATCGTTTAGACTATGAATAGAGTGGAACCACACCTGTACAACTACTTTTTTTTTACTAGAATCAAGTTGTGGGGTTAGACAAACAACTGCATTCAGCATCCCAAGCTATTTCAAAATCGGGAACTGAACTTTTGAGGGCAAGGAAGGTCCAGAGTAACATTGCTGTGGTGATAAGTCAGATGAACTTGTGCTTACCTGTCTTTGTTACTTATTCAAAGTTGCAGAGGCAAATATCCGAAAAAAGGTACATTTGATTAAAAGCATAAAAGAATATACTCCATAAAATTCTGTATTAGGTATTTGACAAAATGTTTTATCACCATTTAGAAAAGTTTCTTACCAGAACATTTTTTAAAGATATTATCCAGCTTTAAAAACTCTAGAAGAATTAGAGCACCTCCATCTACCCCATGTGGCAAACTACAGATTTTCAAACCAACTGCGTGAAAAAATCCCAAAATACAGAGACAAAATAGAAGCAGCCTCAATATCGGATCTAAAGGACTTCTTAGAAAATATTAGGAAATTTTCTCCAAAAATTGGAGAAGTTGCGATGAGACATACAAGCGAGCAGCTGGCGAGTGATCCCACTGTTATTGGAAGGAAAAAGAAGCGGAATGTCAATCAACCAGGTATATTTATATCTATAATGTGCATTTTTGTAAACTTGTCCCATTTCTAATTACCTTCTATGGTGTCCGTTCCCCATGCGATTTTAAAGATAAACTGTATTTTTTCCAGAACCAAATGGCCAGTTCTCAGAAGAAGATTTGAGCGCACAAGAATTAATAGATTTTTCACCAATTTACAGAGGTCTGCATATTGCCCACGTGTTAGGGAAGGTATCAACTTTTGAGGGATATTATAGAGCGGAAAGAACCAAACAAGCCAGATTGGTTTTACAACCTCCTACGAATATGGTATGCGCACAATTAGTATGCGTTGTCAGTTTTTTATCATTTTTTTTTTAGCATGAGTCAGAAGACAGTTATCGCAACTACATCTATGCAGTATTGGGCTTCTTTATTTTGGAGGATCATGTCCTCAATACAGGAAGGGGACTGATTACGAAAGCTTTCCTCGAGGAAATGTGGTCAATGGCATTATCTAAGATTACAACAGCTTTACAAACACATTCTGTAAGTATTTCATTGTAAAGTGTTTATTCATATAGAGAGTGAGTGTTAATGGATGAATTTTTGAGCTTGATGGAAATATACATTTAAGAATGTCCTCAAGTTTAATCTATTTTAGGCTTATTGCACGGACGCGACTCTGATTCTAAGAATAAAAGATCTCATCATGCTGTTCTGTACGACACTAAGAAATTACGGGTATTCAGTGAAACCTCTATGGGAATTGGTCCGTGAGCTCAGAGATCATTACACCGAGGTGCTGATGCAAAGATGGGTACAGGAGTTTAGGGAGATATTGTCTAAGGAGCATTTTCAACCAATAAAAGTAAGTAGGCTTTTTTCACACAGCCCGAGCAACCAGAAAATATTAACGTTTGTTAAGTTGTAGAGGAAATTATAATGATTATGATCTGCTCTGATGATAAAAACTTTAACATTTTTAGGTGGATAATCAAGAAGAGTTTGAACAAGTTCTTCTGTCATTTCCCTGGGACGGAGATTTACCCGATGACGTAACTTTTCCTTATAGTTTTTCATTCTCCAGTATGGTTCCAAAAATTTACCAGCAAGTCAAGGAATTTATTTACGCCTGTTTGAAATTTTCGGAGGATTTAAACCTTAGGTAAGTATATTGATAAAACGGACAATTATACAATAAATTGCAAATTCTACTTGAGCAAATGTGATTGGTCAACTAAACAACAAATAACCGTTTCTTTTAGCCAAGTAGAAGTGGATGAAATGATACGAAAATCCATGAACCTCCTATTAACCAGAACTTTCAGTGGGTGCCTATCATCGATTTTTCGGAGTCCTCACATTGGTCTACAAGAAATCATACAGATTATTATCGATACCGGCTATTTGGAAGAAGCCAATGTTTATTTGGATCAATTTATATCTAATGTTACAGGGTGAGTGAAAATTTCAAGGACTTTTTTATAAGCATTTTTAAAAAATAAATGTTCATACTTTTCAGAAAAATGTAGGCTCATTTTAAACAACCATATTTTGTAGATAATAAGAGTTATTAACGATCCACATTTTAGGGAGGAAAGTCGAAGTGTAACCGCAGGGGCTATACAGGGACAGCACGCTATGTTTAGGGTAGCCAGAGAGGACGCGGTGAGACAAATCTGCGAAAAACTGAGACAAAAATTAAACGAGTTCTTAGAGTTGGAGAGTTACGACTGGAATTTGGTGGAGCCCAGAGGACATGCTTCAAGTTTTGTGACGGATCTTATTGCTTTTTTACAAACTACGTTCCATAGTTTCACTAATTTACCTGTAAGTAATTTTGGTATTTTTCTTTAAACATCTTAACTAAATTACAGGAAAATAGACTAATTCAAATAAAAATGGCAAAATAAATTTTCAGCCTGAAGTAGCCCAAGTCGCATGCAGATCATCCTGCGAACACATTTCCAATTCCATGTTTGCCATGTTGATGAACAGTGAAATAAAACAAATTTCAATGGGGGCTTTAAATCAACTCAATTTGGATCTTTTACAGTGCGAACGTGAGTGAACTTTGTTTAATGATGTAAAATTGATATTGTGAAGTTATTATAATGCCTAAGTAAGAACAAATTCAGTAAACGATTTAAAAATACAATTTTTTTTAAGTATTTGCTGCCTCTGAACCTGTAAAAGGTCTGCAACAGGACGAATTACTTGCCTATTTCGAAAAACTGCGTGAACTATTGGATCTTTTCATAACGTGGGATTGGCCTACATATTTTCACGATTACGCACAGGAAACTAGTAAATATAAAAGCGTACGGCCCGAGATTGCAATCGTTCTTCTGGAAAAGTAAGTAATATTTTCAAAAAAAAATTATAATTCATACAGAAAAGGAAGCATTTTAATGGAGATTGAATAAAACAAAACTTAAATTTTTTTCCAGGCTGAAAGAAGGCGATAAAAAGAACATATTTACAGTCCTTAATAAAAACGAAAGAGATAAGAAGAAACTTTTGGAAACTGTTCTAAAACAGTTAAGACAATTATCTGTTAAATAAGTTTTATAGTTTAACTAAGTTATCGTGTGTAAATATTTTAAACAGTTTTTATATAGATCAAATTTTAAAAAAAATTGCAACACGAATCCAAAGTATGATATTTATATGATTCTGGTAGGTAATGTATAATAGGAGAACAAAGTTAACAGGCAAACAAAAAATTGCCTTAAAATTTATTATTTTAAGTTATACAAAAAAACAATAATAAAACCCCATTTAAACATGAAAGCAAAACATTTTATTTCAAATGGTTTAAACTGAACAAATTATAACGCTATTATTGTTAAAAGGGTATAATTGCTAGGTCACTAACATTTAACACAAAAGAAAAGTAAACCGAAACATGTAAACACTACGTTATTGACATTACAATATTACAAAACTACAATTAGATGCGTTTATAAATCTTTTGACAATTTCGCTAGAAAATAGTTTATTTACAAGTGTTTAAGGGACTACGGTAATTGTAATATCACGAAAAGTAAATTTTAATACTACGAAATAAATATACAGTCTTTACATAATAGGAAGCTTTTTAGACACAGAAAAAAAAATGGATTCTGTAAAATCATTTTGCCACCTGAACTTGCGCATTGGTCAAATGTCAAAAAAACTAGATATTGATATTCGTACAGCATTTAAATACTTCAGGAAAAAGCTGCAAAGCGGAAATACATGTTACGTTTCCATCTAAAAAAAGTGAAATTAGCGAAAAGAAAATAATTTCTATGCCTCGAATATCAACTTCACGGATACATGTTTTTTGTGTCGAAAAAATCTCGCTACAGCTAAAATATTACACAAAAATTCGCGAAGACTAGAATAATGGCTTAACAGTCTTAAAATGTAATGTTTAAGGGTGAATATACGAAAATATCAACTCAAACAAGTACATTTTAATACGCAGGACACCTGCGATATGCTTATAAATAATTTTAATAGGGAACCACAACATAATCAGGAGAATTATTACAATATCTTAACATGCCTAATATACCTGCAGTAAAGCTAAACCTAAAATAATAAGTAGGAAAACGATCTAGCCATTTTTTGGAGTAAGTTGTCGGAAAAATATTATGGAAGGTAATGTAATTTAAAATATACTTTAGACTGTGTTTTCATAATAAATGCATACACCTGCCAAATATGTATATACATGGTGGCCCAGATAAGAATGCACTCCAAAGGGATGTTGTTGGATCTTACCGCGACACCTTGTATATTTTATTGCCTGCTGTACAAAAACCAGCAGATGCGATACAAATTTTCAGTTACTAAACAATTTCCTCCAAAAAATCGAGCTCAATCCACGAAAATAAATTCTAAATTAACCCACATGAACGGTAGGAGTAACGGAAGGTAAATTTTGTCCGGCAGGAGCGACACCGTCGCCGTTTTCATCCATGACGATGAACGACCCTAACCTGGACACCCTTTTCGTCGTCACGTCTTCGCTTTCGGAGGGTTTTTTCCTTAGGACGACTCCCTCTTTGTTTTCAAACGTATTGCTGCGAATGAGTTTTGGTGGTTGTTCGGGTTGTTTCTCATTTTGGATCCAAACTCTTTTATCTAAAAAAATTATTTGCGATTACAATATAATCCTTCAATTTCATTTATTGATCAATTTTTCAGTACAGCAGTACAAAAAAGAACCATAAAGGTGTAGATCACAAATCCTATCACAATTTCTATATATATATATAATGGAACATACTAAATCAATAACAAAAAACAATCAACGTGCAACATACAGAGATCAATTAACTAAACACAAAGTCGAAAATAGAATAAGTTCAAACAAAATATGCACAATTGGGCAAGACAGCCAATAACATAACAGACTATAAAAATATTTAAAATATATAAAATTTACACAATATAATATTATTTAAAAAATTTACTAAAACAACAGCCTGATAGAGTCAAGCGCTAGGCGGAAATCAATCTAGGGATGGAATTTTCCAAAAATTCATCAAATGAATAATTTGCCGAAGATATTAAAATTTTCTTAATTTTTGATTTAAATTTCCCGGAGCTTAACTGTCGCACACCATAGGGAATAGCATTATACCATACTTTGCCAGCATGAAAAACGGTCTCCATAGTTCGTCGTGTACTTTGGCCGGACACGCAATCCCACTGGCTTCATCTATTAATTTGCTGGGAGGAAATATGTCTTGGCATAACCACGGTGTGGTAATCGCCAAGATAGCTTGGGGTACTCTTCCAAACCAGAAAGTTGTACACACCTCAACAACTTTTGACACTATACAAAGCCCAGATTCGACCATCACTAGAATACTGCTCTCATGTCTGGAGCTCTGCACCCAAACATACCCTTCGGCTACTGGATTCCATCGAAAGGAGGGCCATTCGTCTGATCGGAGACCACGAGCTGACGAAGAAACTCGACAGCCTAGAACACCGAAGACAGGTTGGCGATTCGCTCGACTCTCTTTTACAGATATTTTCATGGAAAGTGATCGGCTGACCTTGCCCTCTTGATTCCGCCCAGAGCTGCGAATGTACTCCTCGAACTTTTCTTTCATCTGGAGGACTACATCATTGTGCAACGACCTTCCCGAGGTCGTTTTTCCCAACGAATATAACCTCCAACGATTCAAAACCAACGTGAATCGCTTTTTGCGCACACGCACCACTCCCAGAGTTTTTTCCTATAGTGCTTGTGTTTGATCGTAAAAAAAAAAACAATACACAGGTGAAAATTTACCATTCTTACCTTGAGCGAGAGGTTGTTTAGCTTTACTATCTTCCACCTTTTTCCACAAACTGGCAATTTTACTCGTAACGTTCTTTTTCACGCTTCCGTTCGAACTCAAACTGGCGTTACTATTCGATCGCTGCGCCGGACTGGGAATCCCCGATTTTCTCGCCAAGCCGTTTTGCATTTTCGGCTCGTTTTTGAGGCTTTGCGTTGAAGAGGAAGGCTGTATTCTTTTTAGTGGTTCCCTACTGTCGGCACTGGTGGATCTAGAATTAAAAAAGGCGTGTAATTAAAAAACAGTTGTTTAAATAACAAATGCATGCATACATTTTTCTACAATTATACCGATTTTCTTGTTCGAAATTAAAAATTATATATTGGTGTATAACCAACTCACTGTCACAGGAATGCAATAAGTTTGAGATATTTGCTTATATCGGACTTGATTATTCAGAATTAACGTTTATTTTACCTAGGAATGATTTTGCGTAAAAAAAAGTTTTTTTAACGATTGTTAAAAAGATGAAAAACGTTTTTACTACTAGAGGTCAGTGCTTACCTACTATATACTCTAGGATTTTTATTTGCTCTATCAGAACTTAGAGATTTTGGGGCTCCATTTCTTACACTGAGTCTATTAGGCGAACTCGTATGGTTGTTATTGGTAGGGATTTTGTTCGTCACAGCTCGGGCAATCTTACTGGCGAAAGAGGGTATTTTGGATGGAGGTAGCCTAAAAAAACGAAAGGCAAAATGGTTTTCATGCGTCACTTTCTCAACATGAACGTTTCTTACTTGGAGGTCGCTTTAGGTGAACTATTCGAACTGGAATCGTCCTTAGTGAACGTTCCTTGTCTTTCCAATGGCGGCGTACTTTTAGCCGAATGTTTTGGACTACTTTTCGGACTACTACTTTGACTATTGGTCCTGCTATTTACTGCACTTCTAGCGGGAGAATTCGCAGCATTCGTGTTATTATTCCTAATATAGCCATATCCGCTAGATTTGACTTGGCTTGGCACAGGAGGTTTGGCGGGGATTATTCTTGTCGGTTTGTTTACAACGTTCTTCAAGGAAGTGCCTATAATTTATATTTCTCTTAAAAGGGATTCTTATAATAACTTAAGTATCATTTTGAAATAGTTTTGCTATTTAAATTATTTCACACCGTGTTTGGAAATTAGATAAAGAAGACATTTTGATTTTCATTGTGTAATATGTCAAATAACCGATATTAGTTAAAATTGTATCTACAGTTCTCTGAAAAATAACTAATATCGTCGGGCTAAAAATAAAGAAGTTATTAAGCCTAAAACTTAGTAAAAATTTTGTATTGTCCATATTTTTTGCACGAGTGTATGAACGAGAATATTATAAATATGACCAACATAAGAAAACTGATTATTACAAGTTTTATTTTATCACAAAGTTTCAGCTTTAAATTATAAAAAAGTATATTCTGTAAAAATAATGTTTTTATTTCTATTTATCTTGCAACTCACCAGACTTTAACGTTGAACTTATATTTTTCACAAGATTCGACGTCATCGTCTTAGCAGGTTTAATCGTCTTAGGCAACACTTTATTGTTCAAATTAGATTTAGAGTAGAGCGGTTTTCTCCTCCCCCTAATACCCCTTTGTTGGTCTTCGTTTTCCGCCGCACTATCAGAATCCTGAGACAAACTAGGCGATTTTCCGTTGGGTTTCACTATTTTCGGTTTGCTAATCGTCGTTTCTCCACGATTTTCCTCGTCAGAGTTTTGTTCTGAGCCCAAACTGTCTAAAGATACAGACTCCGGTATTTGTACCATTTCTCTGTGATTGTTTACTTCAAAAGTATCATTAAGCTGTTGCACGTCGAAAGTGTCATCAAGCTGTCGCACTTCAAAAGTTTCATTAAGATTTTCCGATACATTTACAATTAGCGGTTCCTTGTGATCACCATATCCGTTTGTTTCCGTCGAAATAATCGGTAACTTTGGCTGCTTCGAGCCCCAACTCTTGTTATAGGTTCTATAGTTCATAGAGCCTCCAGAATTGTGCTCCGAATCCTCGTCGTTTGAGACTAAACTTAAAGTCTCACAGTCTAACATTTCGTCCTGTAAAAAAATAGACGATAAAGAAAATTTCCTTCAATTTGATGCTTTTTCAAACACTTATGTGCGAACTATCAGAAGTAAAACATAAAGTAATTAAGCAACCGAGTGAAATAGGAAATATTTGAAGGTTCATCGTCTTATAGACGAAAATAAAAATTGGCAGTCATTCATATTTCCTAAAATTTGATAACAAAAACAAAAATCTATTTTGGAAAACTTTGCTAATAAGACTAAGAAGTAAAAAATAATTCTATTAATTGAAAACACGAGAAAAAAAATGATATAAGTTTTTTTTAAAATAAAATACAAATCTCACTTGTGTAAGTTTGCTATCTCTAAGGTTTTTCAAAACCAAATTCGCCTCGGTTTGGACTAAAAAGTGAATGTCGCTGCTATCACATGGTGGAGAAGCAGAAGACAAATCGGGTGACCCAAAACTGCTTTCACTGAGGGTTTGCGTCCTAAATCTAAAATATAAATAATAACCATCAAGAGTAATAAGAATAAGGCTATATACAGAGTGTCCCAAATGACCATGAACTCTGCAGGAATCTCCTTAACCATAGGACATACAGAAATTAAAATTTGACCAAAGTCGCGCATTGGTGAGTTCTGCAACGTCAAGATATTCGGACAAAACCGAGTTTTTACGATTTCGAACGTTTTATTTTCTGATTCTATTTCCTCTAAGATAATTTAATTACCATTCGATAATTTCTGTATGATCTATGGTTAATGAGAGTCCTGCAGAGTGCATTCTTATCTAGGACACCTTGTATAGTCCCATGTTACTGAACAACCTTGGCCCTTAAATTCAAGTAATTTACCCTCACCTTTCTTTATTTTCTAGTCTTTTTTGCATAAAATTCCTCCTAATACTCAATTTGCTCCTTGTAGGACTCGGGCTTGCACTACTCGATTTCGGCTCGGACGTCGCTACAACCCTACCAGGCCCCACAACAGATCGTTGCAAAGCGCTCGTAATGGCGTCGTTCAAAACTTGAGTCTCGAAGCGAGACCTGTCCAGTTTCCTTCTCTCTTTAGGCGTTAGTTTCGGAGATTCGACCGTGTAAGTAGGCGAAACGTACGTCATATCTAGCGTCAAGGTTTGATCGTTAACGGTCTTATAGTCCTCGCTCAAGGGCTCGCTATCTTCTTCCCTTTCTTCTTTGACCTTAGTTTCCATTTCTATCGATTCTTGCATGACTTTTTCTGCAGCTACGACGTACGTTTTATACCTATCTCTAGCCATATTTCTTCGTTGCTTGGTCATCATGCTCTTGAGAGGTTTGTTGGTTTTCTTCGGCGTATTTTCCGCGCTACTTTGGTCGGTTTGAATCGGTGTTACGCTGTTTGCGTCGCTGAATTCAGTTTGGTCGTCCTGGAAATTAAGCGTCAAGTAAAAAAAAATTTATCGATGCAAAGTATATTTCAGTATCTCACCTGCAAAGTGTGATCGATCAAAGTATTATCAGCGACGTGCGTGAAACAGTCTTCGAAAACACTAGTCTCGCTACCGATAGCGTCCGTAGGCACGTCGGCGAGCGAATTACACAAATCGGTAATGTCGTTGAAAATAGAGGGCGGATTCATCAATTCCAAATCGGCATTTAGACTCGATATACTGGACGTCATAAACTGCTGTTTAACATTGAAAATGGGGTGCTGTCTGTCCGTGTGCATGTTCTTATTCGTAACGCCGTTTATGACGAATTCGGGACGAATTTCCGATCCTTCGTGTGGTAAACTGGGTATGCTCGTTATACTGTTGTCCATGTCGAACAAGTTTTGCATTTCCGACGGAGGATTCAAATTATCCAAGTTGGTGAGACTGTTGTTTTCAAGGCTTTCGAGGCTAAAACACAAAAATTCATATAAATTTCCATACATTGTTCTTGGTCAAGAAGACAACACGATTCGTTAGACCAAAAATATTAAGAATTAATATACCTTTTAGTATATTTCCAAACCAAAGCAAGGCAAAACATTCATAGGGAAAAATATTGCTTTGTTATTTTGAATAATTTTGTTGGCATTAAAAGATATTCTTATTATTATATTAAACATTATACAGGATGTCCCAAAACTAATAGTACACAGTAAAACGGCAGATTATTTTGGTAAAAAGAAAACTGGGCGACTATAAAATCTAAATATTTTGGTGGACTAAATTTTAAACTAAGTGAATAATGGGGAGATCGTTTTTTGTTTATTTCAATTAGCTCTAGCACGACTATAACAATAATTAGGTTTAATTTACCTTGATCCATGATTTAGGGAGTTACTAAGAGCACGTTTCACCAAAAGACTTCCAGGTAAAGATTTCTTCCTGGAAACGAGTTTGGGGCTCTTCGGAACGCCTTTGTCTAAACCGACGGCACTATTCGTCAGTGAGTTCATTTGAGACGGCGGTCTAACGGAGTCCAAATCAAGGGAAGTTATACTTTGGGACATTTCTGCTTCTATTTGAAAAGCCTAAAAATAATTACCATATTTTTATACAACCGAACGATTGCCCAGAAACCATGTTAGAAAATTTACTCACCGTCGCCATTTTAGTAGCCTCGATCGCAATCAAAGTACTCTCCGTCATAGTGCTGGTATTCACCGAGGAAAAATCGTTGGACTGTCCATCGTCCTGGACTCCCAATCCGTCAACCACATCCCTATTACTTTCATCTCTCTCGCTCCCGAACGTTATGACGTTCGGCGCGCTCCCCGAGATACTCGGGAACGTCACTTCGTTCGTGTCGTCGTTCCAAGTGTTGTCGTTATCGTTATTGGACACTTTCGATCTTTCCTGTCTGTCAAGTTGCCCGTCTTTTTCTTTGGTCAGGTGGCTTGCTTGGCTTACTAGTTCGGCGGTAAACCTGAATGAATGAATATAATTACTCGGTATAGAAAACTATTTCCTATACAGAAAGGGATATTTTACGCCCAGCTGGTTCTGAATGTCGAAAGGATTGAGAGCAGGTAGTTATATGGTTTTTAAGCATGTGTTTTATTCATTTCCCCTCGCTCTTCTTATGGAAACGTTCGTACGAACAAACCATTGGGCAAACTATAGTATACATGCATTTTCTTGAGAAAAATATGGATTTAACAAGGACACGACAATACTGATGGATTTTCTTTTATCTAGCTAGTTACACAAAACGCACGTATGTCATAAAATTGGCTAAAAAGCTTACCTATCAAGTGACTCAATCATAGCATCCGGATCCAGCATTCTATTATCCACCAAATTGCCAGATTCCTCGCAACTCTTGGCAAACACATTGTCTATGTTGGCACAGTTGTCCGAATTCGAATAAGTAAGGTCGTTTTCGAAGCTGCTCTCCAGAAACTGAGCTATGGATTTGCTAGATCCACTCTTCGTTTGATCTGGAGCATGACGGAAAAACTTTTTTAGCTTCTTGTTGAGTTTTTTAAACATTTTTACGGTAAACTTTAAAGCACTCGCGGGCACACGTCTAGTTTGAACTTGCAATTTGTCGTCAATTAAATAAAAAGATATAATAAAACTGAATTTTGGTCGGTAATATGTAGATGCTTTAAAAGCGTCCTTATAACTGTTTTAGTTTAAGTGTTAATTTCGCATTATTAGAACGATAAATGTCCCACGCAGAAATACGCCCGATTTAGAATAAAACGGTACTTTCAACCCAATCTGAATTGCGGTCTATTTTATTTGTTTACCTTTTTTTATTAACTAAAAATTCACATAAAAAAGTAGTTTAGTGAGAGGGCACGTGCCCAACCCATAAACAAATTTAAAAGGTTTTCAATTTTTATTCCCATAAAAAAAATGCAAAGGACTAAAATATAAACCAAACGCGTACGAATGGATTTTAACTACGGTCAACAAGCTAGTGTATATTTCGACTCACAATAATCGCATAATAACAACACGAATATTTTTAAATTACATTCAATTGAGATAAATGTTTCGCGCACAGTAACAAATCGGTACTAAACACTACAGCATTATTATTAATTAAGCTAATAAACACAGAACTTTTAGCAACTGAATATTGGATACGATACACTCTTCTCTATGTTATACTTGCAATACTACAACACGAATGATTCTGCAAGTTACATAATATAAAACACGTTACACGCAAAACAACAAATCTGTATTAAACCCCATAATTATTAAATCTTATAACCGGTATTTTTCTACAAACGTGCAAGTAATTAGACTGTTATGGAGCTATTTAGTGATAGAATTTACTGTAATAAGGAGGTAATACGAAGCGCTTAATGCGATAAGAAAGGAATTATCAGTCGGTTTATGAGGGTTATTAAGGGGGAGATATAATCAGACCGTGAATGTATCGTATTTTAGTTAACTTGATATGGTGGTGGTTTGTTAGCCTCGGCAAAGTGTCTACAATATACAAATTGAACACCTGATTTTTTTTAGGCTGTTCTGTTGATTCGAAAATGGCACGTTCTTTCAGTGTTTCTTTTTTCAAAGAATAAGTCATAGATTAACCAATAAAAATTGCAAGCCGCTTTTGTTAAGAGTGATGTGGAACTTTTTTTAATAGGCGTAACGCTCACAATAAGATACAAACACAGAAGGAAAAAGATTGATCAAAATTTTCAGTTTTGAAATTTAGTTTTTCAAAAATATAACAACAACCCGAAACATGTATTCGCGATAAAAGTAAAAATCTTACGAATGAAATCGAGCATAACAATAAGTATGGAAACAATGTAACTGTAATAAATTATACGCCTACTTTCCTAAATCTCACGGAAAAACAATATTCATTATAACAATGTCGCCACGTAATATTTTAATAATTTACATATTTAAATTTAATTTCAACATTTCCTAATGGTAATGCAAAAATCGGGTTTCAATTTCAAATAAATCGACAGAACCCACATGTTACATGTAGAATAACTAATTATTTTGAGAAATAATAGGAAAACACAAGAAAAATAATTAACAAAAAATTAAGAACGAAAACGAACCTGTCAAGAAGTTCTCTCCTGAACGCGAGAATCTGTCCGGTAACATATCTGGTTGTTCCGGAGGGGTCCCTGTTCTCCCGTCCTCGGACCGCGCCGATCGAAGCAGGAGCTGCCGCGGGGTCTGTGCCGCTACCTCTGATCTGCTGCACTGTGTCTCGGTGACGTTCTGGCCGCTCAGATCGAACACGAGACCTAAAGGGCACAATTGTTTCATAATTAATAAATTCAATAACCCGCGGGATGAAAAGGATGTGCATGCATTTGGATATCGCCTATTGGATTGTCTGGAAGAGGATCAGAGTTACCCTAATGCAATCAAGAATCATTAATGACGCGATAAATGATATTGCAAAGAATCGATGCCTACGAATTTAGTAACATATAATTTCTTACCGTCTTTTACGCCTGCTGCCGTGGGTGACATTTCGGGACACTGATCGCTTGCTGGTGGTGGGGATACCACTGCTGTGCTCCCGGCAACAGACGCAACATTCACGTTTTTTGACCTAAAATTAGAAAGAATTTGCTTTCATCAGCCTTACCGAAAAATGTTCGTTTACTTAGAATTTATTCCTGTTGTTTTTAAAGAGAATCGCCATCCGGGTCGACGTTTAAGAATAAGAGCCGATGTAAGGAAAGTGGACAGAACGTGCGACAAACGATGGAGATGCTGATAAATACAATTTTTAATCGACTATTACCAAAACTAATAAGAGATAAAATTAAAGCAATGAAGTTCTTGTTTTAGTGTAGGATGTCAAATTTGATAAAACACATTCAATGATATATTTTTATGAAATGTATAAAGAGCCAATATAACAAATTATCGTGAATTTATTTACATTTCAGTCAATTTTTACCTAATGAATATCGGTATCCGATGGACTTACCTACTGTTACTACCACTCTCGACGGGTATTTGGTTTTGGACCGTGAAGTCATCCTTTTGGTCGGGCCTTAATGGATTTGGTAATGCGGCTCGTCTAACATTTGAAGGTTCTAAAAACGTTCGTTCAGGCGAATTACAAAGAAAAGCACACGTGAATGAATGAAAAATTACCCAATGTTCGTTTCGCATCCCTATCGGCACCGCCGCTACTCTTGGGCATCCCCGCGTTGATGCACTCGTTCAACAGCGCCTCTTCGTGCTTGTCCGTCGGCATGCCAGAGTAGATGCATTCGTCGAGCAACGCTTGGTCGCCGTCGTTCGAAGCCAACGAACTTAACGAGGACAGAGATTCTTTGCGATTGAGCGGCTGGGGGGAGTGCGGGGTGACGTTGTTGGGTTGTTCTTCTAAATAGCGGATTAGAGGAAGGTAAAAGAGATTAGCTGGTACATATACTAGACATATTATACGAAAAAACACTATTTAATTTACTTGTATGCAGATCGATCATCTCTGTATGCCTTATGGTTAACGAGATCCCTGTAGAGTGCATTCCTTATCTGGGACATTCTGTATACACTTCTAAAAACTTACCTGGCGGCAGTTGCTTCTGGCTATACCCAGCGGCAGCGATATTTTCATTTCTAGCCTTCGAAACTGTTTGGTTTTGAGACGGGTTTTTGGAAGATCTGAAAACGTTTAAAATACAGTTAAAAAAATTAAAAACAAGCGTTGAAACAGTTAAAAACATTCTATATCTAGTACAACCGTTCGCTAAGGTTTACAAACTAAATAGTCATAAACACATTACAGCGTAAAAGTCACATGTCCGTATTATTGTAAGATTGGCGCGACAAAATAAAACACTTTTGATGGATTTACGACGCAAAGTAACGCCTGGCTTTGACATATCGCAAATGCATCATGCACAGCTTATCTTGTCGGAAAAAGTCACGTTTTATTTACGTTAAAACATATTAAAACTACTCACGGTGTCAACCCTGCCACACTTCCGTCCACGGTCAAATCGCTCAAACTCGACCTCAGCGAAAAGTGACACGGACTCCCTTCGACCGCGTAATTCTCCACTTCATCCTTCATCGACAAATACGGCGGTAACGACGTCTCCCTCCTATCTCGCTCCTTGTTCAACCTGATCTCCTGCCTGGAATTCCCTCTCGGTCTCACGCTCTCCGTTTGTCCCACGGCTCTGTCTTTAATTCCGAAAGGTTGGGGCATTCTTAAGGATTCATTCGATATTCGCAAGTGTGCCCCCTGGGGGTTGGCGGGGGGTATTTGTCCCCCTAATTCCAAAGGGGAGTGGTGTTTAAAGGATTGCATCGTCCGTCTAGGTAAGGCGCTAGTGGGGATTTTTAATTGCGGTAGTGCGGTGGCTAAAAAAATAAAATATTAAAATTATTGGAGGTTTTAATAATTTCTTTAGATTAAGGTACACTGTAAAGTTTGTTAGCCAATGTAATAATTATTATATACATTATCTATTGCATTTTAATAAATAATCCATACCTTTAATGTCCTTTTTAGATTTTGGCATCGCGGATTGAATACACTGTTCCAAAATATTGTCGTTATCTCCAGATAAATTGCTCGAATCGTCGGAATAATCACTTTGTTTGCTCTTATTATCATTCGGTATTGATAGGACGCTAAGATTCGAATTTGATCCTAAAATTGTTTAAAAAAAACTAGGTAAACGAATGCCCAATAACTTCGGAGGGTCGTCGGAAAACGGGGATTTTAAAAGATATTTTAATGGACTCCACGAATATAAACCAATTATTATTTTGCATATACCTAGCAAACTAATCTTACTATTTACCATCAATATCGATCGAAAGCTAAGGCTATGCCGGGCCGGCGAGTTCTAGATCACACTGGGGGAAATATCGAGAAAATGTCCACTTTAAACGCTAAAATCGACCACATAATATTTATCAAATACCAATGTATGGAAAATATTATTTTTCCAGACCACCCGATGATACCTTATACAATAAGGGCGTATTTTGTCTACACAGTAGCACTTTAAAATACTATTTCAGATTGAATGGTACTATCAAGAAAAGGAATTGAATCTTTATTGATAGGATGCAACAACCTGCAGACCGGTTTCGAACTTATTTGTTCTCGTCAGTACAGGGTAGGTGTACATACCCATCAACATGCATCATATCAATAGAGAGGGCTCCCTTTTCTTGATAGTACCATTCAATCTGAAATAGTATTTTAAAGTACTACTGTGTAGACAAAATACGTATAAGGTTCATCGGGTGGTCTGGAAAAATAATATTTTCCATACATTGGTATGATATTAATACCACCTGACAAGTATAGATTTCTTATTTCTTAAATACATAATATTTAATTCACACCTAATAAGAATCGTGAGAACTCACGGTAAATCGTGATTTCTTGCACCTCTGTATAGTGTTCTAATAAACGACGCTAAAAAACGTAGTAAAGCACGTATTCTTATAAAATTTACCTGTTCTGCTCAACTGCGCCGGCGTATCCTCAGTGAAGTAGGCCTTCGGCGCGTCTTCCACCATCAAATGGGAAGCACTGGTGATTATACTTCTAGGTGGAGTACGACGCATCAACGGTATACCGGTGGAAGAGTTTTGAGACTTCGGACCAGATTGGTACTTGTAACTCGACAATGGAAGTTTTGTTGGCGTAGAACTGGCGGTAGGCATTGAACTGAAAGTAAAGTTGCTTAAAGGTTTTGTACAAGCAGTTCGGCGACAAGAAAAAAACGTAATATCGACCTAAAACTAATAATTAAATTTTATTTTCACATTTCTCTTCAAATAGATTCAGGAAACTAAAACAATTAAATCGTAAAAATTCGGTTTTGCCCAAATATATACTAAATTTTTTGAATTTGATGACGGTGTGGAACTAATGCGTTTGTCTAATTCGATCGTTTCTGTATGTGCCATGGTTAACGACAACCCTGTATAGTGCATTCTTATCTGGGACACCCTATATAACGATTCTTAACTACGGCAATCGATAAATTAACTTACATATTTGACTGCATGCCGTCACTAATACAAGCGGCCAAAATATCATCGTCTCCTTCCGAATCGTCGTTAAGATCGTCCGATCCACTGGTTTCTTTTTCAGTCTCCTTCTCGCTATCCTTCTTTTCCTGTTGGTCCAATTTTTGATCCTCCTTGTCGGCCTCAGAGACATTTAAAGTCGAATTGACAATGGAATGTTGCTGGAGGACTTTAGTATCAGGAGTCTAAAAAAAAATTGTCCATTAATATAACTACAGTCAATTACAATTTCCATAAAGAATTGAATGGAAGACAATCCCATAATCCAAAATCTACATACCTTTGCTGGAGACTCACTAGTCTCATTATCCTCATGATCATCGATAGTGAGGCTACTCAAACTCGTGGCAGTGGAAAACTGAATGGGAGTGCTCTCCTCCTTAAATTTGGTAATGTTATCCTCAAAAACGCTGGGTTTCTGTAAACTCCTTTGAGCTCCCATCAGTTTATTCTCCGTTGGGTGTCTCGAGTTTTTTGAGGTGGAGGGAAAATCCAGTTTCGCCTTGGAAGGTCGCGGGCTTGGCGGTACAGTTTGAGTAGGAGAGTCGGGGAGCTCGCTTGGAGAGACTATACCGCTTGTGAGGCGACTAAAAAATTGTATTAGATTTTTTTTAGGCATGGTTTACTACCGGCAAAGTTCAGAAATCAAGGAAATAGAGTTTTTTAGTCTTGAAGGGTTTATTTAAATATATTTTTATACTGCAGATAGAAAAAAAATGTTTTTCTATAATATTATTATCCACTACTTACTTGGAACTTGTCCTATGGTCACATGATGAAATGAAATAGAATATTATTTTTCTGGAGTATTTAGCGACGTACTGATTAGTTTCCAAAATTATTTAAAATCGAATTTTAAGCTTTCGCAAGGTTTTAAATTGAATTTTATCTCAGTTTATAAATATTAACAATTTATAACAAAACATAATCAATAAATTCGTACCTAAAATCCGATACGACTGAACTTCTGTCATCGTGAATCGAATGTTGCTCGATACTATCCAATGATGCCAATGAACTAGACCTCGAAAACATTAATGGAGTTTCTTCAGCATAATTCACAATCTAGAATTAAAAAAGTATCTACATCAATGAAGTTCAGAAAATGTATTGCCTGTGGAATCCATTATATCAGTGATTGCAGCAGTCACATTAATCAACTATAGCAAATCCTACCTGTTCAAATTTAACCGCCTTGGTTTCGTTAGGAGTTTTAGGGGTACTTGTCGTCTTCTCCACGCTCCTTTTTTCCATCTTCTGTGTAGAAGACGCCGACTCGTTCAAATCAGTTTCCTCTTTTATCTCTTTCTTCAGGACAGTTTCGTTTGCCGGCAGGGAGTCCAAACCAGACCCGAAACTACTGACCCTCGAAAAGTACCCCGGAGTACCCTCTTCGCAGTAGTTAACCGGTTTCTCGGGGGACATCATTCCTGAACTAAACTCGGACTTTTGAGGTTTCACTTCGGCGACATTGTCGATTTCAGAGATGTCTTCCACGGAACAATGGTCCTTTTCATCAACATTCTTAACCTAAAAATTCAATTAAAAAAAATCACTAAACCAAGCAAGTGTGTATGATTTATGGAGAGTGAAATTTTTTTATATATTTTTGTATTGCTTATTATTAAACCTTAATTTCTACCTCTTTTTTAATTTTTGCCTCCTTATTCTTCTCCAAGTCGTTGTCGATCAATTCAGGCTTCTCCCCCGTAATTCCCAGATTTCGTAAATCTGACATCGATGTGGCATTAGAAAAAACAAACGGAGTCTCGTATGGGGTACCCTCAGTACAATAAGTTTTCACAGTGTCCTGAAAATACACCCACCGACATTAAATTCGATCCATCTAAAATTTTGTTCAATTTTAATGTAAGGTAACTTTTCTATATTATGTTGAAATATATAGCGTCTCTTAAAAATAATCGTATCTCTTGAACCGAGAAAGATATCGATACAAATAAAGAAGTAAACTGTTAAGAATAGATTAAGCTTTGCGAAAAAGTTTCATCATTAAAGTTAATATTGCAAAATTACTCTACATGGTGTTACAAGCTTAAGGGAAAAAAACATACAATTCTATTTTCCGGTACATTTAGACATAAACAGCTTTTTAAAAAATTGAAAAATTTAAGCAAAACTATATAATATTTATCTACAATTTAAATCAAAATCATTTAAATCAGACTACGAAAAAAAAATCATCATTAAAATTGCACAAAATTTGTGGATGGATCGAATTTAATGTTGGTTTGATGGGTTAAACCTAACCGAACAAACCTAGTTGAGTAGAACTGGGGTTAGTGGCTAACCATTTTCATATAAAATCACAGGGCCAACACTCCATTCATAAATCTGTTGGACAGTGAGTTTGTGATTGTTTGAAATGTTATTGAAAATCAGTAATGGGTGGAAGAGTGACAAAACATGTTGGTCTCGCTAATGGCAACAATGTTGAAGTCTGGTTAAATCCAATAACGTTTAAAAGGTTATGGAGCGGTCTTCATGGTTTCGGAGCGGAGCTAGCCTGGGCAAAAAGCCCAACAAGGGCGTATAATTTACTTTGAGATTCTTTACGTTTAACTATATTCAAAAAGTTTAGTTTCGAATATTGGATATTTATAAAAAAGATAGAAATATTGATCCAGTTTTTATATACAGTGTATCCAAGGATGGATTTAACTATTTATGCTTAGCATCAATATTTTTGGTGTATTCATTACTGGATGATACTCTCCAGATATAAAAGGGTATATTTCTAGCCAGATTGTCATATTTATCACTAAGACATCTTGCAAAATCCCAATTAAAAATTTGTAAATTTGACAATTACAACTGGTTTAAGGTTAATCCGCAATTGCTCTTAAAATAAGTTTATTTCTAATAATTTTACTATAAACTGTGAAAAGGATGATTCTTTAAAATAATATTATTATACTTAAAGGTATCAAATAAATCGTGAAATAATCCAACTGCACTCTGGTCATCTATCTTTAGTTTATTACCTGCTCACATGCATTGGGTGTGGCCAATTAGCAAGGAGGGAGAAACGGAATGGGTGATGCAAACTCAAAATCAAATTTCTAAATATATTTACTAACCTGTGAAATTTTAATTTAACACCATTGCATCTTCTAGTGAAGTATTTTATGGCCGCACAAGACTCAACCATCTTGTAAATGCAAGATTTATATTAAGAAATAAACCAACTCGACTGCTTTTTGCCCGGACTAGCACCACGGACCGGTCCATAACCTTTTAAACGTCAATGGTTAGTCAGAAATCATATCAATACAATCATATTAAAACATAACCATACTTACCGAAGAAAAGATAAATCCTTGCTTAAATGATCCACTCTTTTACAAACTATACATGAATGCACCATCATTGTTTATAATAAAGACGATTTTTCACCAATACTCACAAAAAAAAAATAAAAACAACCAAGTATATAAACACTCCCTTAAAAGCGGTTAGCAGCGAGTAGCAACAGTGTATTCTTCTTCCATTGATAAAGTTTGATCGTTTGCCGTCGAGCGTACTATCTTTTAACTTGATGTTGTCAGAGTGCAGTCGGTTTATTTCAAACTTTTACGTATAATAATAATATTTTTTTTCTAAATCTCTCAAGGCCTATTCACAATTTATATTAAAATTATTGGGAAATAAATTTATTTTGAAAGCAATTGCGGATTAACCTTAAACCAGTTGCAATTGTCAAATTAACAAATTTTTAATTGGGAGTTTGCAGATACCTTAGCGATAAATAGGACAATCTGGCTATGCTGCAAGCATAACAGCAAGGTGGGGAGTGCACGTTTACAGTCCTTACGTCGACTTCAAATGTAAACAATTCTATCTGGAGTTTGTAAGATCTTTGTATAAAATAGATTTCTGTTAAATTAAGGGCCGATATTTGAATGTTGCCTTAAGTTTAACCCTTAGCTAACCATGCCCTTAAAATCCTCTTCCTTAAAGTATTAAGGTTCACGTTCAAATAAGGGAACTTTGAGATATACTTAACGTTATTCTGTAACTTTGAAATACTGGCCTTAACTACTGTTTTTTCTGTAACCTGTATTTAACAATGTATTCCAAGTTTGAAAGCTTAGCCACAAACCAGTGTACAATCTACAATCGCACTTTAAAAATAGAAATATCCATTATTTCAAGTTAGTTTGAATCGCGACCTAACAAAGCAAAAGAACATAATTATATTAAAATGTTATCATACCTGTACAAATTCCTGCTTCGAAATCTTACTGCAAATATCCGAATCCGAATCGTCTTCGGCATATCTCAACGAATAATCGGTCGGCTGATCCAAATCGGTCTCCGTGTAACCTATACTAAAACTATCGCCGTCCTTTTTGACCGTATTATCGGCAAACGCCAGCGTACTAAGTCGATCTCCGTCACTTTTGACAGATTCTTTCGTTTGTACGCCGCTCGTCGTTTGTTTATCTGTACGGGATTCTTGATATTTCCGACTGTAGTCGATCGGATGTTCGGGTACGTCGTCGTCGAAATTGTGATCGGAAAATTTGCTCCCGACTGGTATGAAAGTTGAAGGATTGGTGCGCCTAGTGGGTTGTGGGACATAAGGTAGACTTGCGCTACCTAGGTACAAAAAAATGAAGTAAGTATGTCACAGTACAAAAAAAAATAGCTTACCATAACTTTGAGGTATTCTAGACTTATGTCTGGCCTCACTGGCGTAACTGGTAGACGGCTCGTTTAAATTCAAACTGGCAAAGGCATTATTCAAGTCGTCGGGACTGCGACTTGTCTTCCTAGACGAATCGTGGATAAAACCGGTTATATCCACATCTTTGTCCGGCCTCGATTTAATTGGCGAGTCTTTGTCAAAGTTTTCGTAAGTTTCGCTTAGTGTATGGTCGATATCCTGAAAAAAAAGATGTAGTAACTTTGGATTGACCAAAATTCAGTGTATTTTGGGGCGTTCCAAAAACAAAGTTCTCCGTCTGTTGAAAATGATTAAACCAAACATTCAAGTGAAAAAATCAAGCACCAAATATTATTCAAACATAATGAGGATGCTCTTTTGGTCAGACGCAGCGGAATCAAAAAAGAACTGCTACAGTTACGCTAAACGGATACAATATGCAGAAAATTAGAAAACCGTACAGATAACCGGCCCCTCCTACCTGCATCAGTGCTTTCTGTTTCCTAGCTCCCAAAGTAGGCAACTCGGGCAAATTCAAAGACAACGCAGTCGAATCCAACTTCTGCATCAGATTCTGCTGCGGTCTACAACTCAGTAGATTTTTCAAAGCGGCGCTCGATCCCATCGCGATCATTTTGTGTTTCGAGTGGTTCAGACTACGTAACATCGTGGGGGCGCCCATTTGCCACAGGGCGTCTTGATCTTGGGCGTTTTTCGCCGAGAGATTCCACAACGTGCCGCAGGCGTTCGACACGATCGTCAGACTGGGCGATTTTAATTGGTCCAAGAGGATTTGTAGGCAGTTGTGTTTGCGAAGGATTTCCCTGAAAACGTCGAAACATATCATTGCTATGCAAAATTACGATTAGTCATCCTCCAAACCTACCTATAATCATCCCTCACTGCGATCTGGCTCGAAATATTCCTCAATATACCGCCGGCATTTTCAATTATGGCCAAACTTTTCGACGGAGTTTTATACGTCAACATGGAGACGATAAATGCTAGGGCTCCCTCTACAGCACAAATTTCAGATTTATTCTCCGTACAATGAGCGGACAGGTTCCACAGAGCCGACAGGATCGATTTAAGGGTGTTCTCTTTGTTCTGCAACATTGCGGATTTCATTAGGCCCGTTACACTTCCAACTTCTCGAAGGATTTCTTTGCTGGTAGAATCCGCGCGCCAAGAGAGGTTTCTCAACACGCTCGCCGTGACCTGAAACAGCAGCAACATAATTAACTGTTCGAGGAATAAAATTTGCTTAGAAATTAATAATAAAAAAGTTTTCCATATAGAGCGACAAGTCTGCCGATCACTGTACTGTAGGTACAGTAGTCGGAAAATATCATTACCTGTCTCAATTCGTCGCTAGGACTCAGCAACTGCACAACCAGCGCCCTCATGAAGTCCCTGAAGGAACACAGCAGTGCCTTGTTGCCGCTGTCTCCGAAAGTGAGGTTCGTGAGTGCCATACACGCATACCTGCGCATCAAGATACAGTGGCTTTCCGGCATGCCGCTTCCGTGCATTGTATGTTCGATCTACAAGGAGGAAAATGTGAGGTTAAGTGGTGGGCAAAAACGAAAAAGACCCTTCATTAAACTAGAGAAAAGTCTCTCTCAGTCTAAGCTCTTAATAAGCAGCTTCTTTATGTTAACGTCGCTTAGACTCGCCGAATTAGAAAGGTCTTTACCTCAACTAAATTTGCAATTGTGTGAATGCCACCCAGTTGACATATAGCTTGCCGATGTCCCTCGTCAAATGATAGTTTCATTAGATGGGCTATCGTTGGTACAGGATGCTTATCGCCATCTAAAAAGTGCAAAAATAGAATACAAATTATGAACAATAACGAACAAACGCGAAAAGCTTCGCTAGATAACTCAAAATACAATTAAATTTAACAATACCTTCTTGCGACTGTTGCGACGTATTCGTGCTGCCGCTCATCTCCATTTCGAATTCCACGTTATTTTTCAAACACTCTATATATAGCCTGATGTGTTCCAACAATTTCAATATCCTAACTTCTCTCTTTCTAATTTTTTCGTCCGGTTGCGAATTGACGAGGTTATGTAATGCCTGGGCCGCCTTCTTTCTCGTATCGTTGTCCTTGTCGGATTGCACTAATTGAACTAATAACGGTATGCAACCTAAAAAGAAAACAAAAACATGTTACAAGAAGAAAAATGAATAAAAAACTTGTTTGAAAGATTAAAAAAAATGTTTCCAGTAAAAATTAAACTAAAATAACTAACCTGACTGCCTCATAGCGAGGCAACTTTCCGGACATGTGCTTAAAGCTAATAAAGTTTCTCCCATATCTACATGTTCCTGACTACCTAGCATCGACAATAAACTATGGACGACATCCATTTTGGCCTCTAGTTGCTGGGAAGACCATTTTTGTTCCGGACTACACAAAACTCTGTCTATCGGAACCCCGCCAGAACTCGAAGCGAAAGACATTACAGAAGACACATCCTGAAACCGTGAAACGTCAAAAATATTCCGATTCAACAAGAATAACTTTTTTCATCAACCCACAAATAAAAAAAAGTCTTCCCTCTTCGGGAATCAATCCATACATGGATCAACATCAGTTCTCTACTACATATTCTGAGAGAGACAGACATATTCCATATATTTTTTTTTATAGTCTAGTTCGATAGGTTTAAATTGTGTTTTTTAATTTTAAAATGTAGGCATCCTTGGCTATGTTAACCTTTACTTTGTGAATCATTTTAACAATAAAATATTAATATCCTGAAACGTAAACAAAATCTCTCTGCAGCTATAAAACTTACATTGTGACAGGCAGGTCCACTTTCATTTAAATCTCTTCGTTGTTGCTGCTGTTGCTGTTGTTGGCTTGCAGCACCTAAACTGGCCGGCTCCGAATTCCACATACTGGTTCTTTCAACATTTGGCCATGCCCCATGGTACATGGAATCTTAAAAGATACATAACCATAAAATATATAACCTTTAACACGACACGTCTGTCGCACATGCAAAACTCGACTATAATAATATTCTCTATATGGGCAAATGAGTTTTGACGATGTCCCTGCTACTAGTATCAAAATAGTGCTCTGTTTATACCTAATTGGACGTGGTTAGCGACTCTGGCGACCGGTTCGCTGCTCACTGACATCTGAGCGGGGCTCCTTGACGATACACCCCTCGTCACCCCCATAAGATATTCCTCTTCGCTTGAAAGGTGACCAGAAGTGGATGCTCGATCATACTAAAAATTTTAGTTATTTGTGAGGTTAAGTACAGTACCAAAACGGTAAAATGCAATTACAATACATTTGGAAAAATTGTCAACTATAACACACACTCTGAAGTTTCCAAATTGGTTCTGTTTTTATACTGGGAACTCGAGACTGTCACTGGCTGGTTTTTTTATGATACACTGTCAGAATATAATTATTATGAGGTTTCGTTCATAATGCTTCGGCCTAGTCTCTTGGTGCCAATAACTGTAGTAGACATTATGTAATGAGTGTTGTAAATAGCATATTACACACGAATGGAAAAGTTACGTAATCCCATGAGTGCGTAATTACATTATAACTCGTATTACGTACCACACTTTACCTTATGCTATCATATTTACTAAACGAAAAAGAAATCGTGTGATTTACTTTACAGTACCTAAAATTTAACTTACTTAGGTAGTAAATTAAATTATGTCACTTTAAATTATGAGAAAAAACTGCCATACATCGGCAGTTTTCTACTTTTAGTACTGAAAATAAAGAATTTCTGAGCTATTTTACATTTCAAAAGTCACTTTAGCTACTTTTAAGTGATTCATTGCCAGTATTCATGAATAAAAAACATTTAAAACGATACAAAAAGTAACATTACTTACGTTGGGAGAATTCGATCTGTCATGTTGTCTATTCAGTAGTAGAGATTCCATGGTGTAGTCTAATGGTTCGTTGAGCCGTTCATTCTGGGAAAAATATAACATTCATTAGTTTATTACATCTGCGATACTACCAAAACTTCCAAATACGCGGTACTTTAGAGATAACGATTTAATTATTGATTGAATTATCACCGCAATAAGTGTAATTATATTTTTTATCGAAAAATAATAAAAATAATCCGGTGAAATATTAAAATATAATATGACAGCACTATTATTCCTTTGTCTTGATCAAAAAATTGAACGTAATAAATATTTTAAGGGATTGGAAGAAGGAATTTGACGACTTATATACTTCGTAGCAGATTAGAAAGGGGTTCGGACTTTCCAACAGCTGTAAATTCCATGACTTATCCAGGTTTGACAGGCAAATATTTGGTCATGCTCCAGGTCTGTTAAAAATTGTTTAGTATAATTTTATTTCTAATTTTTTCAACTATTATGTAGATTGTCATATACACGGTTGGCAAAAAGAAGGGAACACCCCCAATATTTTCATAAACACGTCTTTTTTCGAAAAAACGCTCGGTCCCGTCGATTTTATTAATACTTTTACAAATTTTCGAGAAATTTTAGTATTATACAGGATTGCTCAAACAGTCGGGGCACACGTCAACTTTTAATTCTTAAATGGAATACCACAAATTTTGTTCGATCAATCAAATTTTATAGTAGCAAACAAACGATATTAATTTTTTTTGTGAATTAAATTTGGTAAACCTCGTATACAGTGCCGAATTTATAATAAGACCCCACATCATTAGGGCCCCCCACATAAAGAACAATTATTGAAAATTGCCTACTATTTCGTAGACGCGACAACAAACAGCGCGAATTTTAACTACAAAACTTTGTTTGTTTTGTTTTCTTCCTATAAAATCGGGGAAAAAATGTTCTCTATTTCACTGCCCTCAAATGGAGCCCCACTTTAGCAGTGCCCCAGGGCCCCGTCAACGTTTAATCCGGCCCTGATCGTATATTACTGTATAACGGTATATTTATCTGACTGTTAACCTTAATCGTAAAAACGTAGCTTTACGAGTTACCTGAGAGGATGATATTCAATTTTATATGTAAAACATGTAGCCCAGCGCTAAAATATCAAATGTAGAATGGCTAGATTCGTGGCGCTCCATGGAATATTGATTTCCTAGAACCTCCACTTTATTCAAATAAAACTTATTTTTAGAGACAAGCGACTAGGAATCTTGAAAGAAAATAAATATAAGTCTACTTAAAAAAATACATGAAAGAGATAGATTTATTTAGACACAGTAAATAATACATTTTTTCAGTTATAAATAATAACTTGCGTAAGTCAACATGCATCAGTGGGTAAGTTACGTTTTAAGTTAAGCAGATTTTTATTTATAGATTATCTGCTTATTCATAAGATTTTTGGCAGACTGAATTTTGAAATAAGTTAGATGAAATAGTAATATAAAGTATACATCCTGCTTTTTTTATTATGTATACTACTATGATCTGTAGGTACTTAGTAGCCATATTAGATTTGCGAGCTCAAGTCCTAAAAAATAATTCGATACTGTGTTTTCAAACTATAGCGTATTTTCCGCAGTTTTTATTTAGTTGCAGAAACATAAATTCCTTACCGTATTCATAGTCGACACTTGAGGCGTCCTCAGGCCCTAAGCATTCCTTAGTCAATTTTGTCAAACACAACGTATTTCTACCGAGGCCGCCTCAAGTGTCGACTATGAATACGGCCCTTTAAAACTGAATTATTATAATTTTAGGTAAGTTCAAATCTGTGATCCCATTGGCATTGCTGAAAATAACAATAACTTAACAACCTAGGTTATAGTAGAGAAGCGCATTCTATTTATAATTCCAGTATAATTCCTTATTTCACAAATTTGATTTAATCGCCATATGTGTACACTACAAGAACATCTGTTCCGTTACTATTTTTAGTTCTCCCAAACCAAGTAACAATTCAAATCTATTTAGAAAAATACACAAATCTTTACGTTTGTGGGTTTCATCATTCCCATTTAATATTTGTTTGGTATTAGTGATATTGGTAAACTGGGTCAAATTTTATAGGACGCTTCCTATTTGATTATGATATATTTGTTGTATTTTAAAATTGGAAGATAATCCTTCTCTTCCCTATTTGTGACATGACGTCGGCCAACAACTCTATGACATAAGAATAATTAGTTACGTACAATATGGCTTAACAAACAATTAAACTCGCACTATAATAGCGGCAAAGGTCCCATTAGCGGATATATTAGTCATCGCAAAGAGTTAACATACTTTAGCAACGTGTATGTGTATTTATGTTTGTTGCGTGCCACAATGATTGTAAAATAAATATAAAGTGCACCTTAGCACTGATTGTATATAGGAAGCATATCGTTTTCAAAGATTAAAGTTGTTTATGTACGGTACTGTACCGACCTTTGCTTTGATCTTGTTATTTAAAATAAAGGTATTAAAACAAATATGTATGGGGAGTAATAATACAAAAACAGGAATTTCTAATTTTTGATACCGTGTTTACCGTTGTATTTGCATAGGTAAAAGTTGCTGGGAAAGCGATTATATGCTCCATTAATTAAAAAAATAATATAGAGTGTCCCATATAAAAATGTTTATTTTTGTTAATATTTCAAAAACTAAAACTTCCTAGAGAAAAACTGGCTACGCCATAATCTATAACAAGTTCGGTTTTTACCTTTTTGAAGTTAACGCGTGACGGAAATATGAGAGATGTATAAAAAGCGAAGATTTTAAAAATCACCCTGTAGATAGAGAGAGATTGGGTTTTCTAAGAGAGCCATGTCAAATTTGATACCAGAATCTTTCGTTTCGTTTAAAAAGTGGGACATTAGACTATCTTTGACAATAACTCTAACACCCCAGAAAGTGTCGATAATCGGACACCCTGTACATCAAAAGGTCATATAAGTAATTAAAAACATATGTTCTTGTTGTCTCAAAAACATCGCGAAAACCTTAAATAATGGGTTTTGTGAATCGCCTACAAGCACCCACTATTGAAAAAATAATTACCATTGTAAGGTATAACATCAAAGATCATAGCAATTAGCATGAAAATAAAAATAGTTTTTTACATACAGTGAATGTACTTACGTAACCTGTACCGCAACGATTTCATTGCATTAGAAGAGTCTCATTGGCATCAATTGATTCAATGGCAGATTATAACATGGAAAAAGTGTTTATTTATTGTTGAAAGAATAATAACATGTATTATGATCAACTACAAGTCCTCTTCTTGTATATCGGATATGATCATGAACAAAAATCTGTTGACATCTGTTCACTAAGTGCGGTACGAAGGCAACTTTTGCCGCCATATTGGTAAGTCACGGAACAGAAACCAGCAAAATACTTTTTTTTAATTAGACGAGTATGATTACTGTTCTGTACAATAATATTTCCTCTGTTATTTGAAAACTGAATACTTAATTAAAAAAATCATTGCACTTGGGTCATTTAGTTACGATAAATAAAATAAATTACCAGTAACTAAAAAAAATGTAAATTAGTTTTTTGAGTTGTGTCACTTTTGAAGCAAGGGTGCGATATAAAATATAGTATACTATTTGACGATAGGCCTTAATAAAAATTCAACGAACATGACACGTATATGGCATATTCGCAGGGAGAAATGATTGGAATTATTTTCATAGTTTACGAGAATACATCCATTATCATAAAGACCACCACATAAAAATATATGTTTGTTTATTACATTAATTATTATACGTGCGTCAGACCATAAAAATTAGTATTTCCATAAAATCGTATTAACTCTCATGGATGCCATATTATCTAAACTTGATATATCTAATAAAATAAACAAACAATAATACAGAAGTGGGAACGTACAATGATATATTGACAAGAAATGTTCCTCTATTAAAATAAACAATGACAAATAGTCAACTGTTTTATTAGATCTCATGCACAGAATTCATAAATAGGTTCCATTAGGTAACATATAACATAATACACCATATAATCATGTCAAATTACTCTTCTATAAATTAAATTCTCCATTAAATTCTAGGTTCAATTTTAATCATTTCGAGCTAAAATTAACAAATTCATCAGTATTTTAAAGCATCTATACAGGGTAAACCAGAAAGAATGGATTTTTGTGAAATCCTGATATAAAGTTCGTTATTGTATCGTAAAGATAGTATTTGCCCAGTATATTCTAGCGAAATATGATATAGTTATTGTAGGTAAAACAAGTGATACCAAGTACATAGATCGCTTAATGAAAACTTCGACTTGATGCTCGATATTTAAAGTTTTTCTTTAAATAAACACTCGGCCTTCTTTTCCTGAATGGGGTTTCCTTCTTAATGATTAATGTTGTTTAGAAACGTCAATTTTTGCTCTTGGATTTATTTTCAGAAATTGGTGTAGTTTTACTGAATGCTACCGCCCATCGCTAACAATGTTTTGGATCGAAGCCAAAGCACTACTCAGTTAAAGATTTTTCTGATTCTTGCGGCAATTTTAGATTCAAAACAAAATTATATCATTTTGCTAATTGTTTTATTTGTCTCAAATCGGAAACAAATTAACGAATAGCGTGTTCATTTGTCTTTTCTGGTTCTAAATTAAGAAATTACGATACAAAACCTAATCTAAGAGAAAACAATTGATATCTATTATTTAAGTCGTGAAAAACAATTGTAAACTAAATATAGTGGCAAACAATTGAGTAGTTTTAATTGTTCACACCCAAAAAAAAAAAATTACGCTCTCTACTATCGTTCAATCCTAACTTTCATTTACGAATAGGTTTGTCCACAGTGGAAAGAAAACCTTTAAGTTCTATTGTAACGAAATAGTGTTTCATTTATTTTCAAAAATTATAGGATAGGGCAAGCAATCACCATAAATATACATTTTATTCCATTTAGTTTATGAGGAAACACACGGATTGTAGCAATTTTGTAATTAGACTTTTTCATTTCCTGTTGAAAATTCATGATTATTATAACTACTCTAGTACTTACTGCAATTACATCAGGTATATTATAGAAACATTCATTATTTTCTATCGCTTTTTATAAAAAAAAACTCAAACGTTATCCGAGAAACAACGTTTTAAATTGGAAAAATGATCTCGCTCAGTCATCAGCACTTTAACACTAAAATAAACTAATAAAGTAATTAGCTCAAAACAAAAATAAAAAAGTCGATTGGGCTACTTGAAACGCGCATATTAAAATTTAATTTTAATGACGATTTTTGTTTATTATCAGATTGTTTTATTAGAATATGACACATCTGAATGTTTCACAAGATCGAGAATTTATTAGACAAAGACTTATCAATTAAAATACTTAAAAATATATTGATAGAAAAACCCGAACCAACCAAATAGCTATCTGGTAAAATAACGAAATTGGATTTGATCGTTTCATTTTTATTATTAATAAGCCAAAGAACCAAATCTTAATAGCATTTACGAAAAGCAAATACTAGAGCATTCTTTTATATTCCTATTCGCTTATTTAAAATATTGTAATATTTTAAAACTATTTTTCATAATTTAATGCACAGTATAAATAAGGTACCTAAAAGATCCAAAAAAAATGATGGAAGGTTAGATTGTCTCCAATATCTCAGCCAGTACTCGTATCCAATGTCACAAATACACTAAAACTACGTGATTTATATTCGACGAGCTACCTTGTGATTTTTTAATGTCGTTTTTTCAGTCCAGTTCCGTATTCTTTTGCCAAAAATATATTTAAAAAAGTGTATTCTAAATTACTAAGCCGTTCTACAAAACACTTATTTTTAAACGATAATTAAGACTTTGTTCTCTTTACTACTGAATATAATATATACGTAATTTTTTTATTTATAAAATTGTCCCAATTTTTATACAGAACGAAAAAAACTAGACAGTTTTTTTGTTAAAGCGAATTCTCCGTGCTTAACCAACCGGTAGTTTTCGACACTTCTCTCAGTCTTTTCAGTATGGACGCCTGAAAATATCACGATCACCGACGTCGCTTTGAAGAACAGCTGTGGCGCACTGCAGGACTGACGATAACGATGGCAGGATTTCAGGAGCTAAAGGCGATCGTGTACGTTTAGATTTGTCTTACGACACTAGATTCCTGTTTATTTTTTAATTATAAAATAAAAATGCGAAAAAATAGGCCGATATTTTGGATTTATCCTATAAATCTTTATTTCCAGATTTGCTTGGAGAAAAATTTTAAATATTTTGCAATTTTAAAATTTTTGCAAACGGTCTCTGAGAAAAGGGCTGTAATAGACGGACAGATTTGTTGACGAGAGTTGATTCTGAACACTAAAATACTATAAAACGATTTATTAAAAAAATACTTGTGTATTTTGTACGGCAACTTAATAGAACTAATACAAATTTTAAAATGTATGGTTTTTAATGCAAACAATCCTGTAGACAAATTCCTAAAATATATATTTGTTTTCCTTAAACTGACAAACCGATCGTGCATGGTCTCCTTTACACCGTACCTAACCTGCGCTTGCCCGAAAATGAAAATGTTCTCATGCTTGGGCTCCGGAGAAAAGAGCGATCCTGGCATCCGATCCAAAAGGGGTGGTGATACAATGGGTGGAGGGTGCATAAAGATATACTAGGTAAAAAGATTATTTCACGAAAAGTGGATATATCTTAATGACTGCAGTAAAAGTACCTGGGCGATCCCATTATTTATGACCATTTGTTATTCTTATGTGGAAAGGACCGGATTGTAATAATTATAATTAAATATAGGCACATCAGGTAGGTTAGGTTGCTTAATTTGTATTTAAATATCTTTTTGTGGTAAAATTTGTTAGTTTTTATTTCTTGCTGGAAGACTTTAGTTGTATTACCGATATTATTTTACCAAACGTATAAAAAAAACAGTATGTGGCGTCCATGGAAAAACATTGATGGTGCTTCTTCTAGTGTTGCAGTGAAGAAAATGCATTTATCTCTCGATGCTAGGGAAATTGTAAAAAGAGTATATACTTCTTTACTCAACAGAGGACTTTATGCTAGTGCAGCTGCGACTGAAACATCTGATTTGACTAAGATACCTCTGATTACAGTGAAAAGAATCGCGTCAAATCCCATTAAATCTAGAAAGAAGCGTAAAGATGCCGGTTTCACCAAATGTTTCGACGAAAGCGACAAGGACTTGATAAGGCGAAAAATCTACACCATGTACGAAGAGCAACGCGTACCTACATTAGATTCTCTGAAGCAACGGCTGAGTTTTGTCGGAAATGGGATTCAGATACCGCAAAATTGTCAAAAGGCAAGTACTCATGGAATCCCAGCGTTTACAAAAATGACGTCATAAGTATATAACTTCGGTAAGGAAATCCCGTTCTAAAAACCGTCCTATCCGTCAGTCACGTAATAACTGTAGAAAATTCGTATATTAGTCTGGATCGTATAATTTTTTCGACATCCAAGGTCGAAAGGAAAAAACAAGGGTCCGGTAGATGTTCTAAAAAATGATTAGTTTTTTATTTAAAAGTCTAGAAGTATGTGTGTCAGTCGGTAGGGGTGCAATCGTCGCGTTTAGGGTCGTACTAGAAAATTCATAACTTTTTTCTCTGAAAACATACCCTTCCGCGGTCTGGACAGGTCGAAAGGGAAAGAATGGCTTGAAAACATATTCAAAATTCAAACTAAGATATCAGCCACTAAGCGAGATATAAATTTCCAAAATAGATCAATTTTTTTAACTCGTCGGCAAATGACGAAAAATCAGAAAAAAAGCATTAAAATAAGTACATATTATTAAGTAACGCCCTGTATAAATCTACGAGAGTAACCAAAAACTGTTTTTTTCCCCCCTCTATATCTCCACGAGTACTAAATGCAAAAACCTGACAATCTATCAACGTCAAAACAAGTTTTAAAAAACATATTCTCGATTCTACGATATAATATTGAACAATTATTTTTTTAACTAACGTGTACCCAAAATAATGATTTCACTTTCCCGACATAAATTCCCGGAAGAACGCGGTCGACCAAGCCCTAAAAAAATCAAAATCATTAAAACAAAAAACCAGCGAAAGTCCGACCATTTCAATTCTTTGACGGCATTGATTCGTAAAGCCACAAAAACGTCGGTAATTTCAATCGAAGCAATTTCTACTTTACTCGGTCAATGTCTTAATCGTATCTCGAGGCTACGATAAGTGTATTCATTCTTGATTTATTCCTAATAAGGATTCATTTAATTTAATCGAGAAGGAAGGCCTCGATTATATTATGTGCATTCATGAAAACTGGAAGTGAATTTTTCTGAAAATAACCGTTCAAATGTTCACCGTTGCTCTCGACCTAACTATCCCCATTAAACGCCTATTCCTTCTTATCTGGTTCGCGATTCTCACCCTCTTTTATTACCTTATCACATCCGCCTACCCCCAGACAAGCCGCATTCAAGTCTGTCTGCACGTGAAATCCCGAACATATGGTAAGAACAGAACATAAAATCGATGGATATTACTATTCAGGAAATGAGCACTGACGGCGATAAGGGGGCCTGCTAGTCCCCAGCTTCCAGAAGGACCCCCCCGCTAATTTGTTTTTTGTTTTTGTAATTTCCAGGAAAAACGCATATCGCAAAATCTGGCGGGATGAGGAGGACGAATCCTTATCGTCGCCACTGGAAATTAGAACCAGCGTTGGCAGTCTATTACAATTGTAACAGATCCATAACTATTTTAACAATTATTCTATTACCCTATTACCTTACTCACCAAATCTATTACTATTTTTACATTGAATTAAATTTAAATTTTTAAAATTAAATTTAATTTAAATTGATTTTCAATCAAAGATTTCTGGCAACAATGATTAGAAGTGTAACATAAGAAAAACTATTGTTACTAGGGTTCCAGTCAACATTGTCATATAAGAAAAAACTTTCAACATTGGAGAAATGGAATGGAATTACTATGGTGTCAGTCTATTTCAGAGTCCATTTTATAGACAGAGCAGAGACTAATTAATGACTCAACAACAAAATAACTGGTTTTTGAAATCCCAAATTTTCAATGGACATTTCATGTTGAGTAGTAACAGGAAACAGACTTCTGTATAAAAATTTGTTTACAATAAAGGTGAAGAAACTGTTCAGCATTTTAATTGGGATCTGATTAGCATATTATAACAAAATTATAACACTCACTTAAGGATGCTTTAAGGTTATATAGTCATTAATGTGTACTATTTGATTGAAATAGGCTTTAAGTGGTGTAACAACAAATTTCATTTCAAGCTCTTTTGTCACAATTTAAGGCAACGAATACTTATAAACAGGAAGAAGACAAACAGCCGTGTTAACACATCGAAGCAAGTATGAACAAACGAACAAACCAGGCATCCATTCCGTCTGGAATCAGCTGACAAACGCACGTGCTTTTCAAATGTCACTTTTGTCAAAATTTTTATTACTGTCAATATTTTAAAGTGACATTTAACCAACAAAAAACATTCAAACCCTTTTATTTGATTTACTTAAGTAGTGAAAATCAAATATTAGGATTCCGACATGTTTTAAGCTGTAAATATCACTTTAAAATAATCCTTACACACTCTTATATCATTTTTTTTAACTAATAACGTAACTACAAATGAAAAATTAAACGTCAGAAATAATCTTGTAAGTAGTTTTATTAAAAAATAGGAAGTAAATCATAATTTACATAAAATATTTTACCATCTTCAAGTGGGCTCTAGGTCCTAGCAAATATTTCAAGCTTCAAGTCCAAGCATATTTTTGGGCCCCATATGATTAAGGAAAAGAAATTATTATTGAAGCTTACTCTCAGTAAAGATGACTAAATGAATGTTTCAATTACAAATTACTCACTTGCACCAAAAAGGAAACGACGTTTTTCGTGAAAGATTAGAATATTAAAAATTATTTTAAAATTTAAAGATGCGTCTTCTCCACTTCTCCACCATTTTAAATCATATCAGATGTTGCTTGATTTCCATGCCCGCCAGACGAAGGAAGTTAGCTTGTTAAACTATTTAACAATTCGTGCTGTTCGCATTCTATGCCTGTCTCTGTCTGCAGCAACCTTCCCTAATTCAGTAAAGTGAGACAAATATGACCAGGATCAAGTCGCCTGCATAAACACTCACTTTTGGGCTTTCCATATTAACTCTACGTAAGTCTGATATTGACGCTTAAATGATAGAGTGAAACAGATAGATAAAAGTAGGTTACATGTGAGCGTATGGAGCAGAGTAGGCTTAGCATCACTTCCAAGGCCTTCTTACGTGTTTCGACCTCTCCCATAAGCAGTCTCACCGGGCTGATTTAAGGGTTAAATAACAAAAATAATTATAATGGATGATGGGGCTTTGTTTGTGCTCTGTAACCTTGCCAACTGTGTATCTTAGAATGTATTAAGAACAACATATTTTGGTCTCTTTCATTACAAACTGACATGCATTATTAACATGGGGACATTCCTCCCAAGCAGATGGTGTTCAGGTTTGTTTGTTTCCTTGTACTTCCACTTTAAATAAAACTCTAACCACCTCTTAGGTTATATACATTTAAATATTTACATATTATACATTTACATGTATATTTACCTGAAAGTGTGTAGAAGTGCCTGCCCCGATCAATGGTCTGGCCAGTTGCTGAACCCGTTGCGCTTTCCTTCTCAGGCCACGCACTTCGGCCAACAGGGCCTCATACTGAGATACTGGCAGGGACATGGCTACGTCTAGCGGCCACTTCCACTAAATAAGACTGTAACATAAAATTTCAGTAAAAAAATATTGGTTGTTAAATATTTAAGAGGGGAATATGCCCAGGTAGTTGATTATTTCATTAATGTAGGTATGAAAAAAATTAGGTAAGTCAAAGTAAAAAAATGAAGCCTACTTATATACTTATAGAGATAGCAGTTGAAGTTTTTGAGTAAAAAATTATTTTATAATATGCATGTTGATAATACCTAATTAAATTTTAAATTTCCTGAAAATGCTATCAGAACGCATAAGTAGTAAACAGAAAGAAAGTGTATAGAATCAACTAAAACATGAATAAAAATATTGATTTTGTTTACAATGTGTGGGTGTGACATTCAACTCTTTTCACAGTTTTGATGCAGTGTAATTAAATTTAAACTGCACGTTTAACTGCCAGTAAATCGCTATTAAGTAAATAGACCATAAAAGACGTGAACGTTAAGTCAGAATATTTAAGTTCTTTATCAACTTATCAACATTCTTCCGAATTTTTTCACCGAGGAAAAAATCAGTCATCATTCAATATAAAGGTATCGGTTCTGTATACTGTTCATTGCCCATTATTTCAATTAATTTAATTAATGAAAGGATTTACCATGGTTTTACAGAGAAATGTTAAAATAAAACAGATTGCACTGATTTTATCACAAAAATAAGAAAGTTTGTTGACTTGCCACCATTTTCACAAAAATTTGCACTACTAAACATCAAACATCAGTGATGCCAACGAGAGTTCAATGCAATGTGAAAATCCCGATATACACGACAGTTGGCTACACTGAGGACATCTGTCAGGTAAAGTCAAGTCATCTTTGAATAAAGAACAAAATTCATAGTCATCCTCAGGCAACTAGATATACACCTGAACGTGTTAGAATTAGGGAATGACGGCTTGTCGCGCTACGCAAAAATACCGCTACTAGATACCCTTACAATCGCCAAAGTTTAAAAATGAATAATTTTTTCTTAGAAGTTCCTATTCAAAGTAAAATTTTCCACTACTGTTTCGGTAAAAAAAGAAAAATACCCACCCCTTCGAACCGGCTTAGCCGAGACACGACGGTACTAATAAATACCGCGACAATATACCGGTACGCTAATACCATCTTACCTCTACTTGATGGTGGCCAAACTGAAGATGAAGAATTAACCTCAAACTAAACATTCTTATCTTTGTTTTGACGTTCTAAGAGCCGCGTAGCATTTTTAGGGCTTTTTGTCCCCATTCTTGTGTTTTAATTAACAACTTCTTCAGTGGAAGCGCGTCTCAAATTATAGATTATAATGGCCATGTTTGGACTTATTGTTTCTGGCCGAATAGTGAGTAAAAATACTATGGAGTTGTAAATTATATGATTTAGAATGTTTTGTCAAGAAACTGAGTCCACTGTTGTTGGCTCCTATAAGGAACTCTGCTGGATTGGTTTGAACATATTTTTACAACTTCAACTTTTAAGGTTGAGTTTATGCAAAAGTATTCAATATTAACTTTAATGGTTTAACTGATTTAAATTAAAATACTTAAGACCAAAGATATTGTAAATTACTTCTAGTCAAAGGTAAAAAAATCCCTAGTTTAATTCTTTTAGGTTCAAACCGAATTTCAACAGATAAATGAAAGGCAGTGTGTTACAACTATTCCAGACGCAGATAATATAAACCACATTGTCCTATTTTTAACAGGGAGCATTCCGTTTCCAGAGGGTACTGCTGGACAAGGTAAGAACCAAACTAGATATATATCACATTTTCTCTTTCTCAGACTGTAAGGTACATGTGCAATTTTTTCTCCACCATAACTTTGAAAGTGGAAACCACTATGGCATATGTTTATTTTGTTTACAATCTTTGTGTTTTTAGTGTATTTCAGCTGGCCCGACCCTATTGCCCCACCAAACTGGTTACTGTTAGGATACATTTCAAATGATAAACCATCTGCTATTTTTAAAGTATCAAATTTAAAACGGCTAGATGAAATGGGTGATTATTCAAATATGATGTTTGGACAGTCCCATATAGTTCATAATGCACAAATAGGAATAAGTATAGGTAAATGTTTTTGTTTCTCTATTAAACATATTGTGTAGGCGTAGGTACACCTTTTTTACTAACTTTTGTAAGTAAAAAATCATACAATCTTCACTTTTCAGAACCTTTGGGTAATATCCAAGAAGTTCAGTCTCCGGAAAGTTCAGAGATGCAGATGACTTTTGCCCAAAAGATGCTGAAAAGCTTCATGGATTATGTTTTATCGTATACAATTACCCAGACGAACATGGTTCGAGATCCTACAGCTACTTATGTTCCCTTATCTACTGTTCAGAACTGGTACACAAATTTTGAGAGAAGACTAGCCCTGCATCCTAACTTTTGGAAATCTTAAATGGTGTTTATGTAACAAACAGAAAGTGGCATTACTTTTTTTTACATATATATAAGATTTTATGTACCGAAAGCATAGATGTTCTGTCAAAATATTTTATTAAGTAACCCTTTTGAATATCATCATTTTTTTGTCTTTCTGTGTATAAATAAAACGCTTCTAGAACGCAGTACGTACACTAACTCATTTTTGATACTTGGGATTATTGTTATTTTTACCATTTGTAAGTAAATAAATTATTTTAAATTAAAATTTTTACAATTTTTTAAATGAGTAATTTTCCGCACACATTCCGAAATATTTAAATGGCAAAATACTTCATTGGTCATGATTTAGGGATACATTTATAAGAAAATAATGAACTTAAGTATTATTTATTAAAAAAATATTCTAGTCTACAATAAAAAAAAGGACGTGTAGTCGCCATAGTCATTCTTACTCTCTAGTTAACATCTATTTCTGCCCTTGTATTTTCCCCGTCATTTACAGTGTTATCTGTCTCATTGGTGTCTTCTACAACTACATTCTTTTTCCAACTCTTTGCTGCAGCCAGAAGTTTTAGATTTGGTCTATTCAACTCGTCCTCTGGGAAAATGTAATCAAATACTTCTTCCCATCCTTGCTCATTGCCATCTTCATCAACAACCTTCTGTCTCTTTTTAATTCTCCTTGGCATTTTGCTGTTAACTTTTTCTTGGGATCCTTCATCTCCGTGTGTTTGTTCAAATTCCTTCCAGTTTTCAAGTAGGAGAACCCTGCTTTCTTTCTCGGAAGAATTTTTTAGACTATCATTGGCTCTTTCAAAAACCCTTCTAGCCAACCGAATATTCATGCTGTCTTCAGTCTCTTGGTTAGTTTCAAATTTAGCATATGATAACCACACTTTTACATGAATAGTTCTTTCCAAAAGCCTTTCATACAATTGCCTGGCATTATCAGGCTCATCCTGGGATATCTCCAAGTCTATATAGGCTTTCCACAAAAGTTCTGGCATGTCTAGCCTAGGCTGATTAATAGCCAACTCATAAATGGATCTAGCTCTATCCATATCGCCTAATAGCGTTTCTAACTCTGCAAATTTCATCCAGGTCACACAGTTCTCTGGTCCAAATTCTAAGAATTTTTCATATAATTTTCTACACCTGTCAAATTCTCTTAGTTGTATCTCAATATCAATGTAGCCACGAAAAAGTTTGTCCCTGGGACACATGCCAATCGACATGCCAAGAATCTTCCTAGCAGCTGTTAAGTTTTTCTGTCTAATCTCAAATTTAGCATAAAGGAGCCATATTTTGGAAAATGTAAAAATTTTATGTGGTAGTAGTTCCAAGCAAGCTTTGTATACTTGCCTAGTTCTCTCATAGTCCTCAGCTTCGAGTTCTTCAAAGAAAGAATAGTTTATCCATAGATAAATATAACGTCGCCAAAAATCTTTGTTTTTAGAGGGGGGTACATTGGCTATTGCACGTTCATAGGTTTCTCTTATTACTTCTAAGTCTCCTTCACCCTCGACCAATCGGATGTAATCAAACCAGGCATCATAGTTAGTAGGGTTATCAGCGATTTCTTGCTCATACTGAAACTTTCTTTTTGATACTATAACCTCTTCTATGCCACTCCTATCTCCATATTTTTTTTCATGGATAGTATAGGCTTTGTAGAGTTCTTTAGTTTGGTCTTTGGGGATATGGTCCAGGGCGTATTTGTAAATAACTCTGGCTCTATCATGTTCCTTCTGGTTTTCTTCGAATCTGGCAAAGGCTATGTATAACCTTTCATCCATGTTTTCGTCCCCAAAAAATTGAACAGCTCGTTCATAAATTTGTCTCGCAGAATGAATAAACCCATGATTTTCTTCAAAACGGGCGTATTTTATCCAGTGTTTAACGTCTGGGTGAGTAATGACAAATCTTTCATAAATTTGCCTTGCACGATCAATTTCTTTGTAACGAAGTTCAAAATTGATGTATGTTTGCCATGCTTGTTCATCTGGTTGCCACTCCATCCACCGTTCAAAGACTGCTCGGCCTCCTGGGACGTTTTCTAGCATTTCCTCCATGTAGGTGTATTTGTACCAAAACTGATTTACTCGGGGGAGAATCGTGACTGCTCTGTCCCATAAATTTCTCGCATGGTTGACTTGACGATTCCTCATTTCCATTTCTGTGTATTTTAGCCATATGGTAATATTTCTGTGATCTACGTCCAGTGCTCTTTCCCATACTGATCGAGCTCGCTGAATTTCCTTTTGTGATTCTTCCCATTGTGCGTATTTAATCCAATTTGAAATAACTGTTCTATTCTTACGGATATTATCTTCGAATTGCTTCCGTCTTCTTAGCTGGTAGTCTGCTAATTCAGCTGGATCTGAAATTTTTTGCTTTGGAGGTGGAGGAAGGATTTCCAAGTCCCGCTCTTTGGCTTCACGTAGCAACTGCTCGGCGGTGATCTGGATTTCCGCAGGCGCCTTGTTTTTTACTTTCGCCACTTTGGGCATTTTTTGTGCTTTTCCTTCCATTATAACCGGAAAAAATTGTTGTTGAGTTGTAATTTATGATACCACTTCGAAAAAAAAACTTAGGTTAGGTTATGAACGATTGAAGGATCGCAGCTTTTAAGGATTTCGGGTTGATAAAGTTCGTACATAGATTAGGATGAGATGGAGGCCTTCCTTTGTCTATGCTTGGAAGAGCTTGGAAGCTACTAAGATTGAGAAATAGTTAATAGATGGCAGCTAAGCAAATTTACAATAACTTGCTACGAACAGTGAAGATGTAGAGAGCAAGGACTAATATTATTCCGTTCTAGCAAAGTCGATGGACGTTCTACAATAAAATACGTAAGAACAACTTCTGACTAATTAATTTTGTTGGTTGCTAGATAGCTTACAAAACTTTTATATTAAATTTTCATGTCTCAAAATAACAGGTTTCGGTAGAAAATTAATGCAAAACTTTATTGCTTATCACATCATACCTAATCTTCGCATATTTATTATATTATTATTCCGTTCCTTAGTTCTCAATAATTATAGCGAAAACGAGGAAGTTAAATAAAATAAACTTTAGAAGGGGTACCATTGGCGCAACTTTTGAAACCATTTTCACGATTCACGTAACCTTGAAGCACGAATGTTACCGAACTTTATCGATCGCATTTTCCCGTCTTGTTACCTTTGGCCTGCGTTGCCTAATTGATTTGAATCTTTGAATTAAATAATTAAAATCGTTAAAACCTCTAAGAATGGTAGAAATCTTGGCCTTTAAAAAAAAAAGCTTACTTTGTCTACATTAGCGACATTGATAAGAAAGAATAAGAAGCTAATAACTACACAAAGTATTTAAGTGAAACTACAATTGAACATATCCAAATTCTTTATATTTTATGCGCCAATCAATAAGAAATTAATGATAAGAAGGATAACAATTTTATTTTAATTCTTGAAATGGTATTTTTATATTTTATAAAACATAAGAATTGCATTTTGTCGTCGTCTAAATTTCTCGTAGGAAATATATGTTGAATAACCGGCAACCTCGCTTCTGATTTGCAGCGCAAATTGACGGGCAGCCATTTTGGTTTGAAGTTGGGAGTGTAACTACAGAAATTTGGTTGGTAGGAAGTTCGTTAGCTGCCCTCTAAGATCGTCAAAATTACTTGTTTGTGAACCCTATGGCTTGTTTAAACACTCTAAAACAGGAAATTCGGACTTTAGAGCAAATTTTCGGTAAAAATCATGAACGTTTTCAGATTATATCCGCGAGTGTCGATGAATTGAGTTGTAGGTTTTTAGGAAAAAACGGGAAGAAATACACTATCCACGCGAATATAACGGTAAGTTCTAGATAATTTCACTCTTGTGAAGGTGTTATTACCGTTCGATCGTGGTAAGGACGGGGTTTATTGGCAATGAGACTTCTAACAAAGGATTTTAGGCCCCCATCTTATTTGACATTTAACATATGTAACGAGGCGAGAGAGGAACAGCTGAGTAGTTGTCAAAATCTTGTTTATTATTGACAAAATTAGAAAGTGGGTTACAAGATTGTTTATGTAGGGCAAGGAGGGGGCCCCCTGGTTTATTTATTATGTCTTAATATCAATCACAAACTTTCCTAGAGGCCTAAAAGAGGTCAAATACTATATAGACTGGATGGTAATTAAGATTAGTCCAGCCATTTTGTGTCCTAAGAAATATGGCCTCAATCAGTTCTTTATGTGCCTGATAAGGCTTTCTATTTTTAGTTCTCCTGCATTCAGTGCACTATTGCTAAATAATTTCCATGGAAAGCATCTTCATTGTGTATTATTGTGGAATATTTCTGCAAAATAAAAGCAATAATGTATTCTAAAGTTTCATTGTTCCTTGGACATTATGTTTGGGTATTTCTATTATTTATTTGAACTTGCATAAAACAGTAGATTGAATGAGATTTCATTATCACTATATTGCCAAGACTTACCTTTGTCATTGTATCTGTATTTGCTTTCTTCAATATAATTCCCTAGTGGTAGTGCTACTAGTCATGCTGTGTTACATTTTCTTAAATTCAAACATTCAATTTTATTTAATTTAAAGGAATTAGTTTCAATAAAGTTATCCACTCAGTTATGAGAACAGGTAGTGTGTTATAATGACATGGAGTAGAACTAATAGTTATAAGAATATAGGCAATATATTGAACTTTTTTTGACCTTACAGTCTAATGAATGACTATCCTATGACTGTTCCACATAATATGCTTTTTGTTTTATGAAACTGTAGGAAACATACCCTGCTGTTCCTCCAGTATGGTTCGCAGATTCCGAGGAGACCAGCATCACAAATGCAGTGCAAATACTAAGTAACACAGAGGGTTTGGATAATCATGTCTTGCATCAAGTAATAATCCTACTGAAAGAGCTATGTAGACTACACGCTGTTACCGAGCCACCTGATTTGGATCGGTTGCGGATACCAGACCAACATACTCTGGACAGGTAAGCACATATTTTGATTTGGTCATTTAATTCATAATTTTATCATTATTAAGAAATTTAATAGAATCTCCTGTTTCAAGGAAGGTTTGAAACAGAGATAATGCCTACTTTTTAATATCTGACTCTGATTTTAAAGTTACTCAGGAAATTGAAAAACTTTATAACAAAAATTAATATAAATAAAATGTAGGAAAAGTGTGTAATTATTATTTGTAAGTAATAATTCAAACACTCAACCTTGCTTTCTTTATGAACTAGGTGAAATTGCAATATTATTATTACATTGCTACACACAACTACAAGCAATTTTTTATGTTTTGCAATAACTAGGTTTTATTTAATGGCAAATATGGGTTTCTACAGTAGGTAAACTTGACCCTTGATGTAAATATTATTTATACATAAATGAAAAAATATATACAGTATATAAATGTGAGGTTTAGACACCTAGTCAAATTTTCAAGGTTTTTTTTGTAATTTTTGTAATATAAAAAATGCTCATTTGTTGTTTTATCAGTACTAGCATTGGTGAAATCCGTAAAATATACACTAAATATGGCTGCACAATAAAAATGTAGATTCTACATTCACCAAACTTAAAGAAAATATCAATTCAAATATTTGTTCCATTTATTTTTGGTAGAATTAGTAATAGTGGAATTGAACCCATGGAAGATGAGGGTCTGGATAGTGACGCAGATGCGCAGGACTCTGATGGGGTACCAGTTGATGATGACAGTGATGATGGAGATGATGAGGATTTAGGTAAATATAATAATAGTAATGGAACTCCTTAATAAATCATTTATTTGAGGTACTATAGTATTAACTTTCGGTACTGTTAGAGCCGATATTTGAATGTTAACTTAAGTTAAACCTTAGCAAAGGTACCCTTAGCGTTAAGGTAAACCTTTAAAAAGGGTCAATTGACACGTTAAATGGAAGATTATCCCGTCCTTACAGATCTATTCCTTTAGGTGAGAGTTAAGAGAACTTTAATATATGGTCAGATTTGGTTTAATGATGACTTACATTATTCTGTACATTAAGGTAACTTAATATCAGCCCTTATGTTACTTTCTACTCTGGGGTTTCTTAAGATTTTATCATAAAAATTTCTAAGACACTTAATGGGAAACTACCAAATACTTACAACATTAAAAATCCAAAACCATATAACCGAATGACCAAAATTAGGATAAATGATGATGATAAATTGAAACTAAATCAAATAATATATTCAATGAAACATTTCGCAAAGGGTTTTATTCATATAAGATAGTTGTCGGTTATCAGATAACAATTTATGTGAAAAATTAAAAGGAAGAAAGAAGATGTACCATGCAGGAGAATTATGATTACATTATTTATATTTTTAGGAATGGATATGGACGACGGAACGAATGGTAGACCTAAAGCTGACGAAATGGGGGTAGAACACTTGGCAACTCTAGAAAGACTTAGACAAAATCAAAGACAAGATTATTTAAAGGTAAACAGTAACAAATGTCTATAGCTGAACATTCTTTGTGACTTAATTTGTCACTAATTTTGTATTTGATGGTCTAAGAGACATTTTATAATCGAAATCTTATTCACAATTAATATATTACATCGAGAAACATCCAGTTGTGAGATATCAGTACAAGTCAGTCAATATTAATGTAAATCATAGACAAAGGAAGAGAGGGGACGCGTAAAACCAGAAGCTATTTTGTTACCGCCTGGCTCCTTATCGGATTTAGCAGTGGCGTTACATGAATATTTTCTTAATATTATCCCAGTACAAAATTATTATTTATGGAATATGGAAGTAATATTTTTATTGAATTGAATTTGTATATTGTGTCCCTTACTGAGTACAAATGTTCTTCTGCTTCTCAATAATGAATGCTTAGTAAATATTAATTTTATTAGCCAAAAATATAATTTCATATAGGAAAGGTTGTGAAATTTAAATATCTTTCAACTTTAGGGAAAATGTAAGATAAAAAACAAAATTGGACGATTCAAAATTTATTACAAAGAAGCAACAAAATGTAATTACTGGTAGTTTTGAAAATATTGTTGGCACAGCACCTCCAAGTAATCGTACTCTTTCCGCAACTTTATAAAAAAGGACTTCTCAAAATGCTCTGAACAAATCCTGTAGGCAGGAGAAGGTGTCCAATCTCTAAGTCCCATGTTCTGCACCCAAATTTTTGCTTTTTGTGGATTAAAATAAGTTTTAACAGGACGCCATCCTTGTGAAACGACCTTCGCCGGAAGTCGTGTTTCTCAAAGACTATGATCTTCAACGATTCAAGACAAACGTTAATCGCTTTCTTTAAAAAAAGAACACCGGTATACATTCGAAATAGTATAATGCTTTCACTAATAATTAACCAAAGTTAAATAAGAAATAATTTAATTTTGTCAAAATATACAAATCATGCAGGTACGCCATTGAGTGACACACCCTCTCCAAGGGCAATTACCTGGTTCTTATTAGAAATCTTGAATGAAAAGTGCAACAAATCTAGTACAAATTACACAGAAAGGTAGCTTCAACTATGGGCTTAATCATAGTTTCAAATAACATATACTGCTAAACTTACAAGGGAGATATCTAATATAAAATAAATGCATGCAAAAAATACAATTTGAATATTTACCGCTGGGAAGTAATTCCAAGCTTCTTTCGTTCATTACGGCTTTTATAGCTATAGGCACAACAATTCACCATTTTTCTATAAATAAACTAAATTCTTCTAATAGCTCTTCTCACCACAAATCACCAAAATACATAGGGTGCCACCTTGATTGTCTGGCTCCCTATCAATGGCGGCCGATCAATTTTAGGTAACACTTTCTGCGACGGCCCGTAAACCGGAATTATTCGTCCCCTCTCTTCCTTTGTCTATGATGTAAATTGTAAACGCCATATGTTTGTTGGGCTTTATATAATAATAATTTTTTTACCCAGGGCTCAGTATCAGGCTCAGTACAAGCCACCGACAGACTGATGAAGGAACTCCGCGATATTTACCGTTCCGATTCGTTCAAAAACAAAATGTACCAGATCGAGCTGGTCAACGATTCTCTCTACGAGTGGAACGTGCGACTGATGGCCGTGGATCCCGACAGTCCCCTGTCCCACGACCTGCAGATGCTCAAAGAGAAAGAGGGAAAAGACTGCATACAGCTAAATATGCTGTTCAAAGATACTTATCCGTTCGAGCCGCCGTTTGTGCGAGTCGTTCATCCAATTATATCAGGTAATGTATATTTTTTATTCAATCATTAAAATATTTATGACCAAATATTATTCCAGTCGTTTGTAAAAATTTTTGCTAGCGCTTTAATCAGCTAAATTAGTACGTTTTGAATCAGTTGTAAATATTTAAATCAATTAAAAATGTCTGAATCAATTTTAAATGTCTAAACCCACTTGTTCATGAGTTGTATTATTTCTCCTGCAGTGTTGCTGCATTGGTTTACTTGTTTACTACACTTCTCCAGGCCAGATACATAGAGGGCGCTTCAATGCGTTTTAATCTTGATGATTAGCTGGGCAAATCACTCAAATTTGTCCGGTTAGTTAAAATCTACGATTCGAGTAAATTTAAGGTTGGAAATCAGCTAATTATTGTGAATTTTGCATTGGTGGATAAAGGACATTAGTCTCGCGAGATTTGGCCCACAGCCCCGGGGGCGCCGCGGCTCATACTTTGTACACTATTGTAATAATTTTGCAGGCGGTTACGTCCTAGTCGGTGGCGCCATCTGCATGGAACTACTGACGAAACAAGGCTGGTCGAGTGCCTACACGGTGGAAGCAGTCATCATGCAAATATCGGCAACGCTGGTAAAGGGCAAGGCGCGCATCCAGTTCGGCCCTCCCAAGGTGTGCTCGCAGGGGCAGTACAGTCTTGCGAGGGCCCAACAGAGTTTCAAGAGTCTCGTTCAAATTCACGAAAAGAATGGTGAGTACACATTTAGGTAAAATTATTTTAACGGGAAACTAGGGATTTCTTCGTGCTTTGTGTGGAAAATTGTACTTTTCCGCACGCAAAATTTATGGTTATTTTATATTAGTATATGTATTTTGGTTCTATATTTATTTCGAATTTTTTTGGTTCTAGGTTGGTTCACACCTCCAAAAGAAGACGGTTAAAGTTTGTTATTTTTGTGCCAATTTGTTTCCTTGACTATTATCTCCGTTTTTGTGTCTTTTTAGTTTGTACCCATTGGAAATTAATTAAAATTTCTGTATTAGTGCCTACATTTCGAACTTTTTTCTTTATTTAAGGCTCATTCCAAAAACTAATGGTAATAATTACGGTAATTTTTAAAGTATTTATGGCTAAATTATTATTATTAGTCGGTTTTTTTGGTGGTTTTTAAATTTTGAGATTTTTCATTTCACTGTTGGAGCGTGTAGGTTTGTTCTGGCCAGTCGAATTTTTATTTATGTCTATAATTATTAAATAATTTTGATTTCCTCATAGTAACGGACATATTTTTTTTTTTGCTAAAACTATATGAATTTTGTTTTAGAAGTTCTAGTAGAAAAGCAAGGTGACCAAATTTAGGGGTCGATCTTAATATATCGCTTTTGGCTTTCGATAAATTTTGTTGTACAGGCGTGGCTCTGTCTACCTCACAACCCTTGAGCGGCTTCTTTATATCAATGTCGGTTAGACTGTTTATTTTACCACACCTGTACATGATCTTTTAAATACTATTAATTTTTATTGCACCCAAATATCTAATTATTCTCTACTAGGAGTTGTTGTTCGAAAAAGTGATTTTTGATTCTATAGCAATTCCATATGAAATAACGTTAGAATTAGAAACGTCGTCAATTTTTGAATTCTTGTACATAAACTTTATAGCGCTTTGGGTGCTTTAAATGCCACAAAATTTAGCGGAAACCAAAGAGCCCCGTCCTTTCTGGTTATGTTCTGGCCAGTTTTCAGTTTAAATAAATTTTGTTAAAAATATTTTTGTTGTGATGATGTGCAATTAAATTTGACAATTTTCATTTTTCATCTAAACTTTTTTTTTTTACTTTGTCGTGTTTCGATTAGGATAAAAGAAGTAAGGCACTGTTAAATAGTGCACTCTTAAGGGCAAGGATATTCACTTTCGAGTTAGTTCTCGGTTAACTTGTAGGGTAACGTGTGCAAATGGTGGTCACCTAATTTTAACGATACAATACGATGTTAATTATGTAAGGCTGCAGCTGGGCTGACCGGCGTTACCCGCCGGTGCACCGCCATTTGCAAATGTTCTCCTAGTTAGCTAGAAAATGACTGAAACGATCTGTGATCAAATACTATCTGACAGTGGGTTAACTAAGGTGTGACACAGGGTGAAGATACTGGCCCTAAAATATGTGATGTTTCATTTATTCTTCCATTTTCATTTACTTATTTCGTTTGTTATTTTAGTTTGGCGTCGACGGAACCTCATTCAGTTTAGCTTATTGGAAACATTTTCTATTTTAAATTGAATGAGCCGGCCGAGTGACTCTGAACATTATGTTAGATTCTCATTTAAACTTTAAAAATTAGGGTTGCTGTGCATTTGTTACTATGTAAGATATTTTTAAACGATAGGAAAGCCCTTGGTTGATGTTCTCCGTATTCCTAGTTTAATTTTCTCTGCCAGCTTAGACTCCATTTTATGTCTTAAAAGTTAAAAACTAGCACTTTAAAATAATTAAATACTTTCTTAGTTACTATATAAATTGCCAATTTTTGAAGTAAATTTCATGTCGATGTGGAACTGAAATTGTTTTATACAGGGTGTTCTAAATTAAGAACCGCGATATTTTTTTTAAATAAAATTAAGTTATCCAAATATTTTTAATTGATGTGATTAATTCCTACCAACAATTCAAAAATCGAATCTTGGACCTTACGACTTTGGAAAACGTCTTTGCCTCGAGGCCGTAGTGTTCTATATAAAGAAAAAAGAAATAGTGAACAGAGTATCTAATTTATAAACGCTTAATTCTAATATATTTCGAAATGTAATAATATACTTACATGTATTAAGTAAACGCCTAAAATGAAGTTTTAGCTGGCTATTCAAGGGCTGAATTGTACATAACAAAATATACCGTGTATTCTTTTCGCTGTAATCTTTCACCTTAAACAGTTTGTGAGTATGTGCTTTTAGTTTGTAAGGTCAATAAATAATTATACTTTATAGTGTTTTATTACTTCTTAATTTAAATATTATTTATAACGGTACCTACTTCAAAAAACAGCTTTTTTTATCGAAATTTCACGTGGCGACTGTATACAAGAATACCGCTACTAGATACCGTTAACCAGAATTACCCAGTCTGGTCGTTTAGAAGTTCCTATTCAAAAAATACCAACCCATAGAAAATATATACCTTGAAGGAAAATACCGTAAACAAAAATACCCACTCCTCCGAACCTGCTTAGCAGCGACACGACGTTATTAAGAAATACCGCGATAATAGCGGTATGCTAATTCCTCCTCACATCTAATTGACAGAGTTCTGTTTTACTTTTGGAAGCAGTGCTGCCAGAGCTACCGCTTTTACGGTAGAACTACCGCTTTGAGAGTCATAAAAAATGAAAATACGGTAGTCTACCGCTTTTTGAGAGTCGTAAAAATGAGAAGCAAAAGCAAAACGACTGAAATTAAAATTGAATTTAGTAGGTTTTCCCTTTCAAAATTATCAATAGCATATTTTTTTTTACTTTTAGTAATTTGCTAAACAAAGTTCTTTATGTGTACCGCCTACCGTTTTCTATTTGTGTTTAATTTTACCTTTTTTCTTAGTATTTTGTTTAAAAAAATCTATTTTTGTGGTACCGTGCACCGTCTACCGTAATCAACCGTTTTTATGTCGAATCTACCGTTTTTGTCATTTTCGATCTGGCAGCACTGTTTGGAAGATGAAGATGCCAGCCGACAGACATTTCGCTACCACCGTTGTCGGTATATTTCAAACATTCAAACGAATATTTTGTTAAATTTACAATTTCCCACACAAATTTGTAATGCCAGTTAAAACGTGTTTATCCAATATATTGTGTACAAGGTAATCATTTCTAGTTGCTTAGGTTTGTTAAATATTCTGTGTGTCTAATCTATGCATTGCAGATTTGATTTCGGTGTCCCCTTGGAGGATGTATTTCCTCCAAATGATGTCCATCCAAGACTTAAGGTAAATACTATTAGTACTATTACAAATTCTTTTAATTTTCATATTCGGATCAAAAGTGGGCTCGTTATTTTCGACACAGAAGTCCTTCATCACACGCATATTACTTAATATTTCTTTCTTGCTTGCTATTGCTTTCCTCAGGAGAAGGAAAGTTTGCAAAATAAAAGACTTCTTGAGATTTTATCTGAACTTGACATTTAAGGGTTTGCAATGCAATGGGATTTGCAGATTTTTTGAGATATAGTTGTTAAATTTGTTCCAGTATCTGTTTGGAAAAGCCTACGAAGCATACATTGGGCATGGACATAACATTGACAATGTTTTCACGTAAGTTATAAATTTCTGGCTTGTTTAAAAATCAAGTTTCCTAATTATTCTCATTTTAAGTGTACACACATTCATGGAATAATTAATGGTAGACCAATGAATTACGTAGGTAGCTTTTTTAAACATTATAATTTTTTTAGGCAGGAACATAGTTCAACGTCGCAACGTTTACGGCTTAAAGAAAAACTAGTTCTAGATCTAGACTACCACATAGATCTAGAAGAGTTTTCCCCTGACACATATTTTTGGGTCATAAGACATTTTTTGGGATTGTTACCAATACCTTTATTGCCAAAGTATACAAAGGGCATTCAGTTCGATTGGGCCAATTTGGCGGAAGACTGTAAGAAGTTCTTGCAAAACTTTAACAGACGAAAGGAAAAGAATCTGTTGGATTATGAAATAGCGCAGTAAATAAATGTGTTTTTTTTAGTAGAAGTGACATTATGACTTTTATAAATTGTTACATTACATTAGCTTAAAATATTTAGTTTTCTTTTATTTGTAACTAGTAACGAGCTGTAACTGAACATAACTTTTTTCTCTTTTTAGGACCATAAATATTCTTCCATTTGAAAATTTTTTACTTCTAAACGTTCTGATAGCGTTTCTAAGGAAATTGTCTTCTAAAAATATCAGAGGGCGACAGATTTTCAACAGGAAGTCTATGTTGATTTTATGCAAGTATTATTGTGCCTCCATTTTTGCAAGGCCCTATAGACCCGGATGTTATCTAAAGGTAAAAATATAAGATTTTATTTATATAACTTTCTTGTGTAAATAATATTTGTGTTAAAACGTGGGTTTATATGATAATTATTGTGTATTTAATTTTAGAATGACTACCATCTTCCCCTGCTTTTATATTTAATCATTCGTTGGCAGAAGATAAGCAAGCACTGCGAATTAATTGGTCATCCTGCCTTCTTCCTAGAATGTGACATTAAAAATTTAGAAAGTTACAGGAGCTTTGGACAGAGAGATAATTGCACCCAAACCAATATTTTGAGCAACGCTTTTTTCAACCCCGAAGTGATTTCGGTGTGTAGGAACATTCCTTATTTTGTGAATATTTGTAACAACTTTTTTAAGGATACGGCTTGTCAGACTGATACTGATTTAAGTAAGGAAAAAAGCAGTCCAAGTTGCAGTCCTATTCTTGAAGAAAGTGAAGTTAGTAATGCAAATTTAGAGAATAACGAAGACAAAAATAATGTTAAGGAACATGAAGTGGCACCGGATATAAATAATGATGGTACTGCGTATAAGTTGGCTTATATAGAGGAAGAACTAGATAATCCATCAAAAGATGCGGAAAATGAAAATGAAGACACCCTGTATCAAACTGCTACCGATTTTTCCTTTAAGAGTGTTATAAACAAAGAAGATCAACGAGATTGGGGAAACATTATTAAAGAAACCAAGAATATTGTGAAAAGAGTTGAGGAATTGTATATTTATGACGATTATGAAACATTTAAGAAAGAGGACTTTAATCAGATTGGAAAAAATAGGAAACGTAAGTAGCTATTAGTTGTTAGCTATTATTGGACTAGAGTTTAGGAAAGTACCTGTTTAAACTTTCTTAGAAGTATAGGACCTACTTTTCATATGGCTGCTTTTGTCATTTTAGGGATGCCCTAAGTGGACGGATAAAATAAAACCATGGTTTTACAGATCTCTATAGGTTTAAACGGCCCTTTCTTCATATTGTCATGATTTTTCTTTATTAGGATCATTTCTATCGAAAATCTCGAAATATGGTTTTACTTATACCCCTCCAAAAAATTCAGCGCGACAAGAAAAAATAACGAGCACACCAGACAATGAATCCCCAGAAAGCGATAACAGTTACGTGAAATATCCTGATGTCTGTGAGGATGTTTGTCTCAAAGATCACACTGAAGGGCCACACAAAAAGGATATAAAAAGCGATCGCAAAATTGGAGAAGGAAACGAGATTAAGGTACAATCGAACCTTTTTCAAAATGATAGTGCTATAAACGTTCAGGTGAGTTATAATCAAATATTTGTGTAGAAAATAATTTTGTATGTAGGTAAAATATAATTTTGTATGTAAGATATAATTAGGTAGGTACTTGCCCAAGTAGCAGACTGATTATTATACGTTTGCAATGAAAACGGCTATAACAAAATTTTGATAAAGTTTTAGGTTTAATAACTTTTTAATTTTAGTCCGATATTAATGCTTTTTTAGAGAATTATAGGTACAGCTATCAGTTTTAATGTGTCTTGTACACATTTTAAATAACATTCGGCATATTATTCAATCAGAATGTTTTTTTTTTATCTAATTTCAAAACCCTGTAGAATAATCAAATAGTGAAATTATTTCAAAATATCAGTTTTCATTTAGAGTTATCTATTCTGTACTTACATTTTGTTTTTTAGTTTATGTCAATATACAGGGTGTCCGGGAACATGTGGGAAATCTCCCGGATATGAAGAAAACACGTGAAAAGAATACTATAGGTTCATATAAACTTCTTTCGTATCGGCCTCCTCTTCGGAGATATGGGCTCCCAAAGAGCACCAATGGAATCAAGTTTTTTACACATAATTATTGAACCACCTGGTATATTTTAATTATTTTTTAATATGATGTATACCAGGTAAGACCCGTCAAATTACTACCCAAGAAACTGTTGTGAATTACTCACAGCTGCAGGGACGGACTAGCTGTAACACTCATGGGCCCATTTTTTTTACGCCCTGTATGATGAGAACTTTGGACAATGTTTTTTACATACCTTTAACTATTGGCTAAAAATTAAGTACTCTTCATTCATGTCGGTATTCCTAACCGTTTTCGAGAAAACGTCATTTTAATTACCTACATTATGTATTTTTGGCGTATCTCGGTAACAGATACATCCTTGTTCCTATCAATAATGCTGAACCTCAAAATTCCGCTTTCTCATATTAATTAACACGTGGGAAGTTAGGGGACTCAGTGTAAATAAAATGGCGTTTTCTCAAAAACGGTTAGGATTAGCGACATGAATGAAGAGTACTTAATTTTTAGCCAATAGTTAAAGGTATGTAAAAAACATTGTCCAAAGTTCTCATCATACAGGGCGTAAAAAAAATGGGCCCATGAGTGTTACAGCTAGTCCGTCCCTGCAGCTGTGAGTAATTCACAACAGTTTCTTGGGTAGTAATTTGACGGGTCTTACCTGGTATACATCATATTAAAAAATAATTGAAATATACCAGGTGGTTCAATAATTATGTGTAAAAAACTTGATTCCATTGGTGCTCTTTGGGAGCCCATATCTCCGAAGAGGAGGCCGATACGAAAGAAGTTTATATGAACCTATAGTATTCTTTTCACGTGTTTTCTTCATATCCGGGAGATTTCCCACATGTTCCCGGACACCCTGTATACATACATTTATTCTCATACAATAAGTGCAAAATGACCTTTGGTTATGAGTTATTCAAATTTTTCCATATTAATATCATATATTGTTGTTGGAATGAGAAGAAAATTTTTTATGGAAATCAGGACACAGAAATTATTATTGTAACCAAGATTTAACTATAAATTCATTTTGAAATAAATTTAACTACCAAATTTTAATTGAATATGCTTATTAAATTAAATATGTTATATCATTTAAAACCAAAAGTTTTAATTGACATAATATGCCTCAATACTTTATCTTGTCTCCTCTAGCCCTAATTACTAACTGTATACGTCGGTTCATACCATTACGGCACCTCCTCCTTGTCAAAGATTGATTATTCCACAGGGTGTTATGAAATTAAATAAAAAACATTTTGCTTGTCCTTGTATAATATGTCAAATAACCAATGTTACTTAAAATTTATAAAATACTCGTTAAAACTGATCGTTGTACTTCAAGCGCGGATTCAGGGGGGGGTGGGGTGTCATGCCCCTCCAAACCATCAATTTAAACGAAAAATACCATATATACCGGTTTGCATAACGCGGCAGGGTATTACTTTTCGTAACTTTTCCTTGTATACCCCCTCCCCCCAAAAAAAACGAAGTTTAACCCCCCTCAAACCGAAGATCTGGATCCGCCCTTGTTGTACCTACAGTTTTCTAAAAAAAGCACTACAATTGGACTAAAAATAAAAAGTTATTAAATTGTTTTTAATTTTAATTAATTATTAAAAACTTTATCAAAATTTTGTAATTGCCGTTTTCTGTGCACGTGAGTGTATTAGGTGAAAAATATTTATGATTTCAAACAGTAATATTGGAGCTCTCTCAAAGCTTGCAAATTTGTTATGTAAAGGTCTCTGTTAAGATTTCTTGCAGCCAAATTATGAAGTTTCTTAAATAGCTGTGAGAACATCAATAACACTTCGATTATACAACAAAATGGTTCTCTAAGCACTTTTGCTGTATAACTTGGTTGTTGAGATTAACTAAACAATATTACATACTATTTGTCGAGTTTGTTCGGGTTTCTTTTCTTTAATTAAATAATTATTTTATGACCGTCTAGGCAGATAATAGTAAGCAAGATCTTCAAAATGGTGGCGATATCAGAAGAAAAAAGAAATACGTGTTAAACCGAATCAGATTGAGTTTGGAGTTTTTGAGAGGCTTGACGCCCAAAAAGAGCACTTTCAAGAGGATCGAAAGTAAGGTCAAATATCGGAGAATAAGGAACGGTAAATCCTATACGATTTAATTTACAGATTTTTGTTGTAAGTTTTGTTTTAATAACTACTGTATTTTTTTATATAATAATAACAGATTCCATATAAAGTTGTTATTTGAAATAAATTTCGGGTACATTGAAAATAATTATTATTTTATTTTTATATTTACATATTCCTCAAGCACTACTATTTGATTGCGAGATAATTTTTATAGGTACGTATATCAAATATATTTTAAAATCTTTATTATAATATAATCTGTATTATTAATCACTATAAGCACATGTATTAACTATTTCTATTTCCAAATTCGTTTCTTTAATCTTAAAAAGTATCCTCGTTTCGGCCTGGTTGATATGTCCATCGTCAGCTCAATATCCGGTAGTTTTCCATCTGCCTCTATCTCAAATCTTTGTAGCAGATTGCAAGCAAACACCTTTAATCCTGTATTAGACAATATTTTTCCTGAAAAATGAATTTCAATACAGGGCGTTTTAAAAAAAAAGTGCCATAGCTCGTGCGGTTATTCCTTGCCCAAAAATAAGACAAATAGTTCCTATCAACATGGGACCGCAGATGCTTTATTTGAAACATACAGGGTGTTACAATTTTTTAACTTTTTCAGTGTTTTGAAGTTATTTGGCTTTGGGCTATGAAAAGTACCTAAAATAGCACATACTATATTTTGGCAATAAAGTTTTTTTTCTCCAAAACATTTCTTGTTCGTGTTGCAAAAAAATTAGCAAAAAAAAATGTTTTCAGTAAGACTTATATTTTGGTACCACAATTTGTTACCCTGGATCTCTCAAACAAGGCCATCTTCAGACCCATATTAATAGGACCTGTCTTATTTTTGGGTAAGAAATCACCAAACTAGCGACACATGTTTTTAAGGACCCTGTATAATATGTTTATTATTCACTAGCATGTTTATATAGTACCTATACAACCCCTTGGTCCGGCACTGAAGGGAACGTAAGCAAAAATATGTCGTTTATTTTCGTTTTCTGGCAAAAAATGATCCGGATGGAAATGGTGCGGATTCTCCCAAAATCTCTCGTCTCTGTGAATGGTAAATATTGGCACGACAACCGCACAACCTTTCGGCACAAACCATTTATCTGAAAGTAATTTTTAGTGTATACAGGATGATGCACGACGAGCATCAATTTAAATAAGAGAAATTCAGAACTTCGGTTTAACTTATACATAACAAATTAAATGCCATTTAATACCACCACCAGTTAAAGTTTAATAAATGTCATTTTTACATGGCAATATCTAAAACCCGTTAAATTTATTTATTTATTTTTCGCTCACCCAATTCAAAATCGGCAGTGCATTGTCTCAATATCACTGGAGCAACTGGGAATAATCTGATGACGTCCTTAATGCACATGGTCACATAGTTAAGTTTACTGATGTCTTCTTCGGTCACTGGTCTAGGCGTATCGCCGAAAATATCTCTGATTTCCTTTGCTGCCTTTTCCTGCAATTGGTCTTTTGTTCAGAACTTTCTTATAAGTCTTACAACCATTAAAACAAAGCTGTAAGTGTTAAAACTCCAGATTTTGCTACATAAAAGTTGTATAACAGCAAACATCAACAACCATGTTATACACCAAGAAGCTTACAAAACCATTTTGCTGTAAATGCACCCGCCACCCACCAAGTTAATGTTATCATGGTTTCAAAAAGTTCTATAATATAAATCTTATGGGGAAGGAATCGACCCTCTAAAGTAAAAAATCATACAAAAAACGAGCTACATTTTTCTACAGTGAGTCCCAGAAGAAATGTCTAAATTCATTTAAAATTCAGCGGTAAGTTTTTTCAAAAAACGCTCGTACCCGTCGATTTTGATTTTTTAATTTTTTTTGTGGTAATTTCATGTATACAGGGTAGCTCAAAAATAAGTTACGACCATCAACTTCATTTTTTCAAATGAAAACATATATTTTTTATTTCCTTTTTGAATTTTGCATTGAATTCTAAGCATGTTTCATGTACCATGTCCTATACATAAACTCAATAGTTATTAAAAAAATTAGGATTGGACATATCTATAAGTAAGACCTGTTTATTAAAAAAAACACAACAAAACAAATTAAATGTTGAAAATGTGCGCCATTTACGGCTTGACAATATCCAAGACGATCAATAAACTCTCTTTGCACGTTTCCAACCATTTAATTTGATTTTGTTGTGTTTTTTTTAATAAACAGGTCTTACTTATAGATATGTTCAATCCTAATTTTTTCAATAACTGTTGAATTTATGTATAGGACATGGTACATGAAACATGCTTAGAATTCAATGCAAAATTCAAAAATGAAATAAAAAATATATGTTTTCATTTGAAAAAATGAAGTTGATGGTCGTAACTTATTTTTGAGCTACCCTGTATACATGAAATTACCACAAAAAAAAAATTAAAAAATCAAAATAGACGGGTACGAGCGTTTTTTGAAAAAACTTACCGCTGAATTTTAAATGAATTTAGACATGTCTTCTGGTACTCGCTGTATACAAATTTGAATAGCTTGTAAATCTTGTATATTCTAAAATAAAAAAGCAGGGAGTCGAATAATGAATTTAAATCGCAGAAAAATACTACAAATTTATTTATTTATGTAGCTAATTACAGGGAAGTACCTGAACATAATACATGAAATTTTGCATCGTTTTAAAACTAAATATGTTATAATAATATTTCTTCCAGGAGGATATATTTTAAAAACGTACCTGATATTCCGGATACATTCCAAAGCACATGGATAAAAATCCTGATATTATGGTAAAGGTGTCTTCTGACTAAAATTAAGTTAAGCAACAAATATTATTTATAAGTTCTACAAGAACAACAATAAATAACCTGGAACAAGGTTCTTGGGACTGGAAAAGAAGTTCTTATAACACTCAGCGTATTTCAGAATTATTGTTTTTGTAAAGACCATAGGCGTAACTAGTGGGGGGGGGGGGGGGGGTAGGCAGGTATGCCGTGCCCACCCCAGTGTTTCCGAAGTTCGAAGCCATAGATACGTCCTAGTGACACTTACCATTAAAATCCTACTAGACTAGGGGCCAGTCCCCCAAATCCCCCCCCCCCGCGCCCTACAAAAAATCATTTTAGTTACGCCAATGGAAAAGGCTACCAATTATCACAACCTATTTTACTTACAGCAGCATGTAAAGTGATTATGTGATCAATTAAAACGTTATCACTGATTGCTCCTGGATTGCTGTCCATATGGTCCATGATTCGGTCAATGATGGGATAAAATTCGCCCGGATGTTTTACTTGTTTCCTTCGATAGATAGAAGCGTTTATAATCTGAATAAATAAATAAGATTGATGGATAAGGTAGAGGACACGGCAAAGTTACTAACTAAATAACTTACTTCTTTCGCTTTTTTCCTTAGTATACCTTGCAGTTCGTCTTGCCTCTTTTTATACGGGGTCAAATTAAAAATTATATCTGGCTGGAGATATGGCTTTATCATTCTCGTAAATCCAAAGTTGTATACACTAAAGAATATTACTAAATTAAAAACAAATATGAGGTAGCCAAATATACAGTGTGTCTACAGATTGACTCCGGAAGGGGGAAAACTTTTATTTGTGGGTTTATGAAAATGTTCTACTTACTCAATCATAGCTTGATCAAAATCATTTAATCCGGTCTTCTGACATCTTTCATCAGATCCCAGTATAATTTCTGCAAAGAAATTTCATTTCATAACAATAAATAAAGTTTAGGTGGAAAGTATATGCTTGCTTGGGTTTAAAGTATATTTTCTATAATTTTACCTTTAATAATATCCACCATACATTTATGAATCACACTGCGATAATCGAAAGTACCCTTATCTACATGTTTTTCCAGTTTATCCATGCACAAGTCGATGTGTTTTTGAAATATACCCATGCTTTCTCGTGCAAAACTCAAGTTAAACAGTGGCTGTATGATTCTTTTATGTGGCTTGTACTGTGGTCCTAAAAATAATCGGTGTGAATGTAAACAGTATATTTATTATTAATACGATACTGTCTATTAAAGAAAGATTGCATTATAAGTAATGAATTTAATTTACAATATACAAATTGAAAGTAAACTATATTTTGTCATTTATTCGTTACTGTTATTACATTGTTTTTACTTTCTTAAGCTCATTGGAATACATTAATGGTTTATTTTGTCTTTAATTTGTATGCCGTATTAAAAATGTATGAGTATTTCTTTTATTTTTTTAAATGCACTAATAATTGAAACTAATTTCGTTAAAGAGATAACCAAAATCTGCAACAAGAAGTATTTGCCTTTAAAATTGTATATATTTTTTAAATTTTGTTTTTCTCCTTCCCACAAAGGAGGGTAATTTTTAAATCGATTTATCTCGAAAACAAATACGCGTTTGTTGTTTACTTACCGGAACCACTGATAAGACCTTCACCTAAGTATATTTTCACAAATTCGTAAATTTCATGTTTATGGGCCAATTTCGAAGATGACAGAATTTTCTGCAACCAATAGAAATGGACGTTAAAACAAATTAATTCATTCTTCAAAGAAACAAGTATTGACAATAACAAAACAATAATACTCAAAGCTTGCAAACTTACCTCAACGTGACTGGGATTTAAAAATATTAATAATAATTTCGGTCCGAGCCAAAATTTTATCGGCTCTAAATTCGAGTCCTTGGTCAAATTGTATATTTTCATTAGGATCTCTAAAAGATAAAAAAATAATACAGAAAATATATACGTATATTATAAATATTACCTAATAAATATTTTATATCAAAATCTCGAATTTCTTAAGCTTAAAAAGAGGATTAAAACATTTTTTTAAAAATTCTGTTAGAATTTAGCCATTGGAATAATTAAGAAATTATTGACACATTTGACTATTTCTACGTAAAAGAACTTGACAAAAATAACAGGGTAAGTTAGGAGTTATTAAAAAAATATGTATTACAAAAATGAAATATTCGGTTTTTTCTATCAGTTGAATGTTAATATTTACAAAATATTTACCTTCATTTTTGCACATAAACATATAAGCACTTCCTATAATAGGTAAGGCAAGCGGGCCTTTGACTTTACTGGCTGCCCTGTACAAGTGTCTTTTGCCCCAATTGTATAAAATGACGTAAAATATAAATACGAATAACACCAATAAGGCAAGGTAAGATGTCACTCTAAAATGAAAAAAAGTGTTGTAACAATGTACATACATAGTTACAAAACTGGCATAAAATATAGGGTGTCCTATTAGCAAACTATAACTAAGGTAATTCTTAATTTTTGAACACCCAGTATATTTCACGATAGTATGTACAATAGTTTTTTTTTTGTGACATTGTAACCCTCTTAGAACACTTCACATTCAGGCGATAATCCTTTTTGTTTCATATTATTTGTAACGAAAAATACGTACGAAATCATTTTTCTTTAAATTATATTTAGAATTTCGCCCCCGTTGATCTCACTTGCTGCTCGACAGTTGCACGCCGCGAAAAAAATGTTTGAAGAAAATATAACAATTTGCTATCTTCAACCAGTTCTTAAGAAGAACCTTGAGAAAAATAACGTGCAAGTTGGTAAATAATTTATCGTCAGAAAAAGATGTGGTACAGTTTTTAAACATTTTGTTTATGATTGAGTCAGGCCCGCTTCTCGTATAAAATCTTTAGTAATTTCACCAAGACCGTCACATCAGTTAACAAATTATAAGAAAAGCAACTATGTTCGGAAAGGAATTTATTTTAATACCTAGGTTTTGTAATAATTGAAAACTAACAACTCTACGTCCTATCAATTCCTGTAAATTTTTCACATACGCTTCCTTCTCACTTCCTGTTGTTCAGGAAAGATTCATCTTCCGCACTTGTTAGAAAAATAACTTCGTCAGCGATTACACGAAGGAAAATTTCAGCCGTTTAACTCAGAACGGCAGAATATAGGGTTTCTTTTAACAAGGAAGTTACTCGAAACATTTAAAAAAAATTTTATTCTTCATAAAAATATGTTTACATCGATTGTCTTGGAAATATTTGTTCTAAACAAATATAATATTACTACGAATGTCATACTTTAATATGCGAGACTTATTTTTTGTTGTCTCGATAATTTAGATGAGAAAATATTCCTATCTATTTTAGAGCTTGGAACAATCCAAATTCTGCTACAAAACAGAAAACTATAAACTTAGTTTTTTTTTTGTGAAAAGTTAGTTACACCAATCACATCCGAACAAAAACGGTGGGTGATCTTTTATTGTCGATCTAAAGTTTTTACACTTTACCAACAAGATAAAATAATAATTGATAATTAAAAATGAAAGAAAATACAATCCAGAATTTGCTTCATCGTCGATAAAATCACTTAAATTTAATCTAAAAATATATCTATTTAAACCCTTCTTGTGATTTTAATCCCATATCCGTTTAAGGGCCTTATGGATACATCGGTCATAAGTTCCAGATCATTTAGGGTTCCAGGGCAATCAATCATGAAACTGTTTAGGATATTAGATATGATAATTTTCATATTTACAAAGGAATATTGTTGAGCTAAAAAAAAATTAACTTGACAAATCTATTCACAACTATTGCGTGGTAATGATCATTTGATTGTGGTTCATTCACGGCTATACACTTTGTTTCTTTTTAATAACATTTCCTAACTAGTGGTTTTACATACACTCCCCTCCGATAGGGCCGATAATAAATACGGCCGAACCGGATATGAAAAAAGAAGGCCGGATTCGCCGGACACCAGATCCGGTTCCGGAGGTATCGCTAGTAATAATAAAATAAATAGCAGGCAATTATACCTATGCACCTCCTAGGTCCTGCGCTAAATGGCAAATAAGCATAAGGATGTCGTTTAGACGCGACGTCGTTTTCAAAGTGTTTCGGATAGAATTCGGTAGGTTTTTCCCAATATCTAGGGTCTCTGTGTACTTCGTATATGTCCAGTAGTAATGTACAACCTTTTGGAATTGTGAATTTTTCTAAAAGATATAAAAAATTGTTGTCTGCAAATCAATTTTTTTTTTGATACCTACCTAATTTAAATTCTTCTAATACATCTCTTAATAAAAAAGGCCCTACTGGAAAAAGTCGCATAGCTTCCTTAATGCACATCTCCATGTATTTCAGTTTTAGTGTATCGTGAAAATGAACTGTTTTTTGGTCACCAATAACCTCCTTTAATTCAGTTACCACCTTATCCTAAAACATTATTAGGATCATTCAGTGAAAATGTCAGAAGAAAGAATCGAAAAATTTTAGAAGAACGTACTAAGGAATATAGCTCAATAGTAAAATAACGCAGCAGCACAGTGAGTATAGAGTACTGGTCCATTATGATAAGAAACAATTCGAAAAACTTATATATGGGACATCCCGTATATCTAAAGTTGTTGCTATACCTGTATATTTTTATGCATTCCTAACATCATTAAAGTGAATGCTATTGCCGAGCTTTGAGTGTCTTGACTCTAAAAATGTTAGAAAAGAATTAGTTTAATACATTTTTCGTACAGTAAAAAATATCTTAATATTTTACCGTGGCAACGAAAGTCGTCATATGATTCATAAATTCTTCTGTGCTAAGACAATCTGGGTTTTCGTGAACTAATTCGACCATCATTTCCAATACTGATGGGGTTCTTTTGTCGTTGTTATTTTGGGATACCTCCCCATTGTTTGAGGTTATTCTTTTTATAATTATTGGAATTTGTTCGTTAGTTATCTGAAAGAAAAACAATGATAAATTATTTTTCAATCAAAATCTGTATTCATGCCGTTTTTCCCAAAAATTTCCTGTATTTCTTAAAAATATACATACATCTTTGATTATATCAGAACAAACCTTGACCATCTTTTGTTGTTCTTTATAAAAATTAGTGAATTTATATATGTAATCCGAGTACATCCAAATAGTTAACACTCGTTTAACAAATATGTGATAAAATCTAAAAAAAAAATACATCAATTATTATCAGTTTGTTTAAAAATAGGTTATCTTACCTTCTTATACAACCAGAACACTCACTATAATCAATGGCGTGGGTGTTTTTATCCTCCACCAAAATATCTAAAAGAAATTCCATAATATTGGAAAGTAAGCATTCAGCTACACGTTAATCTGATACGGATTTATATTTATGAAAATTTTTTGCTCTTTTACATTCAATAATTTTTTTTAGTAACCTAGGTATTTATTAAAAATAAAATCTCACCCATTGTCGCCTCAAAAGCAGCATCATGCACAGTATACAATACATCAAATAATCCTGTATCTAAATATTTTTCCATATTTTTGACCAATTTTTCGGCGTGTTTTTGAAAAAGAATGCTATTGCCCTCAAAAACCTTTGGTCCAAATAGTGGTTGTAGTAGCTTCCTTTGAGTTTTGTGCTTTAAACCTGTCAATTTCGGAAAAAAATTGGAAGTAAATAAAGATTTTATGGGTAAACCTCTCTTATAAATAAACAATTTTGTTATGCTGTAATATTTTTATATAATTATTGATATCCAACAAAATTAAACTTATACTTATTAGACAAATGGAATTAGTCATTCTAGAGGTTCAGTTTTTAACTGGATTAACTAAATACAAAGTTCCAATAAGTATTTGGAGACAAACATTAATCCTACAGCGCGACTCACCTGATGATGTAAAAAGTCCTTTTCCCATGAAAGGTCTCAGAAATCTATAAACAAAAGACTTGGTAGTATATTTGGGCGACTGCATGGCGATCTACAAAATTTTCAATTCTGAGTAAAGAAATATTAAAATTAAATACGTATCTTTGAAAATCCACCAAGTCTCAAAATATATAGATTCAGTGCCGAGTTTCTCATGTTGAAGAGTACAAAATAAGTGCATAGAATGGTACTCTGTGCTGGTCTGGTTTACGGCTCAAAAGTCTTTTAATCCTCCAAAAAGAATTTTGTGCTGTACTTGTTTTTAATATCTACCTGTAGCTGTTCCGCATCTTTAATGCAGATTACCAATCTTGGGCCAATCCACAATCTAAATGGGGACGGGTAAGGGTTTGAAAACTTTAGGGCTTGCTTAAGTAAATCTATAACAAATAGAGGTCATAACGGGGGCGTTTCCTAGAAAAATATCTAATAATTTACCAACAGCACGGGCGAGGGTTCGTGTATAGTAAAACATAGGCTTGTAAAAGAGATTATTAAAAAATTATGTTCTCATAGAAAAACATTTTGACGAGTGACGGTTCTACATAAAAAATCAAAATATATAGTTTCTGTAAGTCACTCAAATGTTTTCATTGAGCGTTGTATTATATCTCGAATGTGTCTAATCTAATTCAAGAACATGGAATTAAGAAAATCAGAAAATCTGGAATTTTATCTAACCTTTAGAGTCGCACATTACAGATAACCCATTCCCTATTAAAGGGAGCAGTGCTGGTGGTCCTGGAAGTTGCCATGCCGCATAATAAAACTGTCTTCTTTTAAAAACATACAAACTACACAACAACAGCACGAAGATCACTAGAAAAAACATTATTTCCACCGATTTTTCGATATACTACATATATTTCTTTACATTTTTTTATAATTCTTTTTCTCTCGTGACCACGTTTAATTTGTATTCTTAATTATGTTTCGCATTAATGCAGGTTTATAAATTTATATTTTCGATATTAATTATAAACGTAATGGAATGAAACTATAACAATTGACCATAACACTGGAACTATAGCAGTTACTGCACACTTATGGTTGGTTTTACTGGTGGATAGGATATGCTATGCCTTACTGGGCAAAAATAGAGAATGCTATTAAATCAAAATATAGACCAAATATATGGGAATTTTTATTCAATTGTTAACCTTTGTGTGTCGGTATAATGGGCCAAAAGAGAACTGGTCAGTAGTGGAACAAGAAAATATGTTTTGTGACTAATTTTTGTTTAAATGGTTCAAAAAAATCAAATAATATTATTTTAAGACACTATTTTCGCCTTTTCAAGAGTGCAATTGGAATACTAAAGTATGTAGTTGGTTTCAAATAATGTTTACGATAGATTAGGCAACCAAAACAGCTAATAAATATATTTTTTTTGAAGCTGGAAGTGGAGTGAAGTTATAGTGAGGTAAAGAAACTCATAATCTGCTCCACTAGCTTAATAACGAAATCAAAAACCATACATGTTTCGAAGGTTCAAACCTTCATCTTCAGTGGAAAATACAAGAGCATTAGGAGACACTGATTTAAACTGTAAGGAAAAAGTAAAATGTTTATATAAGTTGAGTTTAAGTAAAAATATAAAAGGAGTTGAAGGTAATGGAATTGACTAAATGATCCAGAATAATTAGAGGAGAGTAAAAAATTTTTTTGATCCCCATCTTACCTGAGCAAAGCAGGAAAAAGAAAAAAATCCATTTATAAATTATGAAAATTAATTAACGATAACTTTTAACATTAATTAATTTTCATAATTTATAAATTGATTTTTTCTTTTTCCTGCTTTGCATTCCTGCATTAGGGGATCAAATGTTTACTCTCCTCTAATTATTCTGGATCATTTTGTCAAATCCATTACCTTCAACTCCTTTTATATTTTTACTTAAACTCAACTTATATAAACATTTTACTTTTACAGTTTAAATCAATGTCATGAGTTTCTCCTAATGCTATTGTATTTTCCACTGAAGATGAAGGTTTGAACCTTCGAAACATGTATGGTTTTTGATTTTGTTATTAAACTATTGGAGCAGATTATGAGTTTCTTTACCTCAAAATAAATATTTGTAAATCAACTACAAACTTTACTCTAAAATAAAACTAGTTACACTTTGGTATACTTATGTAATTTTCATTTTTTTACTTTTTGACTACCCTGTATAAGCACCGTAAAATCGAAATTTTTAATATCATTTTTTTCATAAATACTTTAATAAAAATAAAAACTTTTTATAAAAGTAACTTTTTCTAATAGTTAATAATAAAAAGTTTTATGCTTATGCTGCCAACATTAGTAGACACACTGAATATTTATCGAGATTTTTGAAAAATTGTTAAAAATCATACAGCCCGTATTAAATAACGGGGGTTTTAGCTGGATAATTATAAGATCGAAAAATGTTTACAGTGATTAAAATTTAAACCTGTTTAGCAAGTAAGAGGATTCGTTGTTAATCAGTCCATAGTGATGGAATATGGGGGGTGCTCCACCTTAGAAATTTAATAAAAATTAGAAGATGTATTTCTTAATATTACTACGGCACTGTGCATTGCACATGCATTTTTTGTTCTACAGCTTTGTTGCATTTTGTATGCACTTTCAATAGCCAGTCATGACCAAATTAATTTTGTCTTTCGCAACCCTCCCGCCATAGAACAGAGACTTATTTAAATTTGTTTCAGTTTACTTTGAATTATCGATTGTATTAATTGACAATAATAATTAAACTGTATTCATATTTTTTTATATTGTAAACTTGTTTGAGGATGTTCCGCTATAAGTGCCGAGCTGTAGAAATATGTATTTTAAACACGAACCCCCATCAAATGAAAGAGCCCCTCTCACAGGTAAATAACAAATTCTAAATACTTCCCTGTATGTGACCCAGTAAAACTTTTTTATACATATAAAGAGAATAACATTATTTTAAAACATTTTATTTCTCGGTTATCTCATTATTTTCTTGGAACAGAAGGAAATACAAATGCAAATCATTATAATATGTTGTAATTTAATGTTCATTTTATAGTTACATGTTGTTTTATATAAATCATTGCGAGCAGTTTTAACCTTGCATTTAAGCATTCAAAAATTAGATTTAGTTGTAACTTTCATTGATTACCTTTGTTGAAACTATAAGCAAGTTTTATTGTTTTTAACTGAATCTATGAATGGAAGTAAGAGTAAGAATTGGTCACACCAGATTAACCCACGAGCACATACGCAAAAAACGCATATACATGGGTGCTTCAACTTAATTGATCCACAGTATATATTGAAAATATAAATAGTTGTGCCACCTATAAATAGTAGTCAAAATTTATCAAAAAAGAACAATGAACGCATAATTGTCATCCATTAATAACAGGTGTAGCATAAGTTCAATAAATTAGGTTCTAAGTAACTAATTTCACCATTAGTATCTACTACCGTCATTTATATAGGGTGAGCAAATGAGGTCCGGTTCGATGTCGAAACGTTAGAATCGAACAAATTAGTTTATTATTGATTGTGTTCAAACTCCAAGTTTTAATGAAACGCCAGTTACCTACATTAGAAGTATACTTATAATCAATTTTAAATAAAACTATTCAACATTCTTAATTCAGTAAACAACCTTCCACCCTGTTCTCACTTGACCACCCTGTATAATTTATTTATAGCTTGTAAGGACTTCAGATGGTTAAAGTACAGTTTAACGTATTTATATGCATAAGTTTTTCATATTAAACTCTTGTTTTTTATTTGTAAGTTTATTTCTGGTAGTGCCTACGTATTATTTAGTAAAATGGTAGGTACCTAGAATATAGAAAGCGATTTCATAGAGAAGGTAGGTCATATGTATTCATTATTTACTAAAAGAGGTTTGAATGTAGTCCTTTATTGTTGTTCAGTTGTATTAGATCATTTTTCCGATACATTTTTTCATCGGGATGGTTATTGCCAAAATAATTTTAGTTCTATCCATGACGGCAGCACAGACATACAGAAATACTCTTCTTTTGATGAAATTGAAGAAAACCCAAAAAAAAATTATAATTTAATACTTATTATGACAGTTGTCCTTTTAAATTCCAATAATTTGGCTGTTTAACAATTGATTTTAAAAATGTGTAAAATTTTCGAATCCATTATTAACCATAAATTCATGATACGAGGAAGAATATTTCCTATGACGATTATCTGTCTCATCAAATATACTGATGGCTCTAATATGTATAGTTTCTTAGTCATTTCAAGTCAAATGATATTATTTTATCGTGAATATTTTTGTAAAATACAGGAGCTATTATAGAACTGGTTTAATGGTGTAAGTAACTATGAGGCAACATTAACATACGCATCAACAAACCCATTTATAAAAAAAAAATTGTACCAAGTTCACTAAAATTCATTGGATTTCTAATGTCGACCTCTCACGTATTTTTATTACGACACGATTCTAGTTTGGCGAATGGAATATTAGAATGGACAATCTCAGTCAATATTCACAATTGAATCCGAAATGCATTTTTTGCTGCCATAGCACCTTTGAATTTTGAACGAATGACCAAACAATGTGAAAATTTGATAACCTATTTTGGAGACTAACGCCGCTTTAAATCAGATTTCGATCTATCTCAGACATGCCCCATTGGATATCGGCGCTCAACAAGTTGACATCATTTCAATTCTTGAGTTGAATGCTTTGTGAGATCCTCCTACCTATTCATCTTTCTTATAGAGATCGAAATTCAAAAGTACTCTTTATTCAAAGCTCTACCGATCAATGCTGGAAGATCCTGAGCTGGCGACGGGTTTCATGGCAATCGCAAGTCATTTGCAAGCTAAAGGAATTAAGAATTTAAAAACTTTAATTTAATAAAATGCTCCAGCTGCGGCCTCTGGGTAAAGGTGACGACTTTTTGATTTTCACTATTCTTTCCCTGACTAATGTGCGTAAGTAGTCCCCATCGGAAGAAGAATCAAAAAAGAGGTACGACTAGATGAGTAGATATTATATTTCTACCACTGTTGGTGAAACTCACTATACTAGTGTAATTTTTTATTCATATGTTTCTCATTTTTTGACAGTGCAAATTTTCACACAATACAAAATGTTGATTTTAAAATTATTGGCAATTTTAAAGGTAAGGATAGCCATGTTAAGCAAACTAGTGTGGACCTGGATGGTGAAATGAAATAAAATTGAAATTTTCCAGCACAAGTAAATGATATTCCCGCAATCCTGCATTTGAATGACTTTATTTTTGTTTTCAGATGAGCCTGATCTCTTATTTTACTGAAATAATTATCATAGTGGCTATTATCGCCGGGAAATATTTTTGGAGCAAAAGAAATTTTTACGGTTTCACCGAGAAACTGCCAGGGCCGAAAACGATCCCGATTTTCGGCAATGGATTAATATTTTGGTGCAACGATGAAGGTAATAATTTTAACAATGTGTTTTTGTATCGCATAAATTTTTTGCAGAAATAATCGCATTTTTTTACATATATATTCACTTCATGGTTTTCAGACATTTTTGAAAAAGCGATAAAATGTATCTCTAGTTACCCTAGCCCTATGAGATTTTGGATTGGCCCAAAATGTTGCGTCATTTTTAGAGATGCTCGACAAGTGGAGGTATGTATGTGTTTAGTTAAAAAAAATATTGTATTTGTCTATCATAGTCCGTTTTCTCATAGACCGCTTAATAGAGAGAGTTGAAATTTGGCATTGTTATTCTAAGGATCTAAGAATATTCCGACAATTTAAAAAACTCTATTTAGACTCTTATGGACGGCACCGTAAGTGATCACATTGTTGTTGTTTTAGCGTCCATTGTGTGGGATATCCACCTAAAAAAAGAATTGTTTGTCTATATTCAAAAATACATTTTCTAATCTTTCCAAAACTTGTCAAACAAATTTAATTTAATTTTTTATTTTCAGAAAATATTTTCGTCTATGACATTTGCCGTAAAAGATGACGTATATAAATTTATAAAGGAATTTAATGGAGAAGGTCTTATTTCAGGATCAGGTAAAATAAATCTATTTTAAAAATGAATGGAATAGCAATAACATACATATTTTTAAAAAAAATTAATTGATTCAACCGATACTAGGTGGAAATCCATAACTATAATATTATGGGAAGAAGTAAAATTTGTAACTGAACTTGTAAATTTCCACTATATTACAAAAGGGATGATAACATGTTTCGTTATACTATAGCTTCGTCAGATGAAAGTGGTATAATTATATGACTTTCATCTGACCGCTATACTATAGCTTCGTCAGATATAATTATATCACTTTCATCTGACGAAGCTATAGTATAACGAAACATGTTATGTTCCTTTTTGAAATTTACAAGTTCAACTATGCTTTACTTCTTCCCATAATATTATACATATTTTTTTTCTAGGTCCAAAATGGAAAAAAGATAGAAGGCTATTGTCACCATTATTTTTGAAAAGGAACATAATGAATTACTTTCCGGTATTTTTAAGCCATACAAAAATTCTTGTAAAAATATTAGAAAAAGAACTGGATCAACCGACTTTTAACGTTGAGCACTATATCCACAGAGCTGCAACAGATTTTGTAAATGGTAGGAAATTGATATTTGGAAAAAATATTTTTGGGTTTCAAAAACACACGTAGAGAGAGAACGAGAAAATTCCCCCTAACTATCAATAAAAATTTAATTTCATTTTGTAGAAACAGTTGTCGGTCAAAAATCGAGCGCCCAATCTGGAGAACTGGATAAGTTTTTATCGAATATTAGCAGGTAAAACGCGGCATTTTTCAAATATAAAGCCTTTTCTAGCGTTTCAAAAATCATACTACATATAAGTTCGTCATATTAGATTTTTATTGTACCTCTTGTCGATTTTCAAAATTAATAAATATATTAATATTTTAGAGCATACGAGTTAGTCCACCGAAGAATAATAAAACCTTGGTTACAAGTAGATTTTTTTTATAAATTTACGCAGAATTATAGAGAACATGAGGAAGCTAAGAATATTATACACGGCTTTTTTTGGAAGGTAATAATAACTAATACAGAAAGATTTTCATATTCAAAAGAAAAGCTCAAAATGATTTACAATATTTTTAAGAAATATATCTTTAAGAACTCGTCAATATTAAATATAAATATTCATTTTCACACTAGGTATCTAAATGTAAGTCTACACAAAAATCGTATTATTTGGAATACCTTGTAGGTTCTAAAAACCGCCAAAGAAAATCACTGCCATTTAGGACAAAAAGATGATACTTTACGCACTGTCCTGGATCACATGCTAGATATAAGGGAAGAAGTACCAGATTTCGCTACTGATGAAGAAATTGTTCATCACTTGGCAACTTTGTACTCAGCAGTAAGTTTCTTTATTGAAATTACTTATTATAAAACTCAGACAGCCTCCATGGCTGTCTGTCGATGATTAATGTACTCCTTAGCCTTACACAAATAATTAAAGAAACACAATTATGTATACCCGACTAACCCGAGTATATAATATTTAAGTTGCATTTTTTTAATTAAAGAGTGAAGATACAGTAACTGTCATATGCTCGTTCACTTTAGTGTTACTGGGTATGTATCCGGAGCATCAGAGGAAAGTAGCTGATGAAATTTTAGCTGTAATTGGAAAGAACAGAGATATACAAGAAACTGATCTGTCCAAGTTAGAATATTTGGAAATGGTGATAAAGGAGACGTTGAGGTTGTTTCCGATCGCTCCGTTTATAATGAGGGAAACTGGTCAAGATATAGAATTAGGTGACAATAATAATATAATTTAAACAGGCTGATGCAAACTTATTATTGTGTTATTATTCCAGGAGGTCACCATATTCCAAAAGGCATATCGGTGATTGTTTCCATTCATAACATTCATCGCGACAAGAACCAATGGGAGAAGCCCAACGATTTTTATCCGGATCATTTTTTACCTCATGCTGTCAAGAAACGACATCCATATGCCTATCTGCCATTTAGTGCTGGAGTTCGAGGATGCATAGGTAGAGATATTTTCCTTGTTTGATGATTTTAACAACTAAGCTAGAAGAAGTATGAATTGGACATCCACCAGTTCGTTCCTTTTTGTGGTAAACTATTTGCTTAAAGAGAACTGAGAGATTTTTTTTATTGTAGGGAAGCCGTATTCGTACATGGCCATGAAAATAGTCTTGGTCTCTATTCTTCAAAAATATTCAATTGAAGCTGATGGAACTTTGCAAGAAAAAGCTTTGACAACTGATATAAGTGTTAGATTTAAGGACAAAAATTATCCTATTAGAATTAAAAGAAGACTGTAAACTGTAGACACGTAATACGTACTCTTTTAACAGCTTGAAGTTGAATAAGCGATGCGTAATATATGTATTTATTTATAAGAAACTAAATTCCCTAACTCATTTTCCTGCAATTGCACCCTTTTGCATTATCCTGCTGGCGCATATGAGCGACATCCCGCTCGGGATTCACAGTTTAACGGAGATTCCGAACCAAAATGCGAACATAAGAATCTACAAGCCATCGTACTCGAAATTTCACGTTTATCGACATTTCATTATTATAATTTAATTATTCGTGATTATTTAATTAAATAATGATTACAATTTTAAACTAATAATAAATTTGGATATTTATTTTAATAAATCACATTCGAAGTTAAGTAATATTCGCTATTTACTATATTTAGCTTATTTGGACTAATATTTATGCCTTTCGATCAATAGCTAACGTTTCGACCCGGGGTGTGGGTCATCAGCAGGGTCAGCGACTTTCAAAATTTATAATAAACAATTATTAGCCGAAACTAGTTTCTTATGATCGATAATATCAGTTTCTGTCTTTGAACTGTACTTTGAAGAGGATATTGTAAAGATATTACGTTATTCTATATGTAAGTTTATTATTTAAATGGATGGAAAACCCCACCTATAACTATGACCTTAGGGTACGCCGCTGGGCAACATTTAATCATAAAAAATCATACTCCATTAATTAATAACGATGTTAGGGGGAATCCGCCATAAAATGTTTCTGTTTTTTTTTTAAGATTATATTAATATTTTGATATTAAAACTTTGGCATAAATATAAGTACAAAAAAATAATAGTAATTGGTTACATATTGACTTATGTATTTAGCAATTTGAGCAATCATCTTTCTTCTTCTACAACGATTATAGTAAAAACTAACAGCCCTGTTTCGAGTTGCTAAATGCATATGATATCGCTGAACTATTTTTGTTCGGCTCTGGAATCCTCAAATAGATATAAAATTAATTTTGTAAAATCCCCAGGTAACTCTATGAAGGTAAAAATAAATCAAACTTTATTGTTATTACTTTCATTGTTATATTTTAATTGCCACTGTTTTCATATTAACTATATTTAATTTCGCAATTAATATTGGATTTGGGAAAATGGTACAAAACGATATCGACATACATAGATAGGGTTTTTTTTCTATCCATTCGTTTGCTTCCCACGAAACATTTGTATACACCATGACCAATATTCCTACGGCCGTAGTGGCGTTCGCCCTTATATTTTATTTTTCCGCCTTAACTGAAGCTGCTATTAATCTTGGTAAGTTCTTACTTTGCAGGGTATGAAGGAACTCATTCTTGTTGCTAAATTTCGTAACCATGGTACACTCCCCCATGATAAATTCCGGACAAAGATGTGAGTCAGGTTTATAGTCCCGTAACGTTTTAAATTGTTTTCCGATTGTGGTGATATTTTTAGCAAAGTGTAGATTTGTGTCTTGGGATATTAGCCTGAATTGAATAATGTTCTAAATATAGTGAAGTTTTGGTCATTACACGGGTAGAAACAAAAGTTACTTTTACCCTAAATTTCGCCTTAAAAACCCCCGTGGAAAAAGTTACAGGAATATAATTCCTTGTTCGGAATTTATTGTCGGGGTACGTGTATTTGCCGAGGTTTCGATTTAATTCAAAATCATCAGGGCTCTGTAAAAACAAAGGCAAAATGATTATTTGTATACAGCAACGTTGCAGTAAAATTAATATATTATTGATTTATTTTAAACAAATGTATTTTACTTAATTTATATAAAAGTTCTCAGTAACGTTACTGTATGTGACTAATCATTGGACCAATTGATTTTACATAGTCGTGATGATGACTATTTGTTTACGAATCTGTTCATAATCACAACAAAGTTAATAGCAAATGTTAGTATCCTCCTGCAGATTACGTTGACTATAGGCTTATAGATGATATAAGGCTTATAAAGGTCGCAAAGCGTATAAGCAGTAATACTTAAAAAGTAAATTGTCTAAAAGGAATAACATAGAGTTTTCATTCCCACCCTTAAATATCATACAGTTCTGTTTTTCCTGCAATTTATATATACAGGGTTGCCCAGAAGTCCGGAATAAAATTAATATAGCCTTAACCTGGAGAAAACGCTCGGGCACATCAAATTAGTTTTATATATGCTCACATTTTGACGTTATTCGCCTGTTTATTTTATATACATTTGTCAAAGATATTACGGCATCGACTTTTTTTTTAAATAGAAACATACAGCTTGTGATACATCATTTGAAAGCTAATCTCTCGTACAGTATGCTCATAAATTTTACCGCGATTCTGTCAAGCTATTTCAAAATGGCGACTGTTAAAAGTTTTTAAATAATCTCTATTTAAATAAGCGGAAAGTATAAATCAATGATGGTTTTTTTACCTTTCAAGGTAAGAAATCTTCTGAACGCGACACAATAAAGATTTCTTACCTTGAAAGGTAAAAAAACCATCATTGATTTATACTTTCCGCTTATTTAAATAGAGATTTTTTACAAACTTTTAACAGTCGCCATTTTGAAATAGCTTGACAGAATCGCGCTAAAATTTATGAGCATACTGTACGAGAGATTAGCTTTCAAATGATGTATCACAAGCTGTACGTTTATATTTAAAAAAAAAGATCGATGTCGTCATACCTTTGACAAATGTCTATAAAAAAACAAACGAATAACGTCAAAATGTGAGCATATATAAAACTAAATTGACGTGTCCGAGCGTTTTCCCCAAAAGTTACAGGTTAAGGCTATATTAATTTTATTCCGGACTTCTGGGCCACCCAGTATATATACAGGGTGGCCCATCGAAAACGAAACAGATACATTTACTGGCAGCTCAGTTCTTTTTTGGAAAAACGCTCAGACCCGTCGATTTTGTTTTCGAGGGGGACACAAAATCGGAACAAGATCACGTCAACAAGTGCAGCCCCCTGGGCGGGGGTGGCACCACCCCTAAAATCTTAAATCAAAAGGGGGGTCGAGTGATACCTTATTTTAAAGGTCTTTCAATTCCCTTTATAATGATCTAAAATTCATAATACTTCAGTTCAGTAGTTTTGGAGATTTATTGATTTTAAACTTAAATAAAACTTTAATACATCATTAGTGGAAATCAATACATTTGGTAGCAAAGTACTTTAAAAATTAAGAATGAACTGACCCGTCAGCCAAGTAAATGTTGGAAATGACCACCATGACTCTCCATGCAGTAATAAAGATTTTGCTCAAAACGTTGCCGCACATTTTGCAATATTTGAGGAGTAATTTGAAGGCACTCATTCACAATTCTTTGTCGCACGATGTTGGTTGAGTAGCATAGATTTTGCTTCTTAAGTGACCCCCACAGAAAGAAATCCAAAGGTGATAAGTCTGGCGATCTTGGTGGCCATTCAATGGCACCTCTTCTACCAATCCATCGACCTGGAAACGTCTGATCTAAATATTGTCGATCACGTAATGCGTAATGTGGTGGGGCACCATCCTATTGGAACATCAACCTATTCGCAATGTACCGCCGATCATTCCCATTTTCAATTATGGCTGTTAATGCAGGATCTATGGCGTCTTGCAGTAATTCCAAATACATTTCACCGGTTAAATTTCCAGGCAAGAAAAAAGGACCAACTAAATGATCGTCAAAAATACCAGCCCAAACATTTAATTTTTGTGGCTGCTGTGTGTGTACCTCATGATAAACTCTGGGATTAGAATCTGACCAATATCGGCAGTTATGACGGTTTACTAGGCCATGTAAGAAAAAGGAACATTCGTCGGAAAAGCAAGTGTTGAATAGAAAATGTTCATCGTTTATAATTCGTTCACTCATATCTTCACAAAATTGTAATCGCCGATCAAAATCGTCTTCATTAAGTTCTTGTACAAGGTGAATTTTATACGGATGAAAACTATGGGCCTTCAGAATCCGTTGGATACTACATCGACTAACACCACACACAGTATCCAATTTGCGGGTACTTAACGTAGGATCTACATAAACTTGCCCTAAAACCCCCACTTCTATTGCTTCGTTCCTTATGGGATTTTCAATGTTGCGTTTTTTATTGGCGACTGATCCAGTGTCCCGAAATTTAGCTATAAGTTCTAGGACATATTTTCGATGCACGTTACTGTTCTCATGTCGCTCATTAAATATGTGTGCTGTTCTATTAGCGCACTGATTATTTCCGAAAAATATTTCGATAATTTCAATCCTTTCTGCCGTGGAATATACCATGGTTAATTTATGAATAAAGCGGTAAAAGGTATTTTAACAACAAAGTTTGGTCGAATCAATCGCAAACTATGTACAAATTCCTATTTAAAATAAGTACGAGACATTCCCTGCTTATCTTTCTTCAATAAACCACTTTTTTCGCGACAAAAACCGCTCCAATCGCTATTTTGAACACCAAAATGATAAACAAACCATGGGCGTAGCGAAGAAAAGCATTAAATTAATAAGTAACTGCCTTTACTCATATTTCTTCTGAAAGTAGTACAAACTCATCAGATGTACCTATTAAAGTGTACTGTAAGCTTAAAATCAATAAATCTCCAAAACTACTGAACTGAAGTATTGTGAATTTTACATCATTATAAAGGGAATTGAAAGACCTTTAAAATAAGGTATCACTCGACCCCCCTTTCCATTTAAGATTTTAGGGGTGGTGCCACCCCCGTCCAGGGGGCTGCACTTGTTGACGTGATTTTTTTCCAATTTTGTGTCCCCCTCGAAAACAAAATCGACGGGTCTGAGCGTTTTTCCAAAAATGAACTGAGCTGCCAGTAAATGTCTCTGTTTCGTTTTCGATGGGCCACCCTGTATATTGTTAGAATTTTCCAATTAATCAATGTCATCTCGTAATGATGTGCTCATTATTAATGATCTTATATAGCCTGGAATTGCCTCATTGTATTTTTTTAGGAGAATCTTCAAACTCTATCGCCTTACTCAAGGATGGCGAAGACGTTGGCAACGAGAAAGGACCTGTGCGACGCCTTGTTAAACGGACTATCTTGGATATGTTTCCTATGAGTACATTTTCAATCGCTGAAAGTTTTGCGAACACGATAGATAAAGGAATTTTTGTTGGTCAACATGCCATGGAGGATTCTTTAAGAGCTTTGTTGGCCTTCGTACTAAAGTTATTTTGGAAGCTCCTTCCTGAAACATTATTCAAAATTATTGTACCACGAGGGTTATTAAAAACATTACATGTGCAACATCTTACGAGATATTCTCAATGAGAGGGTAAGTGTATTTCAAACTCACCGACCACCGACCATCAAAAGTCGCGACATCAGTCACCTTAACGAGAAACTGACATTTTCTTCTACCTTTAATTTCTATGTGGGAAAAATATGTATCTGAGAATTTGAAATTAAAAACCACCAATAAGTAGACCTTACGATGGCCTGGCATTTGTTAAATAATATTTTATTTTTGTTTCAGGACGTACAGTGGCTAAGTCTAGAAAAAGTAGGAACATCCCTCTTGTATATTAAATATTGTAACATTTTGCTTTATTCGAAAATAAAGAATGTAGTTTTTAAGTAAGATATTATAATTGGTACCCCTTTACCGACTACCGACCTATACAGAGTTGACAAAAACAACGAAACAAGCCCGATTTTTCATATTTATCGTCATATCACAAACAACATTGACACGTTTATCTTGTACATGGCTAATTTCTTTCCTTCCTTAGAATGTTGAATAATAAAATATTACCAATTATTGCTAAACATTCTGATTATTCTAGTTCCACCATTTTGTACAGAAAATACTTTTACCTCTTAAGTTGATACAAATTTGTAATCAGCATCAATGCAATACATTAGGTATGTATAAATTTTAATCTTTTAGATAATTATTTGACCAACCCCAAATTGACCAAGCATTCTGCTATATACTATAGATATACTTTTTATACAAAATCGGGCCTTAAGTACACTTTAATAATCAGATAACGTTATACTGTGACATACCGGGTGTCAATTTGAAAACTTCCCACCCTTAATATCTTTCTTGCAGTTAAAAATATGAAACATCGGAAAGACACGTCAATTTTATTTGTAAGGGGGACACTTGAAATGAATATTTTTAGCCTTGTTGTTTCAAGCCCCTAGGAGGGGTAGATGTCACCCTTAGAATCTGAAATGGGAATGGGGGTCAAGTGGCACATCGTTTGAAAGGGTGTTCAATTCTCGTTTCAGTGGTATCCTACTTTGTTGCGTTTTGTCCACAGGTTTCCGAATAATCGCGTTTCAAAGTTGCAGAAACAATTAAACTTGCCTGCATTGAGATTTTGGTTTTCAGGTTAGTGTTTACAAAAAAATTACTGCATTGGGTCTCCTTGTAGTACAAATGATTAGAAGATTAGGTGGCACCATGGGCGAAGCCAGACATTTTCCTAGGGGAGGGCGAAATACTAATAACCACAAAACATCGTAAACATTAATGTTTTTTTTATCAAATTCCAATAAGTGGCAACTTCCAGAGGGAGCATGACCCTCCCCTGCCTCCCCCACGCTACGCCCCTTTGTGGCACGGTTTTAAACTTTATGTGGGGATTGGCAAAGTTTTACAGGAGGATTTGTTAACATTCCAGCAGGACGGTGCTCCACCTCATTATTTTCTTCCGGTCCGACAGTGGGTAAACGAGAGATTCCCGGATAGATGGATTGGCAGAAGGGGACCAATTGAATGGCCTCCAAGATCACCGGATTTAACACCCTTAGACTTCTTTCTTTGGGGACATCTCAAATCCATTGTTTATAAAACACAACCTGCTGATATTGATGATCTTAAAAGGCGAATTGCAGCAGAATGCCGGTCAATTCCCGGTGAAGTTTTCCGAAATGTTAGGGAGGAGTTCGAGAATAGACTTTATTATTGTTTACAAGAAAATGGACAACATTTTGAACAACTTATAAGATAGTGCGTAAGTAGATCCCATGTTTTATTGTGGAAATTTCTCTTCCGCCAATAAAAAGTTATTTATGTCGAAGTAAAATAATCAATAAATAAGAAATCAATTGTGGAAACTACATTTTCTTCCGGTCATTCAACGATTTTAACGGTGCCACCTAATCTTCTAATCATTTGTACTACAAGGAGACCCAATGCAGTAATTTTTTTGTAAACACTAACCTGAAAACCAAAATCTCAATGCAGGCAAGTTTAATTGTTTCTGCAACTTTGAAACGCGATTATTCGGAAACCTGTGGACAAAACGCAACAAAGTAGGATACCACTGAAACGAGAATTGAACGCCCTTTCAAACGATGTGCCACTTGACCCCCCATTCCCATTTCAGATTCTAAGGGTGACATCTACCCCTCCTAGGGGCTTGAAACAACAAGGCTAGAAATATTCATTTCAAGTGTCCCCCTTACAAATAAAATTGACGTGTCTTTCCGATTTTTCATATTTTTAATTGCAAGAAAGATATTAAGGGTGGGAAGTTTTCAAATTGACACCCGGTATATTCGCTGGTGTCATTACACTTGCGAAAAATAATTTTATGTAATCGAAGACCTATTAAGGAAAACCAGGAAATAGATTTAACCTTCCGGTGTGTGAAGTCACTTATTGGTTAAGCTCTCTCCCAAGTACTCGAATCTTACAAATATTATATGCAAATTATTTATGCTATAACATACAACCGGGTGTGCCCATGCTTTGCACGTGTTAACTATTTTTGATATGTGAGACATATAGCAGCGATCAGGATTTGTCCCCTATTACTTTGATTCAGGGCCTAATACATCAATACGAAAGGTCACCAAGGCAACATTTCTCCCAAAGAACGACATCGCGTAATTCAAGTGGGCCGATTGTCATTGCCTTTGTGGACTTCCACAAGGCCTTTGACACTGTAGAGTTGAATGCAGTTTTAGATTCCTTACAAAAATGTCGTGTTGACTATCGTTACACTAAGCTAATATTTAAAATGCTAATGATGGTAAAACGATAACACCAACCCCATAAAAATCGGTAGAGGAGTACGACAGGGTGATACTATGTCACACAAACTGTTTATCACCGTTCTGCAATACGTCTTTGGAATGCTTGAATGGAACGGGAAAGGCTTGAATATAGATGGCCTAAACCTAATAGATCTGCGCTTCGCCGATGATATAGCCTTATTGTCTGACAACCTACAGGATATCAGGAAAATGCTGGAAGATCTACAGGAGGTATGTGATCAGGTCGGGCTAAGAATAAGTATATCAAAAACGAAATTTATGACGAACCTAGTCTCTAGTGGAAATATTACTGTTGGCGACTGTGCGGTAAAGCTGGACGATAGGTACATATATCTTGGTCACGAAATGAGAATCTCGAGAGACAATCAGACATGCGAATTAAAAAGAAGAATTACGCTCTCTTGGGCTGCATATGGCAAACTTGGGGACGTGTTTAAGAGTAACCTCCCGATTTGTCTGAAGCGGAAGGTTTTTAATCAGTGCATTCTACCGGTTATGACCTACGGCGCCGAAACTCTGACAGTCACATCTGCTAAGAAGCTTAGAATGACACAACGCAAGATGGAAAGGTCGATGTGTCGCTTCGTGACCATGTTAGCAATGAGGACTTACGGGCGAGAACAGGAGTCACGGATGTTATCCACCAGGTGGCAAAGCTCAAGTGGAGCTGGGCTGGACGCCCGCATGACAGGCGGACGATGGACAAAAAGGCTGCTAGAGTGGAGACCAAGGGCTGACAGGAGAAACAGGGGAAGACCTCCCACGAGATGGACGGACGATATCAAAAGAGTGACCGCAAACTGGGTGCAGAACGCTCAAGACAGAGGACAGTGGACAGAAATGGGGGAGGCCTATATCCAGCAGTGGATGCAAAGGGCTGATTGATGATGATGATGATGATGATGACATGGCCGGGGCTTTCCCGTGTTGTGTCATACGGGGCCCCTTATCCCCGCCAACGACCTATGTATGCTAGAACATTAATTCTTGTTCAAATTGACTCACATTAACTATTAGTCATCCAATTTCAATAAACATACATTTTGTTTTTCACAGTGTTTGAAAGTATTAAAGTGAACTTTGAAGTAATTATACGTGAAATTTACATTAACGAGTAATTTTTTGCACGCAATAACAATAGGTCGTATTAAAAATCTCCTGGAAATTTTACGGATATTGATAATTAAAGGATTACGTCGAAACTAACAAAATAATATTCGAAAACAACAAACCAATATTTCTTTCTTTATAAATTTAAGAATATGCAAAAACAGAAAATATTTTTCCCTCAGAACGTTCATACCAGGGCCATGCTGAGCCTCTCTGGCGCCCACGGGCAAGTTACTATTATGTTACCTCCTCAACAAGCCCCCCACAGTGATTTAAAAGCATTATTAATATTTTTCAAAATCCTTATGGACGACCCTGGCTTATACAACCATCGAGAGATATATAAGGGTAAGAACCCCAAGTTGACTACATAAAAGTCGTGTATCAGCATTTAGGAAACTTCAGCAAAGAAGTTATACAGACAGCACAAAGCTTGCAGAACGATTTTGCTTTGCGATTAATATTCTGACAGCTATTTAAACATAAACTATTATAATATAGTTTTATTGTTATAAAACATAAATCTTTCTTAACCAACTTAAGGGTTTGAAAACCAAGCCAAGGTTTTAAAATTTAATGCTCTTTGACGGTTTACATGTAGTCTTTAGTTACTGGGACGAGAAGTACGACGCTCGCTTTTGTAATAAACTCCGAAAAATGGAATGATCAAGAAACTTTACCCACGTCCCTTCATAATATGTCCATACAAGAAATAATAGAAATCTAAAAATATCCTGTATGGTTTAATGACTATGGAAATACCAAAATTGCGATCAAAGTTTGTTTTATGTTTCGTATCTATCACACAAATGAGTAATTATGTTTAATTCTTGAATTAATTGTTAGTAATTTTGCAAACTTGCTATCTCGCGTAATTTAAATATACAGGTTGTCTAGTAAAAATACATTTATTATCGATTCATATAAATGTATTTATTTTAATACCTTTATAAATTTATCGTTTACCCTACTCTTATATATTTTTTTAAGAATTATGTCGTCGGAATATTTTTTATGGTAAATAATAAATTACGTAAGTTATATTTTTTATGAGCTTTTTATTAAATTTTCTGCATAGTTAACCATCACGTCGAAATTAAATAACGTAAATAAACTTATTACAAATTCAATTGACACCGTTGCGTTGTGTCATACACAATGGTCGAGTAGTTCGTTGTAATGCGTGTAAAATTGTCAACGCGTTCGTTAATTTTTGATGGTGGAGAAACATTCTATCCCCAAAAACTATTCGCTCATTTCGTTTATATAAAAAATAATAATTTATATCTTATTCTAATACAAATCTATAATATCAGTTCCATTAGAATTAACGACACTCTGTACATTCCCCTTTTGCCTGGCACCTAGTTCATATTCGATTCCACTTCTGGTACGACAAAAATACAATTTATTGCAAACGCGCTTTAGCCTTGTTAAAGAACATACATTTTGTACTTTTATTTATACGTAAACGCAAACTTTGTACCGGCACAGTGCCAGTGGTACAATCATTATTCTTCTTGCTATTCTTTATCATCATCACTCGGTGCATATTTTATCAATTACTTATCGTTGCCTAAAAGTTGTTTCATCAAAATAATGTGAAATTAGCAGCGGATATCGCGAGGAGAAAGTATCCTTCGAGTGCTCTTAGACTGTGATAATAGTTTAGTGACAATGCGGAAAAACTGTTTTACGTTCTTATTTTTATGTCTTGCTTGTGTGGGTGTCGGACATGGACAGCTCGAGTTCGATGTTAGGATACCAAGGGTTGCTGATATCTTGAACCGGGTATCCAATACAACTTTTGGTGAGTGTTTAAAAATGAGCTACTGATATGGCAATAAACATATTTTCCCTGCCAGAATACCGATGCGAAACAAGCATAAAGTTTTTCATATTTTGTTAAATAAGTCATTATCTTGTTTACTTAAACATATTTGTGAAACCAAAATAAACGAATTATCTCTTGTGCATACATTTGCACAGTAATTTTAATATTTCAATAAGTTCAATCTGTGCGGTATTCTGTGATCGAATGGATGAAAATATTCATATGAAATATTAGAAAACCTGGATCTCTTGGAATTTTAACTTTTGCCGCACTAAAAGAAATATAATTATCATTAAAAAAATGTTCCTTGAACCAAAGACTTTTGGACTCTATATTTAAAGAATAATGAAAAATAAGTTTAACACAAATATCCCAAAATGAAACGAATTGGTAAAAACAACAAGTAGAAGAGAAGACGAACAGCCAATCGAACAAAGGCGCAGAATCCAATTCCGTCGTACCAGTACGCGGTTATTCTGACGATTGCAAATCAGTTGGAAATCGATACATTTTGTTCTACAAATACCGAATTTTTGGTCAGCGGTCATAGATTTTACTTCTGTGAACAAACCTAATGATTTGTAATACATTCCATTAAATTTGACAAATTTAATTTTATACAGGATGAAATTATTTTTGTTGCCACCTTATTAAGAAAAAAATGTCGTCGCTACAATTATTTCGATGGATAATGATAATGATCATAAAATGATGAATTTTAAATATTTTAGCCTTGTTACTAAATTACTCACTTTTGGTTTTATTGTTGTTAACAAGGATTTAAATAATTCATTTTAACACAATATTTTATCTCGCTTTTTTAAATTTGAATTCAGGAGAGCATATCATTTATAGAAATGTACGAATTGCTATAGCTCGGGTTTGTTCCTAGTGAATACTTGGTCGTTTGTCATTAAAAGGGGATGTTTCTTATTCTATTGAAGCTTATCTTCTGTAGGTTGTCGGATGTAAAAACGTGTTTTATACATTAATATATTGTTAATTATTATTGACTTAAATGTCTTTGGCCATTACAAAGATAATGTAAAATTAATATCAGATTTTGGCAAGGAAATATTTTTTCCATTATTACTTTAGTCTGTTAACTACCTACTGTTGAATACTATAACATTAAACAAATGAGTAACAATATTTTGTTATGTGGGCTTTTATTCCTTTGTTGTGTAAGTGTGGGACATGGACAGCAGGAATATAATATGACTATACCTAGAATTGCTACGATACTGACTAGAGTAAGGGAACTTGCTTCTGGTAAGTATTATTATAAAAAAAATATGGTGAGGTAAAGGTACCCCACCGAAATTTATTTTTTCTTTTAAGGATACATTTCTCTACTCCATGCATACAACGTTAACAAAATAATGGAGATTACTCAATTTTAACATGTTATATTCTTACAATGGTCTCTCTGTATTTTCACTGGTGAAAGAAAAGTAATATGTTTTCTTACTTTATTTGTAATTTGTAAAAAATAACGTGATTTTAAGGCGGGATCTTTTAACAAAAAATACTCGCTCTTGGCGTAAGTAACTCTAACAAGTACCTTCTATAAAATATTATATTCTCATATACGTATAAATTGTTCAAGAATTTTTAATCATTACTAACTGTAAAATAATTCATTTACTTAAAACGGATACTCAAGTTAATAAAAATGTGGTACAAAATAATAAAAATTACTATACTGTATTGTTATATAATATAAAGATAAAGATCTACAGGGTTTTCCATAAATAATATTTCATAGATTTCTTCATAGGTTCCCATAATATCTAATATTACCAATAATTTTTTCGTGAAAATGTGAACACAAGACAAATTCTTGCATCTAAGCAAGGAAGTTAATATGAGGGGTGAAATGGTGGCCACCCCCCAATAGTCTTCAAATTTCACACAGTTGAACAGATCCTAAAAGGAGCCAGTTGGTTGTTTGTTTAATAAGAATATAGATAGTTTTTCTTTACTCTCTAAAATTAGTATTCTTGCTGCATTATTCACCAGACAACAAAAAATTCAATTTATTTTAAATTATTCTTGTTCAAATTAATAGTACGCACTCGGCTCATGACGTCCAGTACAGATTACCTAATAAGTTTTTTTTTTAATTTTCCCCTTCGTGGCCCCCCAATGCAGAAACTCTAGCGACGCCCCTGCGTCTGTGTTTGACGTATTTGATAGGGGTTCTATAGTTCTTTCGTACGATAATTATTGTCTGCATATAATGTATTGTTAGTAATTAAGCACTAGTAATTAGGCGATAGAGTATTCAAGGTAAGTTTTTCTAGGCCTAGGCGACTATGTATCTTCTACGGTAATACAAAGGCAAGACCACTATGGTCTAGAAACCTTTGTTAGGTTTAAAAACGGTCGAGCAAGAATTTTGATGAAACTTATTTTAAAAATATAGATACAGACGTAGATATAAAGTTACTAGTTATTGCAATAACAACATAGTTACAAGTAAACTAAGGTCAAGGTAAAATTTAACTGGAACTGTTCAAGCAGAAACGGTATTTCAAGGTAAAATTGGACTGATAAATACTTATTTTTTTGGAACTTTATCAACTCCCTATTTTAAAAAAGTTGAAGCAAAATACATTAGATACATTAGAGACTGTTACCTACTTTTTTTCAAGATATAATAAAAAATTTATTATGGATAATTCACAGAGATTATACATATATACTTTTTCAGGTATAATCAGGGGCAGCGTAAACTTTGTAGGCAGAGCTGTAGACAGAGTCATCAACACGTTCGGCAGAGTGGAAGATCGATTGCGAGCGCTGCTAGAGGAATTTAGAGGCATTATTCTTCGGGGAATCCCCGAATTGAATATTCCAGTTTTGGATCCTCTTCACATCAATAAGATTGACTTTGATGTAAATCACGAAGCAACCCAGTAAGTATAAAAAAACTTAGTTAGAATTAATAAAAAGTAGTAAATTTCGTAAGCGAGGTAAAAGTTATTGATACAACGGTCAAGTTAGAGCAAAATTACAATAATAACAATTAATAGGTTACAGAATATCATTAAGATGATAGCTATCTCCAAATTACTGTAATTAAGTTACTGTATATGTTTTGCGTTTAGAATATTTTGTTTGTTAATGGCAAATAAAATGAAGTAATAGTTGTTTTTTACAGATTAAAAGGGAAAGCAGAAAACCTGACAATACAGCACATATCTAAATTTCAAGTGGACAAAGAACGGTTTTCTGACTTAGGAAATTTTAGGTAAGACTATTATAAATTGCAATACTTTCTATAGTCATATGAATGGCTCGGGGGAAGAAAGTAGCATGCCACATTTTCTTAGAATTCAGTCTAAACATGGATACATCAATTTACATGTATACCTACTTGGCTCGATGTTAATATCTCTAACCGCTTCCGAGATATTTCCATTTAATATTACAATGCGTCAAAAAAATCTAAGTAAAAATAGAAATATCTCGGAAACGGTTAGACTTAACATTGAGCAAGTATTTCTTTTTGGTTTAGAAATTGCCTTCCTTTAAAATTCTTCAAAAAAATACTTAAGAGCAGGTAAGAATAAAAAAATCATAGATTTATAAAACCCAGTGTATGCAACTAGCGCCCTCTAATGCGATACTTAAAAGAAAATTCTACAAATTCTTATTTCTTACTCATAAAAACATCATACCGCCAACTTTCAATCGGATACATTGACCCATTTTCAAAATATGGCACACTTTTGTGGGACATCCTGTATACCTACATTTTATGTCAAGATATGCGAAATCCAAAAACAAAATCGACGGGTTCGAGCGTTGTTCCGAAAACGCCCCCATTTAATTTATATTGAATTTATCCGTTATTAAATCACAACCCTGTATACCATGCAAATTAAGAATACAGAAATTTCTGTTCTTTGGATTTGTTGTTGCTATAATCAAATCAATATATCTCTGGTATTCTTATTTTTTTCCCCTAAAACTGAATTGAAAGTTAGAATCAAAAAATAATAAATATCTCTGTTGAACATAAAATAAAATAACGGAATAAAATTTTGGTTCCTGCGAGAGTTTATTAGTTATTGTTTAATGAAAATCGCTACCTAACCTAACACATTTTTTTCCTAATTTAAAGGTTTAAACTTGACTTGAATCTGACCTTCCCATATATTAAAGTAACTGGGAAATACAAAGTCAATGGCGAAGTTGGGAAAAAATTTTATATATATGGAGATGGACCATTTTGGTTAGTATTTTTGTCTATAAATATATGTAAATAAAATAATACTTTCATATTTATTTAGAACAATCCGTTTTTTTAACGCTTTAGACTTAGGTTGTAGTTAATTTTTTTAAACATTTTAGGTTAAACTTGATTGGTCTAAAGTTAGGGACATCAACCATTGTGACATTTACGTTGCCAGCTAAACTCAGAGTGGAAAGCTTATACATTGATATCAAACTAGCGAAACTGGAAGTAAGTATATTTATATACAAGAGAGTATGTTGTCCCATTGGCGCCAAAGCTCAAAAACTTCTTAACGTAAAAGTCAACATATTGTATATGAATTAAATATTAACCCTGCTCGAAATAATCACAAAATATACAGGGTGAATATTATAATTATTTCAACAATTATTTTAACTCAACAAGGAGGGTAATATCTTGTTAGAAATCTATTTTATATCTTCAGTCAGAGATACAGGTGGTCAACGTTTTTATTTACAAATCCGAGCCAATTTGGCATAATAAATAAGCGATGATTATTTTTATCTTGTAGAACAATTTTGAAAATCTTCTTAATGATAAGGCAAGCGGTGAACTAGTAAATAGGGTTATTTCCAATATGGCGCCCGAAGCTCTGGACATTTTATGGCCCGAAATTAGACCTTCTGTACAGGAGCAAGTTAAAAAGGTAAGAGAAATTGTTATGGATTTTTAATATTGGATACAACAGAGGAGATGTATTGAATAATCTTTAGCAGGTTTGTTCGGATTTTTCGAAATTAATTGATTCTGTCCTACATCGCCTGCCTATAAATAGTACGTTTAGTAAGTGTGGATCTTGAGCATTTTGTACAGATGATGACTAATGTTCTCAAAACATGTACACCAATGACGAAAAATCAGAAAAAAAGCATACATACCCCTTCAAAAATCTCACGAAATATCTTCAAAATATTCTTATATACTAAGTTCGGTACGTAGATGTCGAAAAAATGATTAGTTTTTTAATTAAAAGTCTAGAAGTATTTTATTTGTGCGTCAGTCGGTCGGGGTGAAATCGTCGCGTTTAGGGTCGTACTAGAAAATTCATAACTTTTTTCTCTGAAAACATACCCTTCTGCGGTCTGGACAGGTCGAAAGGGAAAGAATGGCTTAAAAACATATTCAAAATTCAAACTAATATATCAGCCACTAAGCGAGATATAAATTTCCAAAATAGATCAATTTTCTTTACTCATCGGCACTATATGGGCGAGAACCGCCATCCAAGGGCGGAAATGGATTGATCTAAAAATTTTGCCCCCCTGTCTGATCCCATTGGAAGCCGTAAAAATTATTTGGATGGTATATTCAAAAAGAAAATTTTTTCGCCATCCAAGGTCGAAAGGAAAAAACAAGGGTCCGAAAAAATACCCGTCAAAATTCAGGGAGACCTTGTACGGCATATTGCTCGGCGGATTCGGATAGCCAGTATAAAATAACATATATTTCACCGGGAAATAGGACAAATTTAAATATGTTAAACTACTTCGAACCGAACAAACCCTTCAAAAATTTTCGAAAAATTTCATCTCACGAAATAAGACAAATTTTCTTTTCCACTTATTATATTAATTATTTTTAGTTGTTTTACCAAAATGTTACAAGTTTTTTTACTTCTGTCTGTATTCGTATCAAGCGATAGTGTTAATATGTAATTAACTAGGTCCTTTTATTCGTTTAGTACATCAACAGGATCTTGGAAAACGCTACCGTTGTCAACCTTGCTAAGAGAATTTTCAACGTAATAATTTAAAGAAGAAATATGAACACACAAGAAGGCACCAAAGGCAATACACAAGAAGAAATGACAATCATTGATTAGCGACTATTTTATTTAAAACCGCTAAAAAAAGCTGTAGACTTAGCCAACTTTTAGTTAGTAACCGAATTTGTAAAAGCTAAGTGACGTTAAAGTCCATGAAGTAAGTTAAAATATGCCCATGCGGCCTGGTATTGACAGGCACTAAAGTAGGATGGATTTATAAAAAAAACCATTGTAAGACAACGGGCCAATTCGAAAAAAAATAAAAATTTTACACTTTTTATCGCTTCAAAATATTTTGCTAATTTGAAACCATTTTAACACTTTTTATTTCAAAAGTTACAAATTATCAAGTTTGGAAGGTTTTTTCTAATGATACGTTGTAAGTACAGGAAATATATTGTGAAAAATATTTTTATAACATTTTTAACCGCAGCTGTAATTTGAAAAAATTATATTTATTATGTGACTGGAAATAAAAATACAAAAGGTTATTAGGGTCAAGGATAATATGGTATTATCATAACTTACTGCATTTATATTTTCTAGCCGTGCACTTATTGGGATTGGGCTGATACCATGAATTTTAAATAGTCACCACAAATAGCTAATAAATTACTTTTTATGAACGGTTTTTAGACATTGCATTTTAAGCTTTGAAATATGTAAACAAATCTTGAATGTACCAAGAATATTAAATATTAAGAATAATATATCTCCACGAGTTATTTTGATGAACATTCTTAAGTTTTACTGTAGGCAGTCAATTTCTTAACGAAGTCATTTTCGTTCTTGTAAGATAAATAGTTTAATATGACCCTAAATGGTAGATTACTAATATTAATTAAACAGGGTGATCAATGTTTAATATTAGTATTTTAAAATACTTATTAAAGTAGATAAACTTGCCAATAATATGGGTTTGTCCACGAGGCATGGGAAACTTAATTCCTTCAATCGAAGGCTACTCATAATGGTTCTGTTAATCTTTGAATAAACTTATCCTAAAGGCAGATTAAATCTTATATACTATATTATTATAATATTGTTTGCAACTAAACGGTGAATATAATGTTAGCAACAATTATTAAAAATTTAAGGGGGTCTTCATTGACAGGGTGCTGATAATTCTCTTACAACAGGACGGCCGAACACGAGAGGCGATATTGTTATGTTGCTTTGATTAATATCCTTGGCCTAAATTTATATACAACCTACAATTGAAAACAGTTCTTAAAATAGAACCGACAAATTGCAATCGGTACAATTATAAAATTGAAATAGTGATGAGTTTTTCGACGTTTGACTTTGTTGCTTCGCTGGTAATATAAACTACCTCCATAGGCTTGAGGTGTTTGAGGAAGGAACAATTAAATGCATTTGCTAGATTTAATATAGTAGTAGATCTAATAATGAATACATACACATCACTGGATTATTCTTCACATTGACATGAGAACATTGGACATACAAAAAATCATTTTCTGGACACTATATACCTAGAATAAATTGGATAAATGGGGAAACACTACTTTTTGTGATAATTTGTGTCTTGCGTGACCACATGTAATGTATATACTATTTTATCCACAACTATTTAATGGGTTTCTGCTATATTTTTTATGTTAAACTTTGCGGCAGACAAAAACAGTAGGAGCATTTGATTGGAATAAATACCTATACCCTATTGTATTGACTATAAACGCGCTCAACTTGTAGATTTATCTATATATGTAAGTTTATCTGTTAGGTTATTTACATAACATGCAATTCTAGTCTTAGTTTTTAAGTAACAAAGTTACTATATAGTGTTTGTATATATCGTCTTCAAAGAATAAATTTTTGACGTCACTAAATATATTTTTATTTTATCTCCTGTTTGTGTTCGCAATTTGTTATGAAGAAAATAGAAAATCATTATAATCGTGAAAATTACTTGGTTAAATTTTATTAGATTCTTTTAAAATATTAGTAGTTTTAGTTGGAAAAGCCCATGTCATTATTTTTTCCAACTAAAATCATCATACGTCAATATATTAATTCTTAATAAAAATATGGTGCACTTTTGCACACTTTTACTTTATTTATTTCTCACGCAATTATCACTGAAAGTTTCAGAGTATAGTTGTTGCAGAATTATACCGTTGACTCTTACTGCCATAAATAAACTACGTGATTAAACCCTATTGTATACGCCTCGACCTGTTCAAAGCTCAATAAATGGGATCAGGGCCGGCTGGAAAATGTATACCACACCACATGATTTATTTTTATAATTTAAAATAAATAGATAGGATTTTTAGTTTTAGGTACCAATAATAAATGTAAAATAATGATAACAATTAATGATAATTTAAAATAATATAATTTAAAAGTATAACTATTAGGATAACAAGTACAATAAAAATTAATTAAATTCTAAGAAACTATTGATAATTTATTCAAAATTTAACTCTGTATCACTCTCTTCATCTAACCCTAACCTTATAATTAAGGGTTGAACATTTGTAATCATACAATTGTAAGAATTTTCCACCATAAGTATATTACACAGTTTTCCCAGCTGTATGCAGAAATTTTTCTTACTTCGTTTTTAATTAATTCTACTACAGATGCATTTGGTGCCATATAAGCTCAATAGGATTGAATATAGAATAGTACGGAGGGAGACGCAACACTGTATGTCCATTTTCTGCTGCAAGTGTCACACTCGTATTCCTTGTTTATTTTAAAAGGTTTTAATACTTCTAGCAGTTCTCGTTTTTTGTAAGTTTCTTCAAAATATAAATCATTTTCAATCATAAAATTTTGAATTTCTGCTTTTGTATTATTAGAATTGGGAATGATTTTTGCTTGCCGACTATGATAACTAGCATTGTCCATTACAATGACGCTATTTTCAGGTATATTTTTAAGGAGTTTATGTTTAAACCAATTTTCAAAAAGTTGTGCTTCGGTATCTTGATGGTAATCTAAAGAAGAATCTGCTATGTTTTTAACTGAAAGCAATAGACAATTTGGAACAAACCCGTTCTCTGAACCAGCATGTAATATTGTGATTCTTCTGCCTTTATTTAATGGTGCATTGGTTTGACATTTTTTGGAAGAATCATCCCAACCTTTTCTTGGAGTGTCATGGGTATCGAACCATGTTTCGTCAAGGTAAATAATTGGACGATTTTCTTCTCTAAATTGTTTAACAGCTGTTAAATATTTAAGTCTCCATTCCCGGAAACGTTGAGATTCCATTAATGTTTGTCTTTTATCAATGCTTCTGTATTTAAAACCCATTTTACGCAATACTTTCCTAAGGCTTGGAAGGCTACAAGTGATATTGGTTTCGTCTTTAATCAGCCGCTCTTTGAGGGAAATCAAAGTGGGTACAGTTTGTGCCTCATACATTTGGTAAATCTTTCTTCTTGGATAAATCCATGTCATTCTCGTTAACGCTTCTAAATGTGCCAGAATCACTCAGATTTTTTCTAGGATTAACAGGTTTAAGTACTATGTCTCTTACCGAAGATAAAGGAGTTTTTGTCAAAGTAGACGTCTCTGCTAAAGCATCCATCGAATTAAAATTTCTACTCAACAACGATTGATACACATTTTTAATTATTAGTTTGGCATCGGTAGATAAATGCTTCCTTTTAAAAATGCCACTTGAAGATGCCCCCCTATCAGCACAATTCCAAGGACGCCACATTCTACCACTAATAAGCCTAACTTAAAATTACTCGCCGGAAAACCACTAAAGATTAAAATTATTAAAAATCACTTTGTATTTATATATGCATCAGGCATATGGATAAATTTGAATTTGTATACCTGGTCCGGCTCTGCTCGAAAAGGTTTTAAAATTTGGGATTTCCTTATTTATTTTATGGTCGAAGGGATAATGAGGTATTATTGCAGTCAAAAGATCAACGGTATAATTCTGCAAATACTATACTATTTGAGTAGTATATTTTACACTACTATAAAACTTAATTTATACTATTTACAAAAAATATTTTATTACTAATTTTTAATGGCATTTGTTTCACTCTAACGCGCCTATTGTGTAGGTTGGCTAAAATAGGTAACAAAATTACTCTAAGTAACCATAATAGCTCAATTATCTTATAAAGATATTTAGGTATGACTTGTTTTTGCTGTGTTACGCGAAGTGTGTTTAAGCGAATTAATAGAAAATGTGTTGACAGCAGCAATTTACTATATTAATTCCAAAACTTATTTCATAAAAATGAATACTAAGTAAGCATGAATAGTTTGTGATAGAAAAAAAGTCCATGAAATGGCACCGGGATTGGGTCCATTGAAACGAGGAAGTGTTCAGCTACAAAAAGCTGCTAAAGTAGTAAATGGTAAGGACAATGCAAATTTTATAAAAATACTCAATACTGCCCACTTTTGGACACTATAAATATAGAGGTAGATTCATAACGAGGGATTTTTGAGAAGACTTTTTCTAAAACTGTAATAACCACATTTTTTAAATGGCTATTATTTAAAAACTGTTGTACCTACCGTATGTTCCAGACCAAATTGGAAATAGGCAAGTTTTGGCAGCATTTGTTTTCACCGGTTTCGTCCTATGTGGCGTAGTGGAACAGAGTGCTTCTGTAGCTCTCCGGGCTAACAGCACTTCGAGTTATTCAGCGGAAGAATTTGCAGAATATGTTGAAAATACCAGTTACATTACCAGATACTGCCAGCCTCCCGAGGAAAAGAACGATACCGAAAGTACCTATAGTAGCGTTCACGTAGTTAGATCAATACCACATATCGAGGTAAGCTCTTTATATTTCTGTTCGCCTGTCTGTTAGTACGAACGGTTTTTTTTACAGATTCCCATGACCAGAACCGACGAAACCGAAGCAGTACTGCGTCAAACATTTATGTGGGGCACTCTGGTATCGCCCTTAGCTGCCAGCAGAATTGCAGCCAGAGTAGGAGCAGAGAGGCTGTATGGTGTAGGAGTACTGGGCACCTGCGTGGTTGCTGTTCTTGTTCCTGCCAGCTGGTTAACTGCTGGTCACGTGTGTCTACGATTTGTCCAAGGAATGTTTATGGTAAAAATATAGTTTGCATTAGCACGAAGAGATTTCCTATTTTTTTAAGCTCGGCAGAGATACAATTTCTTTTGTGTATTTTTTTAAGGGTGCTACTTGGCCCGCAGCCCACATGCTTGCAGTTACGTGGATAAAACCAAAGCACTTAAGTGGTTTTATATCTTTGTATTCAGGTAAGCACTCCACGCGTTAATATGTTTAATGAAGTTAAGGACACGTACTTTTTCTGGTTTCAGCTGTTAATCTGGGTTACGCGGTGGTAGGAATCCTAGGAACCTTATTGGTAAGGAAATGTGGACGAGACTGGCTTAGCTACGTCATATCTGGAGTAGCCGGTCTATGGTATTTCTTGTGGTGGAGATTTGTTGAAGAGTCGTTGCATCCAAATAGACCTAAGAGAGATGTAAGATAATATTTATATATATGAAAAAACATCAACATATGTTTTGAATGTTTTACGTCGATTCATGCAACAGTTCTAAAATTTTGCCGCGTGATATCCAAAATAAAAATGTCGTTAGCTCTTTTACGCAAACTATTTCTTGTAGGAACATAGAAATCTACCCTGGAGAAAACTTTTAGCTTCCAAGCCAGCCTGGGCTTGTGGCGTTGCCGTGGTGGGTAGTCAATGGGCTGATGCCACCCTCATGTTGGGGGTAACCAAATATCTTAAACTGGTGTATGGATTTTCCATTGAATATGTAAGTATATTTTGACAATATAGCACATTACATGCAGTAAGAGTAAAGTAAACACTACCATAAGCAATGTACCGTTTGAATTCGTTGTTGTTACTTCAAGTGTATTGTATTTTTCTAATGGGAGCAGGCATGCTTTGTTGGTACAAGATGGCGCGATGCGTTATAGTGTACCATTTGAATATAGTAAAACTATTACATCAACCATATTTTTTTTAAGGAAGATATACTGCAATCTATGCCACATATTGGCCATTTTATAGCTGCGATAACATTTGGGATAGTAGTGGACCATGTAAGAGAATCTGGATTGGTATCAACAACAACTGCAAGAAAATTATTTGTCTACATGTGTATGTAATTTCAAAATTTATGCCGATAGAAATACAATAGATAGAAGTCAAATTATATCTTATCTCTCTATCTGCCTGACACTATTTTTGGAAAACTAAAAGTCAGGCTAACCCTCCGAAATATAAGTCTGCAATTTGCTAAAAATTTCACCAAGATCGGAAAGCAATTTAAAAAGTTACACGACTATATATAGCCTGAATAAGAATATCTTTATCCGGTATTTATTATCGGGGGCGTGTATCTCAATCAAATATTTCGTTATTATTACATTTTAGCTCATTTCCCACCAGCCGCCCTAATGTTCATCCTGGGATATACAGGATGCGACCCTGCAGCGCCCGCTGCACTGTATGTGGCCGCACTTGCAATGACAGGTGCCACCCCGGCAGGAGTTTTCGCTAGTGCGGCAGATATCGCACCAAATTTTGCAGGTATAGTAAACCGATTTTTTACTGGCCTCTGGTATTTATAAAACTATATTTTTTTGCGTTTGTTAGGGACGGTTTTTGGGCTCTGTCAAACTGTCGGAGCGGCAGGATTGTTAGCAGCAAATTACGTTGTCGCTGAGGGCCTGCATGGATCGGTAAATATACTGGATTTTCATGAAAATTATTTTAAAATGATAAAATAGTATATTACAATGACGATTAAAATTGCAAACTGACATTTTCGTTGTCAAGGTGACACGATGCTACACAGCGCAAAATCTATTGGAAATATTCACGGTTTTGGCATTTATTGCGGCTAATGTGATTTGTGGAACCGTTACGTAATATATATATATATCTACTATCTATCACGCTTGGGTTCTAAAGCTGCAAACACACTATTATCACGTCACTTGAGATCACATGCCATCAAGCAATGTCACGGCATACCCGAAATATCTGGAAGGCGGTTTATGCGTGCTTATAAATAGGTTTAGAAGTACCCTATAGTCACCTCATACAGCTCACGGCAAGTCATACTTGACAGCGCAATTTTATTTCTGCAAATTTACATATTCGGCACGCGTGATAACACTGTGTCAGAGTTTAACGCTAGAAGGCTACAAGATTCACTTGCGATCTTGACAAACACAAAATATGTAATAAAAATGATCTGCAGTCTACGTAGTCTGTTTCTAAGCCGTGACAGCATGTGCTATTTTGCCGATATGAAAACACGTGAATTCACGTGACGTGATAATAGTGTGTTTGGGGCTTAACATTACAGCGTATATTATTCGACTCTTACTAATAAGAGATATAGATAGATATAGATTACTTACTAATAAGAGAGAATATAACCTCCAACGATTCAAAACCAACGTGAATCGCTTTTTGCGCACACGCACCACTCCCAGAGTGCCCTAAAGGATTTTTCCTATAGTGCTTGTGTTTGATCATAAAAAAAAAAAGAGGTAGACCGTGTGTAATAGATATAGAATATAGAATAAAATATAGAAAAAATAAATAAATAGGACAAGGTAAATATAACGTCATGTACCGGCATTCCATACATTGCAAAATAAAAACGTTTACAATGTCGCGATCTCTTGTAAGTAATAATGAAAGTAAATTAGACATGAAAGGATGTTATAGTTTCTACAAGAGTACATATACTATATTATTATAAGGACGCCAATTATGCAAAAGAAATTATATGGCGACAAGGGGGCTAACTTTTAGGTTTAACATTGTAAAACTCTGTATGTAGAATATTCTCCTGTTTAACATGCATGCATCGATAAAATAAATTATTTCTATAACATCCCGTGTTGATCTAAATTTGTTATTATCAGTTCGCAGGATGGTGGAGACTAGTTTTTGGTGCATCTACGGTCATTTTACTTTCTACAGCAATTTTCTTCATGATGTGTGGGAGCGGATCGGTGCAAGAATGGAACGAATCACAAAAAGAAGTGTCCATTGAGCTAGAAGAGATTGAGGAACCATCAAGATTGGAATCGGTTTTAGAATAGACTTACACTGTTTAATATATAGAATTTATTTCAAAATGTATCGCGTACTTTTTGATATATAGAGCTAGAAGACAAAAACAAATGTCTATTCGTGCCATTTCGGACTTTTTTTCAACCCATGTTAAGTATTGCTGAAGAACAACCGAAATTTGGATCGGATGCTCAAATAGGATATAACAAGGGTGATTAGAACCAAATTTAAATTGACAAATTCTAATCTACTTGATAGATTTCTTTCACTAGTCAGGCAGAATCTTAAATGGAGAGATTTTTTCCTGTAATTTATATAATTTGGAACATAATACCATTCCTTATTTTGACACAAAATTAACAAACGTTTTTGTTCCGTCTATTTCGTGAGAAAAATAATTAACTATTTTTCTCTAATTAAATTCCTAACAAGTTCGTATTAACCAACAATTCATTTTAAAAACACGCATTATAGTTGAGAGACATAAAAAAATAACGCAGGAGAAATGTCGAAATGGAATTATTAAAACATACCATGCAAATTTTTCATTGTTTTATTAAAAATTATAGAGCGACAACAGTTAAACATATTCTCACAAGTTGGTTCACATCTTTGGTAACTTTTATGCAATAGTTATTTACCTGATATATACACAATTAAAGCTAAGACAATATTAGTACCTACCTAGATCTCACATAAATAATAAAAAAATAGTACATACATATATCCTATTGTGTTTACAATAAATTAATACAACATGATAGAAGCAAAGACAATAACAGTAGCATGACAATACAATCAGTAAATAAAACCTGAAATTGAACAATTTTAATAAATATTTTGAGGAATTTTTTTTCAATGATGTGATTTCAAAAGAGATAAAAATGAAGAAAATATAGGAATGCCTATTATGCTCCTTCCTCTACAATTCCAATACATAATGGATTTATATCAATGGTCTTTTGTAGGCGAGTCTATAGGAGTAAATCAAATAAAATAAGTAAGAAAATCATTTCCCAAAAACCTGAGGGTGGTGATGACTTTCTTTGCATATTTTAAATGACTAAACTCCTGACACGCTAGTAGATTTCTCTGTGTTCTTAAGATACGTAAAGCCCTAATTAGTTTCTGTTCAGATTGCATATGTATACACGCTGTAACTTTTTGATCGCATCTGTCATCTTTGTCATCAATTTTAACCATTTTTTTAAATACAGGTAACTTTTTAAAATCTTATTGTTAGGTTAATAATACTTAGAGATACAATTTCCGAATCAAAATTTAATACTTTTGAATATTTTTTTAAAACTTGTAACTGAAATCAATATACACAATTTTACGTTTATAACTTCTGTTTTCTTGTATGCTTCCATGGAATCAATTATCCTCATCAATTTGGCCGAAGTCAATCTACTATATGTTTACTTTCGGTCAATTGACTTCGGCCATTTTGTTTCCGGTCAATAGATCTAGACCCTTGGATTATTGCCGAATAAAAGTTAATATCTGAGACACCTTAAAGCATGGTACAATGTGATGCAACAAATCATGACCTATTATTATTGTTGCACGCGAAAACATAATAATTTAATTAATAGCAACAGTAAAACTAGAATGTATGCTTCTATAAAAATGCCCCATTGCTATCAAAAGTTACTATTTTGTACTGACTACCTACCTATACAACTTCCAAGATCCATCAGTCAAATTTTGCAGGATCTTTTTATATATTGTGTGATATGAAACAATTTTTACAACATACTCAGTCTGCTATATTTATTCATCTTATTCCATATACTCCATATCTTCTTCCTTATACCTCTTAGTTCTCATTCCATATTCCTTTTTGGGTGCTTCCATCTCAGCTTCCTCTTCTCCAAGAATTTCCACGTTTCTTACCGGTGCTCTTTTATATTGCGGCGTCGTTGCGGTAGCCAGTTGCTGAGCTTCGTCTTCATCATCCACTGGCAACGCAGGATTCATGGCCAGTTTAAGCATGCGCAAGAGAAGCATTTCTCGGACTTCTGGAGGTAGGTACTCGTCAGTTTGGGAGGCTTCGGAATTTTCTGCATTGATTAAAAAGAAACTTTATTAAAGCTTTATTTATTATCCTTGGTTTCGATTTTTAACATCAACTAAAAGCATATAAAATGGATCAAGAGCAAATGAGTTTCGTTATTTTTATACAAGACATATAAGCTATAACTTACCTCTATAAACAGAAGTTACTTGATTTTGTCTAGACGTTCTTGAAGGTAATAACCTAGCCACTCTTCTATTTGGCACGTAAGCCTGCTGCTGCCGGTCGTAGTTGGCTGTTAGTCTTCTAGGCTGAGAGTCGTCTGTATCAATTTCGCGATGATACTGGTAATTATATCTCTGTCTGCTTTCAATATCATGCGGATTAATCGCCACGTACTGTCTCGTAGAGCCTCTTTGTTGAGGCTGCTCAATCTCTGGAGATTGAGGACTATACTGGACATTCTGAGGCACCACTCTTTGAACAAAGTATTGCGGTGGCGGTTGATTTTGAAGAACCCTTTGGTACTGAACTGGCTGGGCTTGGAAATATTCCGGTTGTCTTCTAACGTTTGTTATTGCACTAACTCGTTCCAGTTTTCTTTGGCGTAGGATAAGTTGACTTAGAAGCTTCTGGAAATCTTTGGTACTTACTGGAGGCTGAATACTCTCTATATCGCTGTCAACTTCATTTTCTTCGTATCGTACTGGCACGGGAGTCACTGGAACATGTCTTAGCTGCACTGGAATTGGAGTTACAGGTACTGGAAGCGGATAAGGCGTCGGTACATTTTGAGGCATTTCTCTTATAAACCCGTTCTCATCTACATGAACAGGAAGGGGTCTTAATGAAGGCAGTTTCTTAACATTCTGCCTTTCAATTTCTACACTGGGTGTGCTACTAGCTTGTTGAATATGCTGCGAAGTGTAATGTCTGCGTGCCTCTTGTACTTCCTGCATGCTGTCTACAGGTATTATTCTACCCTGTAGCTGACTAAGAGGCACTAAAATAGCACCTTGTTGAAACGGATGCCTGATAGCCACTAAAGGTTCTGACGTTCCTGCGCCATTTGGAGGAATCTGTAGTACAGGAACGTTTGTAGAAGTGCTAGATGTTTCGGTACTTGTCGGCGTCTCTTCATCAGGCTGGCTGTACTCTGCGGTATTGCTTTCAACTTCCTGAAGATAATTTTTTTGGTAATTTGAGGCATACTTGATAGCAGGCCGTTGTACTGCCACTGAGGCAGATGCAGCTGTACTTGAAATGATAGGTAATATTCTGTGCGGCCTTGAAGTAGTAAATAGCGGACGAGACGTTGCTGTAGCCCCGCTATTGTAGACATCGGATAGGTCGTTATTTCCGAATGACTGTTGCAAACTGTAAATATGTTCCTTGGCATTAAACGATCCTTCTCTAATGTCTTGAGGAAGTTGTCTTCGCAAGATATTGTTTCTGACCTCAGAAGCCTCTTCGACAACAGGTTTATCGTCATCAAACGTTTTCACCGGTAGACTTCTGAAAACCGTGTGTTCTGTTGGCTTCTCAGAAACTAATTCAGGACGACTGATTTGTCCTTCAGATTTGCCTACGATCCGAGACTTTGCTGAACCAGCCGCAGCCAGTGAAGGTCTTTGTAGTAATACTCTCGGCGAAACGGAACTGTAAAGTACAGAATTAGGTTTGAAAGTTGGTCGGCTACCCTCAACGCTATTGTAGTTGGGTTTAGCTGTTGTGCTACTGGCTCTACGTCTGGCAATGCTTTGGATTACAGTATTCGATGTACTGGTAGGAGTACTTGGAGTTGTGGAAGAATAAGTAGAATACGTGCTGGGTTTCTTAGTTGTAAACGATTTGTCTATCTTTGGTATTCTTTGTACTACGGATGGACTCGGTAGTTCCGGTTGACTGACTGGCTCGTGCTTAGTAAAAATGTCACTGGCATTACTCGAACTATACGAAACTCGTTTTACTTGTCCCTCATCATCGACAAAACCATATGTGCCCTTTATATTTCCAAGAACGTCTCGGCTTTCGATTTTAAATGAACCGTCATCAGCTTCATATCCGATCGTGTATGACCCATCCGGGTTGATCTTTTTAATTTTTTTAATTATGTCTAATTTTCCGTCTTTGGTTTCTGATGGTTCGAGTTCGTCTTCTTCGGCTTTTATTGTCGTGGCCTCGATTGCCTCGATCTTCTTGTTAGATTCGTCACAAGCTGCATTTTTCAATAAGGTAAAAATGAGGAATGCGAGCAAAATCTGTAAAAAATAAAAGTCTCTTGTCATTGAGTTTAACTTGGTGAGACACTGAGGATATAAATTTGATTTTTAGAATTTTCTTTGAAATCACGCTAGACTTAGGGTTACTCTCTAGTAAGTATAGTAATGTGCGACAATAAAATTAACAAATACTTAGTTGGGTGTTGCTTACATCCGATTTCTTTAGTCATATGACACGTTCTGGGTTTATTTCTGTCTTTTATTCTTAAACAATGGAGAAAATTTTTTAAAGGCAACATTTTATTTGTATAAAACGTGTCTTCGTAATGTCAAGCGTGAAAGAGTAGAGGTAAAATGTTTCATATCCTTACCGGTAATGTGGAAACTATGGTCATTAGAATAAAATAAATATTTGGAAAATATAATTCATGTTTAAACGAAACAAATTAGTAGCTTAAATATTTTTAATACTAAAAAAATATTGTTTTTTTTTTTAAATAGTCTAGTTTATAAATTTTGTTTTCAAGGGGGTATCCCGTGGCCTAATTTGCAAAATGGAGTTCAACTATCTGGTATGCAATTTTATAATTTTTTTCTTTAATTTTTCATTATAATAATAATTTTTGACAATGCGCAATCGCTTACAAGACCCTGCCAAGAAAATGTTTCATTGCCTTTGGAATAGATCCACGTTTCATCTAGAAAAAGAATTTCACGTTTACGAATACTATTGCTTATATAGTTTCAAATAGTTTCAAAATATTTTCGTAGGAACTTCTTAGAGATGAAATGTTTGTTCTTACCGATGGGACCTCCAGTTCTCAGCACTGGTTGTTATAAATAAATTAACTGTTATTAAAGATTATCAAATAAAATACATTTTTTATAACTAAATATTTTTAAACACTTACTATTTATAGAAAAAGAATTAAATTTGTAAATAACAGTTCTTATACACTGAGTTTAATGATTAAATTCTATGTAACAAAGTACTTTCGTTCAGAGAATTGAAAAATTTTGGAATCAGACATAACACAAAATATAATGTCAATAAAGATAAATAATATCATGTCGAGCAAAACCGTCATCTGTTTCATTATTTTCATTAACTGATGAAACAAAAGGAAAAATGCATTAATATTACTGTAAAGGCATTAAACTAACTGTATTTTTACATCCATGAAAATATATGTTACTGATGTGAGCAGTTTTCAAAGACTTCAAAAAATGTAACCGTTTAGAAATCAGATATATATGATCTCTTTTGGAATAATTCGTGAATTAAGATGACCCTATTTCTCTTCTGAAATGGAATGGAGGCGTAACATGTTGGCAATATTTATTTGAAATTTTTATACATGATCGTCTATTCTAATAAATAACGATGATTATCATTTGCAATGGATCTACCTACTATCATAAAAAACGTAGGTATATAAATTAAATTTAATTTAAAACATATGATGCAAATATTATTTATCTGAACTTGCCGAATTTTAAATTAGGAAATTAAACGTTCAAAGACGCATAAAATTACTTTAAAAGGCGAACTGAAGGGAAATTCAAAAAATTAGACTGAATTTGAAAATTATAATTAAATATTAATGTCGATCATTGTACTTCGACTTCACATGAAGTTAAAGAGGGTCGATATCGACTTTTTCAAGTTTAGGAGAAAAATTACACATCTGATATTACTTTCAATAAACTACAGATGAGTTAAAATAGAACATGGTGTTTAAAGAACATGTGTACCATCTCTCGTATGGTGATTCCTTACGTAAAAACAATTATTCCTGTCAACATGGAGCTTTGTAACTTGAAATTTTACTTTACCTAAAATAGCACATATTTTAGCAATAAAAATGCGTGAATAGGTTTACCAGGGGTGTGAATTGTTAGGTACTTTTCATAAATCAAATTTCACTAAAATTACTAAAGCAGTCTCGGAAATATCTTCAAATTTTATTTTTTTTTTTTGATTTTAACACCCTTTATCTAAACACAGTATATGCTGACCCACGTTGCTAGGAACTACCTTCCTTATTTTTGGCTAAGGAGCGATGGCACATGTTTTTTTAAACACCCTGTATAAAGACTTAAAAACATATAGCACTGTATCTGTCTGGCTATCCGTTAGAAATCGTTTAAGTGAGTACTGAAATTTATAAATAAAAAAATAATGAACCAAACACAATTATTAAAAAAGAAAATTTATCCGGACATTGAACAATTCAGTTTTTTAATAAATATTTATGTACAGATTAAAATTATGGAACGAAACACTCATCAATTATTTGTCACTAAGTTAATCCAAATTTCGAATGCAGGTTGTCACTAACAAAAAACCAATGGGGCGCCCACGCACAAACTCACCTTTCTAATAAAAGCCATATTATCTCATGTCATTTAGTTATGGTACCACAGACTAACGATGGCCTGGTTCTGGGTTCCCTATATAACTTAGATGATCTCTTCGCGAACATACCAAGTGGGAGAATGGCGACCTTGCCCGAAGCTCTTGCACTGTATGATGCATTGTTCTGATACAGTGTTGTGATTATTTTTGTAGTTGGAAGTGTCATAAGCCTTTTGAAATGAACGTAACAGAATTTCGGAAATCCTGTTTCAGTCGGTTATTGTCTGGAAAATTAAGTTCTCTGACGCGCTTCTTCAAATTTCTGTACAGAATGTAGTCAGACGTGGCCAAATCCAGACGATACAGTGGATAGTCGAGCAATAATTTTCTTGGCGGTATTTTAAATTAACATAAAATTGAAAAGTTACTCACGGAGACGCTTAGGGGTAAGTGCGTAATCCCATCAGTGCTTGCATTGCAACGCGAATTATGAACAAACTTCAAGAATATTTCTCAGCAACCTGTTGAATTAATTGTTATTGCAGTTTTAATAACGTGACATTTGAAAAAGTTGAAGCATTTGTGATAGCAGCTGACTACGACTCTCTTGTTAGTCTTTAATACACTCAAGTGCCCATATTGATTGCACTTTTGTTGAGAGTAAACAATGCGGTCTTGTGTACTTATTTTTATAAAAACCGTGCAATTCACTTAACAGTGGGTTTTTTTTTTTTTTTTTATGATCAAACACAAGTACTATAGGAAAAATCCTTTAGGGCACTCTGGGAGAGGTGCGTGTGCGCAAAAAGCGATTCACGTTGGTTTTGAATCGTTGGAGGTTATATTCGTTGGGAAAAACGACCTCGGGAAGGTCGTTCCACAAGGATGTAGTCCTCCAGATGAAAGAATAATGAAGTTCGAGGAGTACTAAGCTTAACAACATATGGATGGGCGGTAGTGGTTCGTCGTGTATTTCTGCTATTCGTCGCTCTGGGCGGAATTAAGAGGGCAAGGTCAGCCGAGCACCTTCCATGAAAATATCTGTAAAAGAGAGTCAAATCCCCAACCTGTCTTCGATGTTCTAGGCTGTCGAGGTTCTTCGTCAGCTCGTGGTCTCCGATCAGACGAATAGCCCTCCTTTTGATGGAATCCAGTAGCCGAAGAGTATGTTTGGGTGCAGAGCTCCAGACATGAGAGCAGTATTCCAGTGATGGTGGTCGAATCTGGGCTTTGTATAGTGTCAAAAGTTGTTGAGGTGTGTACAACTTTCTGGTTCGGAAGAGTACCCCAAGCTTCTGAGAAGCTATCTTGGCGATTGCCACAACGTGGTTATGCCAAGACATGTTTCCTCCCAGATTGACGCCCAGCAAATTAATAGATGAAGCCAGTGGGATTGCGTGTCCGGCCATGACTATTTCCGGTTCTGTAATGTTAACCTTTTTCGAGAAAACTGCTGCCTGGGTTTTTTAGCATTAAATTCGACTTGGTTACTGTCACCCCAAGCCAAAATTTAAACCTACTTGGTGCATGATTTTTTTTGCTATTTACGGTAGTGATTGTAGGTAAAAATGATTACGTTTGGCAACGATGTGTTCCTAATAAATAATAGATGAAAAACCTCTTTTATATTCCTTACTTTTTTGGACATTACCATACAAAGAATTTATTGTGTTGGAGACGGCGAAAAATAAAAATGTTATAAATCAAAAACATTTTGAAGTATAAAATCGTCTCTGATGATAGGTATGTACACCTACCCTGTACTGACGAGAACAAAATAATTCGAAACAGGTCTGCAGGTGGTTACATCATATCAATGGAAAAGGCTTCCTTTTCTTGGTAGTACCATTTAATCTGAAATAGTATTTTAATGTGCTACTGTGTAGACAAAATACGCCCTTATTGTATAAGATATCATCGGGTGGTCTGGAAAATAATAATTTTTCCATACATTGGTATTTGAAAAATGTTATATTTGCTCACAAGTTACATATAATAAGTCGTTTCAATGGTAAACGGAACCCCCCCCCCCCAAAAAAAAACCTCAGAAAACAGGAAAGAAATCGACGGTTATTTTTTTCAATTTCTTTTACTAGATTCCCATTGGATCTACCCTAAATAAATCAAAAGCTTAAGAATTATTAATTTTTCGTAAATCTGTAACATTGAAATTGACGAGATCTCAAGCGAGAAATAAATTTTGCTAGAACTTCAACTTCGTTGATTTAGTTGCATGGTTAGAGAAAGTTGCGTGAGATATGCAATTACACACTTCGGTAATGATTTTGTTTGAGTGTAATCAGTAATTACTGTAATTTTTGTTGATTATAAACACGTGCTGCAGAAGCATACAGACTTTAATGCAATTTAAATAAATACGAAAGGGAAGTGCATCTTTTAATTATAGACATCTGTTATTATATATTTTATATGTTTTTACGTAAGTTGCTTTAAGAGAAATGTTATTTAACTTTATTTTGATAATCGCCATGTGTTCTTCAATCTTGGGAATTAAGGAATTCCAGTATTTTTTTGAGGTTTGTAAAAAAAGTCATTGAGTAGATTTCATGTCTATCATGAAAAAGTTACCTTTTTCATTTTTGTTTTGAAAAAGTTGATATGAATAGTCACATAACCACCAATGGTTGATACAATATTTATAAAAAACAAGTCCATGCAAGAATATACCCCTATATCCCCTCTCTCCTCTAAATAGGCCACTGTGACTTACTACCCTTATTTTAATATGTCGAATCACCTCTCCATATACAGGGTGTTAGGGAAATGACGTATTATATTTAAACGGATGACTCCTTGGGTATCCTAGAGAAGCGCTACATATTTTTTTTTCAAACACACAGACACCCATGAGTTTCTAATTAGTTTTTTTGAAAATATGCAACTAATATCAGATTACACGAAAGCCCTAAACACTAACGCATAATTACACTTTACAATAACACTATCGCACACTAGAACAACAGCACTATTTCGCAATAGAAATAATAAAAAAGCTAATTTCTATGGGCCATTAACTCTTTACTAAACATAAAATGAAACAATTATGGGGACATAGGAGAACTACCCTTTGAAATAAATGGTCGAGTCCAAGGTGCTTTCTTTCTCCGAAAACTGCTAGCGCGGTTACCATTTCCGAGACTATAATTATAGAGGAAAGTAATATTATAGAAGGAAATTCCGCAATTTATGAATATAATCTTATAAAACATCGAAAATGGCAACGCTGTATTTTTACCGATGAGCTATAATAAATCCTAACAGGGTCAAGATACGAACAGGCTCAAAGGTGTTATTTAGTTACAACATTTTTAGATGTCAAATAAATGATGAAATCTTATACAATAAGGGCGTATTTTTGTCTACACATTAGCACTTTAAAATACTAATTCAGATTGAATGGTACTCAGATGTGTTCATGAGATCCACGATAACTAATGTAAATTTATGTGACTTTGTTTTGGTGTTTTGTGACGGTTTTTGTTCGGGTTACCTGGTGTTTTTTTATAAATTAAGTTGGTTCTAAATAAGGCCGAAAAGGTAAATCAATTTGCATTTTTTTCTTCTAAAGGGTAAAGTGGCATTTCAGTTGTTCAGATCCGACTGGTCTCGTTCGAATTGAACAAGTAGTGAGAACATACCTGACCATTATAAACTCCGCGGCGGTTTGATCGAGTCAGTTCAAGTTTATAAATCAGAGATTGCTTCCCAGTGAACTGAACTGAACGTAAAAGTTTATAATAATGTACCCTGAAAAATAAACAACTTGGAATCTGTCAAACGGTTAGACTTTCAAAAGAGTTTACCCTGAAGATATGACAACACTGTTCAAGATTCATTGACGTTTTCGCCATATGTTGTTTTGTTCACCTTCCTGGCAGAGGCACCACGTGGTCATTTTTGGTTTGACATAAGGTCATGTACAGGGCATATTAAATTAAAGCGCCATTTTTGGATATTTTTTTCAATTTGTTTTCAACTCAGGAATTGCCGGTTTAAATATAATACGTCATTTCCATAACACCCTGTATATCCTGATGCATTATACGAACATATTGTATTGCTGAAGAAGCTGCTCTTTTTTTAAATTTTGATTGTAAAGTTTTACACAAATACATACAACTTTTTCAAGTTAATGGCTTTTTTAAATTAGGTTTAAGAAATCGGTCTCGTATTAAGACACACATCTTGCTTTCAAATTTTCAAATTGAGACATTAGAACATGCAATTAATACCGCTAAGATGATAAACGTGTTCCCCGATGTATGATTAAAATGTTTTACAAAAGTTGAAAGAATTTCTCAAGGAAGCGGTCTACTATTTATGGTAATTTCTTCTTATTGGATAATAAGTGTTTGTGGTTCTCACCACATATGAGTATTATGTCATGATGGCATATTATAATTTTGGGCGTTTGCTTTGTTAGCAGAAAGTATATTTGTCTTATTATTTTTGATGGCTAAAATTTTATTTTAGAAAGTAACAATATTTCAAGTAGAGTAATATTGTTGTCATTCCATTAAACAACATGGAAGCAAAGACTTGGTCCACGATATTAATACTAGTTGACACAAATTCACACGATTTGTCCGAATATGACTTCAAACTAAGTGTAGACAATTTAAAGTTTCACATTAGATATTTCTAACCGTTTTCAAGATATTTCCATTTAAGCATCACAATGCATCAAAAAAATTATAGTAAAAATGGAAATATCCCGAAAACGGATAGAGTTGTAAGATCGAGCAAGTATGCCCTCTAAAGTGAACCTTAAAAAAATTATACAAAATATAATTGAACCGTTTTCAAATTATGGCTTATTTTCGAAAATAAACTTTCCCTTTCAATACCATGTATTTCTAGAACCAGAAACATTTCGAAAAAACGTATATGACTTAATCGGTCTATAATAGTTTGAGGTTTAGTATCTTTAGTTGCTCTATGGCCCTTAATGGTACTCAGGAAACCTGCAGTTTCCTTGGGTAAAAATACTGCGATTTGGCCATACTTAGTTTAGTTCAATAGCTGGTAATAACCGAGATACAGGGTGTCCAAGTAAAAATTTAATTTTCAATTTTCCTAAATAAATTATTTCTGAATCAATATTTTTGCACAAAATTTTGTGACTAGAGTTTTTTTGGGGAAAGGAATTTGAACTTGTTAATAATTTTGATGTAGATTGTAGGGGGCGCTCTCTGTGGTACTCTGGATACATAAAAAGAAATGTAACTTTTTTGTGCCTTAATATAATGATATTTTACGGTTACGGTACGGTTAGTCGGAGCGACATTTACAAAGTATACCTTTATTGCTTAAAAATGGCGGAAAAACTGATATTTTTAATAAAAACATAATTATACTAAGGCCAAGAAAGTTACACTTCTTTTTATGTATCCAGAGTACCGCAGAGAGCGCCCCCTACAATCTACATCAAAATTATTAACAAATTCAAATTCCTTTCCCCAAAAAAACCCTAGTCACAATATTTTGTGCAAAAATATTGATTCAGAAATAAGTTATTTAGGAAAATTGAAAATTAAATTTTTACTTGGTTCTCTTGGCTGGTTACTCGGTTACTCGGTTATTACCAGCTATTGAACTAAACTAAGTATGGCCAAATTGCAGTATCTTTACCCAAGGAATCTGCAGTTTTCTTGTGTACCATTAGTTATGGGACACCCTGTATAAGACAACCAATATTAATATTGAAAAATGGTGTTATTATTGCCAAAAAATAGTCCATCTGTTGATCTAAAATCTTAAAGTGGTACCTATTGCTGAGACTGTGAATAAATAAACGAATTTCTCTACCGATCTTGTACATAAAGTCGAGTGAATTTTAAAAAGTCACATTGTTTCAATGCGTACGTAGGTAAATGCTTATCATTTTCGATCTAGTAAATACATTAAAGTGAATAAGCTGCGCCAAGGTAAGATGTAATCAAGAAAATAAAAAAATATATATTGTGTTAATGAATCAAAACTACAAAATAGTAGGACGGCGTGGGAAATGGTCCAAGAACCATTGGGTAGTAGGTTTTGTACGAAAATGAATTGTCACGGGTTATTTCTTTTGAAACAGTTGTGGTCTAAGCAATTATTTGTTTTACATTGTTTTGTGTGAAGGCCTACAGAAAAGTAGTTAATATTTCTGGTATTTCTTGAATAAAATGGCATGCATTTAAAACAAACTAATTTGAATCACGCTTTGCTTGATTTCAAAAGTGAGGTGACCATGAGCTTTCCGGCTTCATCTGACTTTCTTCAGTTCGGAGATTTGGAGAATAAACTTAGGGAATGCCATTTCGATTATTATAACCAATTGAACGTATCAAGAAAATCAGAAGGTCAGATTGTGTCCCTTGTCGACATTCAGTTCGCTGGCATATTTAAACCTAATATTACTTCGGCAAAAGATAAGCTCATCATTTGTGAACACAAAATGCGCAACATCCGCAATCGTCGTACTACAAAAAACAATTAATTTAACCACAGAATACGCCTAATTCCCAAATTAACACCTTAGAGAGCCATTAACTTCCAAGAATTAAAAGACTTGCATAATCCAAGACAACACAAAGGTTAAATTTAAAAACCTGGCCGGTCAGATTCAAGTAAAGAAAAAACATTGTCTTGAAAATTTACGAAAGAGAATGGCATGCTTCAGAATTAATATGAAACACAATAAGAAATAAGTAATTAACGAAAATGGCCTGTGAAATGTCCTACATTGGGGATAATGGCTGCATTCAGATGCAAAATTTTCGATTTTCGAAATGCATGCGGTTTGCGAGATAATGCAATTAGTACTAAAGTGTAATGTCTTTGTAAGGTTGTAACAGTGACATGTGTTTAAGTAGGTATTGTATGTCTTCAAAACAATTTGATCTTATGCAGATAAGTATAAACAGAAAGATGCCAATTCATAATTATTTGTTTAACAACCACAGACAAATGTCTTATGATGGTATTTTTAAAAACTTTAATTTTAGCTCAAAATTTAAGGAAAACATTGCTAGTTAAAATATGTAAGCAGCTTTTATGCATTTTGCTATATTTTATGGAGCTACTTAAACGTTTTTAACCATCTCATGAGGTAGAGATAAAATTTATATCTATATACAGGTGTGATGCCCCGGGGAATTATATGCCCTTTTATTTTAAACAAATAAAGTAAATGTTAAATAACCATTCATGAAAGAGGAGATTGGGAAATTGAAAGGATTTATAAAAATTTTAAAATAAAACAAAGATTTTAATTGATTTAAAAATAAAATGATTTACGGTAGTGTTTCAAAAAGTAAATTCAGGAATTAGAATAAAAAAAAAGGGGGTTCAATATTTTTAAAAAGTTCTTAATCAAAATAAATTAAAAATCAGGATTAGGTTTTAGAAAATAATTATTTTCTTGAAAAATATTCTTAAAGTTTAAGAATAAAATAAACTTACTTTAAATTAAGAATAAAATCGAAGACCGTCGTGCGCCATCACTCCGAAAACAAAAACGGTAAACTGAAAAGATTCCTAAAGTCAAACCCTACCAAAAAGGTTCAAGGAGTGGGAACAAGTTGTGAAATAGTATTACATCATCACCTTGAGATTTTCTTAGGAAAAATTCCAACTTGTTTTCAATAACAAAATTCTTGGTACTCTGCTCGAGTCGCGCATACCGCAAATTCTTTCGGTTCAAAAGTTAGAGGATCTAAAAAGGTGCAACCAACCAAATTAACATACGAAATTCCTTATCAGAGGTAGCTTAACTAAGCTCGGGGCCTCTTCGAGGAAAAAATTCTTAAACTTGGAAACGATCACGTCACTTTTGGCCCTGAGATTGTTTTTCGGTTTTCTTCGCGGAATAAATTCCTTCTTGTTTTTAACAGCAAAAATTCCTAGAAAAGTCAGCGTTGACCATGAGTTGGCACAAACAAAAATCACGCGATCAACAACATACGTAACGAAAACCCCCTATAAATATCCATCACACGTTTGTGGTAAAGTAAGTCTGAAAAAGTCGTGAGTCCGAGTCAGTCTGAAAAAGGCATCAGCAGTCTGATAATCACTCTTAAGCAATCTTATGGTAGTGAAAAATCAGTTTTAGAGTCGTTAACTAAAGAAATTGGTCCCGACCCCTCGGAGGTCGGGGTGGGTCAATTTATACAAAGTTCGAAGATAAGTTGTGCGATAGTCAGAAATTGTAGTTGTTAAGCCATCAAGTGAGATAGTTAGACAGACAGAATAAACGTTATTCGGGAAAGATTTCATAAACGGGATAAGAAATTATACGAGACAAGATTTTAGACGAAAGCAGTGCAACAAAAACGCGACGTAAATTCGTATAGTCGGTTCGCGAAAGAACAGTTAATTTAATCGGAAAAGGTCAGTCGCGGCACGGAAAGTCACAAGAGCAAATGAGATAAAAGGAACGTGGTTGTAAGAAAGTGTTTTACTTTGTAACTTGAAAATGGTAGTGTCAGAAAGTAATTTTTAATCATTGAGAAATTTTATGACAATTTAAAGAAAGTAAAAGATCGTTACTAGTGAAGCTCCCTCGTAAAATGAAAGTGTAAATTGTGGAAAAATTGATGAATCACGGTAGTTGTTAAAATAGAATTACAGAATTTTGAGTAAGTTAAACATTGTGACGAATTAGAGATTGTTTATGTTCCCTTTCGACTTTCAAGAAAATTGTATTTGATGTTGAACAATATAACAATAGTGCGGAAAAACAGTACTTTAACATTTTAAAGAAACAAAAATTATTTGTTGAAGGTGCTCCCTTTCAGACTTTATAAATGACTTTAAATCAAGTGAAGGTAACATTTTGAGAAAATAGAATTTGTTTAATGGAAAAGTTCCCTTTCAAGAATTTGTAAATGAATTTAGAACTATTTCAAATTTGACATTTTAAGATTTAACCGGAAGTTATGCACTTATAAAATTATAACCATAATATTGATGTTTACAAGATTTTATGCAGTTTGCCAATGTTAGAAGGCAATGATGAAATTGTAAAAGAACGTATGCAGTTTGTCAAAATTGTAATACCTTGTGAAAATTTAAATACTGATACAATAGATGTTTTAAAATTAAATCAAAGGGTTTTTACTGATAGAATAGTACTCTAGGACCGACCCAGTTCCCCTTCAAAGTTCTGCAGTGCTTCTGCCCTTATAATAAAAGTATAGGAAAAGGGGTGGGGCATTACATTGGTGTCAGTTGTGTGGGGTTTTGTTTGGTTGAATTGGAATTATCACTTGAGAAAGAACCAAAGGTCCTAGAACTGTAGAGCATTATTTACCCTCTACGACAGTACTTCTATCAGAAAATCTTACAAAAATAAAAACAATTTTGAAATCAACTACCTACCGTGTTAAACAAAAATATACCAGTTTTCAAAGAAGAGTTTAGTATTGAAAACTAGATTCAGGAGGAGCTATGGTGAAACCAGAGATTGAAAGTAATTGAGTAGAAAAACAAACAACCGGAATTCCTACATATGGAAGGGTCAACCTTACGAATAAGTTTTGAGAAAATAAAAATAAGTATGGCACGAATTTCAAGCAGATGAATTCTAATTATGAAAAACAAAAAATATATATTTTTGAAGTATGTATGAGCAAGACAGAGTTAAAGTTAAGAAGAAAGACACAAAGGCAACAGTGAGATACTCGAGTTAAAGGAGAACAAAGTAAGTCTTCAAGAGAGGAAGCAAGTAGAAAAAGAGTTTTGCGATGAAGATATCCGAGGTTATTTGAGATTCAATTCTAAGGAAGCATCTAGGGTTAAGGCCCACATAAGAGTTTTCGAACCAAAAGTGTAGATCATCCTCAAGGGTTGTGGAGGAATAATAGAAGATAGGTCTTCAAAAGGAAGCAAAAGGAAAGATTTAGAATTTTGTGAGATATAGAGAAAAAGAAGCTAAGCCTTCAAGAGAGGAAGGAAGAGAGAAAATAAAGTTATGAGAGGCCTCGAAGTGAAATATTTGAGTTACTTGGGAATCAGCTTTGATGGACTATCAAAAGGCCGAGGTCAACACTCAGTTTCCGAACTAAGTGCAGATGTCCAAAAGAAGCTCTTGCAAGTTACTAGAGATTTATGTAAGAGATGAAGTAAAAAGAAAAATTTGTTGTTGTCCCATGAGAAGGGAAGGAGAACTTTTATGGTTGTATCTAAGGTCAAGGCCAATATTCAGTTGAAAAACTAATGTATAGATGAGCCTAAAAGGTTGTTGTGGGTTGCCAGAGATTTGTGTCAGGAAAAGAAGAGCAGAAATTTTGTTGAAAGAAAAATTAAGAGCCAAGTGGAATGGATCTTAGACAATAAAAGAAATAGAGGAAGTAAAGAACATGATGATTCAGATAACAAAAAATTTAAAAAGGTTACTCTACCAGAGGTTCTTCGTTACTGTCAATAACAGAAGAATCAGACGCTCAAGTGCTTGACAGGCGCGTGAATGTCCAGAGGAAGGCAGAAGATAGAGGAACCTTGGAAAATAAGAGAAAAAAAAAATATATATATACGTAACATCAAAGAAGATAAGAAGCCATACGATAACATTAGAAATTGCAAAAAATAATAACCAAAGGAAGATCGACCAATGAAGAGGAAGAAAACTTAGGGATCCGGAAATCACTAGAAAGATATAAAAAGGAACAAGGTAAAACGAAAATAACACGAAATGGAAAAAAAAAGTGAAGAATAAATCGTGAAGTCCATACCAGAAGAAGAAGTGGTTGTTGTGCCTAAACTACCTCCGACCAACCACACCCGACGAAACCGTGAGAAGAGAAGAGGGAAACAAGCAGCGCAGAAAATAGAACACGGAGAGCCATCTATACGTAAAGCAATATACGACAAGGTGTCAAGAAGAAGGAACGAAAATTTTAAGAGGATAGTGTCACCTAGCGGAACATCTGAAAAGTAAGGCGGTACGAGTCAAAAACTACGTCACTGAAGTTATTAGTTAAATGAATACCTAATAGAGGTCGCAAGTAGTTATTAGACCAATTTAAAAATTATGTGACTCCCCAAAGGAAGCAGGCCAAGGAAAATTAAGGAATAGCAACATAAAGAGAATTTCGGCGGCTCTTTGAAAATTGATACGAGATATAAATCGACATTAAGTTACGTTCAACTCGACTTGGAATGTATCAACTAGCTGACTGGAAAAATTGAGAACAAAAATCTTAAGTAGAATCAGCCTAAAGAAAACAAAATTATGCTGAATCAACTAAAAACATGAACACTGAGGGAAGACGAAAACAAAAATCCTTCAGTATTATCAAAACGCTTAAACAGAGACCGACGGGAAAATTATAAATTCAGAATGTTGTGGTTAGTGTTATTCTTAACCTATATTAACCTTATAGAAGACTGGGGGGTACGCGCGACTCTGTACCGGCTTGCCCTGTACCACGTCAGGGAACTGAGGCAATTCTACGAAATAAATGCAATGGGACCGGGAGTGCTACCAATACTAGCTACCCTAGCCTTGTGGCAGGGGCATATCCATTTGAGCTATCAGATCTTTCGGGAGGCACAGGCAGCGCGCGGGAACCGGCCATTCAGTGGGGCATGCAACTGCGCCCTATGCGACCACACAAATGAACTAGATTATGGACCGGGCTATTTTTGGAACATATGGGCGATAGCCGGACTTCCAGTGTGTATCTGCCCGATATGCAGGGCCCGGCCGCAGCCGCTACACCAGCAGAACAATAGAACCAACCCTCCAGCTACCACCACCCACGATGTCTCTTGCCAAACTCCCTCCCCCTACGATTGCGCCGTCCTACCCGTCAACCACCTGCAACCCCCTCAAGACCATTCCTTTCCGTTGTACGGCCATATCCACCAATTCGACATCACCTTCCACCCCTAAATCTGCAAAATCCAACAAGCCCAGGAAATCAAACCGAGAACGTAGAAAATGACGACGAAGAATAAACATTACTAACAGAATGTGTAAAAGAAAAGTTTTTTTTTAATTTTTAATTATACTTAGTGAAAAATATAGCCTATTATCTAAAAAGGGGTTTTAATAAAAATCAAAAGGGAAATCGTTTATAACCCAAAGGGCCAAGAGAAAAATTTTCTTAAGATTTAAATTATGTCAGGAATAATGTAAATTAAGGTCAGTAACACAAAAATTAAGAAAATTTTTTTTTTGGTAGAATTTATTTCAGGATGAATAAGGAAAGCCAAGGCAAGTTTTTCTTATGTTAAAAAATACTATTGTAATTGGAAGTCACGAAGTCACAAAGAAAAACTTAACCTTGTTGAAGTACTAAATTGGGATTTAAGAAAACTGTAAAAAGGGAAATGTTTCGAAAAAATTTACAAAAGGGGATATGTTGACCCAATTCAAGTAAGCAGCGAAATATTTTCTTTAAAGGTTTTATAAATTAGGAATTTATAGGATTTTGTTAATTGTTCTAAGTGCATAACGTTTCAGAAGTTTTTTTTTTGGGATACGTTAGGACAGGTAAAATGTAACAAATATTTTTAAAGGGTATGTAAAAGGTAAACCACTTTCCGTTTTTACGAACAAACAAAAGAAATAAAAATTTAACAATGAAATCGGGATTGACCGCCAACCTTAAGTTTATCTCGCTCAGACAGTCAGATGCCCGCGCCGCGCCTATCATGCGCCAAATTGAGAAGCATAAAAAACAACCGTGACGTAAGCACTATGAAGTCTGCCACAAGGAGAATACGAACAAAAAGGTAACAGAGGAAATCGAGACGCGCACGGCAACCCTATCGATATGAAGCTTATATGAAGGTTGATAAAAGGATCCATACGAACGAGAATCGTAACACAGAAAAATTTTGTACGGGCGTCGCTAACGAATAAAATGAATTAATCATTTCATTCGTCTTATAAAGGTTGGAGTGATGTGATGCCCCGGGGAATTATATGCCCTTTTATTTTAAACAAATAAAGTAAATGTTAAATAACCATTCATGAAAGAGGAGATTGGGAAATTGAAAGGATTTATAAAAATTTTAAAATAAAACAAAGATTTTAATTGATTTAAAAATAAAATGATTTACGGTAGTGTTTCAAAAAGTAAATTCAGGAATTAGAATAAAAAAAAAGGGGGTTCAATATTTTTAAAAAGTTCTTAATCAAAATAAATTAAAAATCAGGATTAGGTTTTAGAAAATAATTATTTTCTTGAAAAATATTCTTAAAGTTTAAGAATAAAATAAACTTACTTTAAATTAAGAATAAAATCGAAGACCGTCGTGCGCCATCACTCCGAAAACAAAAACGGTAAACTGAAAAGATTCCTAAAGTCAAACCCTACCAAAAAGGTTCAAGGAGTGGGAACAAGTTGTGAAATAGTATTACATCATCACCTTGAGATTTTCTTAGGAAAAATTCCAACTTGTTTTCAATAACAAAATTCTTGGTACTCTGCTCGAGTCGCGCATACCGCAAATTCTTTCGGTTCAAAAGTTAGAGGATCTAAAAAGGTGCAACCAACCAAATTAACATACGAAATTCCTTATCAGAGGTAGCTTAACTAAGCTCGGGGCCTCTTCGAGGAAAAAATTCTTAAACTTGGAAACGATCACGTCACTTTTGGCCCTGAGATTGTTTTTCGGTTTTCTTCGCGGAATAAATTCCTTCTTGTTTTTAACAGCAAAAATTCCTAGAAAAGTCAGCGTTGACCATGAGTTGGCACAAACAAAAATCACGCGATCAACAACATACGTAACGAAAACCCCCTATAAATATCCATCACACGTTTGTGGTAAAGTAAGTCTGAAAAAGTCGTGAGTCCGAGTCAGTCTGAAAAAGGCATCAGCAGTCTGATAATCACTCTTAAGCAATCTTATGGTAGTGAAAAATCAGTTTTAGAGTCGTTAACTAAAGAAATTGGTCCCGACCCCTCGGAGGTCGGGGTGGGTCAATTTATACAAAGTTCGAAGATAAGTTGTGCGATAGTCAGAAATTGTAGTTGTTAAGCCATCAAGTGAGATAGTTAGACAGACAGAATAAACGTTATTCGGGAAAGATTTCATAAACGGGATAAGAAATTATACGAGACAAGATTTTAGACGAAAGCAGTGCAACAAAAACGCGACGTAAATTCGTATAGTCGGTTCGCGAAAGAACAGTTAATTTAATCGGAAAAGGTCAGTCGCGGCACGGAAAGTCACAAGAGCAAATGAGATAAAAGGAACGTGGTTGTAAGAAAGTGTTTTACTTTGTAACTTGAAAATGGTAGTGTCAGAAAGTAATTTTTAATCATTGAGAAATTTTATGACAATTTAAAGAAAGTAAAAGATCGTTACTAGTGAAGCTCCCTCGTAAAATGAAAGTGTAAATTGTGGAAAAATTGATGAATCACGGTAGTTGTTAAAATAGAATTACAGAATTTTGAGTAAGTTAAACATTGTGACGAATTAGAGATTGTTTATGTTCCCTTTCGACTTTCAAGAAAATTGTATTTGATGTTGAACAATATAACAATAGTGCGGAAAAACAGTACTTTAACATTTTAAAGAAACAAAAATTATTTGTTGAAGGTGCTCCCTTTCAGACTTTATAAATGACTTTAAATCAAGTGAAGGTAACATTTTGAGAAAATAGAATTTGTTTAATGGAAAAGTTCCCTTTCAAGAATTTGTAAATGAATTTAGAACTATTTCAAATTTGACATTTTAAGATTTAACCGGAAGTTATGCACTTATAAAATTATAACCATAATATTGATGTTTACAAGATTTTATGCAGTTTGCCAATGTTAGAAGGCAATGATGAAATTGTAAAAGAACGTATGCAGTTTGTCAAAATTGTAATACCTTGTGAAAATTTAAATACTGATACAATAGATGTTTTAAAATTAAATCAAAGGGTTTTTACTGATAGAATAGTACTCTAGGACCGACCCAGTTCCCCTTCAAAGTTCTGCAGTGCTTCTGCCCTTATAATAAAAGTATAGGAATAGGGGTGGGGCATTACACAGGGTGGCCCTTCGAAAACAGTCCAGCAAGGTTTACGGCTATGTTGTGATACATCTTTTTAAAGGGCATTAAATTCTCTTTAAAATGGCGCTTCGTTTTGTGAACTGCACCTCTTATCAAGTACACAGGTTTGTGCGTAAACAATTTTTTTTTAAGTAATAAATATCAGTCAATTCAACTTTATCTTCAGTAATGATCCAGATCTACATACTTCACAATGTCCGAGAACACTTTGAACAGTTGTTGTACTATTGTATGGAGGTGAATGGCGGACATTTTCAACTTTTAATAAGATAACATGTAAGTATTACTCAATAAAATTACATTTTTTAAAACGCAATTTCTCGGCGGCGCGTAGCTCAAATTTACAAAACAAATCCAATTTTAAAGAGAATTTAATGCCCTTTAAAAAGATGTATCACAACATACCCATTCCCTTTTGAAAAAACAAGGGCAGTAGCCGCCCCCTCTAGGGGGGTTGAGGTTACAGGGATGAAATTAATATTGAAACGTGTCCCCCTGAAAACACAAGTTTGCGGGTCCGAGTTTTTTTAAGTTTCACGTACATAGCCGTAAACCGTGTTGGACTGTTTTCGATGGGCCACCCTGTATAGTCGGCCTAATATTAAAAAATGAATAAATCCAAATTTACCAAATTTGCGATTTTTTCGTAACCTGGTAGACAGTGGCCGAAGCTATAAGCTTATGAAAATTGCCACTAGATATAGCCAAAAATATTAATATGAAATCTGCACAGTCTCACATATTTCAAAAGTACATAAATATTGCATAACTATTAATCATCATGGCGCCAAATGCCATGTCGTGTTTGTGTGTTGTGCTTAGTTTTCAAAGTAAATTGGTGCTGTTTTATAAAAATTTGTTAAGAATAACGAAAAGGTAAGCCTAGAAGTGACTCAGTTATATTATTTAATAGTTAATGGTTAATACAAAATTGCTCCGTGAACCACGATTAAATTTTGAATGTAGTTGTGCAATTTTCATGTCATATCTCAATGTTTTCTATGAATTAATGGCAATTGGCGTTTTTTTCTTATAAAGCACCAAATAACATTATCAACTTATCAAGAAAAAAATTTTGATTAATTGTTGTTCTAACGAATATTCTGAAACTGATAGAATCTGTATTCTGTTACTTTTAAAATTGGTTCATTTTTACCGAAACAACAGCTTATTAACTCTTGTATTTTTTGATTATACTTTAAGAAAAAGTATAAAAGCCCATTTCGTATTTACCCAAAAATAAAATACTCGTTAAGGCAAGGTGGGGTAAGTGTGTATTCGGGGTAAGTGTGTAAAATAGAACTAATTTTAAAATCATATATCTTATAAGTGTTGCCATCTATAAACTATCGAAGAAGGTTACTTTATTTGCACTTCATATGTAATAAAACCGCAACAATTAGAAATTTTCATTTTAGACTCAACAGGTTGTCGTAAGGTGAACATTATAGTTGAGTTATACACACTTACTATAAGTATAAATACATACAAATTGATGTGAAATCGGACTTCCTTACACACTTTTCGTAGGGTAAGTTTGTAATATCGTCCCGCAAACAAAAAAAACGGCAAAACAAGTTAAAACTTGCATACAGTTGTAATTTACTATACCTGTAGGTCATATCCATAAGGGCTTGGTACCAAAATATGGTATATAAGTATAAAAATAAATATGGAAATAATTGTTTGTAGGTAAATTTAAAAAAAAATCGGAAAATAAATTTTCAAATTTTATTTACATTTTTTAAATTTGGCAATATGAAATACTATTAAACTAAAACAAACTAAATAAATAATATAATGTTGTGGCACCAACACGTTGCGCAACAGAAGTACCACTAGTTCTATCTACTACCTTAATAATTTTATTATTATTAAAGAAATAAAAAAGTACAAAATTTAAATAGGGCCTATATTAAAATAATAATATTGTTCTAAGCTATAGTACAAACAAATACTATTTGGTAGGATAAATAAGGCACAATCAAATAAAAGGGGGTATTTCTAAAGTCAAAAGAAAAAGTATAAAATTAAAAACTAAATAATTATTAATCTAAAGCTCTCAAACTATGAAAAATGACTGGCTTTAAATTAAAGTAAAGGAAGATTTTCATGAAAAACTGTTGAAGAAAGGATAAGGTAAAGGTCGACTTAAAATGAGGCGTGGCATATCTGTTAAAGTAGCCTTGAAAGATCTCTCAAGAAATTGCTTAATCATAATAAGAAACCGTAAACAGAAAGTAAAAAATAGCATTACATTCCATAAAGTCACCGGTATAGTTTATTGGTCGAATTCCATATAATATTATCTTTAATTTCAAAACAATTATTAACAAATTTTATGTTATTTCTCTCGACTAATAAACTATATTGTGCGGTGCTATCCTATCCTATCAAAAATAAAAACAGATTTTTCCAAATTTTATACCATTCTGGGTTACATACCATAAGGGCGGGACTATTTTCTGACTCAGCCGTGACACTTTCACTATTTTTTGCTATTAAGCGATCACTACTGCCCACAAGTTAAAGTTCAAAGATTATTATATCAGTCCATTGAAAATTATACAAGGTTGGTTTGAAAAAGTAAAGATATTCGATCCATAATAATGAAAATAGTGATGCAATTATTGTCTTTTCAACTGTAACAACATGTAAACAGCTTCTTAAGGACTTTTTGGAATGAAATTTTGAACAAATCGTAGAGAATAAAAAAAAATGAATTGATTTCCTATAATTTGTCGAAAGTGAGCAGCTTCTTTATAGTAATTTTTTTTTGGCCGCCCTTATGCTAAAACTTTTTTGTCGGTTCGTGTATTTCATAAAGAAACTGTTTTGTGTTAATCTGTGTAAGGTCAAACTGTCTAAAAAAATATACAGTTCTTGCAAACAGGCAATTAGTGTGTCGAGAATCGGCGAATGTGTATACAAAAACTGTCTATTATTGTAAATCAAAACGATCTTGCTTCCTATCGTATCCGAATTTTTTCAAAACAACTTTCTTTAACCCCTGCACAAATACCCCGTCCTTAAAACTGTATATTATGTCCCCTTAAAAAGGCATCGATCTGACTAGCACCCAAAGCTCCTGTAGAATCTACAGAAGGCTGTATGTAGTATACAGGTGGCGCTACAGACGCCGGCTGTATTTGCCTTTGCTGTGCCGTAGGCTGTTGTTGCTGTCTCGCCTGCTGCTGTTGAGCGTATAATTGAGCGGAATTTTGGAATTGTTGTTCCGATTGTTGAGCTTGATATACAGCTTGTGGATTGATCTATAGAAAGTTTAATTATATATTTTAAGTTATTTTGATTGATTGGATTCCCATGCGTTGTAAAAAGTGCTGCCTAATGATAAATGTGATGAGAAAAAGAGGGCATAACATACTATGATTAATCCTGACGGAAAAAATTAGGTATTTCATAAAAGAGTATTAAAAAAATTAGTAAATTCAGGGATTAAACCATGCTACAACTATAATATTATGATTTGTTAATATTGTAAAATAAACGAACAAATTTTATCGGTATGGTCTAAGGGGAGAAAGAAATTTCTAAAAATATTATCAATTATTAGTTTGTTTTTTTCTATTTACTTAATTTTACGAAGTCATATGTTTAATTACAACTGCATATGAATAAAAAGGGAAAATAAATAGGTAAAGAATTTTAGAAACAAATAAACGTATGTGTAAAAGGAGAGTAAAAAATAAAAAACTATATAATGTAAATTTAATAAAGAAATATGTTTAAATTCTAAAGGAGTGTCGATACAAGAAGACCAAGGATGAAATAAATTACTAAATAACTACAACGAAAATTAAATACAGTATACAAGAGATGGAACACAAAAATACAATAAAAATTTGAACAAACATAAAAATAATAACTTCCCAATTAGTGACAGTAAAGAACGATTTTGTTTGTGTTAAACTATTGAGGTTTGAACTTTTTTAAAAATTTTTGGCAATTTTTGAAAAAGTTGTCTCGTGTATAATATGTGATGAGAAAAGTCTAATGGTGCAGTAGTGATGTGTTATAATATGTATATTACAATGGTACAAACATTATTAATTATTTACATGCCAAGTGATATCATTGTTAGTTACATACACAATCTCTGTTTTTATTTTTAGTACAAGATTTTCTTAATAGTCTACATTATCATCATATACACCGTAACCCACCTGCTGTACCTGCTGCCTGTACAGTGGGCTTTGCTGTTGAAGCTGTTGAAGACTCAGTTGTGACCGCTGTTGTTGTTGAACGTAAGGCTGTATTCTTTGGTCCAGGCTGAAGTCGCCTTGGCCTTGGGGTAGGGATTGGTAAAGTTGGTTTTTGTACTGACCTGTTTTATTAAAAAATTGTTATTTTTCAAATATGAAAATACTTTTTCGGTATGTGCTTTCGTATCTAGTAACAATGTGACAGACATAATAAAAAATATTATCTGTTAACAAACTAGAAACCAGATATTTCTGAAAAAAATTAAATAAAACGCTGTAATTCTGAAACTTCGTACCTGTTGCTGGATCATATATTAATTGTGAACTGTAGATCTGTCCTACAGAGGCTTCGGGCTTGCCTGTTTGGTGATGTATTGTGTTCGGTGTTGGCGATACTACGTTATTCTCTTGTTGGAATCTTTGAAATTCGGCATCAAAATCAATCTGAAAGTTGGTGTGATTTATTAATAATAGTTATTATATAAATATGGGCGCATGAGCCCAATGCGAGTGCCGCAATTCCATATTTGAAAAGAGTAACCTTATGCATGAGTTTCCTACAATATTTTTTCGACGATCGTAACGGGTTTCTTGTTCAAAATTAGAATATATATATATTGATGTATAACAAACTTACTGTCGCTTAGGAATGCATTAATATCAACTGGATTATTCAAAATCAATGCTGATTTTAGCTTGGAATAGCAAGACCATAAAGTCGGCTGATTTATCGTTCTTGAAAATACGTTACTAATAAAATAATAAACGTATTATATTCCTTTTTCTAAGCTTCTTTCGATTTTTCTGGCAATAAATTTTGTGTTGCTTCATTGCCTTTATTAATTATCTTATCTCGTCGGGAGCGCATTGAAATGAGTTTTATTCGTCGGATTTTTCAATGGCAACTTGCTTATAACATATAAGCATTTAGAGAAAAGTGAAACAATTACTCGCTGCGGTACTTTTTTTAACGCTAAATTACTTTTTTTTTACTCGTTAAAAAAATAATCAACTTTTAGAACGATCGTAGAAAAAATCCTTTACAATGGAATTCTTAGTATTTTTAAACAGAAATAGAGCTTAACCTTCGAAAGTTTTACCTCTATTTAAAATAATAAATAAACAGAATCCTGAATATAGCTAAATAACTAGATGAAACGTTGACCGTAAGAAAGAATCATTTTTCTTTTATATACTACCCAATCTATCTTCATTAGGTTTACTCTTTGAATTAACTTACATTTTTGCCTGGTGCTGCCGTCGCACCGAGTCCCTTGGGAGTATACAAGAGAGCGGGCCTAGGTGTCACAGATACTTGAAGGGGCTGAGGCCTGAAAGTTGTCGCCGGAAGCTGAGTTCTAGTGGAGGTGGTTGGGGAAGCCGTTTGATGAAGAGGTCTTGGGGTAATTGTGAGTGGTTGATATTGTTGCCTAAATATTACAATTAACATAAATACAATATCTAATGAGGCAAGCAATAATGGTATCAAAACAGCACTAAGTAAGGTTGTTTCACTCATTAGATCGGTTACCTGTAAATTGTTGATGACGGAGTACTAGACGGTAAGACTTGTGGTCTTGCATAGAGGGATTGTTCTTGAGGTTGGACGTATTGGGGTCTGGCAATGTATTGAGGTCTGCTTCTTAGTATCGGCTGAAATGATTAAATAAGTTTAGACAAGAAGTATTAACTATGCTACTATAAGAAGTGGAAATCGCTTTATTGGCCAGAGTACTAGAAACATTTAACATGCAATCGTAAGCGAAATATGTAATATTCATAAAATATTGACCTCCAGCCTGGTCAATCAGCTTATTCATAAACTTGTTTTAGCAAAAATTCCTCATCTAAGTATGAAGGGTAAGTCTTAAAAAACTTACCGTTGGAGTTGGTCTCAACAACTGTTCAGGTTCAGGTTGTTCGTCTTCTCCTTGATCGTATGTATTTTGGAACAACGTTACAGCAGGCTTAGGCGCGATGGTACTAACAGGTCTTGCGAGCGGTCTCACTGGACGGGTCGGGTAGTTAGCGGGAATGTTTTCGTTTTCGATACTTTCGTTTTCTAAAAATAATAATTGAATATTAGTTCATATATTGACAACAACCATAAATGGAATTGGATTTTTTGTTCGCATTTCCGATTTTTTACAGTATGACATTAAAGTGACTTGCCTTCTTCTTCCTCTTCTTTGGGCGCGTTCGGATCACAAGGATTACCGGATACATAAGTGAACTCTCTCTTGTTACCATCTGGATCGACGTATCCGTATTTTCCGCGGACAACACAGTCGACTCCTCTGGTTTCTTCTTTGAAGCTGCCGTCGGCTGCTTCGTAACCGAACGTAAAGGAACCGTCGTCATTTACCTTGTTGTAGTTTCTAAAATCAAAAATAATTATTGCAGTTACTCTTTCATATTGGTGAGCTCAAATGGAAATTCTTTCAAAAATTAAACGTGAAATTTTGAACATTTTGCAACATATTTTTACATCTGTAGTTAGAATATTTTAACACAATAAACAATATACATATTTTTTTCCAATTTTTATTTCGTACACTTCTCTCTACCTTATGGTTTGGACAGGTGGTGCTTTCGGCGATTCCTTAACTCTTTGAGCGTAGAGTTGTTGAGGTTTTTGTGATCCTCTAGGAATGTAGTTGTCCTGTGCACTTCTTGATGCTGCTCTGTCAGTCTGCTGGCCGTAGAGTCCATTGTACTGGTCAGCAGCAGAAACTGCAATAATAGAATTTTAGTGATCTGATAATAATAATAGGTATCACCTTCCCGAGGTTGCTTTTCCCAACGAATATAACCTCCAACGATTCAAAACCAACGTGAATCGCTTTTGCGCACACGCACCACTCCCAGAGTGCCCTAAAGGATTTTTCCTATAGTGCTTGTGTTAGATCATAAAAAAAAATACTAATATAGAATTTTAGTGATATGATCTGATACTAATAATAGGTATCACCCTCGTGAGAAAATTTTTTGATATAATTTTTATTTTTTAAATTATATTTTCGAACCCTGCTTAAATCCCTGCACACTATCGAACATATCAATGGCATGTTTGACCAAGGCCCATTATTTCTACTTTAAAATGTATTGATCTTATTATAGGCCACCCTGTATAATACCTTTAAGTCCACTTACCTAATACTAGTCTTTGTCTGTTATCATCGGCCTGTCCCTGTGGTTCCGCAGCGTAATATTGGACCGTTTCTTCTGCTTCTTCTTGAGGTAGCAGTCGTGGTTGTACTCTTATTCTTCTGGCTTGTGCTTCACATATGGTTACCGTTCCTATCACCAGGAGGGGCAGCCACTATAAAAAAAATACATAGGTTAAAATAGGTTAAATCCATGACACTCATACCCATTAACCATACAACCTGTATACTTCATCAAAGATAAAACTTACACTTTCTGAACCAGGTTAATGTTTTTTTTAATAATAAAATATGAATTTATAGCTTCAGGCAACGATAAACAATTCTAAATTTCTCGAAAATAAAAATAAACTGAACGATTTTCATTGTCGACATATTTCTTCAGGCAGTCAAGTGCACTAATGTGAAACTAACGATTTCGGTGTTGAAATTAAGATATTGAAGACTTTTTTGTAAAATATTTCTTGTCCAGCGATTGCGTTTAAATAGTACTTAGTTAGTTAGGCAAAAAGCATTCTATGAAATAAAATTATGGGTTTTAAGTTTTTCTATAATATTTTTTTAACAGAAACGATAAATCTACTGATCTAACAAGAAAATATATAATGGTTCATTTTGGATTGTTAATTATTAACTTAAATAAGGATTATACATCAAACATATTCTTAGAAGTTCTTAGTATTATTTTTAAAATATATCATTAAGAAATCCGTGTTCGTAACACTTTTTTTTACAAAAAGAAAATACATTCTCTGTTGAAACTTAAACATTTCGGATTACATTCTTACGAGCTTAGATCACGTGTTATAAACTAGAAATCATATGGAACAATCATGAAATACCGCGCCGTAGGCGTACAATTTTTAATCGGATACTACTCTAAACTGAGATAGTGAAGTCATTAATTATTTATAAAATGAAAGAATTATAAAATTAAAGAAACTTAGGAATCAAAGGGTAGATGGATTCATTTATTAATTAATCATCTAATGAACTAAGATGATTTACCTATTGTTTTTTTTATGAAGTTTTAAGAATCTTATAACAATGAATTGTTAATTAAAAATATTATAATTACCTTATTATAAGAAAACCGTCGTGCAAGGACATTGAAAGAAAAAAGCTGATTTAATGAATCAATTGTAGTTTTCATATTGAATATTGTATTTTTTTCAAGAACATGTTATACAGACATTTATCGATTAAGCCGGACTCAGAAGACTTGCCACATTGCGCCAATGGTTTACTTGTACAGTAATTGACAATTCACTTGGCAAGTATACGCCATTAACAAATATTTGCCTAGTTCGCCATTCATCTGAGCCAATAACATTAATTTGATACCTTTCATATAAACGGTGTGTCATATTGAGCTAAATGCAGTAAGTTGAAGAGCAGTTGCCAGCAAAATTTTTTTTACAGTCTGAACTCGTGATTGTTCAGCTTAGTACTCCTCGAACTTCATTATTTAAGAATTCCTTCATCTGGATGACGTCATCCTTATGCTACGACCTTCCTGAGGTCGTGTTTCCTAACGAATATAACCTCCAACGATTCAAAAGCAACGTGGATAGCTTTATGCGCACACGCCTTAAAGGATCTTTCCTATAGTGCTTGTGTTTGATCAATAAAAAAATTATATAAGAAAACAAGCACAAATAACGAATAAGAATTATTCATCATTCTTATGCAACCTATTTTTATTAACAAGATTTGTTTTGTTCTAATGTGCAAAAATGAAACTTAATAATAAGAAAGAACAACAAATTAATATATTTCCGTTATCCTTCAAAATGTAAATTTACACACATGCATATAAATATGCATGGAGCAACAATCAATTAAAAATCTATTACAAATCGTATAACCATTTCGATAATTTCATGGAGGAATAAAATCGGCAAACTAGTTTACCCATTAAATCGGTTCTTTCAACAGATCGTAGAGTCACGCGGTGAAGGACATTTCTGAAAGGCGTGGTACTTTTACTAGATTATCTAGACTAGGTAGAACACAGTTGGATATCTTATGGATGTCAAAAGGTTGAAGCTAACACATAATAAACCCTAATAACGTATTCTTTATTTATAATATATAGTTATAATAATTAGTTTGTATAATAGGAATATTTTATCCAAAGGTGACTATTTTTTTAAAGAATTGTTTAAAATAAAAGAAGTTTAATACCGTCAATAGGGGCGAAATTGATTTTATGGGGGGACTTTAATAACGGGTAATATTTTGTTCAGTAAATTTAAATATCTTCCAATTACAATCCGTCAACATTCGAACAAAAGGCCAGTCGAGGAAGTGAAGTTCCACCATTATTGTTTCATGTTTGTTATAGGTAACATTTTTATAAATATTCTATAATACTACTTCAAACGGGCGTTAAATCGACATTCTCCAAAGTTACAAAGTATTTCGTGAGTTTTTGCAAAGTTTATTAAAATATCGGTTATTTACGATGAGGTGCTTCTCACTTAACCTCACCTCGTATGAAATTTATCGCTAAATATGTTTGCTTGAAAATTATTAATTGATACATCATGTGGGGTCACTTTGATAATACTTTTGGGGTTGGATTAAAGATTAAAGACCTATTTTCACTTGTAACCAAAAGTTGTTTTTTTTATAGGGAATAAAGTTTCATTTTGATATCAATTAAAGTTATTTTTTGCTTTTGCGAAGATCATTTATTAAAACATAAATCCTTCTTCCCAAGTACACATAACATTGATAAACATATTGAGAGTGGGAGCAAATGGAATTCATTGATGACTCTTAGGTCTTAGACCCAAAGCAGTCGTTGCATAATGCAAAAAAAACAGTACCTATCAAATTCACCCCAATGTAAGGATAACTTTGAGAATGAGGTTATTATTATTTTAGAGCAAATAAACAGTTATTTGAATTTTTTTATAAGCCTGGATATCTCCATTAGGCCTAGAGCCTAGAGCATTATAAACTCCTGGACAAAATTAACGCAACATCATAAATGTCCCATATTTTTTTACGCTATTTTTTTTCTCAATTTATGATCCGATTTGAATGATTTTTTTTTTCATTGTAGGTTGATTCCTTGACAATGTCATTGTTTTCGCTGTTTATGATAAAAATTTAATTTTTGATTTATACTGGGTTTACTAGATATGCTATGTTTTTTTTTTTCGAAAATTCGCATCACCCTGTGGAGTATATTAGCAACCGAAACATATTGCAGTTGATATTAAACAGTAGGTCCATCTTTCCCCAACATTTTCTTTTTGGTTTACTTCATTATCTCTGTTATTAAAGGAGATACACCGTTTTATAGCGTAACATGTTTTTTAGACTTTAATATTCAACACATTCATTGTTAAATGTTTTCAAGTAGGTTTCAAGATTAAAATACTCGTCGAACAGTTTTTATCAGTATAGCGCATTTTATTTGACCTTTGTAACTTTAAAACACAACATCTGCTGACACATCGGTTGTAATGTCAGAAAAGTCCATAGTGTACTTGAAAACATTTAACAATGAATATGTTGAATATTAAAGTCTATAAAAACATGTTACGCTATAAAACGGTGTATCTCCTTTAATAACAGAGATAATGAAGTAAACCAAAAAGGAAAATGTGGGGGAAGGATGGACCTACTGTTTAATGTCAACTGCAATATGTTTCGGTTGCTAACATACTCCACAGGGTGATGCGAATTTTCGGAAAAAAAAATAGCATTTTTAATACACCCAGTATAAATCGAAAATTAAATTTTTATCATAAACAGCGGAAACTATGACATTGTCAAGGAACCAACCTAGAATGCAAAAAAAATCATTCAAATCAGATCATAAATTCAGGGAAAAAAATAGCATAAACAATATGGCAAATTTATGATGTTGCGTTAATTTTGTCCAGGAGTTTATTTATTTAATGCAAAACTAGGTGTAGTTTTAATGTAATTCACGAATAATTAAAAAAGCTTTTTTACCTAATACACCTTTAATTACTTTAGTTATTTATCGCCTCTATTTTAAAAATTGCTTGCCGTTTAGGTTTTCAAAAATAAATTAATTTTGCGCAATTATTAAATTCTCTTCACAAGGAATATTGTTACAATGTATACCTAGTATTTTTGTTATATAGCGTATTTTTTGTTCAATACGATAACAATGATCGTGCAAGTAACTACAATTTCACGATTCCAAATCAAATTAAATGGTGAACAAACCATTGAATTAATAGAAGGTTATAGGTATCCAACATAATGCTTGCCTGTGTAATATTTAAACAGTCGATATACAACGTTTTTTGTCCAGAAAAGGTATACGTTTTGTTTCGAATACAGAAACGTGAGTTACCTAACATATATACGCCCAAATAACTCGGTATGTAATGTTCAAAGACACGGTCTGGTGGATTTGTAGAAAGTAAGTGTATTTTCAAGAATCCTTTTTAATGGTAGTTAATTTATAAGATATAGGATGATCTTAATAATATCTATCAATCCCTTCCAAATATTGTCTCTAACAGTCTCAGATATTTTTAATAGTGTTTTATATTGGACTTTTTGCTTATTTGAAGCAAAACAAAGCACATTTTAAATTTCCTCTTCTTGCCATGCACACAAGGATTGTAGTCACGTAAAGATTACTTTTCGAAATCTTTTTAGATCTTAACGTCGGCCTGTCTGTCTGTCTATGTATTTTACACGTTTTTTTATGATGAAACACCAACACTATAGGAAAAATCTTTTAAGGCACTCTAGGTGGTGGGTGTGCGAATTCTTGAACCGTTGGACGTTGGGAAACATGGCCTCAGAAAGGTCGTTCCACAAGAATGACGTCCTCCGGATGAAAGAATTCTTAGGTATTGACTTTCGAGGAGTACTAAGCTTAACCACATATGGATGGACAGCAAGATCCGTCGTGTATCTCTGCTATTCATCGCTCTAGGTGGAATACATATAATAGTGAAGTTAAATTACCTAAGAACGGAAACTCACATAGTTTTTACCCAGAGGAAAGATACTAATTGATATTTTACTGAAAGCATAAATAATAAACGGTAACTACTACCGCCCTCTAATTTATAATTTCCCTATTTCCCTCCAAACACAAATTACTTTTACTAATCTAGTTTAATTAGATTATTAGACACTTAATAAAGGAAAATGAAAGCATTCAATATGTGGATATGAAGTACTAGATAGTTTACGTAATTTAAACGATATTTTGCAGCCATAACTGCAATAGAAAATTGCAGATGGATGTTTGAAGTAATATAAGGAAGTCTTTAAAAGTAGTGGTTATACAATGACGGGAAAATTTAAGTAACACCATTTTGTGAGAAAAATGATAAGAAAACTAAAGCTATTGTACAATTCAGGGTTGATTAATGAACAATGGGCAACATATCAGATCTTCCATATTTATCACGACTTTTCAAAAATAACGCTATCAACCCTACTTTTTATTTAAAATATTAGGGGTTTGTTCGAGCTCTCCCCTACTAGGAGGTTGCACATGTAAGCAAGTGTACCCCATGCGCCCATAAGTAAAATTATTGTAAATCCATCTGTATTTATTGTTTTGGAAAACCCAGTTTAACTTTCAAAAATATAAATTATTACTTCTTCAATAAACTGAAGGTCATACTGCATTGAGTACCTAGTATTTATTTCTGAAACGTTCTAATTCTAAACCTACAAAAAAGGCTATTGTAGTACCCGCAATATGTACTTTGTTAATTGATGGGCGTTTCTAGTTTTTTTTCAGATCATGGAAATAATATAAATAATAATATCCTACTTCTACGTGTATTTTAACAAGAAATTGAAATTATTAATGCTTCACCTTGATCTTTCTCTTAAAGTAACCGCAAAATTTAACCGAAGCTTTATTTATCTTCGTGACTGTAACCGGTAGATTAATTAGTTTGATTGAATAAATTGTACCAAAAAAATATATCTTCGTTTATTTGTAGTCTTTTACAATCAAAACAACACGTCAATGTCAGAAAAATACGGAGTTGAAACTAAAAATTTGTTTGAATATTGTTACAAAACTGTAAAAGATGCCAATCTTCTTAATGATATTTTGACGTAGCTAACGCAAAAAACATGTCAAAGGTGAAATTACCTTACTTTGTGACTAACACAGTTAAAGATTTTTTTCTACGTCTATAACAGTCCCACAAATCACATTACCCGTGATATGCCGAGACCGTCAATGTTTTCAATTAAGTTTTATGCAAGTCGGCTGTGCATTCCATCTGGTCGCCTTGACAACGCAAATGTCAAGAAATTTTAAACGTCAACATTTTAACTTGTATATTTTTGGCAAAAGTTAGTGACTACGATATTCAGAGTGAGGAACGCCAAGGGAAATTACATTACAAGCTGCTTCCACAGCAAATAACTTATAACTAGAAAAATCCAGGAAGTGGCATGAAGTGTATTGACTGATGTACTGATAACCATGTGAGTATCGAATGAAAATGTTTTATTAGCATATTTCGATAATTTAACATAAAAGTAAATATGAAATCGTAGAAAAAGTATAGTACACAATTAGCGTGGTTAGCCTATTACATACGATTTCGAAACTACCAGCTACGAGCGTAGCGAAAGAAAGTCTTACCACTCTTGGTATGTAATATATTATAAAAATTAGGGAAAATTTAGTAAAGGTATGAGTCTTTTTATTTCATAACAATACAGGACGATGTGCGTCTACGGTTTTTTACTTTACACAAACTGTAGTTTGTTGATAACAATATAATACTATTAAACATAGAAAATGTTTTGCTGCTAGAATGCTTTTTGACTAGATAATTAAAATACAAATATTATTTTATATTTAAATAAGTATTCTATCATATAAAAGTATAATGTAAGAAGCAAAAACCTCATTTCGCACAACATAAAAGTCTTGTAACTTAATAACATGTCAAAATACTTCGCACAGTTTTATTGTTACTTTGACAAAAACATCTTGTTTAGAATTGTGTAAAGTAACATTAAAACATAATAGATACATTTTGTGAACAATGGAAACATTATATTAATTTTAAGAGGCGTTTTATCAAGTTGCGCCATATCGGTTACAATGACAAATGCAGCTGTTGATTAAAATTTTCAAAAAAAGTCGCTAAACTACGTCTTGTGGTGTGGCAAACGACTATTTTTTAACCATCTTTAAATAAGGACATTTTAAATTTTATGTGTGCAATCAACGAAAAAGTATGCTATCATCAGTGGCGGTTCTTCCACAGGAGCACATGCGCACGTGCACCCCCAAAACAAAACGAATAAAAAATATTAATTTATATTCATTGAGTATTATTTATCGTATAAAGTCCGACCCTCCCTAATATTTTATCGTACCGTCAAACTAAAAAGATCCGACCCTCCCTAATATCTTATCATCGCGTCAAACCAAACTGTATAGATCCGGCAACCGTGCCTCGGTCGAGGTAAATGACGATTGACAATTATGACGAGACTTGCTCGCACGTATGATTAAGTAGTGCAGTTTATCTGTAGTAACAGGTGGTTGGGGGCAGCGGGGGATAGCGGGGCTATGGCGATTTAACATGGAAATGCGCTCGTGCATCTAGTTAGAAATTCGAGCGTGTATGTTTTAATATTTTAATATTATATATTTATTAAGTTAAAATGAATAGTTGACGGTGGACTATTTAAGAAATCACTTTAGCTTTTTGAGTTTGGAGCAAAAAATTGAAGTGAAGAATGTGGGAACACCTAAACCCGAAATTAATTTAACGCAGACCACAAAGGGTAGATCTAGGGACTTTATTAGAAAGTTTAAAAATGAAATATATGAAAAAAAATTTATAGAGGGTATTTCAAACTTAATGAGGCTGTTATTAATCAATTTTCTACAATTAAGAATCGAAGAATCGACTTTACGTTTAAGCACTATTGTGTAGGGCCGATAAATGTTGTGTATTTCGATAAATGATACTCGATATGATTTTAAACCATTTTATTTAAGGATTTAAACTAAAAAACACTGAAAATATGAAGAATGCCAAGTTGTCAGTCTCGTGGCTCGATTCGTTCTCGTCATAAAACAGTTAACTATTTTTCTCGTCTTGGTTGCGCCGAATGACGTAGCTGTAGATGGCGTAGTGGTATTAGACATCATTCGGTTTCCTTCATAACTCGTAGATGGCGGTAGTAGTATTGGACACCAGTCGGTTTGCTTGATAGCTCGTAGATGGCTTTAGTAGTATTAGTAGTGGACTGTATAAATATTGTCACGAGGGTTGCACGCGACGACGTTAAGATCCGACAGCTATACACACTAAGAAAACCTTTCTTAATTTCCAAAAGTTATATTTCCTTGTGTAAAATTAAAAAATAAATAAAAATATTTTTTACCTAATGCATTTTCTTATTACTTTTTTTCTTTCTACATTTGAAACGCCTAGAAAGTAATTGTTTGGTCGTTACACAAAAATAAAATTTTAAAAATAATTTCACCATACTTGTGAACCCCGTATATCATAGGTCACGAGCCGCCACTGGCTATCATTAACAAGTACATTGATGCAGTGAACCTTATTGTTAGAAATTGCTAGAATTTACTGCAGATTTAAAAAATTTATGATTTTTTTATTAACCACTGACCCTAGTCTACCATGTACGTAAGTTGTATACATATTATTTTTAACCTTGCAAATATTTATTTCCGAAGAATATAAGTGCGTAAAAAGAATACAAGTACAATAATTAATAAAAATAACTTGACTTAACAGGAGATCTTTAATGCTAGGGTGTGTCCGAAATTCATGACTTGCGAACATACATATCTTTCTAGGTATTCCACATATCTACATAACGTCATTAATTATATATTTTAATGTATATTAGGTCTAAGGTTAATTGGAAAATACTAATTTTAATTTAAACAACTAACCAGCGCCATATAGGTTATGTTACATAAGTAATTCATTCATTCATTCATTCGTTAAATAGATTGCAATGATATGAAATTCTTTTCATATTACCAGATGTACAGGAATACGATTTAATTATACCTAACTAAAAGAACCATATTTGCGCCCTGAACCCTTTGCTTAAATTTTGATATCTATAGGAAAGATAATAGAGCGATAAATAATTGGCATAAATTCCAAGAATGTTTCGTTTCGCGTCGTCGTCGTTTCAAAAATGAATTGAATTCCGGGTAAATTCGGCGTTCGACTGCAAAAATAGGTTGTCAGATTTTCATCTTGTTTCGTCGTTCTTTGGCTGTCGAAATTCAAACTCCGTTGAATAAAAACGACAGCAGTGTTGTTATTTCTTTAAATATTTTGACATGTTATATAATAATTTTTTTTAACTGGAAATAGATATCGTGTCATGATTGTACTCCACTGTTAGGAATTGAGTGAAACAAACCCGAACAGAAATATTATATAATGTCGTCGATACGTCGCAATAAAATGTAGGTTATCGCAAAAATAAAACCGTTTGGCGGAATTATTTATTTGCATCAAATTAATATAATTTTGCCATTCTCCCAATTTACTATATCCAAAATTAGCATGATAGAGAATCTGAACTCCTTGCCAGCATAATAAAATAATCACCTTGAGTTTGATTAATAATCTCCATAAACACCTTTTTATTGGGTTACGGTGCAATTTGGTATACCTACTACTACCATGAGTTCTACCTACTAATTATCTGATTTAAAAGTTTAAAACGGATTTTACTACCTACCTACCTACATTAATATCATTTTATTGTTTCTAGTTCATTATGAAAAATATTTTGCAGAGGATATGCATCATTATGGCGATGTAGGAAGCTAATGCAACGTGAAACGTTATATTAGTAAAACATTAGGCTTGGCTTCTGATCTGATGATGATGATCTAGTTGATATTTTATTCTCTGATCGAATTCCAATGCAAATAGAAATTCTCTCTTAAAATAAAATGATTTTTGCGAGCAATATAAGCGCCGGCGCTGGTCCGTGGCCCAATATCAGGTCAACTAATTTCAAAATTAACTTCTTAACATAAGTTTTTAAGTATTTTAAGAGCGCGAAAACATATTCAATCACAGTTATTAAATATTTACTGTTGTTTTATTTCTATTAGTTTCAGAGAATATTAAATGACTCATTACAGAATAATTTTCCGGTCTCAACTGGTCAACAGGCTAGTAATACTTTAAATGCAACATAATCATTTTGTTTTCAGAACCATAAAAAATTAACAAAAACAAACTAGATACAACTACAGTTAAATACCAAATAATAACAACAAAAAACCAAAATGCACATAAAAATATAACCAACACATTTTGCACGATGCTCATGCTACACAGGGCATCGAAGAACTGAGATGAAATAAAAATAATTCAGTTTCTCAAGAACACTTACTGAATCCTTATTCAAAAGGGAGCCGGTTTGTTCTCTTCAGGGTTTCTATTTCTATTGAAATTCAATCAGAGAATAGAACATTATACTTCTCTAGATTTTAATTTTTTGATATTCCCTAGTTACTTTCGATTTTATTCGATATTTTTCCATTTACTTGATTTAAGAAGAAAATATTAAGCGCCAAAACTATGCTGCTGCTTCTAAATAAAACAGATAATTCATTTTTTACTTCCCACTTATGTTACCACTAAAATATGTTAAGCTTTGACCCACATAAGATTAAATTCGGAAAAAAGGACCTGCAATTCGACCAGCTGGTTCTTAAGCTCCTCGGCTTTACCAGCGGTTGCATAATGGCCCGTTGCAATATCAAAGGTCAGTAGTTCGATTTCTGCAGCCGAACAATGGCCAAGTAATGGCACATGTTCTCACGAGTTTTATGCCGAACATGATTAAATAATTACATTATTACGACATTTTTTTGAATTTATATGGCTTTTTAGCCAGTTTTTCGGTCAAATGAAGTGGTCACCTTGTCCCGCTCCGCCTTGCCTAACTACGGTATTATCATTTAAAGCGAAAAAATAATTGAAAAATTGTTGTGGCATTCGGAGAAACCGGCCTAGAAAATTAAATAATTTTATTTCAGCCAAATATATAAAGTTTATGAAAGAAAGAATCTCTGTATGTCTGATATATAAAAGTCTACAGAAACCTCTATATTGACGTCGCTTGGTAATTATTAATATTACAATTTCTTAATTAGTGTTAAATAACATTATAAATATAAAAATAAATTACGAAGATGATATTTATTTTAAAACACCCATTACTATCTACTTACTTCTCCGGTCATTGTATCCCAATTAAGCATACGCGACGATTTTGATATAATTACAAATAAATTATATAAAATTTAATAGAAAGTACTTAAGACTGAAACATGGTATTATGTTATTACGTTAAATATCGTTTAAAATATGGAAAGTGCATCTGGATTCCGTAATTTTATTTTCCTTCTTAAATGGAATTTTAATTCGTAATTCAACATGGACATGTGATAGAACTTGATAAATTCGTTCGCTTTCTTCTTATTTACCAAGAACATATTGTATACACTGACGGCTAAAAAATAAATATAGCGTCTAATCGCGACAGCTGTGTGTGTGTGTTCCAGTGCAGTGGTGGCATTTTTCTTTCGGAACCTCACAAGCCATGAACCGACAATGTTTACTACCAATTTTCGGCCTAAAATTTGTCAGACACGAATTATTGCACTATAAAATCTTGCACAAATTGACTTGAAATTCAGGGATTTGGTTTTTTTAACGCTGGAACACCTCAATTAGTATTCTTAGGTGCGCATTTTTTAAGGTAAAAAAGGGTACATAGGGTGGCCCGGATGGGAGATATTACGTCATCTAAGATTTTTTAAAATGGAGTACCCTGTATACTGTGTGGTATGGGTAAACAAAATAAGTCTGAAGAAACTATACAATCTGTAAACGAATTTCGAAAATTAAAATCAATGGGAATGAAATAAAGCTTGATTTTTTCAGGCGCGCATCTAATCTAATTATTGAAAAAAAAATTATTTAAAGTATTGTTTATCAATGGAATATGCTTGATCGATTCTTCAGTTCAATAAGTTTATTCTTTTTATTTTTTTTTATTCCTTTGTCCCAAGCGAAACCCGCAAAACTAATTTGGTGTCGACCTTGTAAGGTCTGCCTGATATAGTTTCCTACATCCTAGTCTACAATTAGTTCTTGTTGAGTAACTATGAAAGTAAAATCGATACAACACGGAATTCTTATAACAGTTAAATACTGCTTATATCTCTTAACTTAACCTACAAATATTCTTATTCTTGCTATTTCCTAATTTGTTTAAAGAAGCAAGTTTAACCGAAACATACAGAAACTAAATAAAGAAAAGTAAACAAACAGCCCATCGAGCAAATGCGCAGACTCTAAATCCACAATTCAGTACCAGTACACGGATTGTTATGTCGGTTGCAAATCAGTAGGCAATCGATACATTTTGCTCTAAGACACCCAATTTTTGGTCAACGGCCACAGATCTTGCTTCTGTGAACACGCTGTTAAAACGCTACCCTGTCCATTTATTTTGTCAAATTGAATAAGCAGAGTTAGATAATAATTCAAGTATGCATGTTCTAAAAGTGAAACATTTGTAACATACTTTTACTAATTAAGATCAAATTAAAACAGTTTTATGTAACTCTCGGATACGGTAAAGCCAAGACTATTTAATGAATATTAACAAATTTAATGCAATTATCATTCCGCAGGTTGAAGTCGTGACCAATTAAATCATTTTTAGTTTAAATTCATTACCATGCAATCTACTATATTTGTATCCAATATGAACTCAATAAATGAAGATATAATTTCTTTCCGCCTTTATTGAGCCACCTTATAGAGATGTATGAAACTTTGTTTATTTGTAATTAATTGAAAACAAATGAAAATCGGATGACGTATAAGTTTTTACATTATTTTCACTTGTACAATACACCCCTGGACATTGGTCCGTGACTCCGGACTCGAATATATTCTGTGCTATAAAGTGATAGGTTTTTTAAATATGTAATTATTTTATTGATCTTAGAAGTTGATTAACTTTTATTAACACTTAACTTAATGAAGCTTAAACAATAAATAAAACGAAATATTAGAGTGGCTGCGAAATTACCAAATTGTGGGGTTACATAAAATTGCATTTAACATATTATGTAGATTAGGATTGAATATATGATATAATAAGAATACATTTGTATTTCAGTTTCAGTTTAAAATGCACATGACAAATATTTTTTTCTTTTAATTTTTAATCCTCCCAACTTCCACAAATTAAAAAAAAAACGTTTTGTGTATGCAAATTGGTCGCTTTGCAGTGTTTAAATTAATAAATTCGAAAAATATTGTGTTTCTTCAAAAAATATTCAAAATTGCTACCAGATTTTAAAAACGATTTATGCAAAATATTCGACTCATGTTTTTTAATAAAGTAGTCTTTATAAAATACTTAAGTAATTAAATTGCAATCAAAATATAAATTATTAATAAGGAAAGATATTTAAGAACACATACACAACATGTTCACAAACCATATCAAAAATGAATGTAATATTGTGCATTTTAAATAAAACTTCTATGTCCGTAATACATTGCTAAATTTTTCGCCAAAAAAATATTGGCAACAATAAAACAACAATTTCTCGTATGATGAAACAACATAACAGAAAATCGTTGAAGGGTAAATTTTAATTAGCCGTTATAAAGTTAGGAATTTAATAAAATTTTAATTAGTACGGTTAAATGTGTGTTATAATTTAATTAAGATATATAAAAATCTTCATTAAGGGGGTAATGTAGCAGAAAAGATAGGATCTCAAAATTAAAATTATTGGTATTACTTTTGTTACATTGATGTAATTTAACTGCTATTCTAATATAAGTCTTATAATTATAATAAAACAAGATAAAGGTGAAGTGCTACTCTAGCTCAAGCAATATCTAAGTGTCATATAATAATTTTCTACCATAATTTTTTTCAGATTTAAAACGAACATAAAATTTTTAACATTTTGTTACTGAATCTCATAAAATTTGAATTCCCGCAAATGAAAATAAACTTATTGCCAAATGCTCCCCGAACCCTTATCGCCGCCACTGGGCACATAACTTTGTGAAATACTGCATTTAGTGTACTTATAAAAGAATTATAATAAAGTCTAAAATAACGACTTAACAAACAAAAGTTTCTAAACAGAATTACCAAATAAATTAGTACGTGATCATTACCTATACTTTGGCTTTCTTTTCGTGATTTTGCATTTAAATTCTACTTACAGATATAATTTTAATATTACAGAAATAACGGTTATAGATAATGTACCGATAATTCATGATAAACTAATTATACGTAGATATTTCATAAATATCTGTAATCGTGCGTCAACGATATGAGGAAAAATAATTGTAACACTGTTATTACATGGTACTCGTACTTTATTAAAATAATAATAAAAACACTTTCTCTAGGCGATTGTCTGTCTTCTGGTAATGTAATATGTGAAGATTTTTGTTATAAAAAAATATTATAGGCAGGAAGACAATAGAAGTGAAATGCCATGTATGCATTTGTATAAATCATTTTTTTTTAGTAATTTATTTTTAGTTAAATTAGTTATTTGGTGCGTATTCCGTTCCTAGTGGCGTAGCAATGAGGAGAGAGCAATACGGGTAACTTCTCTACTGCGCAAGAGCTGAAACCGCAATAAAGTTTAGATATCAGGAGCGAACAAACCTACCCTTAAGAGGATTCCGTAGCTCGCGCATTTTTAGTTTTAATGATAACTTTCTAGCAATTCTGTTCTGATGTTAGAAAGAGGGAGGATCAGTGGGTGACTGAGATGGACCATTGATTGCTCTTAGAATTAGACAAAAATTTGAAACTTTTCAAAAATTCTTTGGGGTTGTGTTGTTTAGGATTAATTAAAGAACATTATAAAGTCAATATATTGTAGCTAAATTAAAAAATAAATGATTTTAAAAAATATATATGTTACGGTTAAGTGTTTACTTGGCTAGTTTATAGACTATAGCTGGATAGAGTATAAAAAACAATCCAAAGGTCTGGTTATTTTGATATTTCTACTAAAATTCCATGAAGATTTATAGTATTTATAATTAACTTTTAAACATTTATTTCAAATGGTTAACTTGTCCTGGGCTACATTCTTAGAGAAAACGTATATTCATCCATCCCCAAAACATTTATTTCATATTAATGTTCGTCTGCGCCTCTAATTGTATTACCTCCTAGTCCAATCAATGAATCCCTCAGGTTTCCATTAGATTGTTTATTTCAATAAGACAGGTATCCATTCAGTGAGCTCAAAGTTCCATATTATTGTCAAGGAAGATAGAACAGAAAACAATTTCAATAATTCTAATTCTGAATTTTATCCTACGAAGCTATTTTTTCCTTAACGAGCGATGAGTACGGCGACTAATGGAAAAAATATTTTCAAGCAAAGGTAACAACAATAAAAAAACAGATTTTAAAAATTTTAATTAAAAATAATACTAGAACCTGTACCTTGTATACAATCCAGAGTAAATAGGGTTTACAAACATGGTTTGCGACCACCGTCAACGAGAATGACACATAAAATCAACATAGGAACATAAAAAAATGGATATGGCAGTCAATCTGACGATACTAAAATATCATTGTCAATATTTCCTATCCTCTCCAAACGTGTTCCTTGGTACGACATAGTTCGTGCCTAAAGATTGTATCCCTTATCATTTTTAATATTATTAAAATATGAGAACTAAGATTCTGATAAAAGTAAAAGAAATTATTGTGATGAAATCTAGCGATAAAGAAGAAACGTGTACTGTACTTATTTCACAAAGATGAGCAGATAAAAATCACTTGGCTTGTTTAGTTTTTTTCCCAAAAAGAAGTAGAGTAGGTTAGCACGAAATATAAAACAATTAGTGTAACAGGTATCCCAAAAACAACTAAAAACGAGCAGTTAATAGTTGGATGTATGTCTTGAACTTTTACCGGGACTGGTAATGATATGATGGCGAATTAAAAATATAACAGAACTACTTGTTAACCGAGTTGAATCGTGGTTACAATGTAATGTATGTCGGTAAAAGGTTAAATGTTTCCGTAAAAATTACTACAACATAAGAAGAAACTGGTGAAATATTTACCAAGTAATAACAATTTATTTGCCGTATATACACTACAATAAAAAGCACATTGAATGATAAAATTAAATAATATTTATCAGGGATTTGCCACTGATGGCTTCAACTGAATTGCGGAAAGCTGTACGTATCAATTTATTTATTATTAAAATGAATAATCTAAAAATGTATAAAATTAATTGTTGTTTTCCATCAATTATTTATGCAAATTGTCCTTGGATTTAAAGGAAAATGGCTGGAAGTAGCAAAGATTTAAATCGTTTTCGCCGCTATGGAATATGAATAAGTGATATAAATCATCATATGCACATCCATTGAAAAATATTAATGTATGTGTGATAATATTAGCTATTTGTTTGTTTTATTATTATAAATAATTTCACAATCGAACAAAATACGGTAATATTACAACTGGTAAATTTAACACCTTATTTATTAAATATCTTAGAACACGTTTAAAATTTCATACATGTAATTTCAAGGAAATTATGCTCGGCCCGAACTCGCATTTAAGCAACAGTTATCAACGAGACAAGCGTTGTGATCTGGCATCAGTGTTACCATAGGGACCTACACTTCTTAACTGAAAACAAATCGTCGGTCTCCTCACGTAGTGGCGTAACTGCCGAAACTGAAAACTAACCACGGTCAGAACGAGGGCGATAGCATCTTTATATTCCATCGCAACTATACCCTGTCATAAAATGATCTAGAACCAAAAAACCTTATGATGTAATACCGATGAGTTCTAAAGACTTTTTGGATTTCAAATCATTTTCCAAAGAGCTGAGGATTTTATCGGTTGGAGAAAGAGACTCGAATAAACCTATGAAATGGACGGATATAATGAGTTTGATGGTTAAAAAAGAGGAACCAATGTCAATTTTCTTCAAATACAGCCATAACTACAATTTTTATGATAAAATCGTTCTCAAACAACGTGTAGCTCTTTCGAATGTTACTCTGAAAAATTTCAAAACAGAAATATGGCGATTTAACATCTCTTTGTAAGGGAAAAACTCCTGTTGTTCGCATACCCGAATTGCAGGAGTTCTTTTTGTGTTTACCTCATGAAAATTAGGTTTACCAATGATTTGTGTTTTAACTTTTAAGACTTTTTCAAATTTGGATAAAAATATAAATAATAAGAATTCTTATTATATTTTTGTACCTATTATTTTTGTATTAAGAGTGTAAATTGTCACTGTTTAAATAAAAGCAATTATTTTTGTTCACATAATAACGTTTTTTACAAATATTTTTGAAAAATCTATTTTGGCGTAACAGAAAATCTCAAAAAAATAGTGTCAGGTAGCGGCGTAACTGATTAAAACATTTTGTTTTGCAAAACGTGAAAAAATTGCACATTCTTAACAGTGCCTATATAAAGCTGAACTACTGAGCAATTAACTACCAAAACATATTTTTTCCACTCTCCTGAACAATTTATAAAAATGTTAGTTACGCCACTACGTGCGAAGACCGACGAAATCTGTATGATGCGGCTGCATATATGGTGAAGGGCTTTTAACCTAATTATTTAGTCATTCGATAAAAAGAAAATATATAGACTTCCTCTATGACATCGACAACCTACATATTTTATAATTTCGGTAGTTTTAAAAAATGACATTTTCACAGATTAGAGCGGTGCATCTAAAAAAAAACTTGTTTTCTCCTTCTAATCTTAGTTTCAGAAGTATAATTTTTAACCAAGTATAAGCAATAACGTTATTATTGCTTCAAGCGTAGATTAGGTACGTATTATTGTTTTTTTTCGCATTGAGAAATTAAAATGATATTAATAATACTAATGATGGATTTGCCTAATATGGAAACAAATAATTGTGCGTAAACAATGGATGGATTACCAATCAGACTTTCCAATCAACAAGACATGCTTAATTATCAAGAATATTAAGTAGGTAGTAAATAGAAAAATGTATTTGAATAATTTAATTTACCATTTTGTATATTTAGGCTGAACGTTGTCATCAGATTGGCAAGAATCTTCAGGATAAACAAAAATACATTTTTCTTTCCTTTTTTTCATTCTAAACATTTAATTTACTTTTCAGTTTCTTCCAAAACAAAATTGCATTCATTTTTCTCAGTTTGTAAGTCGTTTAAGGTGCGACAAAAAGGTCCATTCACAATCCGAATAGAAAAATTGTTAGACTGTGAACGGGATCTTCCTGACACCTTCGTCACAGTTTAAAATAGGAAATAACTTGCCTTTTCCATTAATAAATAATTGGCACCAATTATTCAAGGAACGTTTTATATAGAGATAATAACGCCCCCCCCCTTTTACTCCCTTCCATTTAAATTTTTTACATACATTATGAATAATTGGTTTCCCGCCGCAGAAACTCCCAAAACGGCATACTTCATGTCATTTTCCATATATAATGGTCGTCCATTTCAGCCCCTATGACTCCCCCTCCTTTATTTTTTAACCGTAATCGGTATGCAGTTGTGAGAAAAAATGAATTTAATTTCCAAAAAAAGGAATTTAATAAATTTAAAAAAGAATCCAGCAAGGAAATTTTAAAATAAAATATTCATATATATTTTCCATGAAAGAAACTTTTCTGCTTAGTTCTCCACTTCCATTGCCATAAATTTAAGCTATTTCGAATATTTTTACGAATTATATAACCTATAAAACTTTCTGTCAAAATGACATAATATAATGGATAAATAGTACTAACGATCTAACAAAAATTATACATATTTATTAATCTAAAGTATTTTTAAATATATTTTGAAAGTTAAACTAATATTTTAAAAATTTGTTATATATTAGATAATTCAATAGAACTAATAATAAACATGTTTCAATTATTTAAGCCAAGTTAATTAACTTTAAATAAAATTAACAATAAAACTAAGTACTCACTGTAATAATAAGACGCATTGTTCCAACTTCTTGCACTAAATCCAAACAAAAACTGCACTAGAACCGTCTCGCGAACTATACAACGCACGTTCACTATCCTAGTATACTACTCTTGTATACTATAGTTGTTTTGCTTGCGCGCTACCTCGCAAATAATGTAATATGTAACAGTGAGAGTAACATTCAATGTCTTGCGGTACCAATGCTTGGTTCTCTTTATAACCTCTGTTGGGCGGTGGTGGTTATGCTTTTGCGAACTATGCATATAATCTGAATCATTTGTTATTTTTTTTTAAATATCGTTAAGTACTATAATCTATTATTAAAAGGCCAAAAAGCAAATAGCTTGGACATAGCTGTTTACTGGTATAAATCTTTAAACTTGATGTATGGTTATGAGGATTTTCGGATATGATAAGGTTAAGGTTAACTGTTTAGTAAAATGAAGCGGATCTACGATTTGGTCGAGATATACTACACATGTACAATCCGGACCAATGAAATTACGCCCATTTGTCCGGGTATATTAAAAAATGTATTTATTTTTTTCTTCCGGTTGTTTCATCCACTTAAACTTTTGCAATATTTTTTACGGGCTCATAAACTATCATAAACTTTCATAATTATCATTAAATATATTTTTTTTTTACATGTGCCCCGAAAGTGCCCCTTTTCATGCATGTTCTCTTCACCGAAAGTGGCGTTTTCCAAGGGAGCGGGCGGAAAGTATCGAAGCGGGCGGGGAAGATTTTTCCCGCCCGCTTCGAGTCACCATGTGCTCATAAATAAATAAAACCAGAATTGTCGGTGCGGGATTTGAACCCGCGACCCTCAGATCGCCAGGCGGACACTCTACCCACCGAGCCATACTACAAGCGATAATAAATAGCGGGTTATATATAAATTAAATTGGCAGTTAATTTTTCAAAGATGTTTTAGAAAAATGTCTGAAGAATTTCTTTATTTACATGACCTCAAAGACTCGGGCACTTGTAAAAAAATAAATAAAACCGGAGATGCCGAGTGCGGGATTTGAACCCGCGACTCTCAGATCACAAGGCGTACGATATACCACTAGGCCACCGAGCCTATTTGTCAAAAATAATAAATAGATATTTACATTCTCCATGCGCGAGTGTTTTCATGTCATGTAGACAGGAAAACTGTCTGAAGTATTTCTTTATTTATTTGGCATCAAAGCTTCGGAGTACTTGTAAAAAAAATACGGTACATATCTCGGGCCGTCGGAGGCTTTTCGGCCCTTGATACGTAATGTACTATTACATACAGTTTGTAAATAATTTTTGACTACGATATATCAATGCATTGTTGCCTACTTACAGTTTTCAATTCGATATTAAAAAACTAAGACCTTATTTTGACAATCATATGCGACAAAACAATTAATGTGTCTTTCGAACAAAAGGTTTCTTGTGATATAACTGGTTTGTTTATGTAATAAATCTAGATCAGTGGAAAGGATATCTACGTGACCAGGGTTTTGTCTGAATAAATACTATTAGTGGTTTGGTATATAAGGACCACCCACAATTTGAATAGTATTGTTTTATTGTACTAGGTATGTATTTTGGTTTGTCAGCTCAACTAAAAAGCACATCATAGAAATTTGAATATTTTTGAACATAGTTTCTTTATTTCAAATCAAATACGTGATATATTTTTCATAAAAAAGGTAGATATTATAATTTTTTTTAAAACGTAAATCACTTTTGATGTTTAAATGGTAAAATAAAAGTTTTTTAAGGTAATAACGATAACATAGTATGAAAGAGATAATCAAGCAGATTGAATCCCTTTCCCTTTTGAATCCTTTTAGTTATTACAAAACTATATATTAACAATAGTTGTTTTGATTGATTTTTAGTTTATTAACCGAATTATTTTTGAAATGTAATTACACTCTAACAAATGATTAAAGGGATGATAACTTATTGGCCAAGTAGTACTTAAGATATTCCCCTCTATAACAGCAAACCTGAGAAAGCAAGATACTATTTGCATAGGGAGATTAAATGTTTTTGGCAATAAAATTATATTGATTTTTCATATTACACCACAGTTTAAAACGATTAGGAAAATTTCTCTTTTAAATATAAATAGGTATGTATAATTAATATATATCTTCGTTATAAAAATACACTAGTACTATGATTTTAATACAGCAATGACTAACCATTGTGAATTCATGTAAAAATAGTGAAATTTGATTGTTCTAAAGTAATAGAATTTAAACAACTATTTTACGTTTAATAATTAGTTGTAAACAATTTATGTAATGTAATATTATATAAAATATAACTAGTTTAACTTTTCTTGTTCAGATCAGGTAAACATATTGCGTTTTAAAGGTAGATTTGCTTTGAATTATCACATGACAACAAACAAACCACATTTCTTGAGCAATAAACAAAACTGTATAACAGACGGAAAATATCAAGTTCCGACTAAAACAGTGCTTTAAAAACAAGCTTAATTTTCTTTCTTCCCAGGTAGAACTACTACTTATGTGTTTTTGAGTATTAGGTATATATGTAAATGTATGTCATGCGACATCTTTTATTATGGCACGCGATATCAACAAGTTTATGTAATTACTACTATATTAATTTAAAAAATATTATTTCATAATTTAAATTTGTTCCATATCAATACAAAGGGCTTACTACTGTATTGGCAACTGTCACAAAATAAATAATCCGAACAAACCTGTATCTGTATATAAAAAAAAATCTTACTAAAAGAATGCTAAGTACTGCTGTCCTTTCTTTAAAAACGGCTTACAATGAAACATCAAAAAGGCATTCTTTTGTAAATTTATCTCCGACTATAGGTGATTAATTTTACTCTCCCAACCAACATGCAAAATTTACTTTCAAGAACAAACGGCAATTAGCACTTATTTTCCTATTCAACGAAAATTCCCAGAGCCTTGATAAAAATTCATAAAAAAAAATTTCACACAATACTTATATCCCACCTTATCAATTAAAAAATAGAAAGTGAGATTTTATAAATAACTTCATTTCAAGACATTAATTATCGTATTTTTGATTGTTCAATTTCAGCAGTGTCGGACTAGAAGTCTAAAGCACTACCACCATACATAAAAAATTATGGTAAAAAACCTATGTAAGGTTACATAGTCAGTGTCGTTTTCATGTCACTCATCGTCTCATTATTGGCCCTACGATCGATTTCACTCGAACTAGTTATACAAGCTCTCTTAGTGCAAATGATATTAATTACAGCAGATAGTATCTCTTACCTTTCTGTAGAGGAAGTGATACGCTACAAAATAAGTTATTAATATTTTTGTAGTAGCAAGATACTGAGCATAAAACTTTTCGCACAGTTGCTGGCTACACCTTTTAAAAATAAAAGAATATATTTTCCCGCGGGCCCAGTCCGACTCTGACAATATTAATTGTTGTTTCTCATTGTCTAATTTGAGACAATCATCGTCAAACTACAATTCTGATTAATTGTTATGTTTATATGTAACGGAAAAAGTTTTTGTTTTTATTAACTCTTGCGTTTAAAATCTTGAATTAAACATGCAACTGAAGGAGAATAATAGTATTTCGTAAGAAATGTCTATCAAACCGTAAGATGAAATGTAGAAAAACATTCTTCAAAGATTTTGCAATCATGTTAAACGAATATTTATTCCTGCAAAAACAACAATATACGGAATAATCATGTAAGGGGTTATTTTTTTAAACGGACAAAATGGGTAATTTTTATAATTTGTTTTTGCCAGATTACCAGGACTCGCCCTGATATCTAAAAGTTTCGATCTACACGGGTTCCACTGGAGTTCATCCCTGAAATGTTGCAGATTATTTGAAAATAAAAATTTTTATGATCAAATACTAGTACTATAGGAAAAATCGTTTAAGGCACTCAGGGAGTGATTCTTGTGCGAATAACGTTGGTTTTGAATCGTTGAATCGTAATTCCTTATACCCATTCTATTATTTTTGTTCTTTAAAATTATTTCACTAAATTGGAAAACTCCTGTTACTTTCACGCATATATTCTCGATTACATGATTACTGTTGTTTTTTGACTTAGTCTAAGAATACAATGTTAATTGAAAGTAAGAACTTGTCATTAAATTATTAGATACGCTAATTAAAATAATAAATTGTCTTATACTTTCGAAACTATTATTATTATTTTTAGATAGCTATTTTTATTATATTTTTACAATAACTAGAGAGGAAAGATCGAAGACATAGAAACATAAATAAACATTCAAAGTCCTAATTACATATTTTACAAGGACTGTAAGAGCTTGCAAGCACTCAAGTCCTAAAGTAACCTGAGACCTGAAATATGATTAGTGGAGAAGTGTAATAACATATTTACAACATTGCGTGTAAATATTTACGTTCAAAGATTTAATTAACGGATTGTAAAAACGGTCTATTAATACGCCCCCGATAAACGCCATGCATAATTCAATCAATAAAGAGGTTATTAATGAAATCTTACCAGACCGTTGACTTACTTGCGATTTATATTCTAATTTCGATTTCAATGATGCTGTCTGGTAGCTTCTGCCTACAACAGATTCGACATTATACGAGATATCATTTATAAATATTTCAACATCGATTTTTTACAAGGTAGGAAGCAGCATCATTTTCTTAATGATTTAAATGTTTAATTTATCACTCTGGAAGTATACGATGCCCGCTATATTGTTGGAATTAAAAAATTATATATCCATTAGTTTATATTATTGACCTTCCTTTTGGTGGTGTTCTAAATAATACTGCCTACAATTCTTGAATGCGTGTTCAAATCGCTTTATATATTAAATCGGACAATACAGGTGTAAGCATTTTGATTATTTATTTTCTCGCCTTAACCCCCATACTGCATACGGTTCTATTTGAAATTTTACAGGAAAGTTACGCATAAAATTTATATATTCTTAATGCGTTCTTTATGAATAAAACGTTTAAACCCGTAAAATGATTTAGATGATTCCCCATTTACCCAGGTATTGGCGTTGAACCCTAGGGCAGTGGCGGATCATGAGCGAAAATATATAGGAACAGCCAATCTGGTCCAATTTCCCAATCCAATAATTGTTCACGAAATAAAATTAATAATTAAGACAACAAGCTAACACTAATGGTTACATAATTCATTTTGGATGTTCTATAGAACAATGAATTAAATTCAAAAATGCTATTACGATTCAAATTGTTGTTCCTTATACCTGTTATTAAATAATGAATCGTCGAAACTACTTGGTGTTTCTAAAAACATGTGCCATTGCTCGTGTTTCCTTGCCCAAAAATAAGACAAATAGTTCCTTTGAAAGATAAATGGTGTTAATTTTTTCGATGTTTTCAAGATATCTTGAAAACATCGAAAACGGCTTGAATGCTGTAATGAAACTGCTGGTAAGCTGGAAGATATGTGGTAATTTATGTGCTTTTAATAACTCAAATTTCACTACAATTACTAAAGCCACTGCGGAAATATCTTGAAAACATCGAAAAAAAGTTAAAAATTTTAACACCCTGTATCTTTTAAACAAAACCTAACAAAACCTTGGACCTATTTGTCTAATTTTTGAAACACTCTCTATAAATATAATCGTTTCTATAAATTTTAATTTAAAAGAGTCATATTTTAAAATTAAATTATAAAATAAACTGAGGAACAAAAAAAAATGAAATTTGAAAAGCTGAACTAAAAATAGAATAAAAATAACGAGTCACAAAAATTAATTGATTACAAAATTATATAAATGATCGTTCCTATAAAATTTATTGATGTGTTAATAATAGGCTGGGCTAAGCCGAAAACGTAATTTTATTAATTTATTGGTGATCTACTTACATTTAAAATTCAATTGACGTAACAGGGATAGAAAGAATTGCAATAATTAAATCATCGTAGAGAAATTCGTTTAAACGTTACGTATTTTCTAGACATGTTTTATTTATTGGTAACGCCCGAATTTGCATATTTTTATTTTCACTTTTAACGTTCCTTTTTTTACCGAACTGCAGACAGGTAGTTTAGTTTTTTATACAGGGTGTTCCTTAACTAATATTACGGAGTGTGGTCATTTTATGACGAAAGGTTTAGTAGATGAACAATATCAGTAACGGGTAAAAAGCTCACCAAAAATGTATGCAAACTCGGCACCATGTCGGCCTCTTCAAGAAGTTAGAATGCTGTTTTTCTATAAAACCTGGGGAGTCAATATTCAGCCATCTCAAACATTACATGGGATTTCCTATGTTCAACTCAATAATGCACCACCCTGTATATCATACATATTATAAAGAAAACATATTATTTAAACTTTGTCGACAATTATAAGAAAGAAGTAATTTTTACTATTTTTGAATTAAAATTGTTTAGCGCAATGGTAGACTTTGTAAACTACGTTTCTCAGGCACTTGATAATAAACATATAATGGTAGCAGTATTTGTAGACTTAAGAAAAGCATTTGATATTGTCAGCCTAGATATATTGTTGAAAAAACTGTACGAGATGGGTTTTAGAGGGACAATACATAATATTATAAAAACTCATTTAGTGGATAGAAGACATCATGTTACGCTTAATGGGGTGAATAGTGAAGTGCTTAGCAGTGAGTATGGAATGCCCCAGGGTTCAGTATTGGGTCCTCTGCTGTATTCACTTCATGTATTGAATTTAAGGTATGTAAATCTCAAGGTGAGATATTTTAAATTTGCCGATGACACAGTATTAGTGTATACCGGTGAGGAGGAGAAGGCATTGAATAATATGGTTAATGATGACTTAAATTTATATCTTAATTGGCTATACTATAATAAACTAAAATTAAATGTTGACAAGACGACATATATGATATTAAAACAAAAAATAAGCAAATAGACCATTTAAATATTAAAATAAATGACTTAATTTTAGAAGATGTTCAAAATCTAAAGTATCTGGGTTTGGTGATTGACAATAATCTTAACTGGTCCCAACACATTAGGCATCTCTCAAACAAAATACTATGATACCTATAAAGTACAGATGTCGAAACTATCTTACCAATAAAACTAAATGCCTTCTTCCTGTCACACTTTCTAACTAACTAACTAATTTCAACGCGGTCCAAGTACTCCAAAATAAAGTATTAAAAATTCTCTTTAACTATGATTGGTTGACAAGTTTAGAAACTTTATATAGAGAGTTAAAAATACCAAAATTGGAGATACTTCTAGAATTAAAACAGGTTAAATTAGTGTATAAAGTTTTAAAACATAACCAAAGATGTAATATAAACATCTTATTGTTCAATAACATACACAGTCATGAAACTAGATCTCAAAATAATATATATTGTGTAACTACCAGGACGAATATAGGATTGAGTAAACCAATTGTAAGAGCGGCAAAGCCTTACAATAGAATACCACAGAATATCAGAGATCTTAGAAAATTATGTCAAATTGTAAAAAGAGTTAAATTTTTTTAGGGATTTAATTAGGAACACGTCCAATACTGTAAAATTAATATTCTCGAAGCCAGTGCTATAGGCACTGATTAGAGAAATATTCAGATGAATGTATATTGTTGTTTTAATGGAAAAATAAAGTATTTTCAAAAAAGAAAAATGTCTACACAATGCACAAGCCAATGTAATATAGTTAATCTATTGAATTTTTAAATCATATCTAGTCAAATTTCAACTTCCAACGCGTATCGTACATAAAATATTTGTCAATCCGAAAATTGCATCTACGAATATTAATGAACATTTTTGGAACAAACAAACACATTAAAACAGTCTTGAATTGCGAAGGAGAGGTCATTTGATAATGGTCTATTAATTCATTGCCTCAAACAACTTACTGCATATAATTTTATATGAAAACCGTCGACTTTAGATTGCATTTGATTTATTTCCCCTACATTTTTTGTAATTTTGTTGAAATTCCAATTCAGTTATTTCTATTTCTATGATTCTATAAGGTTCTAATAGTAATGATTAAACTTGAAAGCAGTACAACTTGTTTTATTATTATTTTATAATGCCGTTTAATGGCAAAAAGATCTATTCCATAGGTCGATGATAAAATGACTCCAACAGTCAATAAAGGCAGCAACCCGATTCCTTATTTAGGTGTTAGGAGCCCCCAGACGGCGCTGTTCATATCTGTGGGCTCCCATAAGGTGCTTGTTCTGGAATATTTGATACAAAATATTTACAAAATTGTATTGCAAAATGCATTATTTATAATAATAATCACCTATATTACCAGAAAGTATAGTAAAAACCAATTTTTCAGTAAGCACAAGTCGTGCAGTAATCCGACTTCCTTTAGCAATTCATAATAATCTGAGATGCCTTTAAGGTATAATTATTATAAAAAACTGGCGTACAATATTAGTGCTATACAGAACTCGCATTTTAAACCTATTAGAAACGGCAAAGGTCGTTTTCAAGTCGCTTTAGAGATAATTGCATATTATTTAGCGTTGTCTAAAGCGATACATAAAAAGTTTTCTTAATAATCTGGATTATTGTCGGATTTCAAGGATTGGAAAGGGCAATTTGCTTTTTAAAAGAGATTAATAAGATTACTTTTAGATGTGTAACGATAATATGTGGGAATTTTCCAATAGTAATACACATATAAATAGCGACGCAAGCGGAAATTGTCCGTAGGCATGCTGCTGCTATTCCCAGCCTTATAGCTCCTCAGCTTTATTTGACATTTCCGTATGAAGAGCGAGGGGGAAAAAATGTATAAAAATCATACTAGAAAGCATAGGCGCGCTCAACCAATAATTTATTAAGTGAAAAATAAATAAATACACTGTGTTGATTCACAGTTGGAATCTTCCTGAAAATTCAAAACTATAATGTTTTTTTTTTAAATACCCTTCTGACCCCTCTTCTTTACATACGTCGTATTGCTTGACTCTTTAAATGTTTATTTCTAATTATTGTCTGATCCATCATATAATTGATAAAACATTGGTCCCTGCATTTCCCGCCACTGTAGTGACAAATTTCTGTGCATTTTAACGGCGCTACGAAGAGCGGAACTACATAAGAAATACAATTAAAGCGATGAAGTTTTTGTTTTAGTGTAGGATGTCAAATTTGATAAAACACATTTAATGATGTATGTTATGAAACGTATAATGAGTCACTATAACGTATTATCTTGAATTTATTTAGATGTAAGTGAATTTAGACCTAATTATTTCTTGTTATCTTAATGACAGGCTATGGAAAAATGTTGTATGGTCTCGCCCCTTAGTAAGAAACAGACCGCGGCTACAACGTTGCCATATATCTGAAGACAATGAATAGAGTTTTATTGTGAAAAAAGTCATTTTCACACATTTTTACGTTGGTCTTGGTTGATTTGATAACACTATGCATAATATTGTATTACAATTTATTATGTTACTGGTAAGTTTAGTTGTTCTAATTGGAAATTACATGATTATTTTCTGTTAAAGATGTTTAGAACACAACTGACGGCAGCATAATCTAATTTCTTGCCAGCATTCTTTCCGATGTTCCGAAACGAGTGGGCATACAATGGTAATACAAATGAAAAGGCTAGTTAATTAGAACTTCATGGTCCTACAGAAGACAGCTATAATATAAAGATGGTAATAGATGCAACATTAATAACACTTTTAACAGTAATTAACGCTAAATGTTCTACTTATTCCGTTAATTTAACATCTAATGAATATTTATTAGTCCAAAATTTATTGAATTATCTGAATTTGAGAAGACAACCTAGGAAAAGTAAGCGTTATTATTTGCATTTAAATTTAGCCTCAGTTACTGTTCTCAATAGTTTTAATAGTAACACATAAAACATAACGAAAGTAACAAAAATAATAAGTTAAGATTCCTACGCTTTAAAATTTAGAATGTAATTACTCATTCAGTAATTAAACTTATTAAGCAATAATTTGCTATGCATGTTTTCTATCACAGGGAGTTAATTTTAACCTCATGTAGAATTCCGACTTTTGACAACTAAATCCATTATATAAGAATATGACGTTTTTAAAGAATATCACGATAAAAATCACAAATTTCATCCTAATAAATAACAACTCTCGTTATTGCTCATTGAATAATATACTATTATTAGTCCCCTTAGTAACTATTCACACTTACAACACTGATAAAACTTTGAGGAGGTCGTTCTTACACAAGAAGGTCGGATTAAAAAAACCGTATTGTTTTAACTTGGCAATTTTAGTCTGTGGGCATTTCAATGGTTAGACAGACACAAACATAAATTTAAAGTAATAATACGTTGAAGCTTATTTTATTATAGGTTTCTCTACTGCTATTGCTCCAGATTTATGATTGGTGAATGCAGGCCAATCAGTTCAGGAATAAATAATGTGTTTTTTTTAATCAAGATTCTATAGTATACAATGGGTTATATAACTAAGTATTTGGCAAGACGGCCAGTCGTTGTTATTGGTTAGTTCCTCATAAAATCGATATTATTATTATGAAATTTTTAATTGCGTTAATGGCATATTTAGAAGGTAACATTTATGTAAAATTGTAACTTGAGGCTTGATGCACACGAGCCGAAACACGACGGAATGGCTTCCGCACCAGTGTTGCCGGAACTTATTTTAGTTGGGTACTAGATTGTTGCTTAAAACAGTACTAAAGAGTACTAGATTTTTATAACATTGCAGTTTATGTAATATGTATGAAAATAAAAGTATAACATAAGTCAGGCACGAGCAGGTGACTAGCGAGGAAAGGTATTACGGACGTAACCCATATATTTTCATCCATCGGTTTCAAAGAGTACTAAATTTCGGTTTAACGGAACTAAAGTACTAAATCTACCGATAAAGTACTAATTCTAGTACTATAGTACTAACTCTGGTACCACTGTTCCGCACATTTTCATTTATGCATGTGTAAATGCTTTGAATATCGCAGGTTAAAGAAAGACGGATCAATATAAAAATCTAACAACTTATATTGGTAGACAAACGATACGAATTTCGATCTATCTCAGACATACCGCGCTACAAAATGAAAGGCACGCTGAAGTCATGTCGATTTTGGAGTTCATCGGATTATGAATCGGTCATATCTATCCGTGTTTCTTATCGTTCGAAATTCAAAATTAAATGCAATACCCACGACAGCTCTGCGACAGTGAAACGTTTTCGTCGTCCGTATGCATTGAAAATAGCGACGAGGAGGAGGTGCGTTGGTTTTCCTTAAGCTTAAAAAAATACCATCCAACTAATTTTTACGGCTTCCAATGGGGTCGTAGAAATGGGAAAAATGTTCTGTTCGATCCATTTCGGCCCTTGGATGCCGATTTTGGCCCATGTTTTGCGACGAGCAAAAAAATCGATCTACTTTGGAGAATTATTTCTCGCGTAGTAGCTGATATTTTAATTTGAATTTTTAACATGTTTTAAAGCCATTCTTTCCCTATCGACCTGTGAAGACTGCAGACGGGTATGTTTTCTGAGAAAAAAGTTATGAATTTTCTAGTACGAGCCTGCACGCGACGATTTCACCCCGACCGACTGATGCCTAAAAAAAATATTTCTAGACTTTTAATTGAAAAACTAATGTTTTTTTCGAAGTCTGCGTCCCGAAATTAGCATATAGAAATATTTTTAAGCCATTTAGTGAGATGAAATTTTTCGAATATTTTTCAAGGGGGTAGGTATGGTTTTTTTTCGATTTTTGGTCATTTTTCTTATGTTCCATTTGAAGTAGGTAAATAATATAAATTTGTCTCATTTCCCGCAAAATATAAGATATTTTATACGAAATTTTCCTGGCTATCCGAATCCGCCGAGCAATTTGCCGTATGAGGTCTCTCTGAATTTTGACGGACATTTTTAGGGACGCATGTTTTTTCCCTTCGACCTTGGTTGGCGAGAAAAATTTTTTTAAAAAAAAATACCATCCAACTAATTTTTACGGCTTCCAATGGGGTCGTAGAAATGGGAAATTTCGGCCCTTGGATGCCGATTTTGGCCCATGTTTTGCCGATGAGCAAAAAAAATCGATCTACTTTGGAGAATTATTTCTCGCGTAGTGGCTGATATTTTAATTTAAGTTTTTAATATGTTTTAAAGCCATTCTTTCCCTATCGACCTGTGAAGACCGCAGAGGGGTATGTTTTATAACAATAACTTATTTAATTTATTATCTGTGAATCGCTAATAAATTGGGATGTGTTTAACGTCAGATTGAGGCGACTCCACGTTAACCGCGGTGAGATTTTCAACAGGAGTCAATATGGATTTGAAGAGTCTGTCACAAAAAATTAGGCATATGAAAAAGATAAATAACTGCCTGAAGGTTTAAACCTTATTTGTGTTTTATGATCATCAAATCAATAAATTTTTTTTAATAACCCTGTATGTACGGATCTGTTGCCAATCGAATAAATAAAGCTAACCTTTAAAATTTTTATTAGCACTAGAATATAAGAATAAATCACTATACTATACGCTTAAGCTTATAGGTTTTAATACACCTTATAATAATAGATTTAAACGAGACTATTGAAATAATATTTCGACACCAGTTTAATAAATCCCTATACTTATGATTAATTAATACCTATTATTATATCGATTACTACTTTCGTTCATTAAAGGCTACGTTTGTTATAAATTAATCTACATTTTGAAGGCATTTATTTAATGTTAAGGTTAAGAATATTTAGGGTTTCATGAAAGACCACACAACCTTGAAGTTTTCAGCGAAATGAAGTACTTATAGGATTATGTTAAACTCTATCACAATCTAAACTCTTATTAAGTGGCTTATTTATGGCACTGTCGCTTAGGCTATGGGTTCGATATGTTAATTTTTTTAAAGATATATGATTCAAGCACCTTCATTTAAATTATACTATGACGACAGACGGTGTATGTACACCCGTTGTAATGTTTTCCTGCATCCGGATTTAAATTGTCCACTATAACAGAAGTAAAAGTAATTTCTTAAAATAGGATTGCGAGGAAAGTGTGCATGTGTAAGCGTTTTTTATGGTCCAATTTACATTAATAATTAGAGACTGTTCGCAATTCTGCAACTCATTTTCCACACAAATGTTGTTTTTCCTAGATTTACAATTTACAAAGCAACTAATCCTTCCATCGTACTTAAATTTAAAAAGCATATCAGGGTTCGCCATTTTGGAGACATAATTAATTGAAAGAGCATAGAGTCACGATTAACCCAGAATACCAATTAATGGCACACTTCCAGGGAAGCAATTTTATAATTGTTCCAGAAATTATAGCTTCCAAAGAATCGATGTGTGATATTGCAATAAGTCCCTATTTCTTATTGGCGTTGTTAAATAACTTTACATCAACCGTTTTCCTTGCAAAATAATGTAACTTAATTAGGTAAAGTTTTTATTACGGTTAATATTTAATATAATGGCATGAAATCTTATTTAATTTCTTATTATCAAACGTAAGTAATAACACCTATATATTAAATTTCCTTATGTAAGAAATCGTGTCTTTTAAATTTATATTGCCATATCTATCGCTACGACACCTCCATTTTTAAAAAATGTTATAATTTCTATTGACAAACTCATTTGTAAAGTTGTAAAAAACACATAATATGCCAAAGTAACGAAATACTAAGCAGAAAAATGTTTTCGTAAGAAATGAATTGACAGCTTTCTACAACCTTAATAAATGAGGGAGGGATGCAATTGTTTTAAATGCAATTTATTAGTAATTACTATCGTGATTCTTGTGAAAATCACTCTCAGCTATATTAAACCACCTGACATATATTCTTTATTTTTTCTATGATCCAACACTATAGGAAATATCATATGAGGCATCCTGGGAGTGGTGGGTGTGCGAATCAAGCGATTCACATTGGTTTTGAATCGTTAGAGGTTATATTCGTTGGGCAACACGACCAGATGAAGGAATTCTTAAACAATGAAGTTCGAGGAGTACTAAGCTGAACTACATATAGATGGGCGGCAGTGGTTCGTCGTGTATTTCTGCTATTCGTCGCTCTAGGTGGAATAATTGTTCCCATCCCATCTATTCGATGGAATCCTGTAGATGAAGAGTATGAAGAAAATGCGGGTGTGCAGAGTTCCAAACATGAGAGTGATGGTCGAATCTCGGCTATGTAGATTGTGCAAAGTTTTTGAGGTGTATACAACTTTTTGTTCAGGAAAAGTACACCAAGTTCCTTCGAAGCATTACTCTAGGAGTACTCATAGTTACTTAATTTGTTGCGGCATCTCTCCTGCCTTGATATCTATTCCAGATTTACCATACATAAATACAATTTTTCTAATTTTAAAATTGGAAAAGAAAATTTAAATTTAATTATTATATTTCTAATACCTTTCCTCGAACGCGTAATTATGCGTAATATTCATCAATATTCTTCAATTTTAAAGTTTCTTAAAATGTTTTTTTTTTATTTAAAGGGTTTTTGTTTTCTTTAAAGGGTTTCCCCTAATACAATTTAAAGTAATTTCAGTACAGTTGCATAATTAAAAAGGTTATTTTATTGTTATTGTTTATTGTTTATAAGGCAATAAAATTAGGTACCATGATTTATTGGCCATAGAACCTAAATAGTTTTCCTTAATGGCAAATAAAGAATTTTATACAAAAAAAAATTAGATGTATCAAAGTTAACACGTTCGTTTTACGAGTCCATATTAGGAAAAAGGTATCGGTAAAGAAAGATAAGATATAAAACTCCTAATTTAAATAAATACATTATATAACGCATTAACTTGTTAAATTGCTATCATTGTAAAGCAGTTAACAGTTACTTAATTTCGTATTAAAATTTGAACAATTTCTTTGTCGAAGTAAAATCAGTGGCGTCGGTATCGCGCCGCGAGAAACCCGCAGAAGTCTTATACAAGTGGAATATCCAATGGAATGGAAAATAATTATGATTATTATCTAAATTTAAATAACAAACAACACAAGTGTAAAGATAATATTGAAATTTAAATTTAGAAAACAAATGTCTAAAATTTAACTGTTTAGAAAGTATATGGAAATAGATAATTTCAACCACCAGTGGACCTGATAGGCCCCCCATTGTTGAATTTATAATTAGTTGGTATTTCGAACAGCAAAGAAACTCTAACTTTCTATTATTTACCTTTAAAATACATTTAAGAAGGTATTTATGCATAATTTCTAGTATAAACATTATTAAGCTCGATTCACACACATCAATGATGACACAGTGTCGTGACCGGCGAAATAGATGGGCATTGCTTACAAGTTCTTACAAGAATAATTTCTATGTCCCCGGTGAAATCACGGCACTGTGTCGTCAATGATGTGTGTGTGTGTGAATACTGTGAATCGACCTTTAATGTAGGTAAAAATCTACAGTTTCTATTTGAATCACTTCGTTTTTAAAATCCGAATAATGTCCTAATTGTCGAAACAATTGTCAAGGTACAATAATGTAATGAAGACTTTATTAATAATGATCGATTCTTAAAGCCCGTTCACAGATATGCTACGTAAATTTTCAAATTTTTTAATAAAATGCTCAAATCATCTTTTATTCATTCCAAAATTTTCTTTTTGGAAGAAGAACATTACTCTATGTGGAGCGCTACTGTATGAATGAAATATAAAAAATTTTGTTATACTAAAAGATTTTTCTTATCTTATGTAAACAATTTTAAATAAATATAGCCGAATATCGACCATAATTTATTGCCAATTAGGAACAATATTAAAATGCTTTTAATTTTTTTAACTACATTTTTTAACCAGGATATAAACTTTGAATGATTGCACGATATATTGCAAAAGTCCTGATTTTTGGCGTGTTCCTGATAGTTATTTTTTAAATGGCAACAGGAATGAATTTACATTTTATTTAAAATAAATTAATAATCAAATTGTCGGCCTATGGGCAATAAATAAATAAAATATGTCAGGGAAGTTACAGAGTATACAGGGTGTTCGGTTAATACATCAGGACACTTGCAGGGCGATTCTACATATCAAAATAAAGGTACATAGTAAGTCATATAACAAAAAGTCGACCTATGGGTAATAAATAAATAAAATATGTCAGGGAAGTTACAGAGTATACAGGGTGTTCGGTTAATACATCAGGACACTTGCAGGGCGATTCTACATATCAAAATAAAGGTACATAGTAAGTCATATAACAAAAAGTCGAAATCTCTTTGCTTCTCGAGTTACATACAACCTATCAAAGCCCAATTTTTTTTTTCTTATTCTTATCATCTTGCAGATAGTTTTGAAACTATCAAGTTGATGCACAGTGACTTTCTTATATTCTGTCTACTGTGCCACCAGAGGCCACTTTACATGAAATTCAGATTCAATTTTTGGTATATCCTTTTGTTTTGACAGTTATCCGCACACCCTGTATTTTATATAAGCATTTAAGACTATACAACCCAAAATACTTTCAGATATTGACATTTAAACTGTTAATAAAATTCATTTATGACTCTCACCATAATATCAAGAAAATCTATTTTAACAAATAAGACAGAATACCTACTATAATAACTAGTACTAGCCGGGCCGGCCCTAGGGGGTGTCAAACGGGGCAGCTGCCCCGGGCTCCTCGACCTGGGGGCCCCAAAATATGTGTGTGAGCTAAAATATGAGATGAGCATGTATTTTCTATATTTCTAGCCAAATTTAAGTTTTGCCCCAGGTGCCAAAAGCTCTAGGACATGTCCTGTAGCTAGAAAATGTAGTAGTTTCCGCTAGATGGTGTTGTTGGAATTACTAAGGTTGTGACGATGTGGTGTTGGCCTACCCCTCATTATCTCAATTGTTAAAATCGCGTAGGGAGGAAAAGTAGTTCCACCTGTTCCAGAGGAATCTTTAAATGTGATGCATATTTTGAAAAATGGCTTCAATAGAATAAAATCTAGCTTACTTTTTTGTGGACAAGTATATTGGAATATGTCACTTGATCTATGATCCCTCCACCTTCAATTATATTGTAATACAATAAAAATCATGTTAGCATATATTTTTTAAATCTTTATTTACAAATTTATAAATCACAATATTTTCTTAGCAATAAGAATGGTCATCCTACAAACATAAAAGTAATCAAAGATTTTGAGTAGGAGCCTACAATATTTACAATACATACGAATACATACGATATAATAAAAAAATGAACAATAAAATGAAAATTAAAATATAGTTGATACATACACTTTTGTATTATAAGATAGCAAAAAAAATTGAAAAGAAAAAACAAAGAAGTATAATTTGATGAAAGATAAGAAATAATTAAAACATATAGCAATAGTAATCAGTTGTAAAAAATAACAATAATAGGAAGAGATTTAAATAAGAAAGAATAAGTTCTATAGGAAAATATAAGAAAGGAAGAAGAAGGAAAAGAAGAATTGAAAGAAATTTTCAATTAAGTTTTATCAAACTTTCGCTAATTTTAATAATTATTGCAGGTCCCGACAAATAAAAAGAAATTATTTCCAATAATGAAATCTAAAATAGAAACTAAACTATAAATTATACAGTCTATACAACAGACACAAATACTAATGGATAATAAATGTTTCCAAAAGGAATTACAAGAATCATAAGAAATTTGATAAAAATACAAGAAATAAGGATATAAATAAGAAAACTGAAAAAAAAAGAAATTTGAGTGATACACACAACAACAAGACGTAACGAACAAGAAATGGAAACAGAATTAAAATATAAAGGTATTAGGAAACAAATCTCAATGGAAATGACTGTAAAATGTAGACAAGATGAGAGTCAATTTCAATTTAGAAATATTAAAGTATTCTTGCCATTTAAATTCTTTGCCCAATATACGTATATGTCTGGCAAAGTCAGCAAGAATATTGCACAACAATTTTCACAATTTAAAAACCCTAAGAAACATTTTTTTTATCTTAGTAATAACCAAAACTGATGTCATGTACAGGGGATGACTCTCCTTGAGGCAAAGCGTATTCTTTGCTCAGCTGGTCTAAGATGGAGCCTCCTGGTCGTCCACCAAGAGGTTGAGGGGCTGGCCTGTATTGAGGCGCAGGAGCTGGTCTTGGGGCCGGAGCGAAAGAAGGCTGTTGAGGAGCGGGCCTAAAAATAGGACATAAAGTTTAAAACAGTGTACATAAGTTTTTACATATTTGCATATCTTACTGTAACATGTCACAGCTTCTATCTCAAGAATTACACTATCATCTATCCACATCTGACAGATCTTTTATTTAGCACATAATATTATTTTTACCTCGATGGAAACGGGGCAGGTTGAGCATATGTCATCTTAGGTGCAGGCCTGCTGGGTATTCCTCCAAAATCATCCAATGGAGATGCGTTAGCAAAACTTGGTCTTGGTGGTGTTGGGGCTGGCGAAAATGCTGGTCGGCTTGGAGCGGCGGCTGGTCTTGAGGGAAGGTCGAAGCTGAAGCTGGATGCTAAAAATACAACAAAATAAACTAATATCACTTGCAAAAAGACGGTTTTTCATTTACAGTAGATAATATAGGAGGTTTGATACAATTTTTAAATGTAATAAATTTTTTGTAATAAAATATTCTTACGTGCTGGTCTTGGTGCAGCTGGTCGCTGTGGTGCTAGTTCTGGGACAGCTTCAAAGGTTTGAGGAGGAGAGTACTCCACAGGTGCGGGTCTTGGGGCAAGCCTTGGAGCTGGTCTTGGAGCAGGCCTGGCTGCAGGAAGGGACGAGAATTCATAGTTTCCCCCCGATTGGGAGCTAAAATGAATAAGAAATAATATTATTTTCGTCCATAAGCCTAAAATTTTCATTTTTGTATTATTTTCGCTACAAAACATTTTTTCTCTTCCTATAAAAGTAAATTCTTTCATTATTTGCACAAATCAAATTACCTGCTAAAACCACCTTGAGATCTAATTGGTTCTTGAGCTGGCTCGTCATCTGGTTGGTCATAAGCTCCAGAATATTCGGCAAGAATGTTGCCATTTCTATCGGTTGTTTCGTCCACGATGGTCGGTGGCGGTACAGTGATCCCTACGAAGAAAGTTTATTTCAAATAAAATAACAGAAACAAAAGAAATGTTTTTCGTGAAATTACCTTCTCCAGAAGGAGCAAATCCATGCTTTGTAGCACCATATTCAATGACTCTGACCTTGCCTACGTCATCTACGTAACCGTATTTGCCCTTTACTTCGCCGTTTGGCAATTTAGTTTCGATCTTGAAGGAGCCATCAGCTGATTCATAACCGTAAGTATAGGAACCGTCTTCATTGTGCCTTAAAGAAAATATAATAGAAGCTAGTTTATTAGGCAGCTTTAACTAACCTGTTGTTCGATTCGAAATACCCTATATGTTCATCACTTTAAAATATGTACTAGACGCTATTCTTATCTAAGTATACCCAGGAAGTAAATTAAACTTCATTAAAAGTAATTAATTTTATAGAATTACATCCAAATATTTTACGACTTTGTAACTGAATAACTAGATAATAATTCATGCGTTAGAGATAAACTTATTCATAGTTTTAACAAATGACAAGAAAAGAATGGGTCTTACATTTAGAAAATACTATACTACATTAAATGGTATATGGACATAATATGTACTTACTTATTAATTTGTTTAATAATAGCTATTGGTGGAGGTGGTGCAGCCTTAGAGTTAGATGAAGGGCCAGAATATCCAGGCTTAAGCCTTGGTGGTGCAGGTCTAGGTGCCGGTTCATAGTCAAAATCTTGAGCTAAAGTTACTGCCACTAGGGCAAATACAGCCACCTGAATTATAAAGAAATATTTATAAAAATTTTGTCTTCTTGATTACAGTCGCACAGTTCGTGAAATGTCCTTTTCATACATAACTATTTGTATTGATCAGGGTACTGGTTTTAACATCTCCATATATCTAACAATATTTTTTAATACAGACGGTGCTACAAAGCAATGCGGCACGATATCTTAAATAAGGTTATACTTAAAAGAATTAGACCATTTAAATCAAATATTCTATATTTTTTTTAGATGAAAATTTTACTTTTACTATCTAAAAATAACATTTTACTGGTATTTATTAATACAGTTCACAAGTATAAAATTCATGTATGACCTTAACCTTTTTTAAATAACATGATACACGCTTTTTATATAATTACCAACAAGTTGTAATATATGGGCGTGGTGTCCTTAATAAAACATTATAGTCGTACCTTGCATTTTATGTAACTTTAATAACTAAAGGTATATATTTGGTCTGGCTTCCAAAAAAACAATAAATTCAAGCGTGATATCGGTTTGTTCTAAAATAAAGTGCGATTGAACATAATAAAACTAGTCATTTATTAAGTTAAAACTTTTGACAGTAATAAGGAAGGACCGATACATGGTGTGTCTTTTAGATTATCTTATTTTGAAGCAATAAAAAAACTTTTATCTTTCTATCATAATTCGAGGGTCAAAGATTTTGCAAACAACATTAGGAGAAAAAATCGTTGGGTGTGGCTCAATGAAATATATTATTTTTATACTAAAGCCAACAACGACTTCCGGAAACTCGAATTCCTGAAGCTAAAGTGGATGATCTTGATATCTACCGAACAATCCTGGTTGGCAATGTAATGCTTGAATCTGGTTACAACAAGGATCCTGCCGGTGTCTTTAAAATTAATAAATCATTTCAATACGCATTTATTTTAGATCAACCACTATTTTTTTATTATTGTTAAAGATTATTGTTTTTATTGATAGTCTGTCGCATAATTTAGTTGTGGAAAATATAAAATGTTAACATACCCGAGAAAATTTATTTTATTGGCTAATTGTTCGGGCTTGTTCAATTTTTAGAAGCTGTATGCTATATTTTTTTTTAGAAGAAAGTAGTACACTAAAAAAATGCATTTACCAATGTCGTGGGTTACAAACATGGAGCTACCTCAACCCACCTCTCTATGTTATTCTAACTGAGCCAACGAATTATCACAAATAATTTAAAAACGCTACAATAATTCAGGTTCTTTTGGTTCGCCTCAACCCGGAAAGAGACTTTTTATCAACATTTTAAACATATTTGGGATCACCACAATTCCTCATCTTGTAACTATTTTATGAGTTACCTGAACTCAGTTTCTCTGTCTATAATTCATTTGATTATTTTTGTTTTAAATATACAACAAAAATGTCATATCTTGAAAAACAAAAGGCAATTGAAGTCAACAATATGCAGGCGTTAAATCAAAGAAATATTTTGAGTTCCGATAGTCCACAATTTAGGTACTAGTAGTCCAAAATTTGGACTCTGGTAGCCCAAAGAGTTATTATTCCAGCCACCATCGTAAGCTAGAACAACTTAGAAGTCAAGTTTTGATAGCTCGAATCATGAATTAATCTAGCCCGACTAGTAACGCATCACAATTCACATGCAGGTCTATCAATAATTTAAGACGGTGGGGCGTGAGTTATTCCAACGCATAAAATAACCCATCTTCTGTGCTATAATAACTTATGAATAGTGAGTTGAAGTAATTTCTTCGATTTGGTTGCCGTAATTCAGAGGTCTGGACTGTCCCGTATTAGCAACACGCTTCGGCCTAGGACAACTCGTATTTGAGTTATATCAACTCGAGATTTCACTCAGTGTACTAGGCAAGAAAAGGATGAAATGAATCTGAATAGGTCCTGACACAGAAGCAATTTAAATTTATAATAAATACAGGCGAGAGATAATCTCTGTTGGCTTTATGAGTTTTAATACGTGTATAAGTGATTTTTGTAATTTGTTTTCTATCTGTCACAATAGTAGTTACTTATTTATACAACCTACACTTTTGTGCAGTTAAGCTCTAAGACAAATTATAGGAAAAGTCACTGGTTATCTTGATATAACATAATGGAAATATGGATATTAATATATGCAATGCAATGACACAATTCGACAAAGATTATTTTATTGCAACACGGTTGGGACAATTATTTGTCTTTGCTATTAATTCTTGCAAAAGCTCACGTGTGGTTACAATGTGTTCATCGAGGTGCACCTAACTATGGTTAACTATCATAAATATTCAGTTTACTGGTTTACTTAAATTTGAATTCAAGCTAATAAGCGTATATTAAAAAATCAATACTTTGTAATTTTTAAAAAAGCGATAGCAAGTGATTTTGAGAAATATAAGTAAAGGATCGGAATCCAGTCCTAATCCGTTTTTTAAATTAAATTATATTTAAACGTTCATCATCTGCTAGAAAAATAATCGTATTCCACCATCGTTTTGTATTCTAATTTATAAACTTGATTTGGGATTTTCTTTATCAAGTCAGTTTACCTATACTAATACCAATTATATGAATTTATCATTCATTAAATGCGTACCGCAATAATTAAATTATTAACATTGTTTAATTTTAATATAAAACAATTATTAAGGTAAAAGAATCATAAAAAACTGGTCGTATTTCTCGTTTGTTGAAGGTTTCAGCCCCACCCTGGAAATGCAAAAGTTGCCAATACATTATTTATTTATCACTGCCATTGGGTAATTGTAATTTTATTTGTAATGTCATGGTGTACAGGGTTGACCAAAAGCAGGTTACCGAAAGTATGGTTGTTGCGAATGGTGTCCTTTATAATACAAGTTTGATTTATATCGCGCAGTACTTAAATTTCGCTTACCATCTTGGAAATCTCGATTAAATCACAAAGATTTGCAACAATTTTAGAAGAGTATTTTTTTTTAAAGAAATTCGCAATAATTTTAAATGGTCACCCTGGCGTAGCCGGAAGGGCCCCTATAGGGGGAATCTACCCCTAACAGATATTTTATGTATTGTTTCTATGCTATATTTATGACTTGCTACTAACTTCAATTAAAATAATTGCCTGTAGGGCTATCTTAATAATTCAAAATATTTATAAATTTTATTTTTATATTTTGTGAAGAGTTTCTCGTGCAGTACAATTTCACTGTTTTAAAATCGAATTTAACTGGTGGACAAGATTAATTTAAATTAGCTTTACACCAAGGGATGTAGAATTGAGAAAAATATATAAAAAACTGACAGAATTTTATTTAAGAAAATACCTCTGCATAAATTTAAATGTATGATCGAAATAATGATATTTTGCAACTTAAACTGAATTATATTGTTTCATAAAGCAATCGAAACCCTAAACAATAGTTAAAAATGATTATTGTTATTAGTTTTTCACTAAAAACAACAAGAACTGTACTTATAAATAATGTAAATTTACCAATTTAAAACCTTGTAGCAAAATAATTTAAAAAGCCGTAATTTTAAATTCGAAATTTTAAAATTTTAAATAGTAAATCCGCCGGTGATGCAAATGCAACTGGTATCATGAGGAGGCAATGAGTGGATATTTCACTTAAAAGATAATTAAAAAGGAGTTCATTAACAAGAAGATAATTCATTAACCTCACCTTCTTTTGTTAATTAGTCTATGATCTATGGGAATATAATTGGCTTCCAATATTACTAAATAATAAAGTTTTGATCATATAAAATTTAGAGAAAATACCGAAATAACAAGCACATAATTTAATAAATTACCAATTCATGAAATTTATCACTTCACTTCAAAATTTTTTAAAAAAATTTACTGTTATCCAAATGATGTTCCCCAATAGGGACATTTCACTTAATAAAATACCTAAAAAGGGGGGTTAACAAGGTGAAAGGTACTCACGTATCTCAACATGTTTCGTGGACGCAGGCACCGCACTAGAGTGGTGCGGGGGGTCGTACTTTCCCATTTTATAAGTGCTACAGTTTACAAAGAAGGGGCAAGGTCCTGAAGTTAGGTTGTGTGTTCTGTCACATGGATCCTGGTAATTTGGTCGATTTTTGTCTTCCAAATTTTTTTTGTGCATACATTTCATCTATTGGGCAATCAGTAAATTATGCAGTCTCTTTTTTTAAAAAAAGTACTACTTGTTTTAAACATACTATACCAAAAAAATCAAATCTCACATCCTGTAAATGCCGGTTTTAACATAAATATATATTTTTTAAATAGTTAAATGATACAAATTTCTATTTAAAACTATAGGTGCGTCAAAAGAGCTTCACATCCATCCCTCCTCCTCCTGCCACAAACTCTGGAGACGCCACTGGGTGTTCGCAAATCGGAGAATGTGTGCCCTTACTACTTTACTACCTTACCCTACTAGTAATTCTTAACATTTACTGACTTCTCACTTTTACTGTAACATGTGCATTGTTATTTTGAAAATAGATACCTAGAAATTTAATATTTTTATTGAAATGAACCAATTCTAATATAAATCATTTTAAGCAAATTATTGTGTGTGATGATGTGATGGATGTACTTTTATTAGTTATGTTTCGTGCCATATAAATATTCTTTTTATTGGTTCGCCATTTTATCAAGAAAAATGATGTTTGACCTTAAAGATATGTCACACTTCGGTTCATTTTAATGTCATTTGCAAATACTGAAAACGTAAGATATATCTGGAGCATGAATACGTGAATATATTAACGTATCAGATTTTCTTTAAATTATATTAAACCTTATATGACAACAGTGTCGTATTATGGGGGCTGTGGCAACAAAGGATAGAGTCTTCCATCGCCATCTTAATTTGAACAAATTATCTCTTGCAATAGTATCTAAGCGCATAGTATTACTTAATATTAACCAAATTTATCTAAATAAAGCTATTTTCCAGTTTATATCGACATACTAATTCAGATTGAATGGAATGGAAGGAATATATTCGCATTCTCGGACTTTCTGGTCCTCATCAGTGCGGGGTAGGTGTATTCTCTATAATTTTCATATTCTTCTTTTAATTATAAAAAAAATCGGTGCCGCGATTTAAAATATTTTTTTGGATGCGCCACTGAGATACCATAATGCCTTGCATAAAGTACTGTTTGGTATAGTTTTTATTATTTTTAAAACCTGCAATTGAGAAATAATTCCGCAATGCGGTATAAGACAAAAATGAGAATTCAGAACTTGGCGAACTTGACATCTTTTTTAGAAAATTTATTTATTTTTAACACAACTAATCAACTAAAATATCAAGAAGGAGGGAGAGATACAAGAAACCTGGGTTTCATTCCAGTGTTATGATTGCTATTAGATGAACTTAAGGTTGTAACCTCGTATCAACTCACACCAACACTTCTTTCTCCATTATTCGCATGTCTTCTAACATCTCGGTAACTAATTACAAGAGACAAACAAGAATTTTCAGACGTAATCCTAACAGGGTGGAGCTCTCAGGAAAACCTTGAATATCACCATGGAATGCTAACACGGTACGATAAACTCCTACTGAACGGTCTAGTTTTTTTTTATGGTGTTGTGGCATTTTAGAAGGTGATTTTACAATGTTTTTCCCTATATTCAGGCTTATTCAGCGGTTGAATCAATTTTTATGATGTCGAGACGGAAATCGTGGAAAAATATATTTTTGAGGAAGGAAGTAGCTTTTTCGGAATACTACAACCCTGGCATCTTGTTTACCCTTTGAAAGAGAAAATGTATTTCCGGACGTAATATATTATTGTTACGGATGCAAAACTGTTTTTAATTGATTATACATAATATACACAAATTGTGATGCCCCAGGGTGATTATTAAAATATATTAAAAATTAGTACCAAGATGTTAAATATTGAAATTAACATCCGCATGTGGTTATAATTAAGCCCATTCTGAATAACCATATTTTTGGAGCGATCCATAAAAATTACATTAATAAATAAGGCTTAATACAGGGTGGAGTCAATATCCATGTTCCTATGGTACCTTCTTGTTCTTAGTACCTGCCTTCGTACTTAATGGCTTAGTCAGCACTTTATTTATTTGGTTTCCTTATGCAAAAAATGCATTGTTAGATTTGACATTTAAACAGCTCCGAAGGAAATAAAACGCCACCTTTTTCATACAGATTTTTTTTATTAAATGTTCTGCACACAATACCAATAACAATACGAGTTACATTATTGTATTTTAACTTAAATAATAATATTATAAAAATATCAAAACGGTACTATTTTTATAATATTTATAAATATTATAATCTTACATTATCTATGGCAAATTTTTAAGTTAAAAAGATGGTTAATTACTTTCCTAATAACGACTAGTGAGTATAAAAGGTACAATTTTTTTACATTAAAAATTAGGTTAAAGAATTTTTTGATGTACTTAACCAAATTTAATATTTATAAATGTATGGGATAATTTTTACTTGAGCTTTTTTCAATTTTCGTTAAAAAAGAATAACAATAAAAAAGAAAATAATACCATTATCAGGCAGCTAATAAAATAAATGGAAGAATACACTTTCACACATATTACAAATAGGAAAGAAGAGGAGGGGTAAAAAGGGTAAAAAATGAGAGAAGCAGCAAGAAAGTAATTTCAGAAAATATGTACAAGAAAAAGAATAGGAAAGTAAGAGTAGTAAGAAAACAGACAGAGGTACAGAAAACTAGTTATACATTCATAATTCATCTAACATTTTATAAAATCTCTGAAAAATCGTATTATTTTATTTCTTTCTTAATAACTTATATATCTTATATCTTCCTACTTCTATTGGCATGTATTTACAAAAAAAATGCACACAATTCCTTTCAAATTACCTAGGATCAGTCAACTCTTATCTCCTATAGTTCACAGTATAACTACCAGTCCAGATGTCGACATTTTGAGCAGGATGCCCGGCAAACATGTTAGGGCTGTATCCAGGGTAGGATGTGGGTGTCGGGTTCCAGTTTGTCCTTTGGGGAGCATAGTTGAACTGAGGTTGAGGAGCAGGATTATTGACACGATTATTATAATAATCATTATATTGGGGAGGATTATAAGTAGGAACAGGAGGAGTATAAGGAGGAGTATAGGGAGGAGTATAAGGGGGAGTATAAGCAGGTTGTTGAGGTGGGTTGTATGCTGGAGCAGTGTACGTTGCCGGTCTAATCTGCGGAGTGTAAGGTTTTGCGTATGTGGGTCTTGGTTCACCGTATACCGAGGGAGTATATTTGAATTCGTATGAATTTTGTCCGTAGGAGTTTTCGGCGGAAGTTGTAGGAACGTAATTGGGGTTCTTATTGTAGTAAATTGCGGGGTCCTCGCGGTATTGGCCGTCATCTTCATCGTCAGGTCCTAGAGGAGCTACGGGGTTTTGGTTAAGAGTAGGAGGTGGAACCTAAAAAAAATTAAACGATTTAAGCATTATTCAAAAAGCAACTGGTTTATAGATAGTATGATATTAGAATGAATGTATTACGTTGCCCTTATCTTGTTTCTGTTTACAAATATCGGGGACAAAGAATATCGACCCAATCAAATATTACTTACAGTGACGTCAGCACCCGAAGGTTCGAAACCACGTTTACTGGCACCATATTCAACTTCTCTAAGTTGACCTACGTCATCAATGTACCCATATTTACCAAAAACTTCACCAGTCGCGTATTTGGTTTCTATTTTGTAGGTTCCATCTGCATTTTCGTATCTAAGAAATTTGAAAAATAATATTATGTATACAGCAACTAATCTCGATAAAATTAAGTAAGTGATTACTTACTTACTTACCCATAACTGTAGGAGCCATCATCATTGTGCTTATCAATTTGCTTCAGAATAGGAACTGGCGTCGTATAACCCCCCTTAGACTGGGCAGAAGATAAAGCTATTACTGCTGAAAGCAGCAACTAAAATTAATTAAAAAAAGAATTAAAAAATATATTCTGCTAGTTGTTATTTTTTAATGAGTTCTAGTCATTTTATGAAATCATAAAAGAAATTTACGGCCTGGTATTTATTATCATAGTGGTGAAAAGTCTTAATAATAGCTGAGAAGTTAATTAAATGAAATTGACAACATAAATGTAATAATTATCGACCGGTATTTCACTGATCAATATTAATTAATGCAACAACGTTATATTACATTATATTAAGAATATGTAAATATGATAATTATCTAAAACTGTATTAACAGTAAATGGATTTTTAAATTAATTGTTGTATAACTCTTGCAATGGCCTAAAAAACGTCCTTGTAATTTATTTATTGCCGGGCAGAAAACGGCGGCATTTCAATGCTAAGACTTGCCCATGATATGTTGTCTACAATGGATGGTCAAACCCGGAAGTCTCATATTTCTTTTTCAGTTTTAATTTGTAATTTTAAGTGCAAAAAAATATTAAGTATGCTTGCACTATAACAGTAACCCATTGATTTTACTTTGGAGACCTTTTTATTTACAATTTTTTTATACAGTGCAGTTTTTTGCCAATTCGTTAATCAAATTAAAGCGATTCTACTTGGAAATGATATTTTTAAGTTTGTGGAAAGAAAAGTTATAACGTCCTATGCGTTTACCAAATAGTAAACTATTTTTGCTGTTAAGAGTATTTATATTATCGGAAAAATATCGATTTTTTATTATTTTATGGAAATGGTTTTTTTTTAAATAATTTTCATTTCTATGATTATTATGACCCCATAAAGTAAGCCTCAACTCCCGATTTTAATTAATAGTCATACGTAATATGTGTATATTTGGTTTATTAAGCCTTATTCTAAATATTATCTCTGTAGCCTAATTATTTTCTGTCTGTTATAAATTTGATACCATTACCTTTTTTAATGATGAAAACTCATTTAAATAAGCTAAATAATTTATTATAACTTTCTTGACAATTGATTTTTGTTAGAGACAACTTTAAAGATAACTATAGTTTTTTAACAACCTACAAAGATGGCTTATCATACCGTGCCATCCCCTCTCCCAACTAGTCAATATACTAATGGCCAAAAAAATATATAATTATTAAACAAGCTTCAAATCCTCCTTTCAAAATATTTTTTCTTCGTTGGCCACAACAAGAATTTTTTGACACTAAAAAAAAAATCACAAAAACATTCACTAATACTTACGTAAACCTTCATATCAAATAAATCGTATCACAAGAAATGGTAACAAAGCACAAAGTGGTAAACAGCCGCGCCTCGGTCAGTCCTCAGGTTTTATAGTTCGGCTCCCCACGAAACTATTTTGCAAGGTTACCACCGGATTGCTTTTAGTTTTCGAATTTTCCGGGATTGTTTTTTTTTTTAATTTTTGGAAAATTAGAACAGTCTACCATCCGAATTAGAATAGATATTTTTAAAATTAATTAGATAAGAGAAATATTTGTCTAACAACCCCAAATAACAGAAAGTGTGGATAACAAACATATTCATATTTTTTTGAAATAGGCAAAAACACTAAATTTGACTTTCTAAACCTGAAAGACTGAAAATATTGAAGATGAAAAGATGGTGAGAAGAAGATGTTGAAGATAATTGTAAAGAATACTTGGAATATAAAAAGGGGTTGAATAGTAAATTTAAAGTTATAGAGATAAGATTCTCAAAATTGTTTCTGAAAGAACCCCCTCTCTATAAATGAAAACAAAAATATTTTAATACATCTAGAGGGGTATTAAGAAAAAAGAATACAAAATATGGAGAAGTAACTTTGTTGGATTTAAAATTTGTTTGAAAATTTGAAAATTGTTTCTGACCCCGTTTCTGTAAATGAAAAAAAAAAGATATTTTTATTTCATCCAAAGGGGTATTAAGAGAAGAAAACTTAGCCAAAAGTATGGAAAAGTCACTTTTTTGAATTTCATAATTGCCAAAAAAATAAACATAAATCAGTTTGTAGATCCTGCTTTCATTACCAATAGAATGATTTGATTTCAGCACATTTGTATTCGGAGAATACACAAAGTTTCACACCTTAGCAAGTTCTTAGTAGTAATAATAATTAGAAAATTACTATTTAAGCACGTCTCTGCTTTACTTTTACTTATTTTAATAATTAAATAATTGGGGTGTTCATCATTCAACACTTTCATGAAAGAAAATCTGGTGCTTTGAAAAATATCTTCCTATTAAGATACTGATCCCTTCACGGCCAAATGTAATATGAAATATAATAATATTTACCCTTCATACAGAGTTAAAAAATTTAATTAGTTTATACATACATTGCAAACAATACAATACACCGATCAAGACATTTGAATAGATGTTTTATAAAAATTTGAACTTAAAAATGGAATATTTCAAATTTATCATGCATCAATCCGGACTGCCGTCAAAAACATATAAAGTCACAGACAAACACACATATGAACATTTAAAACAAGTTCCAGATATTTTATTTTTAAATCGGAAGTAAATAAATAACCTTAGGATATTCGAGGCGCTTTCAAATATGAATTCTTTATTTTCAATAATAACTAGTTTATGTTTTATTAAATGAAAACGGCATAGTCACAGTATATAGCCCCACCCAATCAAGAGAACCTTGATGATGACTTAAATTATCGGTTTTCCTTAAAATTTTCTGTGAAAATGGCGACAAAAAATATTGAGTACGATTCTTCCGAGGTCGTCGGCACACCCTGTGCCTCCACCTGTTACTGAGAGATGTATGAATAATTCTGTAATCTGAAGAATTTATGGTATTCAATATTTATAGTATATATATAGTATCGAGATTACCTTCAGATTTAATTTTCAATGAATTTCATTAAAAAATTGTTAAGTCGTGATTTAGACGACCACGCCGAATTTATTGAATCAAATAATGAGTAATAGTAAAAAAGAAACGAAATATAACCATTATTTATAAATATCCTTACCCTCAATAACAATAGAATGTATTAGAATCGTCGAATGTTGAAAAAACACCAATATTTAAAAAAATTTAAATTAAAGGAACAGGATTAGTTGTTGTTTTCTAAAATCCTTAAATTGACATGCGGAAAAACAGATTGTCCCAAAATTCGACACCACAATAATTGACACAATTTATTGCTTTTTTTTTACAAATTTATTCGTTTATTAGAATACTAAGGCTAGTAACCAAAGAAACAGGGTGAGTATTGGTAGTAAAGCATATTATTTAAAACATCATCTTATGAATCAAATAGGTAGTACTTAATAAACTATGCTCGAAAAATAGATACAAAGATTTTTTAAATTATGGCAAGTTATAAAACATGTCAATTATTGATTGAATGTCAATAATTGGGTGTTTTAACTTAATGATAATCAATAGAAACAACTGTTTTTTGTTTCAAGATGCATGATATATGATTTTACTAGGTTACGGTTTTTTATTGCAACTTCACCAACTGTAACTATATTTTAGCGTTGGTGGCATTCTTTTCAAGGCTGTATCCATATGCCGTGAACGAAAAGTCACTCCGGTAATTCGCGACATAAAACCTTAAGACAAAGGCTACTTTCTATATGCTTATGTATAATATACTAATTTCAATTTACAATAATCAAAATGCAGTTCAATCTACCGCTGAATAAACATGATTATAAGTCCAAAGAAATATAATTAAATCTGCAGATCTATTCTTAGCAGCAACGCAATGTACGATTGATCATTTGTTTATGATGAGTTTCCAATCGAATTTTTTTCTATATTTTGCAAGATCGTCATTATGGTCGCTGGGACGTAACCAGGACTAAATTTCACGGGGCCCATATATATGCATGTAAACCTATATATTTTATAATGCAAGTGCATTACAATCCAATTCAAGTCCATACAAATGGCGATTGATGGATTTCTCTCGGACACCTTCACCATCAATGCCGGTATTCATCAAGGGTCCATATTGTCTCCCACTCTCTTCTTACTCTACGTTAACGACCTTCTAGTGAAAACGAAAAATCTGATATTTAGTTTTGCTGATGATAGCACGCTTATCTACCTTTCTCATCTCTTTGAATGCACAAACATCGGCTGCCGACGCACATCTTCGCAGACAGCATGAAGTATCACGCCTCAACAAAGACCTGGAAGAAATTTTGGGTTGGGGTGATAGTAACCAAGTCGAATTAAACGCTGAAAAAACCCATGCAGCAGTTTTCTCTAAAAAGGTTAACATTACAGAACCGGATATAGTCATGGACGAACACGCAATCCCACTGGCTTCATCTATTAATTTGCTGGGCGTCAATCTGGGAGGAAATATGTGTTGGCATAACCACGTTGTGGCAATCGCCAAGATAGCTTCTCAGAAGCTTGGGGTACTCTTCCGAACGAGAAAGTTGTACACACCTCAACAACTTTTGACACTATACAAATCCCAGATTCGACCATCACTAGAGTACTGCTCTCATGTCTGGTGCTCTGCACCCAAACATACTCTTCGGCTACCGGATTCCATCGCAAGGAGGGCCATTCGTCTGATTGGAGACCACGAGCTGAGGAAGCGACTCGACAGCCTCGAACAGGAATGGCGAACCAATGGCACGCGTGCCACAAGTGGCACGTTTGAAAATTTTGATGGCAAATTATTTTATTATTATCTTTTTTGATAGAAATGAATTAAAAATTATTAATCTACACTTAATTTATAATTTATGGTATAAATTTGTAGTACTGAAACCTATCTTAGTATCTATGTTAACTAGAACAGTAAAATTATAATTTTAATATTAAAATATCGCATGAATTCTTGTCACGTTACCTATTTAAAAAAGAATTTTTATGACTTTGTGGCACGGACCCATCCCTGGCCTAGAACATCGAAGACAGGTTGGGGTTCGACTCTCTTTTACAGATATTTTCATGGAAAGTTCTCGTCTGACCTTGCCCTCTTAATTCCACCCAGAGCAGTGAATAGCAGAAATACACTACGAACCACTGCCGCCCATCTATATGTGGTTAAGCTTAGTACTCCTCGAACTTCATTATTTAAGAATTCTTTCATCTGGAGGACTTCATCCTTGTGGAACGACCTTCCCGAGGTCGTTATTCCCAACGAATATAACCTCCAACGATTCAAAAGCAACGTGAATCGCTTTTTGTGCACACTTACCACTCCCAGAGTGCCCTAAAGGATTTTTCCTATAGTGCTTGTGTTTCATCATAAAAAAACAATGTATTAGTATGTTTTGTCGTTTCCCTGTGGGCTGGCTTAGGCCCTGCATGGTTATTACTGTTCTGACGCATGTACTTAGTGACAATGTTTCTCTACCCTTTTGTAAATCATAATCATAACCAAATTTTATAAGGAATTTGGGTCATTACTTGTATAAATAATAACACAATGTGCAAAAAAAATATTTTTTCTAAATTTTCATTGATGCAATAATTTATTCAGCTGTAGGAAGTCTGGCGGTGACTTTTTTAAAGATATATGTACGGTAAGATAACAAATCCCAATTTGTATAGTCTTCTTACAATGCCATTGATATAAAAATTTGTTCCTGTCTAATAAAATCTTTGGTTTAATTATTTGTATTGTTATCTGTATTTTTTGGGTTTTGTATAAGATATGAGAAGGATATCCGTATTTTATTCTTCGAAATACATTTCTCAATATAATTTTATGAACCGATTATCATCAGCTATCAATTTAATGGGGGTAGTTATAAGCCGATCCAGAAAATTATCGCCATAACTATATCTGTTTGTGTAATAGATGGAATTTCAATAATTTTTACCATTTCTTCAATCTATATTATTTAATAATTTCGTTGACGAAGAAATTATACCAACTGGTACCTAAAAAGAACTAAAAATGAGAATGGAAGAAAGAAGTGTCATTATCGGAAAAACTCACTCAAGTTTTAAACCAGAACTTCTCATTTACATCATCCAATCCGGAAAGTTTGGAAGTTGCAGTATCTTATAAAATAGAAATATTTCAAAATGGAGAGCAACGTTAACTTAATCTGCAGTTAATATAAAGGGTGGCCCATCGAAAACAGTCCAGCAAGGTTAAAAGCTGTGTACGTGAATATTAAAAAAAACCTCGGAACCGTAAACTTGTGTTTTCAGGGGGACACATTTCACTATTAATTTCATCCCTGTAACCTCAACCCCCCTAGCGGGGGCGGCTACTACCCTTATTTCTTCAAATGGGAATAGGTATGTTGTGATACATCTTTTTAAAGGGCATTAAATTCTCTTTAAATTGGCGCTTTGTTTTGTAAATTTGAGCTACGCGCCGCCGAGAAATTGCGTTTTAAAAAATGTAATTTTATTGAATAATACTTACATGTTATCTTATTAAATGTTGAAAATGTCCGCCATTCACCTTCATACAATAGTACAACAACTGTTCAAAGTGTTCTCGGACATTGTGAAGAACATCTGGTGTAATTTGTTGACATTCTAAACAATTTTGAATGTCAACAACGCACAAACCTGTGTACTTGATAAGAGGTGCAGTGAAATGTTCCAAATTCCGTTGCTCGGCGGCGCGTAGCTCAAATTTACAGAACGAAGCGCCAATTTAAAGAGAATTTAATGCCGTATAAAAGATGTATCACAACACACCCATTCCCATTTGAAAAAACAAGGGCAGTAGCCGCCCCCGCTAAGGGGGTTGAGCTTACAGGGATGAAATTAATAGTGAAACGTGTCCCCCTGAAAACACAAGTTTACGGGTCAGAGGTTTTTTTTAATTTTCACGTACACAGCCGTAAACCTTGCGGGACTGTTTTCAATGGGCCACCCTGTATATGGTGTTCTATGTATCATTCCTCTGGACAAGTGTAGAGAAGCGGGTTTGATTTTAACAAAATTGCGTTAGTCTATGTTAGATGAAACAATTGATGGTCCATAATTTTACCTTGTTCTCTTCAAGAAAAAAATTAATATTTATAATATAAGGAACAAACGTTTGTAATTTTTATTAGAAAAAATACTGAATACGTTTGCTATTATGTAGATCTTTTAAGTGTTTGTTAGGACTAAGTACCTCTATTATTTTAGCTGAAAAAACAAGGAAACGACTGATCCCGGAATCGCAATATTTAACTGATTAGGATCCTCTACTACTTGATATTGTGCGTATTGTAACTCAAATCCAATAATTTATACAGATTTAAAAGAAAAACAACAAAGTTATACTTAATATATTTATTTTATTTATTCTACTACTGAATTAACACACTATACAACATAAAAATAACGATGTAACAGTAAAAAGTTAACAAATAAATACAAACTAAACTACTTAAAATAAACGCATTCATCAGTCACACAAAATTATTTCCCAATCATTGTTCTAGTCTTTTGGTTTTCTGGCGGGGAATCAAAAAAAATAGTAAGAATTTAACAGTCAACTTCATACGCATGCACAACAACTGTTTCATTCGGATATTTTACAATTTCATACTGTACTTCATATTCTTAATACCCTAGTTTTTTAAGGGCCTTTAGGTCGACATCTTTGTAGTAGTCCTCGCTATAAATAAAAATATTTTTTGAAGAGCAATGTGACGCTGTGTTTAGACTAGGCAAAAAATGTATCTACAAGTATCCTGAAGTCGGAATGAACCTGCAGATAATTTCTTGCAGTGATGTAAATACAGCGTTATGCCGGTTACAGACGACTGGTGTACTTGTCAAATATTTGTAATGGCGTATACTTGCCAAGTGTCATGTGAACGGTAGAATTGTTAATTACTGTACAAATAACCATTCACCCGACATGGGAAGTATGCAGTAGTGAGAAATATTGGGCAAGTACACCAGTGGTGTGAGCCCGCCTTTAGCAAATGAACGAATTAAATAAATGTATTCAGAAATCTTTTTATTTCAACTTAAAAATATATATATTAGAGTTAAGCCGGGCTCTGACAGTATACTTGCCGTGTCGTGGTTTACTTGTACAATACTTGACAATGCTACTATTCACATGAGCATACTTCTTTACAAATATTGGCCAAGTAAACCAGTCGTCCGAGGCCGGCTTTAGTAGAAGAAAAGTATATTTACAAAATAACCATACAAACCTATCATGCAAAAAATAAAAGTATACTTACTCTTTAAACATACCCAGGTTAAAAACAGTTTTTAAGATTGTGCAATTAAATATTTATTGAAAAGTTAGATTATAGAACATGGATGCATTATTTTACAATTATTAAACCCAAATTTAGCAAACACATAACAAGAGAAAGAAGAAGAACACAGAGGAAGGACCGAGGGAGACAAATAAAATCACTTTTTTTTAAATCAGTTTTTATTTTTTATTTTTATACAAAAAAAAGTAATAATAAATTTTGTACCGTCAGTTTTATAAACACGTATCAACAACTAACTTTTAAAAAATAATTTTACGTTATACTAGGCGATGCCAATCAGACAAAGAGGTAATGAGGCTGGCGTGTGTCACGAGTTAAAAATAGGATGTTTCTAAAACCTTCCCTTCATCTGATTGACAGCCTACAAACAAGGAAAAACTAAAAAACACATATTGTACTCGGCTATTATGTAAAATAATAAACTGGATTGGACGCTATTATACATAATTAAGTACACCATACTCTTGTAAAATCTGTCTTGAACGACAGATTCTTATAACTATTGTGACTTTAAAAAGTAAAAAATGTTTTTTTTGTTTGTTCACACGCTTCACCTCCTATAAAAGGCTAAACTTTTTTGTATAGCCGTAATATTGGCGGATGGTTAAACCGAAAAAAAAAATTAACTTGGCAATTTGTTAATACTTAAATAAAATTATTTAATTCGATGGTTCGGGGGTGTTACGTGAGGCAGGCGTTGGCCTAGGCGCCTTTTTTGCGGGGGCGGAAGCAGCTCGAGAGGAGCCGCTCGACTGAAGCCCAGCGAGGAGTTCGCTCTTGCGGATGCTCTTCAAGTCCAGGTCACCGTAGTAGTCCTCACTGAAAGATCGCAGGAACCAAGTTGGTTTTTGTTTCTATTATGTATGGTTTCTTTTAGGAAGGAGGGGGAGGAGGAGGAGGAAGAGGGTGTTTGCAATTGCTGTTGTGTTTAACTTAATTTTAAGGCAATATTAAATGCGTTATATCTTATCCCCATTTTCGAAAATAGAGAAAAATATAGATTCTTTCGCAGAGCGACCTTTTCAATCGGTTGCAAGTTTAGTTCTGTACATGTTCAGTTATGGACATGGACATGGACATGGAGTTTCTAACTGGTTGCTGCTTTTTATATCTGTTAACGGATACAAATGCCAAACCTTCAACTGTCATTAGAATTGACTTCTGAAGTTTAACTACAATTTTTCTTATTCTTGCTCATTTCTGCTTTGTTTAGAACTAGTTTTCGTTTTGGAATTAATATTTAAAGAATAATGGAAAGTAAGCTTAACCATAACATGCCAAAACTAAAGAAAATCAAACGAAGCAAGTCGAGTAATGCTTAGAATCCAAACCGGACCAGCACGCAAATTATTCTGACAGTTACAAATCAGTTGACAATCGATACAATATTTTCTACAAACACTGCATTTTTGATCGGCGGTCACAGATTTTGCTTCTGTAAATACTTTAAACTAACTCTATTTCTGACTGTGAATGAACCAATTATATTAAATCTGTAAGATTTTAACTTGATGAGTTGGCAAGTTTTTTTTAGATACTTTGATAATTCCTTAAAATGGATAACTTACATTAACAAATTTATCTGCTATCATTTGTTACCAGCAGCATTTTACAAACACCCCTAAACTTTTGGGATATAATTAACCAGGACAAGATTCAACATGGAAATTAGTGACAGAAGTATAAAGCGACACAGGAATAAATTAATCAAGAAAATGACCAACAAAAATAAATTCATTCATTTTTTAGATACATAGGAACTAATGACATAGACGTAAACAAATCATAGCCTTAGAACCCGAGTATTATATATGTGACATGTGCATTTTTACAAAATTTACGACATAATGCACATTTTGGAAAAAGTTTCACAAAATCTAGGCGATGAAATAATAAAGAACTGCTTGGTTTTGAAAATGTTAGATAGTGTTACAGATTATGCACATACACATGCTTATTAGAAACTTAAGAAAATATTTTAAAAAGGACATTTAAGGAAGAAGAAAACATTAGATTTAAGAGTTATTTTTGTTGTTAATTAATATTATTTTAAATGAGTAAACTTACCATCCGGGTACATCCTCGGGATCTTCACAGTTACCAGTGCCATCGGCATCGCCAATTTTGAAGACGGTACCAATGGGACAACCATATTCACGGGCTTGTCCTATTTTCGAAAAAAAAATATTAATTAAATGCTTTTCTGTGGTTTAAAGTTGTTTTTTGGTGTAGAAAAATATGTATCTGTAATGTGTTTTCTCTTACCCTCCAAGCAGATGTAGTACTTCCTGCAGTCATCAGGATGGGCGTGTCTGGAGAACGATCCAGTGTTGCTGATTTCTCCATTGGCTGGACAACTGAATCCTCCGGCTACCTCTGAAAACCGTAAGTATATTGTTGTCAAAACAAGGGATTGGCACAATTTTGAATTTGGTTCTCTTTTTGGTTGTCTATGATAGACAACAACAATCATTCCAATTATATCATACCGAAATGAGGTTTATGTTCAAAGGAAACAGGATATATTTACAATGGTATATTATACATTCTAGCTGCTATGAGAATTCTAACCTGAAGCCATGAAAATTATCTTATTGCAAAAATGATTGAATTAAAAGTTTAATGGTTTATTGTTGGTATATGCAATTTTCTATCTTAAAGGAATAATCTTATTTAGAGAGTTTATGGTTAAAGATTGCATTTAACATTATACTAATTATGTCTTCATTTTATGTTGTTTAATTTCAAAAGTTATTATACTATCTCCTAAAAACGTATTTTCTATAATTTAAAATATACCATTTCTGACAAATCACTTTCACCTTCATTCATTCTATTATTATTAATGTGCAATTTTTCAAAAATAAGTTTTTTTCCCATGCACTCTCCACAATGAAAGCTATTTTGTATATTAATGTCCAGATTTCAGATCAATTATGTATATCAATCAAAGATATTACAGGAAAGACATACTTAATCTAAATGATGCACTATTATAGTATTTTTTCCATGGTAGCGGTTACGTTATTTAGGAACAAATTGATAAAAAATCTAATATAAATCTACGTAGAATAAAGAAAACTTCCAAAGAAGGAAAAATAAATGTAATAAAATGATTATTATCAAGTCAAATGTTTTAAAAAGAAAGATGGCCAGCAATTTTTAAAAAATGCGAACAATTTTTTGAATATATTATTAAATTATGTACTAGGTAGCAATAAGATATTATCATTAATTGCAATTAATAATTTTGAATTGGTTAGTCAACAACAGTTATCAAAAAAAAGTATATGCACAGTTGTATGTACATTACCCTACTTTCCATAACTTAGAACTAATCATACTAAACATGCAAAATTTATAATAATTCGTAATTATTAAATTATCTGATTAATTAACTAAAAAATAGATCCTATTATGTGAAATGCTAATTACCTTGGCGAATAATCTACATCTTGTAAGTAAAAGTATTTAAATTGCATATTACATGAATAAAAAATGAAAATTTATGTAAGTTTTACGTGAAAACGGAAAGCTAGCTTATGCGTGTGTTTCATGACACTGGAAAAGGGGATAAAAGTATATTATTTATTACGGACAAAATCATTAGTATACTAGTAATTCCTGAACTAAACTAAGCATCCTTAACTAAGAAATGAATGGCTTATATTCGAAGAACAAATTTGCCCCAACTGATATCGTTATTCCAATGCAAGAAACATAAATGTACAAAAAAGTACTTTTGATATTATATATTGAATTAGAGAAGAAACTAAAATTTACTTCTATAGAAATTTTGATAAATTATTTTAACAATTTATTTGTAGGTTTTCGTTTGATTCCGTAAACTTACCTTCGTTTTTACATTCTGGTACTTGATCGGCCCACATACACACGCGAGCTTCTCTGTCATAAGCTAATCCAGGAGAACATTGGTATCTAATAATAGGAAAATAAATTTAATTAAAAATATATTTAAGCAGGAAAGTTAGGCAAAGAGCCTATTCAATCTGACATACATTTAAATTACTAATAACACTTTTTTAAGCAGACTCTTTTTTTTAACTCTTTATGCTGAAAAACAATTTGGTTTAATTTTTAATTTACTATTACTTCGTGTTTTGCTATTATTTCGTGAGCAGAACCGCTATCGACAAAGGGATAATTTCCACTGCCAGGCTATACTGCAAATAAATTGTTATAACCTACCTGGATGCTTCTCCATTCCAACAGTTCCAGAACACGTCACATTTGTTTACATCGGCAAAGATACCATACAGACGTTCGCAATGAGTGGAAGAAATTGGTGGTTCTACAAAAAAATATACGTAATTACATTTTGAAATTTGTCGTTTTAAACGTGGTTATTGCAAATCTTAATTTAATAAAATATTTTTGAGAGTATCTGAATCCTTAAATAGGAAGCTTTTTCTATTTACAGCTTCGTGCAACATAAATTTAAAATTGTCCCTTTTTAAATGTCATACTTTCACTGTAAAATTTGCTCCTAGTGAATTTTGTTTTATTAGTTAATTATTGAATAAAATCTTTATGCCACCCAACATAATTAATTTAATTTGCAATAAAACCGGCCATATTATTATTGCTAATTGATTTGAATATATTTCTTGACAGCAGTTTAAAATAATTAAACATACCGAAAACATACCCAAAATACATTAAAAACTTTCTTAACTTCTTACTTAACTCATTACGTAATTATTCTGTTTCAATTATTATTTGAAATCCATACGACCCCATTTGGACATGGTATCTTTTATTTCTCTTAAATATTTATGTGTATTATACGGTAATATTTGTTTGGGTTGTAACGTAACAGTTTGTTTTGAATTAAGAGTTAAGTAAATGAAAATCGAAAGTGGTTATGATAAAACAACCTACCCAAAAATAAAGGAAACACTTTTGCAGAATACAGGTTTTAAAATATGCATGTGGTATTTACACCAGTCAATTGTATAATAAATAATGCTATAATGGTTACTAATCGACTAAAAAATTATAGCAAATAGCAGCAACAAATCAGGATTTCCAGAATTGGTCTTTGTATGCGATAATTGTCACCAAGCTTACCAAGTTCCTCTCTGTCTCCACATTCTACGTTATGAATGTAATCACAGTTTTCAGTCAAGAATTTTGGATCACTGGCATCGAAAGCCAAACCGTTTCCACAGGTTTTCAAGTCGGCGGCGTTATTGTCACATTTCCAGTATTTGTCGCACGACCTGGTGTGTGGGTAGAAGCCGAAGTCGTCGGGACATTTGAAGCTTTCTTGACCGTTTGCTATAAAAAAGAAAAATATATTAGTGATAATGTTTCTCGGCGTATAGGTAAATAAAATCATCTTCTTCTCCATAAACCAGAGTCTTCGTGACAATACGTTCATCCAAAGTGAGAGATTCTGAGTTGTAATTCCGGCCAAACTTATTATTTAATTGGAGAAAAAGCTACATTTGACAAAAATATTATTTAAAGTTTTTAACATGCAAACCGTGAGTCTTATCACATTGCTCTTACGAAGTATAATATTTTCTGCTTTTTGCATTCCATCAGTGAACGTAAATTGACAATTTATTTGGTATTAATTTATTCCGTGACATTTTAAGCATTTAAACCAACCTGTCGACATTTTCAGAGCGCCTACAAAAATGGAAAGTGGAATCTTGGAGGCGAAAATTATTACTAAAAACTGGTTATATGTGCACGTTGCAACATTGCGCTGTCTTTAACACCATAAACGTTGTTTATGAGAAGTTTTTGGTTATTTTGAGAGAGATAATTTAATATTGCGAAAATATGTTGCAAAAATTTGTTGCCTTATTCTTTATTAGTATTCGTTATATTATTCAGTTGAAGCACTTCGTCCTTAATCTTTGGACTAATTTTACAATATTACCAAACAATTTGTTCGATAGTTATGTGGAATCAATAACCTGTGGACAGGCATGATAGATTAAAATTACAACACATATGTTCAAAAATATTACAGTATAGATTCCATTTATCCAAAATACCTTCAGACAACAAAGAGTGAGTTTCTTAAAAATCTAGCTGTGCATATTACAGAACTGCTTGTAATTGCATGACAGGTCAATTGAAAATATACCAAGTGAAGTTCCTTCACTTTTTAAGATATTCCATAATAATAATAATCAACCGTTACTAAAATTATAAATATTAAAATTTTTTTACAATAATTTCTAATCTTAAAAAGCTAACTCAAATTTTCTACAGTTCCGGTTACTCAAGTAAGTATGCAACGTATTTAATATAAATAATTTTTCAAGTAAAAATTGTTGAAACGCGATTTCTTAGAAAGTAGTAATCAAAAAATAATAATTTATGGTATTATTGGAAAGAGATTTTTTGACTTTTAAAATGATGTACCACTTGATTCCATTCACCACTAAACCTAGGAATCTTGTTACATTGCAAGCAGCAATGCCAGCAGCATTTCTTAAGGCCGTATTACACTTGGGAATTTTTATGGCGCCAGCAATGGCAATTATAATTCAAGGATTCTTGCGCAGTACACCGTTCTCCGTACTACAGTCAGAAATTCTACTCTTCTGACAATTAAAATGACACGGATTCATGCGCAGTACACTGTTCCCGATCAGCTGTCTCTCATTACCAGAAATGGGGCAGGCGCCATTTTAATTGCCCTTGCCGGCGCAATTGGGTAGACATGGATTATTCTGTTATTTTTAACTGTTTATTATTTGGCCGAACCAGGTATGAACAGGTAATGGCCATTTAAACCCACTGGTACTTAAATTAGCAGTTTACATTCTTTATTAAACTTATGGACTGCTAATTCAGCAACTCCTATTTGTAAATAGCAGTAGCTGCTTTAACTGGTAATCAAAACGAACAGGTTTGCACATCTCTAATTCTGGGGATATTTTAGGGATTTCGACAGTACCCACTGCTGTTCTGACCGTTGACAATGCTCCAGCTGATCGAAAACGGTTTACTGCGCATGAATACGTGCCATTATAATTGCCGGCGCAAGAGAAAAAATTGCCTAGTCTAATACGGCCTTTATACATACATAATAACTTCGTTAATACTGCGTTTTTATGATTTAAAAAAGCAATAACTGTTGTTTCGATTTAATATTAGGTTATTTCTGTCACATAATCTATTCTAAGTAGAGTGTGTTCATTTTGTACGACATCACAAAATTGTTTATTTATAAATTTTGAGGTTAAATTATCTCTAATTGTATTTAAAAAAATTACACAAAGTAAAAGGTAGAATAGTTGCGCTGCTTGGAAATGGGTTGGAACATTTTTAGGAAATGCTGTAAAACAAATCAGATAATAGTTTGTAAGTACCCACGCTTGGTAGATTTTCCAAAATTAAATACATAATCTACCATAAAAGGTAAATAAATAAATACACTGAACGCTTATGTCACGGTATACTACACGGTACTTTCCTTTTCATTAGCAGGTTGTAATTTTAAGCAAAGAAAATTAGTTAGTAAGGAACAACTAGCGTAGATGATTTAAAGCTATATTTTCTGCCGATATTTATATGTTGACAAGAACGGACACGTAATATGATAAATAATTATAAAGCAACAAAATAATTATACTTTATCCATTTAAGAAATAAAAAGTCTATGTTTGTCAGGTGGTATTAATATCAAATACCAATATGGAAAATTATTATTTCCAGACCACCCGATGATCCTTATACAATAGGGGCGTATTTTTGTCTACACAGTAGCACTTTAAAATACTATTTCACATTGAATGGTACTACAAAGAAAAGGAAGCCCTCTCCATTGATAGGATGCAACCACCTGTAGACCGGTTTCGAACTTATTTGTTCTCGTCAGTACAGTGTACACCTACCCTGATGTCTGTCTGTAATTTTCTAAATTTAATTTTTTCTTTCATATAATCAATGTTTTAGAAGCTAAATTGGTATTTTGTAATCCTGTTCGAGATATTTGTGTTTTTTTGAGTTAAGTCTTTGAGGTATTTTTAACTAACTTTTATCCTTATTTTTAGTTTATATTTTTCTTAGATTTGGGTTATTTTTGATTTTTAATCTATTTTACGATAATTTTTGCCAATTTAGCTAGTGGACCAGAACTGGTACTTTGACCGATCTCGTCAGTACAGGGTAGGTGTACACTCTACTGACGAGAACAAATAAGTTCGAAACCGCCTGTAGGTTGCATCCTATCAATGGAGAGGGCTAGTACCATTCAATCTGAAATAGTATTTTAAAGTGCTACTGTGTAGACAAAAATACGCCCTTATTGTATAAGGATCATCGGGTGGTATGGAAATAATAATTTTCCATATTGGTATTTGGAATTATACTTTATGAGGGGTCCAAGATAGATATAATATACAAGTGATGCCAATTAAATCATAAAACGTGCTAGGTCTGGCCGCTCATATAAGTCTATCATTTCTCAGGTGACATTCCAAAATGACTTGTTACTTTTCTTAATAACTCTGATCAACCTAATCGATTGCAAAAATCGATTTGCATAAACGTATTGTCGCAATCGAGTTAAAGAAAAGACAATTACCTAACTCTTGTGGGTTGGGACTTGTAGGATTGTCACTGCATTTCCTGAATATTTATAAGTATTTTTTCAAAGTTGCGGTTGGGTGAAGTAAGAAATGATGAATCATTATTATTATTATGTATGGAAATCGATCTAATCATATTCTTCGTTTTATTCATAACTGTATTCAACATAAATCAAATAACTCTACGAAACCACCAACACAACATTTTTAAGAAACGGCTGAAGTATTCAATATTCAATGAACCTATCAATAAAAGTAGATGACAATAAACAGATAATTAATATTTTAATGTACAAATTAGGTTTTATGAAGAAATCACATTAATATTAAATATGTATTATCCGACAAGTAAGTTATAAATAATGATGTTACTTGGCGTAGGTATATTAGTTTCGCTTTCTGCTACTTAAAAATTTAATTGGAAAAGAAGAAATTAATACATTTTTTAAGTTTAAACCACAAGTGATATTGCGAAAAGTTCGAAGCGTATCGAGTAAATGGCAATAAACGTTAAAATAGAAACAAAAATCCCATTATAGCAAATGCGCTTTTTTTCTTAGAGCGCCCAAATGATATTTGGAATTATAGGCCGTTGTTTGGTTCCTTAACTTTATTTTAAAAATGATTTATAAAAATTAGAGCAAACGCTACCTGTCGTCTGTTTTTGGTTATGTGAGATGTTTCACAGAGGAGTTAAGGGTATCTTTATTTATTTTCTCCTTTCTTTATTTCTGTCATCACAAAAGAATGATTCTATTAAAGGCTGCCATTCAACTAAAATTGCGTAAAAGTTCAATTTAATATCAAACATGACAGTGACCTTTACCACAGCGAAAAACTACCAATACCGATAGAAATTGCTTTATAAGTTTTATTGTATAGAATAGGTACCCGTCGGCCTTCGAATAAAATTATTATTGGAATTTCTTAGGTAAGATTAATTTTGCATTTTTTGTTCTATCACGTAAACTTTTCTTTAACAAATTATGGTAGTACAGGTTATTTGATATTTAAACGTCAAGGTTAAATAGTGTTAAATTTCTTACAGGTCTTGCATAAAATATGCAAAGGGGCATTAAAAGTTGACATTTAAAATACAAAATTCGTTTCCCTAATTTATATATTTCTAAATTAATAGAATACAAATGACGTAAAATAATTTAACCTGATCTCAAAGTCTTATTACACGGCACAAAGATTGTAGTAAAGATTTAATTGTAAAATTTCCTATAAAATATTGTATTAATTACAATTTCCTTATTAATCCGTACCAAAATAATATGGCATATACACATAATTTCTAAAAAAGCATTGTTAGAATTTCTAATAAATTTAGTAAAATCAAGTTATTACTAAAATATATTGTAAATTTTACAACGCATGTATATAATGAAAATAATTTATTATATTATTATACAACTTGGATGGGTGCCCGCTTGGGAGACCGCATGTGTCAAAACTTTTACGAAAGTTTTTAGTAAATTTTACAAGAACTTTTCATATAAATGTTTTTTTGTAATTTTTACTAAAAATGTAGTTAAAATTTTGCTATAATTTAATGGCAGTCTTACTAATAGCTGGTCCAGTCACATATAAAACCATAAATTATGGTTAGTTTTTTTGGTACATTTTTTTCCATGCAGGCGGAATGAATGAAGGTTCTTATAAAATAAAAAGTTCAATAATATATCACCATCTTTCCAGCTTCCGGATTTAAGCTTTTTCTCTTTTATTATATTTAATGAATATTGCAGGAAAATTGCTAAATCTGACGTTAGTTATTTGCTGAAAACTAAAAAAGTATATCCATTGGGAACTCGAACAAACCCTGGTATCTACCCAAATTTCTAGAAACGTTTCACATATTTTTTTTATATATTTTTTTAAAATATTTATTCATCCAATTGTCTTACTTTCACAAAAATGATTTTTTTTATAATGCAACGCATATTCTCTAAAGCCCACAGCACACGATCAAGAACATAATGTCCATAATTAATACACGCATATTATTATCTGCATATGTTGTTGCGCTTACTTTTATTTTGTCCCACATATTATGTACGTTTTGTACGTGTTTTGTGAAATGCTAAATTCCAGTCTAAGTAAATATAATTTATTGCAATAAATAATAGTTGTGACATACAATCGGCTTACTGGCTTCCATTCGTTCGATTTTTGCAATGATTATTATTTCACTAACGCGATGCTTAATTATAACCTACGTACACTATACTCGATATGAATCCTTTTTGTAATTTTGTCTAATAAGTTAGATATTTACTTTTTGTACGTAAACATATACAAGAATCATAAATCTTCATATAAAATAAGCCAACTTTCTTAAAATTTTGATTTTTCCGAGCATGTATAATGTGAAGTTTACATTATACCGATGATCGTTTGACTGATATAAATTCCTAATTATCCCTATGACCATAAAATGCCCCAAATTTACATCTTTTTGGGCAGAGCCGGAGTGCAAATTTTATTTGCCTGCATCAATAATTAGTATACCATTTTAAATATGTATAAATACGTAATAATATATAAATAGCAAGTTGCCCTTTCAAATAAAAATAAAAATAAATCAATATGTAGACCCATTTATTACTGCTAGTGGGTTTTATTAGGTAGTAGTAAATAATTAATAAAACTAGGCGGATCCATGGCAGCGAACATGCAGCTTCGCAGGTTTGCAGAATTGTTACGATTCATTTAACTTAGGACATAATCTACGCTAACTCTCTAATAATTCCTTGCATTGCAATCTGTTCTCCTAATTGACATATGTTCACAAGTAAATACTACATTTTTGATCGCTTTTGGCATACCACTTTCCAACATATTTATGCATATTAGTTACCAGTAATTGATTGATTTATGAGCTGAAATCGGAAAGCATAACTTTTCAGCCGGATTTGGTATAAATTTATTTCAAGTTATTAATTGATTAGGTAATATATTTTATAACGTTCGTGTTCTTCCTTGACAATGGTAGCGAGAACATGCTGGTATCTAAATAAACTTGTAATACAAATAATAATGCGATATTTATTTGTACCACTTACAGTTAATGTATGCAAAGTAACAAAAAATACAAGTGTTGAAAACCAGGTTGACGTTGACATCTATCAGTTTTGAAAGTTGGAACTAATTATTATGCTATATCGGTTGTAACTATGTCATATCACCGCGCAGTATCAAAATCAGCGCAACTTCAATGATGACGCATGCGCTAAACCATTAGTAAGCATAACCTCTATTACATTGAGATCAGGAATAAATAAAAAGTTTGTGGTATATATGGCATATATAAAAATAATAAGAAAGTGATTTGACCAGAGGGTTTCAAAAAAAACAGTTCTTGACTTTTGTCAAATTTTGACTAGGTATTGAGAAATATGGACATAAAATTTTATGAGAAAATTACAGAGTTAAGTGGCTTGAAGGGGAGGAAGATAAGATACGAGGTAATATGCTATTCGATGGGCTGCGTGTCCCTTTCCAGCTGCGTCATATACTATATGCTTTGTTGATAGTTTCTAAAATGTTTAGATGATCATGAATATCCTTCTTATTAAACCATAATAGATATAGTTCCAAAATATAGCATCAATATTTATTTGAAATGAGCTGGCGAACTCCCAATTTGTATTCAAAAGGTCGACATTATGTACGAAACTGTAAAAATATAAAATCCCTACGCTTAATGATGGCAACATTCATGGTGAAAATAAAAAATTTTCAATAATAATTAAAAATGTGTATAAATATTCAAAATGTGTTAAATAAAATAATGATCTGACCTTTCAATCCTATGTTAATGAAAAGAAAATATAACCCCCTTAATGATGAGAAAACTGTTGAAAGTTTGTGATGATTAAAAAAGGTATTCTATAATAGAATGTTGAAAAAATCTTAACAATGTAATGTATCTCCTTCACCTGATAAAAATATATTTATTTTTTGTGTTTTTATGACCAAAATATTTATTTATAATATGATCAAAAACTATATTAGAGAATTTTACAACAAAAAGCTAAAGATACTGTATTGGGTAGAGAAAGTCCTAACTTAAAAGAAAAACTGAATATTAAAAATTTGATAATTAAATTCATTTATTAACTAATTCGCACCAATACAACATCTTTACCTTTAGAGTATCACAAATTCCCACTGCAGTTCAACACCTTATCACTATTAACAACGCAGTCCAAGAATTCTTATCACAAAACAACCACTGCTCTGTTAACATGTCACATTCTAATTAATACAATGAAGGATAAAAACAGCAGACCGGCAATCGAGAAAAAACCATTGATGTTTATCAGACATTATTTTTCTTCTTCACAGCTCACTTTTCTTCAGAATTTTCGAACAATCCGTGGAAACAAATGAGTCCAAGTACACTGAAACAACTTGCACGCACCGTTTGTTTTTTCTCGATGGCCGATCACTATGGGGGGATGATTCTCGATGAAAGGGGGTTGTGAGTCACGTGGTACATACCAGAGTAACAGAGTGCACTGAGCACTAAGACACACACGAAGTTCCTCATTGTACGGGTCGTTCTAGAGTACGATAACTGGGCGCAAGCGAGCGCAAGAGAGCTTTATAGCGGGCGAATGTCTTGTCCCCCGCCTGGCGCGATTATTGCCGATGATAACTCTTTCCTGCTGTTAAGATTATACCAACGTCAAACGAATCATGGCCGGCTTTTTGGTTTTGATGGCATTTTTGGGCTTCTTTGATTTTTTTTATTTGTTTGTAAAGGAAGTGTTGTGAAAAGAGTTGCTAATTTTGTACTTGAAATCATATTAATTTGCTTATATCATCGAGAATATCAGTTTAAGAACACCTCGCTCATGGCCGGCTTTTTCTTTCATAATATGAGCGAATTGTTTTGCTTTAATGGCGTTTAGTTACAAAAAGGCGAATTAAACATTCTTTTGGGTTACCGTCTTGTTTGACTGTTTATATCTCTTTTTCATTTCTTTTCCTGGCTTACAAATAGTTCGTTTTTTACCCAAACATTTTCGCAACCCAACACTACAATAGTTATTTATGATACCTAGTGTGAAATGGATGTGTTTTTGTCGGGTTAGATCACATTTGTTGTTAATGATAGTTTGTTCGCAAATCTAGCACGGCGCACGGCAATGGAATAATATACAGGGAGTTTCAAGGTTTTAACAAAAAATAGATATGCCACTGACTTTTTCATATTTTGGTAGCCAATTTATTAGAGAAATTTAAATTACTAAAAGAATCATTTCTTAGTATTTATTTGAAGTCAGCTTCGGTTACAAGATAAATGCAATTTTGCGAATCTCTGTTAAATATCAAGCTGAAAATAAGTAAGTAAAAAATCTGGTATGCTAATGCCCGATTCTAAAATAGCACATATTTTAGCAATAAAAATAGATTAATAGGTTTTTTTTAGTCATTTCACAATATCTCTAACAAATTTGCTATCAAAATATGAAAAAGTCAGTGGGGTACCTATTTTTAGTCAAACATTATTAAGGGGGCTGATCGCTCCTTGGAAACTTATTCATGCATTTTTATTGCTAAAATATGTGCTATTTCCAGAACCCAAATTTCTAAAGCCGTTTCGGAAATATCTATAAAATACCGAAAAAAATTTAAAATTTTGACACCCTGTATCTTTTAAACTGAAGCAACTGCAGGCCCATATTGATAGGACCTTTTTATCTTATTCTTGGGTACGGAATCACCACACGAGCGATGGCACATGTCTTTTGGAACACCCTGTATATTCTAGCTTGTTATGCTTATTTTCCTGAAATTTGTTTCCATATCTGGATTTTGGTGGTTTAAATGTAAAAAACCATTCTCCTAACAACCTGTGACATTATAAGAGGATTTCCTCGTGATGGAATTTCACATTTTTATTTTTTTCTTCAGTTATTGCAAACATTTAACTAATTAAACTTTATAGAGCTGTTAAAATATCATTATTTTATTAGAGGTTGAATTATCCACTTTTACTTTTGAAGAAGCTAATTGGCCAGACAGTAAAGGTCACTTGGTGTAAGAATGTACTCGTCGAAATTGACTTTTATGCTAATGCAGTAGTCATTATACTAGTTTTTATTTATTTCTTCTAATATCGTTCGCTAATGATTATGTGTACAAATATGAAATTAAAACAAAAAAAAAATTTTCAAGACAAAAACTAAGAATTTGTAATTAAATTTAAGATTTAATAAACTAGCACATATGAATAAAAATTATGAGAAATTGCTTATTTTGAGTCAAATGGTAATTTCAGCAGCAATAAATTTTAGTACCTTCTAAAATTGGTAACCATTTTTAAAACGAAAAGTACTCATTGGGAAATAAAAAATATATAAACATTTCTTCCCTTTGAATAAAATTTTATTTATTAAGATCACAGTTTTAGAATTCAAGACTTCCTTCCAACTGATTTATTTTGTTCTCAATGTGATTTTGAATAAGATATTAAAATTCTTAAAGCATTTAAAAAAATGAAGAACCTCTTAACATAATAATAATTTGGAGACTTACCGTTATAACAGCAACTTATTTTTATCTATAATTTTTTCTGAAACAATATTAATGACCCAGGATATAAATTTTTTATCAATAGACTTTTATTTATTTATTTTTTTAATTCATTGCTAGAAACTGCTGTTCTATATAATTTTGACATTAAAATTTCAAATATTTTTAGGTCAAGAAAAATCGTAAGGTGAGTAAGTTTAGTGCATAAAAAGGTGTAACTAATTTGTAACAACTACACAAAAAATTAGAATATACATAGGATTGTCAAGGACCTGGATAATTTTTAGCAATAAATTAATAAAGGTTGATTGAGTGTGAATGATTGTTAATCTTTCAGGTAAAAGAACAATAGTTCTTAAAGGGTCTTGGAATATTATTTACATCAATTCCTCTTTTCATCTGTGTGGGAAATAATGTTTTATATCCGAGTACTTATAAACGCAGAGTAAAAAAATCTCCAAATGGTTTATTGTTCGAATTTAACTAGTAATATATGGAAAATTGATGATTTATTCGAATTTACCTAGTTATTCTGTATTAAATAACAAAAAACGCTTCTAAAGGAGCCAGCTAATTGAATGCATAATACAAACAATGTCAGTTCTAATAAGCAACATTACTTATTAGAATCAGTGACATATTTCTTGTATACAGTGAGGACAAACTACGCCTCCCATTGTGCTTAAAATTATCTTTCTTAATTACAATGTTTGGTTCATGGTAATTAGAACTGTCTATAACATACTATTCACATTTACGTGTAAAGAATTTACAAATATGATATATTGAACCTCAACATCCTGTAGTAAGTATCTAATTTACTCCGCTGTTGCATTTTTAAAAACACTAAAAATAAATAGAGCTTCCGGAACTAAACCGGCGTTGATCTCCAAACGAACATTGTCAGATTTACACCGTTCTTTAACGTTCAAAGGCTGGAGTAATAAGAAATGTAGATAACTGATGATTTTTTTTGTTATTCTCATTAAAAGAAAAATCAAGGCAAGACTTGGTTGGGTTTGGTCATGAATGGTCAGTGCTCTTGATCTAGATAAAGTTATTATCTCTCATCAAACAATATTGGCATTACAGGTCGTTTACAGACAAGACATTGCTGATCTTAAACTTGAAATTAATTAAGTTTAAAATTAATTATAAGGAATTTAAAAAATTATAAATACAATCATAATTTAGTATCAACTATTGGCACAGTCAATACAATAATGTTAAACATGACATATACAGGGTATCTCATAACTTGTGCTATAGAGTAACTGTAGATATCAAATATATCAACTAGCCCTTATTATAAATTTATGGTGAGAGTGAAAGTTTATTTTCGAAAATAAGCCATAATTTGGAAACAGTTCAATCTAGCGTTTCATATTAGATGGTGCTAGTTACATATACTGGGTTTAATAAATCTATGATATTTTTCTTACTGTTATTAGGTATTTTTCATCCAATATTCTCAAGCAAGGGCAATTTCTCAACTAAAAACATATACTTACTTGACTCGATCTTAATATCTATCTCTAACCGTTTTCGAGATATTTCCATTTAAACATCACAATCGCAGTTTACTTAGAAGTCCCTCATGCCAAACACGATGAAAGGCTTTAGAAATGTCCAGTGCAACAGCCCGAGACTCCCCATGATGTTCGATTGCGTTGTTCCAAAGATGGGAGATCTCCAGTTGATCTGACTTAATCGGTATAATTTATTGTTTAGTATCTCCAGTTGCTCTATGACCCTTAAGTTATGGGATACACTGTATATGTCAGTAAGTGATAGTAAGCTTTCAATCCAAATATATCTAGTAAAATAATGACTGCCGATGTAACGAGGTTAAAGCCATCTTCAAATTAATTTCTATTTTTAAATGATAAGATTTTATTAATGGGTTAAAACAATGGTTTTTATCTTCAATAGAAGAAATTTGTTTTAACAATACAAATATTGAAAGTGAAAGATTTATTTATGTGATTCTATTGTTAGAATCGTTGGCTTATTATAGGAGGATATCTTTTGATTAATAAAAAAATATGAATTATGGGAACTTGTATTGTTGATGATTGCCATGCTTTATTAAGACGTTTAATAGCATAATATATGTACCGATACAGCTAACAACAAACTATACAGCAGAAAGCTTGCAAAACTAATATACTTTCCACATTTTTGTAATCAGTAGTTTTTACTTATCATTTCTCTTCGGTTTATTTTCAGACTTATACCTGAATATTTGCTTACAATACCGCTAATATTGATTTATTATCATTGGGTTCCCAAACTTGTGTCCACTGATAATGGGATCATTGATTGTTGATTGTTGTTCTTGATTTATCGACACATCGCCCAACATACAGGAATATTAAGAGTTGTGCCTGATTGATACTTTTTTTTGTATCGTGATGGTAAAAGTTCACAACGTCAAATTGAATAAACATTTATCCTTATAGCAATATGAAAGTATCAATAATAAAATTATAAATTTTTAGAAAGCTTATATGGACCTTCTCGAATTAGTCGAAAGAACTTAATAATTATAACGAAAATTATCTAGAATATTTTTTTTTATATTTTTTTTTTATATTCTTTTTTTACGTTGAAATAGTATGGAAGTGGTGTTATCCTACCAAGAAGCTTCATCTTCTTGGTAGTATCACTCAATATGTATCAGTCTTACACAAATTGATTTAAAATTATTTTTTTTTTAAACGCTCAGACACGTCAATTATTTTTTTTTATGGTCAAACACAAGCACTATAGGAAAAATCCTTTTAGGGTACTCTGGGAGTGCCGCGTGTGCGCAAAAAGCGATTCACGTTGGTTTTGAATCGTTGGAGGTTATATTCGTTGGGAAAAACGACCTCGGGAAGGTCGTTTCACAAGGATGAAGTCCTCCAGATGAAAGAATTCTTAAATAATGAAGTTCGAGGAGCACTAATCTTAAAAACATATCGATGAGCGGCCGTGGTTCGTCGTGTATTTCTGCTATTCGCCGCTCTGGGCGGAATTAAGAGGGCAAGGTCAGCCGAGCACTTTCCATGAAAATATCTGTAAAAGAGAGTCAAATCCCCAACCTGTCTTCGATGTTCTAGGCTGTCGAGGTTCTTCGTTAGCTCGTGGTCTCCAATCGGACGAATGGCCCTCCTTTCGATGGAATACAGTAGCCGAAGAGTATGTTTGGGTGCAATGCTCCAGACATGAGAGCAGTGCTCTAGTGATGGTTGAATCTGGGCTTTGTATAGTGTCAAAAGTTGTTAAGGTGTGTACAACTTTCTGGTTCGGAAGAGTACATCAAGCTTCTGAGAAGTTATCTTGGCGATTGCCACAACGTGGTTATGCCAAGACATATTTCCTCCCAGATTGACACCCAGCAAATTAATAGATGAAGCCAGTGGGATTGCGTGTCCGTCCATAACTATATCCGGTTCTGTAATGTTAGCCTTTTTAGAGAAAACTGCTGCCTGGGTTTTTTAGCGCTAAATTCGACGTGGTTACTGTCACCCCAAGCCAAAATTTCTTCCAGGTCTTTGTTAAGGCGTGATACTTCATGCTGTCTGCGAAGATGTGCGTCGGCAGCCGATGTTTCTGCATTCAAAGAGAAAGATGAAATAAGTGTGCTATCGTCAGCGAAACTAAATATAGGATTTTCCGTTTTCACTAGAAGGTCGTTAATGTAGAGTAAGAAGAGAGTGGGAGATAATATGGACCCTTGAGGAACACCGACATTGATGGTGAAGGTGTCTGAGAGAAATTATTAGAATATTATTTTATAAATTATTATTTTTAGTTGCGCTTTTTGTAGGGTTTGTTCTTATTATACCGCATGCCTCCTTTGGACACCCTATATGCCAACGTTTTACCTTAAAAAATGCATAACTAAAAATACTACACAAATCCCTGAATTTTCAATCAATTTATGAAAGCGTTCAAATTTTATAAAATGTTCATTTATTTTTCAATATTAAATTTTATTCATACTCTTCTCGTACTGCCGGCAGACCATCGCCATTAGATAAAACAATCGTTATATCCTAGTGTGAGTAAGTAAAGGGACATGTCAACTAGTAGCAACCACACCCTAGTCCTGGCCTGCCTTGATCCGAATCCTTCAGCATTCTATTCAATAATAGATACTTTCTGCATTTCTGCTTATCGATTGTTTGAACTCAAAAATATCCCATTTCACACTCGTCATTTTGAAATAGTATTCAGTCGTAAACATTTTTTTTAACGAGCTTAATTTTGTGCTAATGTAATTGTGTGTGTGTGTCATTTACGTTTAAAAGATTGATTGGCAAGAATGCTGAAAGTCTCTAATATATCTACAAGCTCGATATGATTACTTCTGTGGAAATTTAAAAATACAGGTGTTGTGCATGATATATTTATCTATCGGTTTATAAAATATATTTGATTGTTTCCGTGATTCCTTGTCGCATACAATAAAGCAAGGGTTCAAAACATGGGCGTCGCGGCGCCCTGGGGCGCCGTGGAGAGTTAGCAGGATCGCCATGAGCAGATGATCTATTCCATTTTTTGGTACTCTTAAATAGGGCGCGATAAAATCCTAAACCTTTAAGTGTGCCATGAACTGAAATGGCCCTATAATAAAGGATAGAAAGATGCTTTGAGGAATAAAAATTATTGTTCTGTTTACTTGGGACCATAGCCAGCATTTTTCATCCATTCCAAATCAATGTACAAAAATTATGCACGGAAATATTTTCAATTTTATTAACTAACTATTTATATATTATTTATCATTATAATATAGAAACCTTTATTTATTGTAAGAACTTAATATTATAAATAATAATATTTTAAAAACCAGTTTTCCACTAAGAAGAATTTTCTTTATGTCTACCGAAAAGCTCTACATTACATGTACAGTACTACAGAATTCACGATTTCAACTTTTAAACATTCATATTATGATACTTAACATTTCTTTACTATTACTATGCAAAAGAATGTTACAACTTACAATTATCAGGAAAGCTCAAGGTTGATTGGACAGGTCGCAATAAAAGCTATAGTGTAAATTAATATATAATTAATGTTTTCATTTAAGTGAAATATGAAATAGGTGACATACTTATCTATTGTGAAAATAATTAAGTGATGCCGTAACTTCTCAAGTCCAAATTAACAGAAGAGTCATATGTAGTCACAAATGAATTATTTATTATAAAATAGAAAACATCATAGTTGAACAAATTCAATAGTCAAGAGGCGATGTTCGGAGCTGCGATATATTAAATACAGGGTGGCCCATCGAAAACAGTCCAGCAAGGTTTACGGCTGTGTACGTGAAGATTTAAAAAAAAAGCTCGGACCCATAAATTTATGTTTTCAGGGAGACACGTTTCACTATTAATTTCATCCCTGTAACTTCAACCCCCCTAGGGGGGCCCTTGTTTTTTCAAATGGGAATGGGTATGTTGGGATACATCTTTTTAAAGGGCATTAAATTCTCTTTAAAATGGCGCTTTGTTTTGTAAATTTGAGCTACGCGCAGCCGAGAAATTGCGTGCGTTTTAAAAAATGGAATTGCACAAACCTGTGTACTTGATAAGAGGTGCAGTGAAATCAAATTCCGTTGCTCGGCGGCGCCTAGCTCAATTTTACAAAACGAAGCGCCATTTTAAAGCGAATTTAATGCCCTTTAAAAAGATGTATCACAACATACCCATTCCCATTTGAAAAAACAAGGGCAGTAGCCGCCCCCTTTAGGGGGGGTTGAGGTTACAGGGATGAAATTAATAGTGAAACGTGTCCCCCTGAAAACACAAGTTTACGGGTCCGAGGTTTTTTTAAATTTTCACGTTCCCAAAAATAACCTGGGGATCTGCAAACTCAAGAGTTAGATATTGAAATTTTCTTTTACATGAAGTTCAAAATTAATCCATACTAATGATATGAGTAATTTTTATAAATTTTAAACGACTGGGGTATTGGATTTTTTCTGCATGCAAATAACTTTTGCACATTTCCATAAATACCATATTTCAACAAGTTTTAAAAAACCTCTCTAATATAAGAAGGTAGTTTTTTCACTTAGATAGTTAAAATGGCTATTAAATATTGATCTTTGTTTTTAACCAGACGAATGCTAATAATAATTTCACTAACGATTTATTATTGTTTCCTTTTAAAACTATAGAAATCTGTACCACATTTAAAGAGAACAATGCTCATAACACATCTGCGATATTTTAAATACCATTTCTCTCTTATTGTATAGATATTACTTTTTATTATATATTTTCACTCTCGAATAGCAGGTTTGTTAGTTTCAAACGGATTATTTAGCATATCATTATCAAATAATCAAAAAATAAAATGTAAACTCTGCTCTAATCAATGACTTGAAACAAACATGGACGTGACTCAATAGCCCATAGTCTTACCATATTAAGCGAAAAATGACTATTTTTGTCTACATATAATAGGTAAATTTAATAAATAATGGTACGATGGTACAATAGCATCCACAGCCGGAGACAAGGCAAAATTACTTGCTGAACTATTTTCTTCGCATTCCACCGTAGATTTCCAGGGAAGAACACCACCCGACATTCCTGCACGTCAATCCGAAATGACCGAAATCGTGTTCCGTCAGCGTCCCGTCAAACGAATCCTGAAAGGACCCGAAGTCAAAAAAGCTACAGGTCCAGACGAAATTCCTATGATAGTTCTCAAGAGATGCGCCGATGAACTAACACTAGTATTTTGTAGACTTTTCAACTTATCCTACAAACAAGGAATATTTCCATCGTGCTGGAAGACGGCGTGATTCCAACCTATACCAAAGAAAGGTAAGAGAACCCTGCCTAACAACTATCGACCAGTCGCGTTGCTTTCAGTTATATAAAAAGTAATGGAGGAAGCTATTAACCAACATATTCTAAAGTACCCTGAAGGCTTCAACGTTATCAGCGATCATCAATATGGTTTTCGGAAGTCCAGATCAACTGGAGATCTTCTAGCCTATGTCACCCATATTTGGAACAACGCAATCGAAGATCATGGGGAGTCTCGGGCTGTTGCACTGGATATTTCTAAAGCTTTTGATCGTGTTTGGCATGAGGGGCTTCTAAGTAAACTGCGATCCTATGGTATGCCCAGTCGATTGTGTGCATGGTTGTCTAGCTTTCTTAAGGACCGCTCTCTGCAAGTGGCGATTGACGGATTTCTCTCAGACACCTTCACCATCAATGCCGGTGTTCCTCAAGGGTCCATATTGTCTCCCACTCTCTTCTTACTCTACATGAACGACCTACTAGTGAAAACTAAAAATCCGATATTTAGTTTTGCTTGTAAGATCTTTGAGTTTTGCTGACACACTTTCTCTGTGAATGCGCAAACATCGGTTGCCGACGCACATCTTCGCAGACAGCATGAAGTATCAAGCCTGGAAGAAATTTTGGCTTGGGGTGACAGTAACCAAGTCGAATTTAACGCTAAAAAACCCAGGCAGTAGTTTTCTCTAAAAAGGTTAACATTTCAGAACCGGAAATAGTCATGGCCGGACACGCAATCCCACTGGCTTCATTTATTACTTTGCTGGGCGTCAATCTGGGAGGAAATATGTCTTGGCATAACCACGTTGTGGCAATCGCCAAGATAGCTTGTCAGAAGCTTGGGGTACTCTTTCGATCCAGAAAGTTGTACACACCTCAACAACTTTTGACACTATTCAAAGCCCAGATTCGACCATCACTAGAGTACTGCTCTCATGTCTGGAGCTCTGCACCCAAACATACTCTTCGGCTACTGAATTCCATCGAAAGGAGGGCTATTCATCTAATCGGAGACCACGAGCTGACGAAGAACCTCGACAGCCTAGAACATCGAAGACAGGTTGGGGATTTGACTCTCTTTTACAGATATTTTCATGGAAGGTGCTCGGCTGACCTTGCCCTCTTAATTCCGCCCAGAGCGACGAACAGTAGAAATACACGACGAACCACTGCCGCCCATCCATATGTGGTTAAGCTTAGTACTCCTCGAACTTCATTATTTAAGAATTCTTTCATCTGGAGGACTTCATCCTTGTGGAACGATCATCCCGAGGTCGTTTTTCCCAATGAATATAACCTTCAACGATTCAAAATCAACGCGAATCGCTTTTTGCGCACACGCACCATTCCCAGAGTGCCCTAAATTTACCTATAGTGCTTGTGTTTGACCATAGAAAAAAAAAACATTGGAAAACAACAAAGAGTTTTATTTAACAATAATGACAAATATGGCGGTTGTTAATCCGGTAGTGTCTCAAACGTGAAATTAGATATGAAAGACGGCCGTTCCAATAATGGCTTTATAAAAAGTTTAGAAGGTGACGTAATCTCTTTGTCAAATTAACAGGAAACGACAATGAAAAATTATACTAATTTTTAGAGCTCCCTGATTGTTTTTCTGGAAATATGTTTAAACCCTACCTAAGAATGTGAATTGTTTATTCTTCAAAGACTAGGAACCAAAGCCATATCCTCCTTGATTTAAAATCCTCGACTATAATGATAAATATTAACGTTGGGTTACTCGCTTATGTGATTGTTCTCATCTAAAACTCAACCCAGAAGATATTAATAATTTTGCCATTGCCATTTTTATTACATATTGATTGATGTTTTGTATATTTAAGTAATCATAGGCCACGTATTGTAGCAAATTGACAGGAGACAAGTAATAAAATAGTAACAAAGAACATATAAAAGTAAATCATGTTCTTAATTCAGGACATGGGAGTTAGTATTTTGCAACGACCTAGGTAATGCGGTTGACTGTACTAAAATTTTTATGCACGTTCATGCCAAAATTAATAAATCAAAAATTTACAATTGCACTGTGGTACAATAAAAAGTGAACATTACTTTAACATTTTTTTTATCTTTAAATCTTGACGTAAGAAATAAAAATCATAATAGGTGACATCATGAACCATACATAATAAAGTTTTTTTTTATCTGATTGGAATTAGAATGAATTAATATGTCTTACCGAGTATGAATTAATATGCATGCAATTGTTTTTCGATACGTGGTGTCTGCTTAATGACCAAATACCTATGGAGTTCTCAAGTGAACTTTTAAGCAAATATTGCAAGTTCAATGATCTAAGCCCTTTTTTGATGAGTACTAATTGAAAAGGGCAGTGTAATGTTTATGGAATTCGGATCAATAACAGTCGTCTCGAAATTGTTGCCTTGAATTCCAGCCTTGGTCTGATCTGAAGTTTAGTTTACGTTGGATATGATTTGTAAATTTTAAGTTAAATACTATTTTTTGTAAAATTGTACAAAATTACTTTATAAGAATCATTTATTTGAAAAATATCGGCTTTATTACAGCATTTGTCACACTCACGTTGGCTGCAGCGGTGGTGAGTTAACTGGGTGTGGCGTCATCGTGGTCGGTATAGTGAAAGTGTATTAACGAGAATACCATTAAAATATTTTTAGCGACATCGATGGGCTCAGTTGGACCTTGAAGGCCGCAGGGAAGACCGTATCAAATGTCTGATACAGAATCGGATCAATACTTCTTCTTATTTCGTTATTAATTTCTCTAATTTTGGATTTATTTTTAATTAACTTCAGTATACACTCCGTTATAGAGAAAGTTTAAAAAATATGATATGCAACTACTATAGATAATCATATGAAGCATGGGATTAGAAGTAGTGACGCAATCATGCTCTTATCTGCCCGGTCGTAGCATTCTCCCTTCCTCTGTTAACGTCGTGGCCATCTCATTTTATACATGGTGTTACAAAAAAACATGTGCCTTCAGTCGTACCCAAAAGTATAGTAAGACAAAAAATAGTTGCTATCAACACGGGTCTCTAGATGCCTTACTTGAAAGATTTAGTTGAATTTGGCATGAAAGTTCTAAAATCGAGGCTTTCGTCTGGAAAAAACAGAATTATCAAAATGAAAGACAAGAATAACAACATATTGTCTGGAAAAGAAGAAATATCTAAACATATAGAAAACTTTTATACCCGTTTGTACACCTCTGTTGTGCCGGACCCTAATGCACAGAAGGTCCACGTCTGCAACGTTGGCTTAGAAGAAATTCCTGATATAACTAAGGAGGAAATAAGGGTCGCACTAAGGAAAATGAAGAATGGTAAGTCACCCGGCGAAGACAGGATAACCTGCGAAATGCTTAAAATGGGCGGAGACTTCATGGAACAAATTCTACAGGCATTGTTTAACAAATGTTTATTGGAAGGAAACATCCCCGAATCATGGAATAACGCAGAAGTCATCTTGCTCTTTAAAAAAGGCGATATAACTGACATCGAAAATTATCGACCGATCAGCCTATTGTCCCACCTTTATAAACTCTTAACGAAGATTCTAACAAATCGACTAACAAACAAATTGGATGCCTATCAACCAGTGGAGCAGGCAGAATTTCGAAAGGGATACAGCACTATGGATCACTTGCAGACCATCAGAATTTTAATAGAGAAGACCACTGAATACAACATACCACTTCACATGGCCTGCATAGACTTTCACAAAGCATTCGACTCTGTCGAAATATGGGCTGTCCTGCGAGCGATGGACAGGGCAAGGATTGATTCAAGATATTCTACCCTTCTTAAAAATATATACAGTAGTGCTACGTTCCGTGTAAAAATTATGGAAGACTTGACAACTGAAAAAATTTCAATTAACAGGGGAGTCCGCCAGGGCGATCCTATATCCCCAAAACTTTTTACTTTGGCCTTGGAAGACGTTTTCAAGATGTTGCCGTGGGAAAATAAAGGTGTATGCATTGATGGCTCCTATTTAACTCACCTACGCTTCGCCGACGATATTGTATTGGTCAGCTCAGACATTCAAGAGCTCAAAATCATGCTGGAACAAATAAATGAGGCGGCAAACAACGTCGGATTAAAAATGAACTTATCGAAGACAAAGATAATGAGTAAGACCGAGGAAAATATAGGGATGGCGGGTGAGATTTTGGATGTTGTCGATGAATATGTATATCTTGGCCATGTCATTAAAATGGGGAAGGAAAACCAAACGGCAGAGATAAAACGAAGAGTCAAACTGACGTGGATAGCATTTGGAAAGCTGAGCCATATAGTCAAGGACCCTGATATCCCTATAAACCTTAAACGAAAAGTCTTCAACGCATGCATCTTGCCTGTCGCAACATACGGTCTTGAGTCAATGGCTTTGACTAAGAGATACACCAACAACCTAAGGACATTGCAGAGGGCAATGGAACGAGCAATGCTTGGCATTAGTCTAAGAGATAGAATTCGCAGTGAGGAGATAAGAAGAAGAACGAAGGTGGTAGACATAGTGCAACGAATCGCTGAACTTAAGTGGCAATGGGTGGGACATGTGGCCAGACTAAATGTGGATAGATGGGTGTCTAAGCTTGTACATTGGAGACCACGACAAGCAAAGAGGAGCGTCGGTAGACCGCAGAAGAGATGGCTGGACGATATAAGGAAGATAGCGGGAGGGAGATGGTACCAAACAGCGAAAGACAGAGCAGCATGGAAACGAATGAAAGAGGCCTTTGTTCAGGAGTGGACAAACGATGGCTGGCGAAGAAGAAGAAGAAGTTGAATTTGGATTATGAAAAATACCTAAAACAGCACATATTGTAGCAATAAAATATGTGTAGACAGGTTTATCACGGGTGTGCGTGCGAGTGTAGACGCTCTAATAATGTTTAACAAAAAATATGCACAAGAACATGAAACTTTGTTAAAAATCGACACTTAAACTAAATAAGTAAAAGAAAAAAAACAGAGAAAAACATCCTGTATCTTTCAAGTTGGAGACCCATGTTGACAGAAACTATTTGTTTTATTTTTGGATAAGGAATCACCACACGAGCGATGCCACATCTTTAACACATCCTGTATAACAAAAACAGATGAACATGTTCAATATTGGGGCTTAGCAGGATACGACCCCCCCCCCCCCCCTGTTGAGTAAAATCCCTAAATGTGTTACTATATCATAAAGCTTATCAAATATTTTTAAACAACAATATGTCGGTCATTGTCCCACATACGCCAATCTTACACCACTCCGACAACTTTGTTATAAATAATAAAGCGTCAAAATCAATAGACGAAGTTCTTAAACATATTCATCATCCATTATTAGCATCTATCTCTTTCATTAAAATAACGCCTTCTATGACCGATTAAATAATAGCCATTATGAAGATGCGCCGGTAAAGTTCAAATATTTCATTAGTATTCACTTTCACCAGAGTGTGTGGATTATTGTTATGTAATTTTACATTAGTGTATGTTTAGGATGTGCTTTTAAAAACGTCGTTTAGGTAACTACAGATTTCAATTCCAGCGAATGACTAGTCTCATTAACGGGGTATATGAGTAAATAATAATAACACAGGAGTGCGGTGGAATTCCCCTTTCAAAAGTACAAGGGCTAGTAGAAATGGAAGGGGGTTGTGTACATTAGTTTACCAAAATTTAGATTTAGCTCTTTCTTCCAAAAAAAAACAACACGTGCAAAGACTATGGTCCGGCCCTGTATCTTGGGAGCACTAAAAATAGAAAATTTAAATAGTTATTTAAAATCTATCTTAAAATACAGTTTTTTTGATCGTCATATTATGGAAATCTTTTTTATTCCTTGAATATTACGTTAAAATAAAAAGTAGCTCTCCTTGAAGATGATCCCATATTCAAGCAAATCGATTTATAATTTATCTTCATTACTGACACAGTGAACCAGTGTGTACGGTACCACCATTTTGAAAACCAGTTCGAATACCTCAGCATCTTTAAGAACAAGTTTACTTTCATCTAAAATATTTTTGATGTATACACGCGTTTATTAATCGAAGGTTTATTATGTTATTTTGTAACATGTTATAATTTATATTAATAATTTTAATTATGCTTTATACAGGATTTCTTCGTTTCTCATAATGTCAAACTATTTGTTGGTCCTTCGCTCCAGGCTCAAAACTGCTGAACCAACTATATTAAAAATCCGGTAACATAGATAAACTGAGTGTCTGGTGCCCGGAAAACGATGATACAAATACTCAAAAAAATACGTTAAATTCCAAACTTTAAGTATGCAAGATACGGTTACAAATATACTACGAATACATAATATAATTGAACAGTCAAAGAACAGGACATCACGTACGAGAAGCACATCCTTCGGTGTGATGGAGACGTGATTTCCATTTCTTATCTGTCTAGCAAGATAACGGAATTTTACCTTTACTTAGAAATTCTGATTCTAGAGGAAACATTTTAATTGTTGTCTAAAAAAATATATTTAACGTTATATTTTAGAACCACATAATATTCGTTGTTCATTATTATTATTATTTTATTAATTTTAAATTAAAATTAAACACCAATGTATGGTATCTGATATTAATACCACCTGAAAAGTATAGACTCTTTGTTTTTGATTTAAATTAAAAGTTTCTTTTATTGCTGGATATACTCCCCGATCATAAATTCCGGACAAGATAAAGTTAGTCAAGCTTGGTCCTGTAACTTTTTAAATATTTTTCCGATCTTGGTGATATTTTTAGTAGTAGAAGAAGTGTAGACTTATGTCTTGGAATGATATCCTGAATTTTAGGTTTCAAAAAATACTGATGTGATGATCATTATACAGGCAGAAACTAAAGTTATTCTTTACCCTTAATTTCTTAACGCCCTGTGGAAAAATTGAGAGGTAGAATTTAACTAAATTATGTTTTGTTTTAAAGTGTGATCTTCTCTTAATACTGCGTTTTTGTTTACTTCATTATCCCGACGCACAAGAGCCACGGATCTAATCAACGATGAGCTCTTGGATATGCAATCTGATCGTATGAAAGCAACATGCGATTTCACAAAGCCTTTCAAGATTAACTGGAACTTTGATAAATGGACAAACAGTGCATCCCAGTCGTTTGACAAGTATCTAGTTTGGTGCACCGATGGATCAAAAACCGCCAACGGTGTGGGCGCAGGTATATTTGGGGAAAGGCCCAGGATGGACATGAGCATTCCTCTGGGGATCTACGCCACAGTATACCAAGCGGAGGTTCATGCCATACAAGCATGTGTACTACAAAATCTTGAAAAGGGCTACCACGACCAAAAGATTTACATCCTTTCGGACAGCCAAGCTGCTCTTAAGGCTCTGAACTCCATTCGGTTTACTTCAGCACTGGAGTGTCATACCAACCTAAAAGTACTGGCGGCCAGGGAAACAAGGTGGGCCTCTTGTGGGTCCCTGGTCACTCCGGGATATTAGGAAATTAAAAAGTGGATGAACTAGCGAGAGTCGGATCTGCCCAAAGTCTTAGGGGCCCCGAACCGGCTTTGGAATATCAAAACAGGCAACAAAAACAACATTAGATAGATGGTCGAACAAACAACACCTCTCGATGGCAAGAGTTACCTGGTCAAATACACGCACGGGCCGTAATTGGAAACCCATCGAAAATACTGACGCGGCCCCAGTTGAAACAAGTGATGGGTCTACTAACAGGCCACTGCCACTTGCGAAAACACCTTCAACGGATAGGGATAAACAACGGATCCATTGAATGTAGACTCTGCGGCGAAGAGGAGGAAACCGCCTCACACATAATATACCGCTGCGTAGCGCTGTCTCGTAGAAGACAAAATATCTTCGGGAACATACAACGTGGTGACAACCTCCCACATGACAAACTTGGTAGAAGGTTACTGGAACTCATAGAAGGAACAAACATCGTCTAACAAGATCGGGGTACACAATAAGCCGGAAGGATGCAGTGATAGAACATCGGGCCTTTAAATCGACTCCTGCCTTTAACCAACCAACCATCCCGATCAACACTTTCTTTGTCCCCAATTTATTGTCGGGGAGTATATAATAATATAATTTATATTGCGAGAATTGTAAGGTTTTTTCATTAGGAGAAGAATCGGCAAGGACTGTACCTCTATAGTACTCCAAATACAAATCTCGTTTGTTTTGCAGTGTTCTATTTTTATTTCTAATCAATGCCGTAACCAAAAATGCACAATTTGTCCTACTTGGATTAGTAACTGTTTTAATATTGACAGTCAGCAACCTTTTTAGTAACAACTGTTATTTAACTGCTTCTATCTAATTATTATTATGATATTCTACTGGGTCATCTGGTAAACGCCATACTAATTAGTTTAGTTGCCTATGTATAATATATTGCAGCCTATTGCAAAACTATATATAGGTTTATTGGTATACAATTTTATTGGATTGAAAATATATAGCAATTTTTAGCGATTTTGTAAAAAGCTGGCCATTTAGTGATCAGCCTGTATATACAGGGTGCTTCGGAAGAAAACGGAAATATTTTAATAAGGTACTTATTCTAGAGATTAATATAAGAAAATAAATCATATAAATGTGGATCTGGATATGCTCTCTTTCGGATACCGGTTTTGTTTGGGTTATGTTAAATGTATCTATGGATATAAAATTTATATAAAAATAAATCGTGCTATAGAGTGCCGATTTTTCTCGATTAAAATTAGATATTACTCAGATTTATAGCCGCAAGCCGCAAATATCTAAAAGCAGGATGTCATTGTTGCAAAGTAACTGTATTAAATAACAAATACATTACTGCAACCTCACTGTAAAAAACTACCGGTAGTTTTAATTATTATCCTACTTATTTAATAGATCGTCGCATAGAAACAGAAACAATATACATTTTTACAGGTTTTACAAGCGTTTTAAAGTTCAAATTCCTTTAGCGTTATAGATTTGAATTTAACGTAAGTTTGGAATTCAAAACATATTTCGTTGTAGGGTGAAGAAATATATTTAATTTGTGCCTATTTTATGTTGAAAAAGGTTGTTAGAAATGTATTCAAAATTAACAAATACAGCTATACAGGGTGTCCGAATAACATCAGGACACTTGGAGAGGTGATTCTGCATGTTAAAATAAACAGTTTACTGATATCAACAACTTTAGTTCCAGTTTTGCGTTTAATCGATGTGGTTTATCAACTTGATAGTTTAAAAACTAACAGCAAAATATTAAATAAGAAAAGAAATTGGACTTTGACAGGCTGTAACGCGAAAAGTATTAAGTTTCCGACTTTTTGTTATATGACACATTTTGTTATCCGGACACAGATGGTGTCGGTGATTCATTCACAAAGATTATCTAAATTTAATTTGTTCACATTGCGTGCTCATAGTATAAATAGTACCCACTATTAGAAGTAATTTGCAGCATAGTGACACAAGCCTAGTTACTTATGCATTCATTCACTAATTTCTACCTTGCATAATACTTTTATTATATATTTTCCTTGTAGACATGCTAATTCAAAGAAATGCAAAATATAACCTTAAGAACAATAATGCAAAGCACACATACACGGTTTACGAATAACAAAATGCTGAAAAAAAAGTAGGTAATTTGAAATTTTAACGCATGCAAATTCTGAAGGAAACCAATCAAACTATACGGTAATTGATAGATTGATTAGCTGTGTGTTAACTGGTAAGTAGAAGATATTGTGGTCGGTGAAAGTGTCAAAGCACTTTCACTCTTCATTTTGTCATAAGTGTTTCGGAATGGAGTTTGGGTGTTTACGAATATTTGACAAATTAAATTGGATTATACAAATCCGTAACTTGCACACAAAGCGATTGATTAAATGGTCAAACACCCGAGAGACTTTTAATTTTATCTTCTGCACGGTTCAAAATTGGTGTTATGTCATGAAAAACTCCGTATTGACTAAAAGGCTTTAATTAGTGAAGCCATCGGATGTATATACTGTTCGGCTGGATTCTGTTTAAGTTTAAAAAATTTGTTGTAGAAATTATGAAATTATGAACAGAACCATAGTGACAAGTAGAGCTGCTTTTAACGAAACACAAACTCTGGAACAAATGGTATAATTAATAAATAATATGTAACACACTAAAGTTTCTAATTAATAATGAACCGATTATGATGCAAAAAAATTAATTTTTCTCCATTGCTTGCAGAGAGTCTATTTTTTTAAAAAGCATGTTTCCTATTTCCGTCGCGCTGTCTGTCTGTTGGCACAAAACTACTTGACGGGGAATTTGACGTTTTTATATTTGGTTAATTTATTTTAACCAAAAATCCAAGGAAGGAAAGGATATTGATTTTTACTAAAAACAAACATATTTTAAGTATTATTTATTTTTAGTATCGATATAGCTTAAGCAACTATTTTATCACGCCATAAAAGGAATTTTTTCAAGTTAACCAACTTTTGTCAACTGTAAGGTAGGTTTGGGTTTTATAAATCATTAACGCGAAGGTTATAGAAATTACCTAACAATTTTTGAATTTTTATTAATTACACAAATAGCATAATTAATAAGTTACCTACTTATATTAAGTCTGTTGGATATTTATATGTTAAATAGTTCTAAATTTGATCAGTTACGATGATAGAATGTATAATTAATTATTATTGCAAATTTAATTTGTAATCTTCTTGAGATCCTAAACGTTAAAATGTTAATTTTTTAAAGCACATGCATTTATAATTCATAAAAATTAGCGAATTCTGAGTTGCAATATGCTGTCGCACATTTATGCATTGTCAAAGATAATTGACCAAATGAGGGAACGATTTCTTTTTACCCCCCCTCTGTCTTAATATACCTAAAGTTGAACATAGCAAATCCGGTCTATGTGTCAAAGGTCACCACTTATTAAATTGGGATTGTAGTTTTGAGGTAACCGATAGAGTATCCCTATTTCAAAATTATCAATAAGGTTACAAGGGTTAAAGACATTTCACAGGAAAATATAATACTTTTACTTCAGTAATAGATGTTGCCAACAAATTGTTTAATAAATTTAATTTTCATCTTTCTTATATATAAATAATATAGCATAGTTTGGACAAATTATGATTAATTTGACATGCTGCTGCAATTTTAATTTATAAATAATTGTTATAACTAAATAAGAACTAGTAGTGGGTTGGCTTACAACTATTGGCACTTCCAAATTCGTCAGTCTTCAATATTTAGGATAATTGATAATATTAACTGTAAAAAAAATTATATTTTAGTATAAAATAAGCTTGTTGTTTCATTAATTTAAACAATTCATAAAATGAGGCATATTTAATAAAAAACTAAGTATATTTAGACGTAAATACGTAAAAGAACCTTGTCTACTATATTTCTTACCATCTGGCTAAGTGTGCCAGTACACACTTGTCCATTTCAGAATCATAAGCTAAACCAGCAGAGCATTGTATTATTTCTGCGACGCCATCTCGACATCGGCATGCACTAGTACATTGTGGATTCAGTCTAAATATTGATCCTGGAACACATCTTTGAACCTGTGACAGTACTTCTAAAAGAAAGTAAAGATCATATTGAATGCATGAATTTCCTTATTTTCGCTTAGTACTAATTTGTATAAGAATGAGGAAAATAAAATAGGATTAAACTCAAAATTTATATTTTTGTAAAATAGTACTATCAAAGCGAATTTAGTGCAAGTCAAGCAAGTTTTAGAAAGCCTGATAATTGATTCGTTCACCATCTTGTGAAGGATTTAACGCAAAATAATGTATTATTTTAACCTAGTTCACCATTTTATACAGAAACAAACATTACCTTGTGATACATTTGGAACTACCACCTTCCTATTCCCTATTTCAAAGGCTTTACCAGGATTACTGCAATTAACTTTCTCTTCATAGTCACATACTCCAAATTCCTAAAATTAATTTCCATGACACACGAGTATAAGATGAAAATGGTAGTCATAGGGACAACCAAAGGTAAGGCGATTGAAGATAGACTATTCAACAAATCCCAAAATAAACGTATTTTTTAGTTCGTTCTACATACATTGCTAAACTTGAATCCACTCGGACATATATAATTAGCAACCACTTTTCCAAAATCACAAACGTAATAGGATGAGCAGTTTTCTTGGTCTCTGACTAAACCATTCACAACCGTACACAGGCCATCATTAGGAGCTTAAAAATAAAATAAAAAATATCAGGAAAGGGTCGACAAATATTTTTGGAATATTGTAATGGAAAACAACCATACCTGGTAGCAAGAGATCTGGGTGAGCAAAAGCGTTAAATAAAAATTCTTGCCCTGAAAAATTACAATATAATAGTTATATAGTCTAAGGCTAAGGGTATATTAACCAATTTTGAACTTATCTCTGACATGTATACAATAACAACTGCACTAGTACTATTTTTTTAAAATTTAATCAAGGATTTACCTTGTATATTGTTGGCATCCTTTTGAAATACTTGTGGTTCCTTGGTACAATTGACCCTGTATGAATAATCACATACTCCTAAGAGCTGAAAAATAAAATTTAAAATTCTGGACTCTCATAGTAAATAATTAGAGGAAAGGATAACATAAACCCGAGAAAGTGACCCCAAAACCATGACAGTATGTCAATAATATTTATACTAATCGTCAGTACTTACGTCACTAAAACTAAATCCTTCAGGGCATTGATATCTGGCAGCAACCTTATAGAAAGCGCAAGTATAGAACTGGGCACAATTGGAACTGTTTCTGAAATTTCCAAATTCCAATGGGCAGTTGCTATCTTTTACATTTATTCCTAAAAAAATAATAAGTACCGTAAAGTTGGGTAAATAAATAGGGGAAATTTGTTCAGTATGTCGTCTTAACTTAAGCAAAATTCCCCTACGTATATAAGTTATCATTTATCGTTAAGAAAATAGCTACAATACCTCTTATATCAAAAAGTTGTGGTTCCTTAGTGCAATCCACTCTATACGAATAGTCGCATATACCTAAAATCTAAATACGAAATAATGGAAATTAAGTGTTTTATTTCTAAATCTTTTCTTATTGATTTCTAGGTTAGTATTTATGGTTTCTATATGTTTTTTTTATATAGACTAGAATGGAGATTACACTAGAACTATTATTTTCTATTTACTCAAACATGAAAAAACTTACGTCGCTGAAACTGAACCCATCAGGACAGTTGTATCTCGCAACTATCTTAGAAAACGAACAGGTGTAGTACTGACCACAGTTACTTCGATTTCTAAAATTGCCAAATTCTAATAGACAATCGGGGTCTTTTGCGTTTACTCCTGAAAATAGAGAAAACAATTCCCATCATGTAATAAAAGACATTTCAATTTAATTTTAAATGTAACAAATGCATAAATTAATTTTATGCATAAGTTTCATACGAATCAGTTTTCTTTTTCTAAATTAAAAAATATATAGGTGTATAAACAATTGACTGTCACTTAGAAATGCAATAAGTTTGAGATACTTGCTTATATCGACTTGATTATTCACATTAATGCTGAATTTGCTTGGAAAGCATGACCATAAAGTCGAAGATTTAAAAATGTTTTATCTTTCTTGAAAATACGTTAACAATACTCGTTCGCTGAAACTCTTAACTTGTTTTTGGTCCAATGCCATTTATATTCCTTTTGGTAAGCGACTTTCGACTTTTCATACAATAAATTTTGTGTTGCTTCATTGGCTTTATTAATTATTTCATCTGGAGCGCATTGAAATCAGTTTTCTTCTTCGGAATCGGAATTATTTCTTTCCATTTTTGATGTTTTCAAATATTATTGATATTTGAAACATAACAACAACAATGGGGTGCCCAGGCAACGTTCTATTATAAGCATTGAGAGAGATATAAAAAAATTACACGTCAAGGCAGTTTTTTTTCCGCTAAACTACTTTTTTTAACTTGTTAAAAAATACCCAATTTTATGCATTTATTTGCGTAAAAAATATAGTTTTTATAACGATCGTAGAAAATATTGTCAATAACATCATTAAAAACATTGACAGGCGGATAAGAGAGTAACCTTTTAGTTAACTGTGATGGAATTTCTTAATTTTTGCTCCGTTCAAAGAGAGGACTTAATCGGGCGCATCCTATATACAGGGTGTCCGGGAACAAGTGGGAAAACTCCCGGATATGAAGAAAACACGTGAAAAGAATACTATAGGTTCATATAAACTTCTTTCGTATCGGCCTCCTCTTCGGAGATAGGGGCTCCCAAAGAGCACCAATGGAATCAAGTTTTTACACATAATTATTGAACCACCTGGTATATTTCAATTATTTTTTAATATGATGTATACCAGGTAAGACCAGTCAAATTACTACCCAAGAAACTGTTGTGAATTACTCACAGCTGCAGGGACGGACTAGCTGTAACACTCATGGGCCCATTTTTTTTAACGCCCTGTATGATAAGAATTTTGGACAACGTTTTTTAAATACCTTTAACTATTGACTAAATATTAAGTTCTCTTCATTCCTGTCGCTAATCCTAACCGTTTTCGAGGAAACGTCATTTTATTTGCACTGATCCCCCTATCTTCTCACGGGTTAAATATGAAAAAGCGGAATTTTTACGTTCATCATTTCATAGGAACAAAGATGGATCTCTTACCGAGATACGCCAAATACATGATGTAGTTAAAATGACGTTTTCTCGAAAACGGTTAGGATTAGTGGCATGAATGAAGAGTACTTAATTTTTAGTCAATAGTTAAAGGTATGTAAAAAACATTGTCCAAAGTTCTCATCATACAGGGCGTAAAAAAAATGGGCCCATGACTGTTACAGCTAGTCCGTCCCTACAGCTATGAGTAATTCACAACAGTTTCTTGGATAGTAATTTGACGGGTCTTACCTGGTATACATCATATTAAAAAATAATTGAAATATACCAGGTGGTTCAATAACTATGTGTAAAAAACTTGATTCCATTGGTGCTCTTTGGGAGCCCATATCTCCGAAGAGGAGGCCGATACGAAAGAAGTTTATATGAACCTATAGTATTCTTTTCACGTGTTTTCTTCATATCCGGGAGATTTCCCACATGTTCCCGGACACCCTGTATATATATATCACATTTTCTTACTGGTAGGAATTTCTCCATCACAATGGACGTTTTCAGGATAATCACAATATCCTTCGCTAGAAAAATAGAGACCCGCAGGACAATCCTGCTCTACGGCGTTTTCGTTCCAACAATTTACAAATTTACCACATGAGCTCCCAGGAAATAGTCCGGTGGATCGTAAACAAAGTTTTCGAAGTGAGGAGATAGAGGGATTAACACCTAAAAATTAAAGTAAATTGCATGGAATATATCCAGACAATATTAATCAGAACATCAGTACTTGGTAATAGGGAATACATATCAATATTAATCAAATATCAATCAATATCAATTTTATTCAGAATTTATTGAAACAACTTTTTACTAACCTAGTCCAGCAGTTGTTACACCATTAGTGGGATTTAGAAGTGATGATGCTGTAGAGATCACTTCATTATTAGGCCCAGCTGTAGTTGTAGATGTTGCTAAAATAATATTAATATTAGGCAAACAAAAAATTTTTTTTTTCATTTCAGGAAGATTTAGGTCGAAAAGCTTTGACTGTGAGTGATTTATTTCGGTCAATGTCATTAATGTCACAGTCAATCTTACCTGGTTATTATCCCCTAATATTTAGCTTGGTACAGTCACGATTAATAATACATTGTTTTCTTTTAAGGGACAGTAACATAGTAAATTATAATATTGTAATGAAATGAATATATTCTTACTTACCTTTCGTAGAAATAGGCTTTCCTTGACAATCAACATTCTCCGGAAAGTCGCAATAAAGTTTTACTGGATTGAAAAGAAAATTACCTAAGCATGCCTGTTCAACTGCGACACTATCCCAACAATTGACGTAATTTTTGCATGAGTCGCTAGGAAATTGTCCTCTTGACTTGAGGCATTTTTTGTGCAAGTCCGTACCTAAAAAATATTAAGCAAAAACCAAAAATTCATGAAATATACAACAGATTGGCTAAAGTTTATTAATATGTATGTCCAGATATTAACATTCAATTTGTAAAGTGTAAAACAACCTCAAGAAAGTTTATTTTTATTAGTTTAGGCCCAAAAAAATCTGCCAAAATAACTGACCATATAGAACCTCAGGCGGTTCAATAGTAAATAAAGGTTCTTTGGTGGTAGCACTTGGTTGATAGGCCGGTAATATAGCTAGAGGCAGTGTAACTGCCGGTTTGCTAATTGGTGTTGATGGAGTCTGCACTGAACCAGGGCTGTTTCCTAAAAATAAATATAATTTATTATTTGAATTTTTTACCAGCTTAAATTGATATATATTATTTCAAATTTTTGAGCTTTTTTTGTTTTACCATTTAATCTGAATTAGTTGGTATTTTGATATCTGACCGTGGTAGCCAAAATGCGACAAGTTGTTCTTATAATTCAACGTTTGACGGAGCCTATAGCTGCTTTGCATAGTCTTTTATAATTTTTGTATAAGTACAACACTAAGAAGTACTTTTATCAAATTGAATTAATATCTCTAGTCTTGAATTAATATTTAAACTGTATGTCAAATAAAAAGACATTTATGATTCCTTGCATTTCTGCATTATTTTCTATTTTTAACATTCCAGAATATTATATTATACATTTATATGTATTACAGCAGTCACAAGTTTTCCATTCATATTGCTTATAAGCCGTATCTCTCATAAAGGAAGATAAATGGCCATAAGTGGCATGAGAAACAAGAAATCTAAAGACTAGATTAAATAGATTAATATTTTAAGAATACAGTATTTTTAAAGATTATTACGTGTAAGCTCAACTACAGTTGAACCTGGAAAGTATGAACACATGTCACCTGTAACAGTATGATTCAAATCGAGAAATTAGATTAGACGAACCTATGTCAGCAGCTAATGGACGTGATTATAAAGGTCGTAGATTTAAAAAACTTCATTATAGTATTATTAAAGTCAGAGATTTATTATTACTAAAATTAAATCGATTTTTTAATTTTTTTTGACACGTTTTGTTGGTATTTCAAAGCTCCATATTTTTTAAATGAGTGGATCCATTTTCCAAATTTTGGGGATGAAAAATTTGGGGGATGACCCCCACTTAGGGAGTTGAAGATTTTGCTATGCTTTTGCGTCAAAAGTTATCACCCTAACAAACAAACTTGCCGTGATTTTGGATTTTGTCGACAAATTTCCAGCCTGTAATGCCTTGCGATACATTTTCGATGAGTCACCCTGTATACCTAACAAAGCACAAGTTCAACTTAAACAAGCAAATGACAATTGACCATAAGCAGAGTCACCGAAAAAGGATTCATCGTTAAAAATCTGCAACTTGATTTTTTACGATAAAAATTTTAAAATAATTTTAGTGGTTTGCTACCCACTGGAAACGATCGGACCTGACGAGGGGGTCAGTAAACTAAAGTTAAATAAGTTCTGAGATAACTGCTTCTTTGGGACTTATATGTTTGCTTACACCAAAAGAATTATACGAGACCCGAACGACCAATGCAATTAAAACGAAAATTATAAGTTGCATATATATCGAAAAGAGAATATTTTAACTCTCAAAGTGAGGTATAGGAGATAATATATCTACTGTAAACCCACCACTGTCAGATATTCTATGGTTCATTCATTGCCGGCCACCCTGTATAAATATATTACAGATATTTACTGAAGTTTATCAACCTATATTTTATATTCATGATGCATTTTATATACTGGTTTCAAATTGTAATCTTCATTTTTTTAAAATTATAGATACCTACCTAATGCATGTTGGTATGTATTCTAAAGATACGAAAATTATGCTGAAATACTCGAGTTGGTAATGAAAATTGCCTATAATTTTTATAAGTTGTAGATACATTTATTACCCTATTAGGTAACATAATTATGGGCACCATTATAAATGATTACTCCCAGTTTGCTTTACTGGCAGGATTCATACAAGAGATACTTATAAATATTTATCACTGCCTGTCTGTCTCTGTTTTGATTCTATCAGAATTTTATTTTTTTACGGTTAAGGAGTTATGGATGGTATTTAAGATTTTCAAATGGAACCCCATATTTTTTATTGGCGTATCGTGTTTTCCGATCAGAAATAAACATCTTTTGTACGAAAAAACTTTTTATTCGGGCCCATCCTTTACCAATAATCACCATGAGAAAGACAAAATTAGAACTGTGCGAAAATCAATCTTTTTCTCTGTCTTGTACTAAAAAATGCCCGTGGAAAAAGTTGTTTGTATTACACGGGTATTTTTTAGTACAAGACAGATAAAAGAGTATTTCCGGGAAAATCTTAACTTACCCCCACCCGCGCCTTGGGGGTGGGGGTGGTTTAAATTGCAAACTATTCCTCCATCAAAACCAAACAACTTTTTTCCTAGACAATTTCCGCTGCAATGATGCACCGGAGTTATTCCGGGGTACTGACCTTTTTTCAACACCCTATAGATTGTTATGCGGCGCTAGCTCATTTTAGTATGAAACTCCAATTACATGTCAAACAATATATTTTTTTAAATGTAGACCACATTTTTTAACACCAAAATAATGTTGTTCTCTTTTCCAATAAATCAAAATCAGTAATGTAACACGTCACGAATGATTATTTAAAATGGAAACGGCGAATAATTTACTAAACCTAACTCTTATACTTAATTCCAGTTTATATTATTTCAACTGGCAAGAAATATTTTTATTTGTTTTATTTAATCTAAATAAAACTCCTACAAATGTATTTTATGTAGATATAATATTTGCATCCCACTAGCATGGTATTAATATGTATGAAGCCCACTTAACTTTGCGTCAATAAAATGTAATTCTGTGATTCCCACACGCTACCTGATATGCTTTTAAATTGGCAAACCTTTTGCTAAATTAATTGAATGGTTTTATTGTTAATTATACGAAAGAGGAACGACCTGAGAAATTTGATTTTTTTCATGGGAAACCCAACCAACATTCCTTGTTTATAAAGGTTCTATAAAAGAGTTTTAAAATTTGGTTGTGAGAACATCGACAGACGAGATTTGAATATCGTTATCAGGATGTTTCTGGTGGTTAGTTCCAACATTTAAAATACAAATATTTTTCAATTTTGTCATTGAATCATTTATTACTTAAATTTAAAAAAAAAAAAAACTTAATTTAGATATAGATTTTGATACATGAAATGTGATTAAAAAATCCGAAAATTAACTAAGAAATGGAGGTTTCAATTTACAAAATTGACGTATCACATAACATCTTCACCCTGTATAACGTGTATATGAAAATAAGTTCAAAGAATGTACATCTAAAAATTAGAATCGACGGCATATTTTTTTTATCATATTTTAGCTAACAAGTAATAATACTTACCTCCTTGAAGAAATGGGTTATTCTCGTAAACTGCTTCCACATTTACCGAAAATACTAAAAACACAACGAGTAAAGTTTCAAAAAATAAATATGCCTGAAACGACATCTTTTCAAATCTTCAGATTTCAAATCAGTTTTACGCAATACCGCGAATTCAGTTCAAGATCATGGTCATTTCATGCTTTTATATAACTCGATTCTTGTCGTAACCCCCACTTTGAATCCCCGGATAAGCCTTTTCGCCAGATTTAATAAATTACAAGCTTATATATGCCCGCAATTTCGCTCACGTAGAGAAGATAAGTTAAGTTTCAAAGATTAATAACTAAATTTCAAATATCTGGTTAGAACATGGAGAGCCATTGACTGATTCGTTTTTTTAAGACCATTTTGGCGTTTTTACCTTGAAAAAAAAATTAAAAACCGTCAATTTTTACCGTGAAAAATCCTAGCAGGGAGTTTTTCCAACATTTTCCCATTTTCTGATAAGTTTAGGTGATGTATTGAATATCCCGTACAGGTTACGAAGTAGTTATGTTTATGTTTAGTTGCCTGAATATAGAACGTGCACATGGCGACATCTTACTGCAGAAGTTACAAGCCAAAGAATATAATTTAATGTAAGCCCAGGGATGGCGCTTCAGGCATGTAAGTATATATAGCGACATCTTACGGTAGAAGTTAGAAGCTAAGTATGTAATTTAATTCAAACGCCAAAGATGGTGCCACAGTATCTGTTATAAATAGGAACGTGGACCATAAAACAGTTAACTAGTGTGGACGTTATGAGGAACGGAAGGAAGGACTCTCCAGTGTTTTTTGCATTTTTTCAGCTTTTCTTTTCGAAGTTATCGCAGCTCCTATCGTTTATCACCTATTTTCAAACTGCGTTAGTACTCTATACCTTGAAAGTTCTATCGGCTAATGATAGATAGAACTTAGAACCTATACTCTTAACTTGAATGAAGTATACTAATTCTACTCTATGGAAAATAAAAACCACACTAAGATTTATAATAATCATAATAATAATCATTTTATTCATTCAAATCGAAACAAAAATTGATACAAAATATTATTTACAGTGTAACTATATTTAATACTAAACCTAATTTGGTTTACAAATAATTACAACTCTAAAGTAAAAGGCCTCGCGTAGAGCACAGGGAGAATTTTCGAAATTACCTTTGCGTATACAAAAATAAATGCTTTTTATGATCAGTCCATGTATACGTATGCAGTTTTTCGCAGAAACGTTATATTTTGGTGCATTTGTGTAAAAACGTTAAGCTGTTTATATGGGCGGTGTTATGCAATAATGGGTCAAACCACCATTTTTTTTTTTGTTATTGTTATACAGGGTGGTAATGTATAAAATAGCTGTTCTTATTTAAAATACAGTATGACAACCACGTGCTTACTACAGTGAGTCTATAAAGTCTTGAAACAAAATGATTTGAAATTCAGGGATTGTTTTTTTTTTAAGACTCCGACGCGTCAATTAGTAATTTTAGTGGCGCATTTTTTTAAGTTTAAACGTTGGTATATAGGGTGTCCCAGGTGGGAGGTATGATGTCCGGAAGTTTATATTTTTGCTCGGGTTCTTATACCACAACGTGGGTTTGTTAAGTCATTATTGCCTAACACCAAAGATTAAGTAAAAAAGTAGAAAGTTTGAACAAAAATGGCTCTGTTAATTACTTATAAATTGAAGCATTGCACCAGAATACGACCAAATTTTATTAAAAAAAAAAATATTTATAAATGCGCGTTCATAATTTCTTTTGATTAATATTTCGTTATCTTTTATCTTATCTAAAATTACCTACAGCAATATACCGAAGGCGATAAAAATTAAATAATCGTTATTTGATGAATATCGATTATAAAACTTAAGAAATAACAGGCAACTGTAAAGGAATCTTCGCTGTATTTTAGTGTCAATTGTTATAATTGCTTCAGCACCCAGTCCCTTGGTCAGATAGTACAATCTATTTAGTTTTAAATACACTTCTCGTCAAAATTAGCGAATAATGTAAAATGTAACAAAAGTTCGTTGTTCAATATTTTTGGAAGTACTCAATCGATTTTGACATTCTAATGTTCTTTTATAAAACATTTGTGCAGCTATACAGGGTGTTTTTTGTAACAATGATTTTTTCCCAGATATTCAGAACACCCTGTAGAGTGAACTGGTGATCGCTGCAAATCCCGGAAGAGGTACCATCCTAGTAGCATCCTTTATCAGTATTTTCTTTTTTGATTCGCCTTTTTATTGCCATTTTTAGTGGAGATATACGGCTTTTTGCCCGTACATGTTTTTGTACGCAAGGTTTGAAATTTACTTTTATTAAAGAGGTTTACAAAACCAAGAAAGACAGAAAACAAGTACAAACAGTGCATGAAAAAGAAATGATCGAACGGAGTTAGTGGTTTTAAATCATGGTAGATTAACAGCTGAGAGGTACATTACTGATGTCCTGGATCCTCAAGTTGTGCCATATGCGTTATTTATAGGGCAACAGTTCATGCTTATGCATGATAATGCCAGGCCTCATGTAGCTAGGCGAGTGCAAAACCATCTTCAAGAGGTCGGCATTGACACAATGGATTGGCCGCCACGGAGCCCGGACCTTAACCCCTTTGAACACCTATGGGATATGATGGGTAGGAGGGTAAGAGCTCTACAACGTCAGCCTAGTGACTTACATCAGATGGCAGAAAGGCTTGATGAAATTTGGAGAGTTTGACCAAGAAGAAATCCGAAGGTTAATTATGAGCATGCCACGACGTTGCCAGGCTGTGATCTCCGCAAGAGGCGGAAATACTCATTATTAAGCGGACAATTTCTTTTTCATGCACTGTTTGTACTTGTTTTCTGTCTTTCTTGGTTTTGTAAACCTCTTTAATAAAAGTAAATTTCAAACCTTGCGTACAAAAACATGTACGGGCAAAAAGCCGTATATCTCCACTAAAAATGGCAATAAAAAGGCGAATAAAAAAAGAAAATATTGATAAAGGATGCTACTAGGATGGTACCTCTTCCGGGATTTGCAGCGATCACCAGTTCACTCTACAGGGTGTTCTGGATATCTGGGAAAAAATCATTCTTACAAAAAACACCCTGTATAGCTGCACAAATGTTTTATAAAAGAACATTAGAATGTTTGTAAGATTTCCGCAATATTAGTCTACAATTTTTAAAAAAGATCTTCAAAATCGATTGAGTACTTCCAAAAATATTGAACAACGAACTTTTGTTACATTTTACATTATTCGCTAATTTTGACGCGAAGTGTATAACAAATCGAGTTTAAAATATCACTTCATAAGCATATTTCAGACGATTGCAAAAATAACGAAAAATCCATCAAAAAATAAAATGGCGATATATTTAAATAGTAAATATTGAGAATTAATATGTACAACTTACTTACAAACTACGAAATAATATTACAAAATTCAATTATTGTCTGCTGTGATTTTTGCCAATTATGTGAAACGAGTGTTCATTAAAAATTCATTTCATAGAAACAATCCTAAGCTAAAATTACATTAGGAATCAGAAAAACACTTTAGATATGACTATGTTTACGAGGTAAAAAGGCGATCAGCATAAGTGAATCAGGCATTGGCAGCGCCTGCCTTAGAAGTACCAATTTTTTTTTATATGGGTGTCCCGGTTACGTCCCGGCACTTCTACAGGGACCTTCTCAACCATAGGACATAACAGACATGATCACATAAGACAAAAGTTGCTCATTAGTGAGTTCTGCAAGGTCAGAGCGGCCAAGAAAGTTAAAAAAAATAAAACAACGAATATTTACGATAAAGCGAAAACGCGAGCGGATCCCCTTTTTGCGATGTAAACGTACTTTATGCGTGTTTACTCCTATTCTAAATTCCGGGTAATTAAAATCTCATCCAATACAAGGGCCACTGTCTTTTGTAATTTTTACACAGGGTATTACGAAACATATAAAAGCAATGGATCCTCCTAGAAAAAAAATCTCACGGAAATTAATTTTTCATCGTATTTCTAGGCGGTCTTTGAAATTCTTGATTGAAAGATTGACGGTGCCAGATTTCAATTTCATTTAGTCCTTACGAAAATATTTTTATAACACCCTGTATAATAAAGTAATAGATATGTGCTGTAATGCTTCGGAGTAGGCTATTTTTTTATTGGGTATATTTTAATTTTAAAATAATTTTGTTGCATATCGCGTCTATCTAGTGGGGGATGGTACGCACCTCCCCAATCAGTCGGTCGCAGCGTATAACTGATTTGGTTCGGAGCCCACGTTAAGCTGTAGGTTTCCTCGGGAATGGCTCCGGCAGCGAACGAAGAAGAAAGAAATTGTTCACGTGTAAGTTCAGCTCGCATGATTAACGTCCTGTAATGTTTATTTACCAAAAGATGCCACAGCTGAAAATCTACCGCTAAAATTCCGAAATAAATTTCTGTATACAGGGTGTCCGGGAACATGTGGGAAATGTCCCGCAAATGGAGAAAACACGTGAAAAGAATACTATAGGTTCATATAAACTTCTTTCGTATCGGCCTCCTCTTCGGAGATATGGGCTCCCAAAGAGCACCAATGGAATCAAGTTTTTTACACATAATTATTGAACCACCTGGTATATTTCAATTATTTTTTAATATGATGTATACCAGGTAAGACCAGTCAAATTACTACCCAAGAAACTGTTGTGAATTACTCACAGCTGCAGGGACGGACTAGCTGTAACACTCATGGGCCCATTTTTTTTAACGCCCTGTATGATAAGAACTTTGGACAACGTTTTTTAAATACCTTTAACTATTGACTAAATATTAAGTACTCTTCATTCCTGTCGCTAATCCTAACCGTTTTCGAGGAAACGTCATTTTATTTGCACTGATCCCCCTATCTTCTCACGGGTTAAATATGAAAAAGCGGAATTTTGACGTTCATCATTTCATAGGAACAAAGATGGATCTCTTACCGAGATACGCCAAATACATGATGTAATTTAAATGACGTTTTCTCGAAAACGGTTAGGATTAGCGACATGAATGAAGAGTACTTAATTTTTAGTCAATAGTTAAAGGTATGTAAAAACATTGTCCAAAGTTCTCATCATACAGGGCGTAAAAAAAATGGGCCCATGAGTGTTACAGCTAGTCCGTCCCTGCAGCTGTGAGTAATTCACAACAGTTTCTTGGATAGTAATTTGACGGGTCTTACCTGGTATACATCATATTAAAAAATAATTGAAATATACCAGGTGGGTCAATAATTATGTGTAAAAAACTTGATTTCATTGGTGCTCTTTGGGAGCCCATATCTCCGAAGAGGAGGCCGATACGAAAGAAGTTTATATGAACCTATAGTATTCTTTTCACGTGTTTTCTTCATATCCGGGAGATTTCCCACATGTTCTCGGCCACCCTGTATAACCATTCCAAAATTCGACTCTTTAGGTAAGAGGAACATAAGACGGTAAAAAAATAACCAACGATGCCTTTTTAAATACATTTTTACCGACAGTCCTTGGTGCAACATCCATGCAATTAAAGAAAAAGCAGTAACTTCTATACACATATAAACATAGCAGTGCTCTATATACACATATATACTCTATAATGAAGAACCCTTGTATTCTTCCGAACTCAACACTTATTAAAAATAGTAAAAACACTAAAAAATTGATATATCTCGTAACTTTATCACAAAATCCTATAATAATAATAATAATAATATATTCCCGCTGACTAGAGTTGTTCTTACCATTGACAAAACAACATTTACTTAAGACCAGTCTTTTCATGTTACTTTAACTTTCAGATAACTTTTTGTTCAGATACATACAAATTAAAATAAGTTGTTGACCTGAAGGTGACTGGAAATACTAAGCAGTAGAAACGTTGTAATTCAAAAATATTGTCCGATTGTTAAATTATTTGATTCAATTCTATATATGTATATAAACTTTATCTGTCGAATGAAGTTATCTGAAAGACAACTCCGGTAACCGGAAGGTGAAAAGCGCCTCTTAACCAACAAAATCATGAGAAGACATTACAAACTACCGAGATGGCTTTGGATTAATACTTTCATTATTATTTTTTTGTGGGCCTTACTCTGCTTTTAACCGTTTACTGAACTCTTCTTGCTGTCGCTCTTTCCACTCTTTCTTCGGTTTCGATCGTTTCAATTGACCATCCCTAAAATAAAAAAGGCCATTGTTCATCCTATTTTTGGGGATAAACTAAAAGATTTGCCAACAATCATAATGCTCCAATCAGGAACAAGGATTTTTTCAAAGCAACCTAACAAAAACTAGACAATAGAATCGAGTAAACGTTGGTTGAATAACGTGTACTTACCAAACGAGATCGACCAATCCGCCCTGCTTGGCAATGGCGCTCTTGACTCTATTCGCAAAGTCTATGGAGCTCTCCCCCTCCTTCTGGTGCATGGGGGGCAAGTACCACACGTCGCACACTATGGCCCAACTGGTCATCATCATGCCCAAGTACTGAATCATGGAATATTTGCTCGAGTTCCAAAATGCGTCACCAAATCTGTAAACAGAACATTACATTATTTTATCAAGTGAAAATTGTCGCCATTAATGTAACATACAATGACATAGGTGCTAACATTCCGAGACACAAGTGTACACTTTGCTAAAAAAATTTCGACGATCGGAAAACAATTTAAAAAGTTACAGAAGACTATAAAGATTATCTTCTGGAATTTATTGTCGGGGAGTTTTTCTTCGAAAATAATCTTACCTTGGATCGTACTTGATGGCGACCGGGTAGATGACGCTGCCCACCTCGAAACTGCCCTTTTTGAACTGCATTACGGACGTGTTGTTTATACATGTGCCCTCGGGGAAAATAAGGATCGGTGGATTTTTCGGATCCGACGTGTGTTCGATCAATCTAAAATTAACATTCTTAGTAGTACCATTCAATCCGAATTAGTATGTAACTGTGCGATACAAAATATGGCAAATTTTTCTCCTGTCCTACCCTATATTGATGAGAACAACAATGCAATGCAGGTGGTGACATCCTACCAATAGAAAACGAAAAACTTTTCTATACGATAAGAAATAGACATATTTTGATTAACCAAAGAAGGGTCTTCCAAAGAGATATCTATACAATGAGACACAGCAATGCACAAAAATAGTGGTATTACCTGTGTAACACGAATTTCTTATCCCTGGCCTCGGATCTCTCAAACCATATATGCGGAGATGCCCTGGCCAGAGCTCTCTGCAAGATGCCTAAAAACCCTCCATGTCTCTGGCCAATCTATAAAAGTAAAATTAATAATAATTTTTATGAATCAATATTTTATATTTAGTCCAAAATTTGAAAACCAGAAAAATCTGTTTAAAAATGTCCAAAATATAAAAAAGAGAAATTTCGAAATTACTTCCGAAAAAAAACATTAGCGATTAAATATTCGAATAATATTTACAAAAATAGTACATGTAAATGTCATACAGTGAGTCCCAGAAGAAATGTCTAAATTCATTTTAAAATTCAGCGGTAAGTTTTTTCAAAAAACGCTCGTACCCGTCGATTTTGATTTTTTAATTTTATTTTTTTTGTGGTAATTTTATGTATACAGGGTAGCTCAAAAATAAGTTACGACCATCAACTTCATTTTTTCAAATGAAAACATATATTTTTTATTTCATTTTTGAATTTTGCATTGAATTCTAAGCATGTTTCATGTACCATGTCCTATACATAAACTCAACAGTTATTGAAAAAATTAGGATTGAACATATCTATAAGTAAGACCTGTTTATTAAAAAAAAACACAACAAAATCAAATTAAATGTTGAAAATGTGCGCCATTTACGGCTTGACAATATCCAAGACGATCAATAAACTCTCTTTGCACGTTTCCAGAGTTATGACACGCACTTCTCTTCGGATCCTTGGCCTGTTAACAAATACTTTTGATTTGAGGTAACCCCACAAAAAAAAGTCCAGCGGAGTTAGGTCTGGCGACCTAGCAGGCCATTCGATAGGTCCTCTCCTTCCAATCCACCGATTGGGAAAGGTTTCATCCAAAAATGTGCGCACAGTGGCCGCATAGTGCGGAGGAGCACCATCTTGTTGGAATATCGACAGGTGCAACAGGGGAGTACATGGATTTTCTTCCAAGGAAAGCAAAACGTCAAGTTGTTCATTTTCATCTCGAGTAGGACGACCAGATTTAGGCAAATCTCTAACATGACCGAATTCTCTAAACTTAGCCTCCATTCTACTCACCATCTTTTGACATATGGGAGGACGATCAGGATGGATTTCATTAAATAATTGGGCTGTTTCTATTTGAGTACGTGTTTTATCACCAAACCCAACCATGCATAGAATTTCAATTTTTTCCCGTTCCGTTAACTTCACCATTATTGTGAAAACCGCAACTTTGAAACTACGCTTGACAATAATTATACTTATTTGAAATAAAATTGTCATACAGTTTCTATGGAAATAAACGGCGACAGTGAGACAGTACACTCTTACTTATTATGGAGCCCAAAATGCCATATTGCCAGAAGATTTGATAGATCGTTGGAATCCCTAAATGATATGTTCAATCCTAATTTTTTCAATAACTGTTGAGCTTATGTATAGGACATGGTACATGAAACATACTTAGAATTCAATGCAAAATTCAAAAATGAAATAAAAAATATATGTTTTCATTTGAAAAAATGAAGTTGATGGTCGTAACTTATTTTTTGATACATGAAATTACCACAAAAAAAAATAAAATTAAAAAATCAAAATCGACGGGTACGAGCGTTTTTTGAAAAAACTTACCGCTGAATTTTAAATGAATTTAGACATTTCTTCTGGGACTCACTGTATAAGATAATTCCCAGCTAGCTGACTTCCCTTATAAGATTTGTTTAAGAGATTTATTATTTGTAGCAGTTTTATAAAAGCTCTCAATTTGCAAGTTTGTTATATAAAGGTCATCGGCGAAACACTTTCTGAAAAATAACCTACCAATGAATAACAGTTGTCACACATCAAAGTCAACACGTCGATCGGTGACGTGTGATTGGCCACGCATATACCGCCCTCCTTGGGTTTGTTCTCGACGTTGTGATATGTGATCACGGAAGAGATAGCACGTGATAAGATCCCAAAGCACATTATATCGACGTATTTGTTTACCCGGCGTTTGAAATCACCTGGCGGTATGTACCCCACTAGGGCGGTACAGATGGTAAGCCATAGAACCTAAAAAAAAATAGAAACGATGCTGTGGAATATGTACAGGATCAATGATATAACTTTCTTGCGAATGGGGCGACCCGAAGGCGAATGCAGCAATCCTGTATGTGAAAAAAGTACCTTTAGTTACTAGAGTTTCATAAAATAGTTTTTCCGCGATCGTAGCAGTGTTCTTTTTCGAAATTAAAAATATATATTGGTGTATAACCAACTCACCGTCACGTAGGAATACAATATTTCAGCTTGGAATAGCACGATCATAAAGTTTAAAATGAAAATACGTTAACAATAACCATTCGCTGACACTCTTCACTCACTTTTGGTCCAATGAAATTTAATAAACGTATTATATTCCCTTTTGTAAAATTCTTTCGATTTTTCAGACAATAAATTTTATGTTACTTCATTGGCGTTATTAATTATTTCGTCTGGAGCATTGAAATTAGGTTTCCTCTTCGGAATCGTAATTATTTCGTTCCATTTTTAATGTCTTCAAATGCTATTGACATTTGTAAGGTAACAACGACAATGCGGCGCCCAGGTCATGTTTCGTCAATATTTGTAACAAGTATACATTCCAACGGCTCATACTACTCTTATAAATCTTCACTTACCCCGCAAAAACATATGATGACCCTCAACGGAAATAAGAAGAAATATCTGACGAAAAATCCGCACACCCAAATAAAGGTGAGCTTCCACGATATGAATTCGTAACCTCTGTTTGTCCTTATGAGCAAATTCCAATTTTTTAGTTCTTCGGCTTCGAATCTGGATGTCACTTGGTCTTCGATTATTGCTTCGAAACCGGATTTCGTGTAGTCTAGGATTGTACTGAGCTCGAAATTTAAGATTTTTTCCTAAAAAGTAACGTCAGTCAAACAAAACGAGTATAGTTAATCATTCGAGTCAGTTCTAGTGCGCCACCCAAAAAGAAAAGAGAGATATTTAATAAACAGAGAGATATATTTTTTAATCATTTAAATTTCTAACAAATATGTGAGTGAAGTACCTATTTTTATTGCTAAAATGTGTGCTATTTTAGGTACTTTTCATAACCCAAATTTCACAAAAATTACTAAAGCTCTTTTGGAAATATCTTGAAAACACCAGAAAAATTAAAAAATGTTCACACCCTGCATCTTTCAAACAAAGTATCTTGGGAGCCATGTTGATAGGAACTACTTGTCTTATTTTTGAGTAAGGAATCAGCACACGCAGACCATATTTTTTGGTACACTCGGTATAACAATATAACCTGTAATTTATGACGTGTAATTTGAACACAATTTGATTTGGTAATTGTATTTATTATTTTTAGTATGCTTTGATGGTATGGGATTGTTCACATCACTGGTACTAACTACTGGCGACTAATGATTATTTCAACTATCTACTTAAAAATGGCATGATAATTATTTATTTTTCAATACAAAATATTATGGAACAGGTTTGTTATATTTAAATGGGATATCCTAGATTGGGACCCCTGAAATTATATCTGAATATGCGAGTTTTAAAATAATACACCATTTCTATAGCACCAGGAGTAGAGTCGTAGAAAAAATCCTATAAATGTGACAAAGAAACACTTGGACTAAATAGATAAGCTTTTGATAATGGGAACATGGAAACAATGAAATAATTTGACCTTAACACTGGTTTAGCTTTTGTGTATTCTAATTAATATCCACGTATCAAAGCCGCGTATAATGATTCATTTTTACGATCAAGTCCAACATTTTTGGTATACCCGTAGAAAAAATTTGTGATCAAAAATACATGGTTTAAAGAGCTTATCAAAGCTAAACTAGAATAATTTATAGATTTTAAAAACTTGGTTCACGCAGATTATTTATTACAGAATTTTAACTTGGAACAATGTCATTCAAACTAATAAAATCATTAAAAAAAGAGCCAGGTATTAACTTATTATTCTGGCTTTTAGTAGCTAGTAAAAACAAAACAACAATAAAGTATATGACTTCATGACTAATTTTTTTTTAGTACATTTTTAATGAATTTTCAACACTAAGAAGGGTTCTTAGAGGAAAAGATATCCCTATCCGCTACCCGGTTTGGAACAAGTTGTATATTCACTTAACAATAAGCGTAACAGTTTTTGCCAAAAGTAGTTGACAATGTGCCCTAGTAAATCGACTCCGTAAATGCAGAAACATGAGACTAACAATTTTTACTTGAATCATATTTTGATATTTAATTCTTGTACTCACCTTTCCTTCCTTGAACTCGTCATCACTTAACTTATCTTCCTCCTTATTTTCATCCCCCACAGGCATGTTTGTCGGTTCGGGAAGTAAGATATGTCGGTCTTCTCGGCTACCCAAATGAAATTTAAAAAAAAATATGTTACTGTATATATTAAAATATCATAAAAAATATTAACTTAAGCAAACACTGATTCACAATACTAAACACACAAAAAGAGTTTTTATTTGTCGAGTAAGGCTTATTGTTGCCCAAAAAGAGGTTTTAATATTGTTTGTCTTGTTTAGTAAAAACGATCTAAATATTTTGAGAACCTGTACATACATATACGTGTAAAAAATGATATGAAAAATTCGAATAAGAAAATTTGAAGGTTTCCCGGAATAGTCGATTATTATCCGAGCGACTGCACCCGAACGAAAGTAGGTGGGTCTGTTGTTTCTATTCTTTAACAAAGTTGAAATAATATAACTGCTGATTATCCAGTCAACCTAGAGTTAAGCAACAAATAATCAGCTTTAAGTAAAATCACTAAACACCGTATGCCATCACAATTAGCGTTAAAAGAATAAAAAATTCTACCACGATCAATCATTACATTCATTATTTAAACTATTAATAGTAAATTTTAACGATGAAACTAAAGTTCATTAAAAAAAATAAATATTGCGTCGGTTCGACAGCGGGACATGGTCAACAAACAAAAATTAAAATTGAATTTGTGGTACTTTTTATTAGAAATTATGTTGGTTGTATGTACTAGTAATAATTTAAAAAAAGTCTGTAATATGCAATAAATTACACACGTTTCCTAAGTACCTTATTAAATTATTTCCCCCATTTACCACGTGCCCATTGCTCAACCCATTGGGTTTCCTTTCGCCCATCTTGATGATCTTGTGGTCCCCACTTGAGTAAACCTTTGGAGGATCCACCTCTTCGCTGTAGCCTTCATCGTCGTCCGATTCTTGTTCGGATTTTTGTTGCCTTTTTTGGTTTTGGGCAGATTCGATGTCTTTTCGACCATACTGTAATAAGAGAAAAACACATTATAACCAAGTTTTAGCAAGGAATATTCCCTAGGGGCCCTACAGCTTATTGTGGGTTCCGAACCAGGATCCTCCATCATAAGCTGCTCTTCCAAGGGCGATCAACCCAGGATGGCCTAATGACAGGCATGACTAGGGCAGGGATGGGTGTGATACATTTTTCACATTTCCCTAATTTTTCCATCAACCTAGTAAATATTGAGACGTATTTTCGGCCCACTAGAAAAACAAACACTAAACATGTCTACTTTAAAAAAAAAACACTGTATAAAAACAACACATAATTATTAACATAGAACTGGTTTTGGATACGTACTGTAACATAAGTTTAAATTTAAAAGTACATCTAATTTTTCTATAAATACTTTTTATACAATAATTATTAATTTACAAGCTTTTTTAGGCTACATTATCCTAATATCTTGTGTCATTAGTGCATATGGATATAAAATTGTTTTTTTCACAAGTAACAATAAATATTTAGATACATTCGATAAACTGCGATCCTATGGTATGCCCAGTCGATTCTGTGCATGGTTGTCTAGCTTTCTTAAGGACCGCTCTCTGCAAGTGGCGATTGACGGATTTCTCTCAGACACCTTCACCATCAATGCCGGTGTTCCTCAAGGGTCCATATTGTCTCCCACTATCTTCTTACTCTACATTAACGACCTTCTAGTGAAAACTCAAAATCCGATATTTAGTTTTGCTGACGATAGCACACTTATCTCATCTTTCTCTTTGAATGCGCAAACATCGGCTGCCGACGTACATCTTCGCAGACAGCATGAAGTATCACGCCTCAACAAAGACCTGGAAGAAATTTTGGCTTGGGGTGACAGTAACCAAGTTGAATTTAACGCTAAAAAAACCCAGGCAGCAGTTTTCTCTAAAAAGGTTAACATTACAGAACCGGAAATAGTCATGGCCGGACACGCAATCCCACTGGCTTCATCTATCAATTTGCTGGGCGTCAATCTCGGAGGAAATATGTCTTGGCATAATCACGTTGTGGCAATCGCCAAGGTAGCTTCTCAGAAGCTTGGGGTACTCTTCCGAACCAGAAAGTTGTACACACCTCAACAACTTTTGACACTATACAAAGCCCAGATTCGACCATCACTAGAATACTGCTCTCATGTCTGGAGCTCTGCACCCAAATATACTCTTCGGCTGCTGGATTCCATTGAAAGGAGGGCTATTCGTCTGATCGGAGACTACGAGCTGACGAAGAACCTCGACAGCCTGGAACATCGAAGACAGGTTGGGGATTTGACTCTCTTTTACAGATATTTTCATGGAAGGTGCTCGGCTGACCTTGTCCTCTTAATTCCCACCAGAGCGACGATTGCCAGAAATACACGACGAACCATCCATATGTGGTTAAGCTTAGTCCTCCTCCAACTTCATTATTTAAACATTATTTCATCTGGAGGACTTCATCCTTGTGGAACGACCTTCCCGAGGTCGTTTTTCCCAACGAATATAACCTCCAACGATTCAAAACCAACGTGAATCGCTTTTTGCGCACACGCACCACTCCCAGAGTGCCCTAAAGGATTTTTCCTATAGCGCTTGTGTTTGATCATATAAAAAAAAAAAATAAGTTAGCTATGTGATTTATTTCAATTGTTGCTCACTTCAACAATTTCTTAAGATTTGTACTTTAATAAATTTAATTAATAAAAATACATATAGTATAGGTACATTGACACCCACAAAAAAATATTCATAGTTCATTAGAAAGAATAAACATAAATAATCTTTTTTCAGAGGAAATATAGAATGATTTATCATTCATTTTTAATGAGTCAATGATCAGTAATCACTGATCCAAATATAAAACAAATGTGATCAATACATCTAATTTGTTACAAAACGAAACGGTTTGCAACGATTGCAAAATGTTTTTATTATTGCGGGTTGTGGGTACAATGAATTGTAATTATAAATATTAAAACATTGCGAGTTCATAATTAAAATATTTTCAAAAATAGCACAAAAATAATTTGTTTGTATCGAATATTTGAAATTTTGCGACTTTAGGCCCTGCAAATGCCGGTCTTCAGTAGCAAAGGGTTTCACAAACAAATAGATTCAGTACAATTTTTATACAACTAAATTTTAATCTCATTGCTGCTATAATTGTAAAATTTATTTCAACTTCGTGCTACTTGTTAAGATTTATATGGTTTACTTGGATCTATCAATATCATGGCCCCTGTTACGCAATTATTATAATTTTAAAATAGGTCTATCTACATGCTTGATTAGAAACCCGAATCATGAAAATTGTTTATACGGGTTTTGAGTTCTGCGTGTGACAGCGGTGGAAAATGATGAAATTCCAATCAATTTTAAAAATATCTATTCAATAATAAGGACGGTCATTATGATTAAAAAGTCATTTAGTAATCTTATTGTTTATCCAAACAAGTCATTTCCTGTGAAATTAGAAAATAATAACGGTGTGATAGGTCATTTCAAGGTAATCTTCTTATTAGAAAATTCAATGAACAATGTTTTTTAATATAAGGAGTCAGAGGAACATATCCGATCCATGCCAGCCAGTTTCTATTAACAACACTCATCATCAGGCAACCGTCTTCCCCTTAAGTTATATATACGAGCAATCTGTTCCCAAAGAATTGTTTAAGGCATTAGAGTCTGCAATATTTTTGCAAGTTTGTTGCTGCAATTTTTGGCATGAGAGTTGCAGGCATTATGTCAAATTTGCAAATGTTGCAAATCGTTTTACAGTCGGCGAGGGCTGTTAGCCCACTGACACAAGTTTATTGCAATTGCAGAAAGACCTGCAGACTGTAATGCGGCTGTTAGAAATATTTGATAAAAATCACGATCGCAAAGTGCTTATAAGCAGTATTTAATTAAAAATTTCATCACCAAATGAAGTAATCACGTGAATATCACTCTTTTAGTGATTCCCTTTTCGAATCGCATCACTTCGGTGACCTCTAGCAACATTGTTTAAGAAGCTGTATATCATTTTATCGTATTAAAGCATACATGTTTCGTTATCACACTTAAGATTTGTTGAATCAGATCTTAATATTATCTAATTATTAATTAAATTAATTTTCTTGATACAAATGCAATTAAACATTGGAAAGCTCGTCTTGGCAGATTTAAATTTAACAGAAATGATTTCATGAAATACAAATTATACGTGGATTGTTGTGAAATAAAAAAAAATCGTCGCAGTTTATTATGTACAATACAATTTTAGTAATCGAACCTCCATTATGCCAAAACCAAAATGGTATGATAATTTCGCGACGGCTGTTACAGCAAGTAGTTTGTACTTGCTTGGCATAAAACGAAAATATTTCACAGGAAATTGAAAACAATTTGATTTTATTCGTTTACATGCGAATCGGTCTTTACAAAGCATGATGAAATTATTTAATAAAAAAATAATCATTGTAGTTAACGCTGCCCCGGGTATTATATTTTTTAATATTTACTCACATACGGACAATAAATTTTCGCTAAGCCTAAGGTAATCTTTCTAAGAAATATTTCTAATTTTGATTGAAGAACAATAGTACCACCAAATATCCTTTCAAAAAATATAATTTGGCTTTTTTCATGTGAATACATACGTACGTATAAGTACGTAGAAGTCTTACGTCTCATAGAAATCTAAAACAATACTCTATCATGATGTAGGCGAAACAAAACGTCAAGAAAAAACACAGAAAAAATATAGATAGAAAAACGCGACTTTATTTGCAAATATTTTGCTTTTTGCTAAGTTTACTCAGCGGTAATAGAAAAGGACCCAGGTGAACAAACCTTTGAAAATTGAACTTCTACCTTGGAAGGAACTACATATCAACAAAATATTGCAAACAGATTTTTTACATTAGGTGATCTAATTGAATTCTTCATACTATACCCTTTGTGGAAATGACCAATGTAGGACATACTTCGTTAGTATACAAGTAGTATCACAGTGGCGTAGCTAGGACAATTTGCAAGATGACCCATTGACGTCGCCCATGGCCTATATTATAACCTTTTGGATTAATGCTATCTTTTTCTAGTTTATTAAAGTTCGGGTTTATTATTAATACCAATGCGATCTTCAGAGTATCAATATAGTAAACTTAACATAGACAAAAAAATACTTAGTTTAAACATATAATATTCAAATAAAATAAATCGTATGCAAAGAAAAATATTTTCAAAACAAATTTAAATACATAAATAGATAGTTATTATTTTTAAAAATTAATTCCTTGAAATTTTATATTTTATACCTGGAAATACTTGTTTTGAAAATATATTGCTTTGCGTAAGATTTATTCCATTTGAGTAACATATTTTTAAACTAAAAAAATCTTTTTTGTGTGTAACATTTACAATTCTCAAAATTTCCTAATAATTGTAAATTGTAAGATGACTGCCACAGACGATAGTTTTTTGAAACAGAACACAAAATAATGTTTTAAAAGAGTATAAATAAAGTTAAGTCTATTGCGCATTCAAAATTAGATTTCATTGATATTTTTTAGTGCATTAATACTTTCATTTGCACGTGATAAGTGAAAAAATGTCTCTCGTTTTGCCAGCCCACTGGTAAATAATATGTATACCAAATTTTTATGTATGTCGCCCCACATCGTATTCTGGTCCTCCGCTCCAACACAGGATATCACCAAGTTGTTTATTTATAATCGTAGAGGTTAAATTTTCGAAGTAACAAATAAACGTGTTCTTCATTAATAATCATCACGCCGATTACACCTCGAAGGATAGGTGTGTTTACGAAGGTGTATTCGTATAGCAAAGAAGTCCTTGCCCCCGGTTCTAACTTCTACGCGCAATGATTTTTTATGGTTAAATTAAATTTTTATAACTGCGTTTATAACATATTATTGTTAAAGATAACTAACGTTATAACCGTGTAATAAATTTGCAATAATACAAATTGATATTATGTATACTATATCAAAAAGGTAATAAAACGATAGCATTTTATTAAAAGAAGAAAAACAACTGGTGTTAATATTCCACAACACTTTTTTATGACTACTTTGACCCGTATAATTTGGAAATTAATTTTGTTGTACAAGCGGCAGACACACATCTAGTTGACGCAAAATATTTGATCTTCATTAGATCTACCCCATGTAATCTTGGAACCGATTATAGGGCACTCAATTTATTTAGTTGAGAAAGTGTAGTATCATGAAAAAATATAATAGATATACTATAATCAGCAGATCATCAATTGATCATCCATTCATTGCTGTTGTTTTATACAGTTAAAAGCTTATTAACATTAATGAGTATTTATTATTAAAAATAAAAAATATTTTATCAGAATCACTCATCAGAAAAATTATTATTTTAGTAATATCCACGCCATCATTAGTAGACAGTCAGTCACTGTACGAGTGCCCACTTAGGTGGTACAAGGATTGATATTTCTTGATAATACTTAATGAACTGGAAATTTACTGAAAACTAAAAACGATGAACTTTGTATAAGATTGTTAATTTATTTATCTTAATTATTGAAGTGCGGTGAAAAAATCGTCATCTACAATTTGTTTCATAGTTTTTTTTAAATACTTTCCATTTGTATTTCTTTAACTTCCTCACATAAGTGCAGAGAAAAGAGGACAAAGTGCAAATAACCCCCAGGCGGGAGAGAAAGTCACACGGCCCGGCGTTGAGGAAGCATTGGTCACTTGTTTGACCCCCAATTACCAACTTATAAAAAATAAATAAACTTTCGGTCTTATGTTGCCATAACTATGCAAATTTGAGCTCTATACCGGGTGTTTCAAAAAACACGTACCATCCCTCGTGTGGCGATTCTTTACCCAAAATAAGACAAATATTTCCTATCAGTACGAGACCGCAGATTCTTTGAAATATACAGGGTGTTAACATTTTTTTCGGTGTTTTCAAGGTCGAAACGAGGTTTCTGAGAAAAGCTATTGATATAAATTTTTAAATTTAAAACACAGGTATGATGTCATTCAAGGGCGGATCTAGAACTTCGGTTGGGGGGGGGGGGGGGGTCATACATGGAAAAGTGACGTAAAGTAATACCCTGCCGCGTTAGTCAAACCGGTATATATGGTATTTTTCATGTTAAATTGATGGTTTGGGGGGGGGGGGGTCATGAACCCCATGACCCCCCCTGGTTCCGCGCTTGATGTAATTAGATCTTGTAATCGAAAAATAATTATCAATGGATATCTATCCTCCTCTTAAAAGATAGTAGAGTAGCCAAGTGTCATCCAATCCACCTCATTGCAGCCAGGAAATCTCATTTTAGATAAAAAAAATACATATGGATTATTTGTAATTCAAATGTACAGCATAATATATGAACCACGCGCCTAGACACAAACAAATTTCATTTTTCAATTTAAAATTGGAGAACCACTTGTACAAAGGTCAAAAATTATATATAGAAAACGTTTTTTTAAGTTACAATGTTGTTTTGGTTAAGATGTAATTATTATGTTTTCGTTTTCATTTATGGCATCTATAGTGCAATAAGTAGCTGAAATTATTGTTCCAATCAACTGACCAAAAAAATTACACACATTTCTATTTTCATGCATTTTTTTCATATAAAAATTCACATATTTCCTTAAAACGATTTTTCAAAAATTACAGGAATTAAATAAATATGGGCTTCTGAATATGAAATTTTCTTTTGGAATATAAATGTATTACCTACTGATTACGCGGAAATATATGATTCTAAACCTGCAGTTTAACTGAAACTTAACAGTTGACAGTTTCTTGATTTACACAACGTTTATAGCTTTTGTTCACTGACCAGTTAATCCTCTGATAAAAACTTAAATATTTTTTAATAAAGAACAAAGAGAACATGAATTTCAGGCGTGCATTCTGACCGATTAACGACCTGTTGGTACCTAAGCACTTAATCTGTGTTGATACGTAAAATTATAATGTGAGATAACATTATTACAGTTCTTTTTATCAAATATCTGCACTGTACCGATGATTGTTTTATTTTAAGAACAATAAATAGCATATACGTTTAAGTAGGTACTCATTAACCCACTTGTTAGATAGTACCACAAGGAATATGTTTGCTTAGGTCAGGATTTTCAGTACAAAAATATGCCCTCGAAAGGAGCTATTTTTCGATAAATATAAAAGAATTTATTAAAAATATATTCTATTCATAACCAAGCCTCTATTACAGCGGTTCTCAAACTTTTTGGGTGACGGAACCCTTTTGGGAAGCAAAATACTTGACGGAACCCTACAATAAAACAATAGTTTTTAAAAGTGTATTCTTTATTAATAAGCATAATAAAAGTACAATGTAACAGTTACTAATTATTACTTACTTTACCACATGGCAAGTACAATAATAGAAGATATTAAAAAAGAAAAAATCTAACTAATGGGAGGTATGAAACTGTTTTTTATTTTTCATCAATTGGTTGATATCAGGTTTGATAGAAGACAGTTGAAGTCTCATATCAGGTTCGGCGTCCAGTCTATTGCGATATTTTGTTTTCGTGGCTGCATAGGTTGAGAATCCTGTTTCGCACAAATATGTTGTTGGGAACGGGAGAAGAATATTCAGAGCCATTTTGCCAAGCATTGGATATTCATCACGGATTCTGCACCAAAAATCGTTGAGAGGCGTCGTTTTGAACAGTGACTCCATACTTGTGTCTGATGACATTTCTAAAAGAGATTCATATATCTCGTTTGACATACTTTCGGGCTTTTCCAAGTTGGGTAAAAAAGGATTATGAATCCATGAATTCAGTTTCATTTTTGTATTCTGTTCTTCGGGAAAATACTTTTCAAAAGATGCGCGCATCGAACTGAGATATTGGACCAATTCTTCAAACACATCATCTTGAAACATTTCTGAGTCGTTATGGCTAACAAACTCACTGAGTGACGTAAAGCTTCCTATTTCTTTCTTACCAACGCAAATAATCCAAAAATCTAATTTTCTTTTGAATGCAGTTATTTTGTTATAGGCCTGAAACACTGTTGTCTGTTTACCTTGCAATGATAAATTCAATCCGTTCAGTTTTTGAAAGATATCCGCCATAAAAGACAATCGGAACAACCAAGTTTTATCATACAAACGGTCCTTCAAATTAAAAGAAGTATCTGCTGAAAGAAACATTTGTAACTCGGCTCTAAGTTCAAATAGCCTTGTTAAAGTTTTACCCCGAGACAGCCATCGCACTTCTGTATGGAGAAGCAGTGTTTTATGTTTGCTGCCATAATCTTCACACAATAATGAGAACAATCGGGATTGTAGTGGTCGTGATTTGATAAAATTAATTATTTTTACCGCTTCATCCATAACTAATTTTAGATTTGACGGCATTTGCTTCATCGCAATTGCTTGTCTATGCAGAATACAATGGCTGGAACTACAATTAGGCGCTTTATTTTTTATTCGTGACACTGCTCCTGCTGTTTTACCTGTCATCGCCTTGGCCCCATCTGTACAAATGTCAATGCAATTGTTCCAACTGAGATTATTTTCTTCAAAAAATATATTTATTTTATTAAAAATTTCTTCCCGGTAGTGTTTGTGAGCAGCGGTGAACACATAAGCATGTCTTCTTCAAAAGAACTTTCATATGGATATCTCACGATAACCAGCAAGATAGCCAAACCAACGACATCAGTTGACTCGTCCATTTGCAAGGTGAATCGTGTTTTTTGTAGACGTGTAACTAGTTCTTGTTTGACGTAGCTTGCCAGATCATGGATTCGCCGTGAAACAGTATCGTTTGATAGCGGCACAGTAGAAAGATGCTTTGCGGATTTTTCATCGAGCATACATTTTGTTATGTCTAATACACATGGCTTTATTAAATTCTCAGCGATAGTGTGCGCTTCACCTGCTTGTGCAATGCGATAGCTAACTAAATATGATGCCTCCGTGGCCTTTTCGTTGATAGTTTTTGTTACATGCATCATATTTTTTTGACTTTCCAATAACTGATCTTTTTTACGAACAAAAAATTATTTATTCTTGTCTTTAGACTCGGGGTGTACAGTTTGTAAATGTCGGCGCAATTTGGCAGGTGCCATGGAACTATTAGGAAGCAGTTTACTACATAGCATGCAGAGAGGTGAGCCCTTGGAATCAACAAATCCGAAACTGATATATGATTCATCATACTTCCTTTTTTTCGTCTTTGAAACCGTCGAGCTTGAGGTCGTGGCATCATCGTCTGGATCGGTGATTGCTATATTCTCCGCGCGTACTGCTTTTGAACATTCAGCGTCATTAGAAGATGTTGTTGCAACACGTTTAACACCTTTAAGCCAACGTTCCATTCTTCTTTATTTATAATGTTACACGTCAGGCTGGTGGGGTCTAAATAATGCACAATCGTTACTGCGTATAAAAGACTAAGTTTAGTACAATGAAGAAATGTATAAAACTGAGACAACAGAATACAGCAGGCAGTAGAACAATGAACACTAGTTTCTCGCTAGCGAGCTTGTAAGTAGGTAGGTAGGAACTTATCGCTCCGAACGCTAATCGTCAACTGACTGACGAGGCGCGACGCGCGATCGCCGCTTTTATACTTAATCCTAGAGTCGATCTCGAATATTCTCGAAAATACTCGAGTCGGCGCCTTTGATAAACAAAAAGCAAAAATAAAAAGAGAAATATAAAAATTGCGTTGTAAACAATTCAGAGGCGGCTTTTATCAAAGGGACTGCGCGCTCACAAGTATACAAGTATACATGTTGATACCAAACTTATGAGATATTGTACCAGCTATTGTAACACATGTTTATACAAATACAAATAAATAAATAAATATACCTACGCCGCGGCCGCGGAGTCAAAACGTTCGACCAGAGAGAGGTGTTTTGATTTTTTTTCTAAATTCTTGAGGAACCCCTACAGAGGTATCGCGGAACCCTAGGGTTCCGCGGAACACACTTAGAGTATAGCTGCTCTATTAGAATGAGTAAAAAGTAATTTTTACAGATATTTTCATTTTTGCCAAACTATGTACCGGCTTTTCTACCAGTCTTTAGCCATATGATTTTATGTTGTATTATACATAGTATGTCAAGGGCAGGGTATAAAACTAGTATCAAACGAGACTTCATTAAAATCTCAATTGCACATTTCATTGAACAAGAAATGATGAAATATAGGACCTCTAAATTTATGCAGATGACAATGTATTGCAAGATACATATTTAAATATATGTGCGTGAGAAATGGGCAACATTTTTATCCTTCATTTTATTGAAAAAGTCAGTCTTTTCATTTTTATTATTTTATTCATTAATATTTTTTTTTTCATTGCCTGAATACTGATTTCTTAAACATGAATATGACATGGTACGCATAGGGACAGACAGTTTATAAAATGGGCTGTGAGAGCACCTGATTTGATACACCTGGACTATTATTTATGGGGTTCATAGGTCGTTATTTGTATAATCATCTTAAAGTTCAGATACTATTCAAATTAGATACCAAATAATAATAATAATAAATGACTTCACTGCAAAAGATTACAAAAGGAGAAGTTAAGGCAGAGCCTCCTAGTTCCTAAAAATCTGATATCTGTAATTCCTATAAAGAGAAAACATAAAGTAAAGGGGATAAAGACCTGGCCTGTTAATTTTAGACTTCAAGGATACAAATAACAAAGTTGTTTAGTCTTAGTGTTGGACAAAGTAACTGAGAAACAAATTTGGAGATGCAAATACATGTAAAGACTCAACTCAAGATTCATCGAATACCCATGCATATTTTGAATCCTTTAAAGAAACAGTACTAAATTGAAAAATGAACATGGGAATAATTTTTTGCAACTATCTTCATCCCCAAAGACTTTTGTTCATCCCAGAATTTCAAACATTTGTTTAAAAAAATCAAGATTAATGTGCTAAATTCAATATAAGATAATTTCAAATTTACTAGTGCCTTAGCCAAACCGAAAAAAAAATTTGCAAAGAAAACTTGTATACTTACTATAGGTACCTAATCTTGTATTGTACCTATATATATCATATGTTGTATCCAATGTAAATTAACCCTGGGCTAATTTACCCTTAAATCACCCATTCTGATGCGTACTAAAATACACATAACCTTATGGTTTTTAAGTAAATTATCCTTCTGCTCATGTATACCTATTTCTTTGAATATCAGAAGTTCGTATCGATTAAGTATATTATTATAATAAACAGAGGTTTATTAGAACAAAATATAACTGTAAGACAACAAAATATTGACTTTATTTATTGAGAAAGAGGACCAAATACATGAAAAATTTATAATATTCTTAGAATTGGCTTCTTCCTTAGAAAAAGATCGACATGTAATCAAACTGTTAAGATTTTAACATATAAAAAATGTAAGAAAAAAGTAAACATGTGAGAAAACATATTTGTTTTTGCAATCTATTTTTGAACGTCATTGATCTAATTTCTTTTGAAAAAATAAAAACTCCCACACCGGTTTATAGTGTCTAAAAATGATCTATTGAAAACATTAATTTTGAACTTACCTCAAAAATCATAAGTAGTACTTTCACGTACAATCTTCGCACACCTAAAGACTTTCCTATTGATGCCAAAAATATAATCGACAATAGAAGCATCATAAAAGGCACGAAAAATATTGAAAATAGAAAATTTAAACTTGCCACAAGCAGTGCCATTTTTCGAAGTAGTTGCTTTACAAATTAGATAAATATTTCCCTCGGCTTATTTTTTAGTCAAAACACGTTCATTTCGACTTGTGTTATTGCATAGGCACGTTATTTAATTAAGACAACACTCACTCGCACTATTCATAAAACGAAATTGAATTATTTTCTAATTTTTTGGACGTACGTAGACTTTTGATGAACGAATAGATGACATCACAAATGACATTTTCGTTTTTCAAGGCGCACGCGCAGTTTTATTTGCGACTATCGTTTGGTTTGCTGAAGGTCAGTAACGCATTAGTAGTGATTAATACTAGCGAAAAATTATAGTTGACGCCACATATCACAATATATGGTAGGCAGCCAAATATACAAGAAAGGGAACTGAAGAATTTATAGTAAGTTATAAAAAAATATTGGAGAAAACCTTTTATTTTTCCCTTATTTGTTTCTACTTTTTTTTATCACAATTAGATACGTTAATATACATAAATCATTATTAAGAAGCGTAGTACACAAATATTGCAATGTGTCTAGGCTGCTCCTAGCATCAATAACTACTTTCACACCTATTCTGCACGTTTATTTTCTAAATCTTGAATGTTTTGTTGTTTGAACATCTGAAGAAGCATTTGGGTAGCTGATTTATCCTGCGGATAAGGTCCAGATAGTTCTGGATTAGGAAATTCTACTAAATTTAGTTTTGGATCCCTGGAAAAAACCAACGTAAAAAATTTAGTACATTATCTACTACTACAACTTTAATATTTATTCAAGACTAGGTGGTAGTATTTACCTAAATGTATATGGTGTCCAGGGACCTTGTATGGAAGGATTATCCGTATGTATCAATTTTCTTAGTCTGACTCCTGTCCTATCTGTAGACTGCGACTTTAAAAGTTTTAGCCATTTCATAATTTCTTCCTCTGTGAAATTTCGTGCATTAACCCACTGTGCTTCACCATTTACTAAAAAACAGACGTGAGATAATTAATTCGTCTATTCATAATTGCAAGCGCTTACAATATTCTGCCTTAATAATGGGTGTTCGATGCCTTCTCGGTTTCATGTAAACAGCTACTTCAGGGCTCTCTTTAACAAAGTTTAACAACTTAGTTTCTATGAATTCCCTTGAAAAGAATAGAAAATAGTAAAAGATTATTTAAGATTAAGAATAATTAATCGCTTCTTAGTACCTACCTCATGCCCCTACTAGCACCACTGTTCATACAAAATTTAAGCACCACTCGTTGTAGCTGACATACATATCTCCCCACACCATTTTGCCCAGGAGTTGTTATAAACGCTGGTTTGAGAAATAGATGACTGTTAGACATTTTTTGTTTGTTCCTTGCTTTATTTTTAATTTAAAAAATAATTTTCAAACTGAAATAACTTTAAGCACAAGAACCAAACATTATGGTTAACACATGTTATATTTTCTTTGGTTAACACCACAGACCACAGATTCCGAGAAGGGTTCCTCTGTACATATGAATCTCAAATTCTCAAAAACACAGAATGTCAGAACAGGAGAGTTGGGCTTCTGGTCGACAGATGTCCCGGGTCGTGTTAGATATGTTGAATGTTATCGATACGCAAACTTTATCTACAATATTGTTATATTTGACAATACCTTTAGTTATATGAGTGCATTTTTACTTTGTACATGAAGCATACAAATTTCTGACATGTCTCTAATATGCTATTCAACTTAAAATATATTTCTTTAAAAATAGGAAATGACCGCGAAACTTTCGATACATAACCTCAACAATTTGACATTGACCTATTACTCAAATCACAACTCATCAAGGTATAAAAATTAATAATTAGGTAAGAGAAAATGACACTGTATTTTGTAGTTAATAATTATAACAAAACGACATATAAATCGTATTTTCTAAATTCAGGCAAATGAACTTTCTCCGTAGGGCAGTAGATTTATTTCGTAGAGTAGCAATAATAGGACCTTCAAGATCACTGATCATGGATTCTGAAGAGAACTATCTGTATTATTCGAATGAAAAATTAATTGGGCTTATAGAACTAACTGGAGATAAGGATTTAGGTATCAGAAAATATTTGATGACTGTTAAATATGCTTCAGTAAAGGATTTCAAAGAAGGTAGGATTTTTTTCTGTTTATAAAGATTATGGATTTATTTTAGGTCTCAACTGTTGTAAAACTCCTATTCCCATTTTATTTTTAGGTCTGGAATGGTTTAATGTCTCGGAACCCCTATCTTTTGATAAACACTTACAAGGAAAAATTGTAATCTTGGACTTTTTTACATATTGCTGTATAAACTGCATGCATATCATTCCGGACTTAAGAGAGATTGAAAGCAAGTTTACAGTAGAAGATGGTTTAGTTGTGGTAAGTAATTATTTGATATATATATATAAGTATACTAGATATCCTATAATATGTAACCCTTTTCTCATACTTTGTAGATTGGTGTCCACAGTGCAAAGTTTGAGAATGAAAAGCTATCTACAAACATTCTTTCAGCGGTCCAACGGTATAACATTGGCCATCCAGTAGTGAACGATAGCAACTCTGAGATGTGGCAAAACTGTGATGTGCACTGCTGGCCGACCTTGCTGATCTTGGGCCCCAATGCTAATCCAATCGTTATGCTAACTGGGGAAGGGCACAAGGAGGATCTTTTTGATTATATTCGAGTGACTCTAGATTTTTACAAGTAAGGAAAGTGGTGGTCCCACATCAAATTAACAGGGAGGTTCAATTATTATTATTAAATATGTTTGTAGAGAGAACAAGCTTATTTCCGACCACAAATTGCCATTTAAGTCGGCCTTTCATCTGCTGCCAGACCTTAAGGGACCACTTTTATTCCCTGGAAAAATAACTTCCTTCACTGACGAAAACGACCATCAAATATTGGCACTATCTGACACTGGCAATAATAGAATTTTAATAATTGATGATAGTGGAACTATATTAAAGGTCATTGGTGGTAGAAAGTTGGGATTTAAGGATGGAACTTTGGAGAATGCCGAGTTTAATAATCCCCAGGGGCTGGCGTTTCAAAGTAAGAATGTTTTATTCGTAGCTGATACAGAGAATCACGCTGTTAGGATGGTAGATTTGGAGAAAGGGGTAGTTCGAACTGTGGCAGGTAAATTGATTTGATGTTTGCGCAGACGTAAAAAAAGCGCACTGTACACTTCTAAGGAGATGACATGATTAATTATTAACTTTATGTCCTTAATTTATAAAATTTTAGGTACAGGTAAACAAGGTCACGAGCGTTTGGGTGGAAAACTGGGTCCAGAACAGCCCATCTCTAGCCCATGGGATGTATGTGTATTTAGAACGCCAGATATGGACCTGACGTTTTACATCGATGGAAAACCACCTTTACGGGATGTTTTGCTTATTGCCATGGCCGGAACACATCAGATTTGGGCGTTGTTTTTAGATGATACGGTGTGGTGGAAGTGCAAAAAATATACTAAAGGTAAATAAGCACATCAGCGAATCAAGCGAATCAATAATAATAACAATTATAATTTTTAGGAATTTGTATAAACATAGCAGGGTCAGGCAGAGAAGAAAATAGGAACAACTGCTACCCTCAAGCCGCGGCGTTCGCTCAGCCTTCAGGTTTGGCAATATGTGTGAAAAACAAGGAGATCTATATAGCTGACAGTGAAAGCTCCAGTATTCGGAGGATGTCGTTGGTTGATGGAAAAGTTAGTGCAGTGGTTGGTGGAGATAAGGATCCAAATGTATGTAAAAACTCATATTATGCCCCTTTACTACATCTTTTCCAATTCTCTAAGTTCTGGAATATTTCCTGGCAGGTGGAAATTGTCATATGTCTGCCCTATCTTTAAGTCTGGTAATAAAAACGAAATTAACAACTATAGGCCAATTTGCATCCTCTCAGCCATCCCAAAGCTATTCGAACACTGTGTTGAGGAAGTTCTCACAGCTGTATTTGAGCCAGTTATTTACAGCAGCATGGCTTCTCCTCGGGCAGATCAGTAGAAACAAACCTATTTATATTTTCAACTACCTACCTCAATAGCTCCTTTGACAAGGGTCTTGAATGTCATGCAATATATACAGACTTTAGCAAAGCCTTTGACAGGGTTAATCATGCAATTCTTATCTCCAAACTTTCCAGGCTTGGATTATCTGGTCAACTGCTAGCATGGATTGTGTCTTACCTGTATGGCAGGGAGCAGCAGGTTATAGTGGACGGCTTCCATTCTGACCCTTTTTATGCAACGTCAGGGGTTCCCCAGGGCTCTCATTTGGGCCCTCTTCTATTTAATTTGTTTATTAATGACCTTATCCCCCTACTATCTTCCTGTTGCTTGCTGTTTGCTGATGACCTAAAGCTTTTTAGACAAATTTCATCTCTACTCGACATGACAACTCTCCAAGATGATATTGACAAGCTTTTCCTTTGGTGTAAGCGTAACAGAATGTCATTAAATACTGAAAAGTGTCACATTATAAGATTTAGTAGGCTAATGACAAAAGCCCCCTTTCATTATCTTATCAATGGCGTTCCTCTTGAGGAGGTGTCCGTGGTTAGGGATCTTGCAGTTCTCTTTGATAGTAAATTAACATTCTCGCATCATTTTGAGAATATTATTGGTAGAGCTAACAGAATGTTGGGATTTATAAAGAGATCATGTAAGGACTTTACAAATATAAATGCACTGAGGTTGTTGTATGTTTCTCATGTCAGATCGATTTTGGAGTTTGCTAGCATAGTTTGGTCACCATACTTTCGGATTCACGTTGATAGACTTGAAAATGTTCAGCATAAATTTGTAAAATATTCTAGATTTCATCTGTTTAAAACAGGTATCAACTTAAACAACGATCAAACTATGTCCTACCGAAATCTACATCCACTTGCTTGTAGAAGGGAGTTTTACGACGTTTGTTTTGCCTTTAAAGTATTAAGCAATATCATCAAAAGCCCTGACTGTCTTAGCCTGTTTTCATTTCGCGTCCCGACATATCAAACTCGTAACCACTCCTTTCTTCATGTCCCTTACTGCCGTACATGGTATTTATTGTACAGTCCAATAAATAGGGTCTCAACCACTGTTAATAAGTATTATGATGGCCTGGACCTTACTGTTACTTCATTGAATAAGTTTAAATCCTCTGCTAGAAGGATTATTTTAAAGGTTAAGTCTTAAATGTTTTGTAGTGTACTGTATACATCTTGAAAATGTTGATTACGTTAATAGATTAATAAATAATAAATTATAAAAATAAACCAAAAATTTACAACGCCTAGTAATTTAGCTATTGTTGATGCCATATTTATACAACATTTTCATTTCTAGAACCTTTTTGCGTTCGGGGACCAAGACGGAACCCTGTACGACGCCAAACTACAGCACTCCTTGGGCGTAGCAGTGAGTCCCGACGAGAAAACCCTCTTTGTGGCGGACACCTACAATCACAAACTTAAAAAAATTACGTTGAATGAGAATAAAATCGCCACCTTACAAGTTAGTAATAATGCTGATACAACCGATGGAACAACTGTGCCCTTTAAAGAACCTGCGGGACTCTGTCTGAGTCGCGACGGGAAAAAGATCTATCTGGCCGATACTAATAACCACCAGATAAAAGTTGTAACTTTGGGTAGAAATAACTCGATATCAAGAGTCGAAATATTAGATATTGTCACAGAGAAATCACAATCAGCCAAGGGTAAAATGACGGCCAATAAAAACATTGTTTCAGTACCGAAACCAATAAATATAGGGAAAAAAGGGGGGAAAGTAGTCCTTAAACTTAACGTACAGTTTAGTAATGGGCTTAAGTTAACTGAAGACGCTCCGCAAAGGTGGGTGGTCGACTTACCTGACCCCACCTATTCCTCTGTGCCAAAAAATGGTACCGATGTAAAAAATATTGATATAGTTCTCAGCGTGCCTTCTCAAAAAGACAATATAGACGAAAATGTTGACATTGGCTTTAATTTGGTTACTTGCACTAAAGAGACGTGTTTGCCGAAAATGTTTGTTTTGAGATTGTCGTTGCGTTTTGCAGATGCCGGGGCTGTTAAAGTTGAAAAAGAAGTAAATGTGATTCTAGATGTAAATGATGTTAAAGTGGAGTAAAGGGTAAAATGGGGCAATAAGGAAAATATTTTTTATTATAAGAAATGACTTACTAATGCCAGTTGTCTGTCCAGCAAGGTCATTAGCGTCTTTAAGAATCCTTTTATAATTTAACAAATCATTGCTACTACACTTTTCAACACACAGTCAACTGAGAACTTTAACCGAATTTATAATAAATTGATATTTTAAGCTAATTAAATAATTTTGAAAGTTGCTGATGTGATAATCTTCTGACGCTAAGCAATATATTTATCGCCTAATCCAAGATTGGACTGTTTTTGCATGATAATTAAGTTTCCAAATGTGGATTCGGCTTAAGAGTCATGTCATTTCCTTCTTTAAAAATCAATATTTTGTTAGTTTTTCATTTTATCCTAGAAGCGCCAAAGAACCATTTTTGGCGCCCTATTACATGGAATTGTTTTAATTAATAAATTAACGTAAAGTAAAAAAAATTACATTTTGTCAATTGGTCCAAATTTCAATTTCCTGCTTCCCTTAATTTTTTATTCAGAACTTTCTAACTTTAAAACTTTATGTAATTGATCTGCTAACATGGATATTTGACCGTTTTTTCGAAAAAGGTAAGAAGCAACGAAATATTGATCTGAAACGAAATGGTGAAAGCGTTACCTAGACATCTTCCTGCAAAACTGCGTTTATGATGTGAAAATTGCTGGGATGTGGAGGCGTCCAGTTTTAACCTTGTAAGCGTAATATTTCACACAGGGGTTCCCAAACTATTATAGGGCGTGAGAGGCACTTAGAGGTTTAGTATTTTGTCACGGCGCTCTACTTAAAAGTGCCAAAAAAGATAAATTAAAGTCTCGAAATTTGTCTACGTAATGTAAATACAGGGTGATTCACGACGAGCGTGCATTAGAACTTTATGGAGAACTACTGAATATATGTTCCTGAAACTTTGCGGATTTGGGTTTATCGATATGCTCTCTTTAACTAAAATATTGACATGTTCCTGTCATTTCCGGTTATACCGGAAGTAGCTGCCTACTTTCGTTTTTTTAAATACAACATGGTAATTTTTATTACATTTTTCGATTAAGCATTAAATACTAAGCACATTTTATAGAAAATGTTTTTGTCAGACTCTTATTAGTTTTTGAGACATCTGGACTTTTTGTAATTATTTGGCAAATGCATGACGATGAAATAATCCATATAATTTTTTTACCTTAGCGCTTGGACTAAAAAATTTTTCTCACCGAATAGCTAGAAGATCATCAAGTCTCAAAAACATTTCAAATTCGGTATAAAATGTACAGGGTGGTCACAATTCAAGCCTCATTGTGAAAGAATTCAACCATTAAAAACTTTCTTATTTTAAATGGAACACCATGTATATTTTTATTTAATTTGATGGCAAATTAGTTGTTCTTTATAAATAGTATTTACTGTCCTATACCTATATCAAAGCGTTTTCTCAAAAAATCCAATTTTATTCCGAAAATACTATTTGTTCAAGTGTGCTATGACAACAATTGTACTTAGGGGCTGTATACTGATGTCTATACGGGGGAAAAGTGATTGGTATCAAAACGATGGGGCTCCAGCACACAACGTCCAAGTTGTTAAGACTGCCCTAAACAGACTTTTTCATGACCAGTGGATCGCAAACCAAGGTCCCTTCCACTGGCCAGCTCGTTCGTCAGACTTAACTCCACTGGACTTTTCATCTGGGGAACCATTAAAGATAAAGTTTACGCGCGTCCCATCACCACGAAGGAAAACCTAATTGAAAGGGTGAAGGCAGCATTTCAATCTCTCACAAGAAATTAGGAATGCTACAAGAAATAACATGATGAAAAGAATACATAAATGCTTGGAAGTAAATGGCAATCATTTCGAACATATTTTAGAAATATAATCAAAAGATATTAGGTATAATTTTCAAACACATTTTTAATTAAAGAATTTAAAGTTTATAAACTTGTTTCCTTGCTATTTTTAAAAAAATAATATTTAAACCATTAGATTTAAAACAATCAACTGCATTTTATTTATAAATTATTAAGAAACACTTTAGAATATTGTATTTTCAAGCAATCAATCACTTTTCCTCCGTATAGACATCAGTATACAGCCCCTAAGTACAATTGTTTTCATAACACACTTGAACAAATAGTATTTTCGGAATAAAATTGGATTTTTTGAGAAAACGCTTTGATATAGGTATAGGACAGTAAATACTATTTATAAAGAACAACTAATTTGCCATCAAATTAAATAAAAATATACAGGATGTTCCATTTAAAATAAGAAAGTTTTTAATGGTTGAATTCTTTCACAATGAGGCTTGAATTGTGACCACCCTGTACATTTTATACCGAATTTGAAATGTTTTTGAGACTTGATGATCTTCTAGCTATTCGGTGAGAAAAAATTTTTAGTCCAAGCGCTAAGGTAAAATAATTATATGGATTATTTCATCGTCATGCATTTGCCAAATAATTAAAAAAAGTCCAGATATCTCACAAACTAATAGAGTCTGACAAAAACATTTTCTATAAAATGTGCTTAGTATTTAATGCTTAATCGAAAAATGTAATAAAAATTACCATGTTGTATTTAAAAAACGAAAGTTGGTAGCTATTTCCGGTATAACCGGAAATGACAGCAACATGTCAATATTTTAGTTTAAGAGAGCATATCGATAAACCCAAATCCCCAAAGTTTCAGGAGCATATAGTAGTTCTCCATAAAGTTAGTGTCGTGAATCACCCTGTATAGTTTCTGCATGGAGAAGAGAAAACAAGAGCGCCTCGTGGCGCCCCTGTTTACTCTTAACAGCGCCTCATACTTTGGGAACTTCTGATCTGACAAGTTTTGTTTCCTTTTTTATATTGTAAAACTAATGGATATTATATTTTTTTCTTTACCATATTTGTATAGTATGCTTTGTTCGTGAGGTAGCCATTGCTTGATGAATATCCATTATAAAATCACAATGTGTAGCGATGAGAGAGATGAGTATTTACTAAAAAAATTAGTAAAGATAGGATATCTACACATTGTGGTATTATTTAATTAATTTTATATATATTTTGATAAATATAGGTTTTTGTATATTTTGGATTGTTACCTACATATTTCAAGCTTAAAACCATTATTTTAATTACCACTTGAGATATTTTGTTCTGCTTTTATACTTTATAGTTAGGTATACATACTGTGGATATAAAATTTTATTTCTAATTTTATATGCGAAATTTTGGTGGAATAAATAAAAATGTGCTCAGTGGGATAAAAAGAGCATTTTAGACAACGGATTTGCTTACATGAACTGTCATTTGTCTTGCCAGGTATTGCTATTTTAATTACTATTATTAATTTGCGCTAAAATTGCAAGTAATTTTGCAGTATCATTTTTATCGACTGAATTTTACTAGTTTTATCTCTCGATTTGCAAATTGGCTGTATAAAGGTCTCCCATGATACATTTTTCTTTCATTCTAGAGTTAAATAGCTACAATATTACGCTGCTATCTTCATACAATCAAATTGGAAGTTTTTTTTTAAAATACAGCTGTTCGAACATCAATACAGCAAAATGGTTCTGTAAGCTTTCTACCTTTATAACTTGGTTGTTATATTGGTAATTTTAGCCTTGACGAATCCCATCAGTCGAGAACTTTTTGTCCTAGTCCTACTATATCTCACTAGCTGATTGAAACTTATTGAACATTGTATTGAGAATGAGTAAATATTTTTTAAAAAGTAACAGCCTGTAGCATACTTCATGACTATTTGTGTTGAATGCTTTTTTAACCACTGGTATTTTGCATAGTTTCAGATTTTTAATGAATGCACCTATCCTTCTCCAGAAATCGCAGAATCGCGACTCCTGTGTTACTATAATTTCCTAACAATATAATATGTATTTATAATATTATTAACCTGATGAGCAAGTAGACTTATATGATGCGTAAAGCCCAGAGGTGTTACTGTCCAGTTTGTAAGGAACTACCCTGTACATACTGATGAGGAGAAAAGAGATCGAAACCCATATGCATGTGGCGACAGGAAAAGGTTCCTTTCTGTTTCTTGGTAAGTATTACCATTCAATCTGATTTGTTATAATTGTGTTAGACACATTTTTGCTGGTTTAATTCATTCTACGGGGCCTATAACCCATTTTTTTTTTTATTTAGGTTTATTCCTTCTCGGGGTAGTTTTCGACAATAAGCTTTCCTTCTCCCACCACTTTAGGAGCATTCACAGCAGTGCGATGAAGGCCCTGGGATTTATCATACGGAATTCGACTGATTTCTCAAACACCAAAACCCTGAAAACCCTTTATTACAGTTTTGTGCGGTCTAAGTTTGAAGTATGGTGGTGTTATTTGGCATCCGGTCTTTCATAAATATATTATTTTACTAGAGAACGTACAAAGAAAGTTTGTCAAGTTTATCGCCTATAGAGAAGATGGTATATATCCTACCCGGGGCACTAACCAGAATGCACTGTTGTCTAGATTCCAGATGCCATCGCTCCTCAACCGCAGATACCTCATGTTTATGCAGTTTTTGTATCGTATTTGCTGTTCGCTCATCGATTCCCCGGAGCTGCTGTCTTGTATTCTTTTCCATGTTCCTCTTCGTTCAGTTAGGCACCATCCCGTCTTTTATCTCCCAACTCCCTCCTCTAACTTTCTGATTAAAACACCTGTATACCAATCCATGTTGATTTTCAATAATACCCTTAATGACATTGATGTATTCGGTTTGTCCAATACCCAATTTACTGAACTTATAAAGCATAAACTGTTACCTTGATGCAACCATTATTTTTCTCTCTTTTTTTTTTCTTCTTTTTCCTATCTCTTGGATTTTTTGTTGCTTATGTATTTTTTTTTCTTTTTATAGGTCATATTGTCTTGTAATTGGATTTTACTCTGTTAGACAATAAAGATTATTATTATTATTATTAGGAAATGTTTCTTACATATTTGATTAATGTATATCTTGAATGATAGAAAAACGATTTTTGACAGTGCTAAATTTTAAAAATATTCTGCTAAAATGAAATATTGTTTAAATTTAATTTCCACATAATATCTAACAAATATAAATATAACAAACGTAATATTATGTGGGTATACTGCATAATGATATCGCTGAATCATCGTTACCACGTCCACAGTATAAATTTATAAAAACGGTGGAGAAATTAAAAGTCGTGATATCGCCTCCTTTTAAGGACAAACATCTTTTAGTACGAAATGAGGTCACTTTTATATCCATTCAGCTTGTCTTCTTATTAAGCATATTACAAGGTGAGAATTAATGGGGATTCTTTTAAGATATACTTTGCCAGGGAAAAGGGGGGGTCTCAATTCTGAAGATAATGATAATGGATATACGTCTAACGTTTCGACTCATATACCGTCATCAGTCGTCTTGCATCTTCCTTTCGCTGCCCTGACTATAACTCTAAGCTTATTATGTTCATTGGCTTAATACATTATATCTTAATACATTATATCTCAATCTGGGAGGAAATATGTCTTGGCATAACCACGTTGTGGCAATCGCCAAGATAGCCTCTCAGAAGCTTGGTGTACTCTTCCGAACCAGAAAGTTGTACACACCTCAACAACTTTTGACACTATACAAAGCCCAGATTCGACCATCAGTAGAGTACTGCTCTCATGTCTGGAGCTCTGCACCCAATCATGCTCTTTGGCTACTGGATTCCATCGAAAGGAGGGCCATTCGTCTGATTGGAGACCACGAGCTGACGAAGAACCTCGACAGCCTAGAACATCGAAGGCAAGTTGGTGATTTGACTCTCTTTTACAGATATTTTCATGGAAAGTGCTCGGCTGACCTTGCCCTCTTAATTCCGCCCAGAGCGGCGAATATCAGAAATACACGACGAACCACTGCCGCCCATCCATATGTGGTTAAGCTTAGTACTCCTCGAACTTCATTATTTAAGAACTCTTTCATCTGGAGGACTTCATCATTGTGGAACGATCTTCCCGAGGTCGTTTTTCCCAACGAATATAACCTCCAACGATTCAAAACCAACGTGAATCGCTTTTTGCGCACCCGCACCACTCCCAGAGTGCCCTAAAGGATTTTTCCTATAGTGCTTGTGTTTGATCATAAAAAAAAAATATATTTTTTCCCCGAAACTTAGGTATTTTGTCATCGAAATTTTCATTTCTTTGTCATAAAAACTTGGTACACTGTAAAAGCCATTTCGATAGCGACGATCTAGGTGCATGGCACTGGCACAAAACCGGTGGGAGTGTTATGGTTCAATAAAAAATATGGACGGTTATAATTTGTTGTGTTCGTTACACCTTGTGGCAACGGCGTCCCACTTATTTGACCATACAAACAAAAATTCTCTCGGTTTTCTCCTAATAAGGTCGTGCAGCGTTGGGTACCTATATATGACTATAAAGTGTAGGTATTGTATTATTTATGAGTGAACTGGCTGATTTTCGTTTATTCCATAGAATTTTATATTTTATTAAACTTTATAAAGAAGTATGCCTACAGCTGTAATAAAACCAGGTAAAATTACAAGAACCCTCTATAAACAGGGTCGACCCAAATAAAATGTGGCGTCCTCCGCCTATGAACTTGTGGCGACATCCACAAGACCCCTAAACCGTTTTTCTGTCTGCGTGCCCAGAGTAAAAATAGCTGGAAAATCGATCTGAAAAGCGAAGTTTTAGTCATCGTTGATATTTCTTTGTTCAGCGGAAAAGCCAGTTTATGGTATTAATAATTTAATAGATAGTCCTATATATCGATTTAGTTTTTCTTAATCCTTATTTTTTTACTGTAAACATACAAGGTAGAGTCTGGCAGAGCAGGTGATCGATAATTTCCTTTTTTACGTATTTTATTGTAAGAAAAGTTTATCCCTAATGCATGGACGATGGATATAGGAACTTTTAGGACATGACCCGAGTCCACGGACGGCGAGGAAGGATGCGCCTACCAGGAAGGGCCCAGCTTCGAGAAGGGGCCCCACGATAATTTATTTTGCTTTTCTGATTTCTAATAAAAACACACTTAGCAAGTTCTGGCGAGGGGCCGAATAATCTTATCTATTATCTTTATAAACCTAGGCAGATGGTAAAATTGTTGTTTAAACACTGCCATGCCCCAAGTAATTTATAAAAAAAATTGTATTCATGCACATCCACGGTATACCTACGATACGGTTAACTTATTTCTTTGAAATCCCCGACCGTGACAATCATTAACCTTTGGGAATTTTAGTTCACTATTAAATTTAAACCTTGCATAAACTATTTTTGCAATATAATTTTTGATAAGTCCTGTTTTGGCAGAAAAAAATACACATAAAACTACATCTGCAGTAAAAAATCTATTCAAAATTGAAATTTTTAGAGAGAGCTAGAGACGAACGAGAACAAGGATAACAGACCGGCCAGTTGGCCGTTTCCCACATGACGCAGTTCTAGCCAATGGGATTCGAAAAATTAGGCGTCGGCTGAGTGACGTCACTAATGTTATAAATTGTTTCGGTGATCGAATTTTCCGCCATATTCGTTTGCAAAGCTGCATCACTAGCTTGTTCGAACGTCTGTCGCTGTGAATATTTATTTTTGTGGTGTTTTTTATATCAACTAAATCAATATGGTAAGTATCTTATTGCTTATTTAATTTGCAGCGTTATTTAGTTAATTTTGGATTTTTCCAGTCAAGAAAAACAAAAGTTATAACCGTCGTTCTCATTTACCGATTTTCTTGTCTCATTTGTTTCACTTGCAACGTGTAATAATAATAGTGAATAAAGTTATTAACCCACAAAGGTACAGATTTTGTAAAAAGAAAAAATAAATTATCAAAAGTTTCAGCTCCTACTCTTTTTGGGGTTTCTCGATGATTCATTAGGGGCATATCCGTGGGGCACCACTAGTAGAAAACATAGTCTTGTTTGTAGGCTCTTATTTTAATTTTAAATAAATTTACTCCTATAACAATATTAAATGATGCAAATTTTCTGGTAAGATATCTTCTTCAGTCCTGCCCTGTAAAGAATAACTACATAAAAGAAGCAAAGATGCTGGCTCATACAATATGTACAGTACCATTTTTTTTCTTTTACAGCGTGAATGTATCTCAGTTCATGTTGGTCAAGCCGGAGTCCAAATTGGTAATGCCTGTTGGGAATTATACTGCCTTGAACATGGTATCCAACCTGATGGCCAGATGCCTTCCGACAAAACTGTTGGAGGTGGAGATGACAGTTTCAACACTTTCTTCAGTGAAACTGGTGCCGGCAAACATGTCCCCAGAGCCGTGTTTGTAGACTTGGAACCAACTGTAGTAGATGAAGTGAGGACCGGCACATATAGACAGTTGTTCCATCCTGAACAGCTCATCACCGGTAAGGAAGATGCTGCAAATAATTATGCCAGAGGTCATTACACTATCGGAAAAGAAATTGTTGATTTGGTTTTGGACAGAGTCAGGAAATTGGCTGACCAATGTACTGGCCTACAAGGTTTCCTTATTTTCCACTCTTTTGGTGGAGGTACTGGATCTGGATTCACATCTCTCTTAATGGAAAGGTTATCGGTTGACTATGGCAAGAAATCTAAGCTCGAGTTCGCTATTTACCCAGCCCCACAAGTATCTACTGCTGTAGTGGAACCCTACAACTCTATTCTGACCACCCACACCACTTTGGAACACTCAGACTGTGCCTTTATGGTAGACAATGAAGCCATCTATGACATCTGCAGACGGAACTTGGACATTGAGCGCCCCACCTACACCAACCTTAACAGACTTATTGGACAGATTGTTTCATCCATTACTGCTTCCTTGAGATTTGATGGTGCCCTCAATGTTGACTTGACAGAATTCCAAACGAATTTGGTTCCATACCCACGTATCCACTTCCCCTTGGTCACCTATGCCCCAGTAATCTCTGCTGAAAAAGCTTACCATGAACAACTCTCTGTTGCTGAAATTACCAATGCCTGCTTTGAACCCGCCAACCAGATGGTAAAATGTGACCCCAGACATGGTAAATACATGGCCTGCTGTATGTTGTACAGAGGTGATGTTGTGCCAAAGGACGTTAACGCTGCCATTGCCACCATTAAGACCAAGCGTACTATCCAATTTGTCGACTGGTGTCCCACCGGTTTCAAGGTTGGTATCAACTACCAACCACCAACTGTAGTCCCTGGAGGTGATTTGGCGAAGGTTCAACGTGCCGTCTGCATGTTGTCCAACACCACTGCCATCGCTGAAGCTTGGGCTAGATTGGACCATAAATTTGATCTTATGTATGCCAAACGTGCCTTTGTACATTGGTATGTAGGAGAAGGTATGGAAGAAGGAGAATTCTCCGAAGCCAGGGAAGATTTGGCTGCTTTGGAGAAGGACTATGAAGAAGTAGGAATGGACTCTGGAGAAGGCGAAGGTGAAGGAGCTGAAGAGTATTAAACAAGAAACATACCATTCCAATGTTGTATTGAAAAAAAAATTGCCTTTTTTCTAACGATTTTGAAGTCTGATTTTCTTTACTGAATTACATTTTTTTTTCACCTGCACCTGTTTGTTTTATTTTATCATATTATTAAAAATTATTTGTGGTTTTTTTAGAAGTTCTTATACTGGTTGATTGAAAATTATGTTCTGAGCGTTAAGAATTAAAAGTTCTATTTCTAAATATTAATAGATCAATTGCAATTTTTCACTAAAAACTTTCTAGTAATCTTTTTTGTAATTATTATAATGTCTTTCAATTGATTGATATACTATCGTTACCTATTTAATAAAAAGATAACACATTCCTTCTGGTACTCCAAATAAGGTGCTTATCGCTCAAAAAATATTGCGCTCCATTTTATTTTAGAGAACTAGAAATTAGGATTATTTTAAGATTAAAAAGAGATAAAACCGAACGCTTGTTGATCATGATGAGAAAAATGCGCATCAATAAAAATAAACAATTCCATACTATACCGGGTGATTCATCGTCGATTTGTCAATGTCAAAATTTAATTTGCTGTATTACCTGAACTAAGAGAGTTTCGTGGTTCTCACCAAAATGTATTCAAACTGGGCACATGGATTTACCATGTACAGCAGAGCCAATATTCAGTCACCTCAAAATGACATGAAATTTGTTATGTTCAACTTAACGATGCATCACCCGGTATAGTAGTAGCAGTGGCGGCGAAAAGAATCCTGGCAGGACCCTTATCGCCTGCAGTGACCAGCAATGCTATCATCCCTTCTAAACTGTATAGTGCACAGAGTCGGGACTATAAAAAATTTATTGATTAGTCTGGAACCATATAGTGTGCATAGGCGTAACTAGAGGGGGGGCCAGGTGGGCCGTGCCCACCCCAGATTGGTCTGGTGCCCACCCCAGTGTTTCCGAAGCTCAAAGCCATACATACGTCATAGTGACACTTGCCATTAAAATCCTACAAGACTAGGGGCCAGGCCCCCCCTACAAAATCATTCTAGTTACGCCAATGATAGTGTGGACGAGTTTCTGGACATGTAGGGTTTTGGTTTTAAATAGTTTGAAATTAAATGTTGCGATGTATAACTTATTAATGTAGGAATTGTAACTTTGTGATTAATGACGTAACCTCAGTGGCGTGTGTATTGTTTACATAATATGTCATGTGAGATTTAATTTGATAAAAAATAAATAAAATATAATTGAACGGATTCTTGGAAGAACAGGTATAAATGCAGTTCGTTCGTTCTTACAGGAACAGTTCGACAAACAAAAACTGTCGACTAAAAGCAATCGTCTATATTTTCGGAAATATTATTAACTGTTTTGACAAATGATGCTGTTCTTCCAAGAAAGTATCAATATCTCCTTTGAACTGCTAGATCATTTTACGTTTACTCTAAAAGAAAAACATATGAATAACTAGGTCAAAAATATATGTATTTGGGTAGTGAGGCACCTATACATATTTAACTGTAAATGCTTAATATACAAAAAAGTCAAGTTAAAAATTATTTCTTAATATTCTTCTGCTCCTTCTCCCTCTGGATCTTCAGAATCCATTCCAACTTCTTCATAGTCCTTCTCCAAAGCAGCTAAATCTTCCCTGGCTTCGGAGAATTCTCCTTCTTCCATACCTTCTCCTACGTACCAATGTACGAAAGCACGTTTTGCGTACATCAAGTCAAACTTATGGTTCAACCTAGCCCAGGCTTCGACGATGGCTGTAGTGTTGGACAACATGCAAACAGCTCGTTGAACCCTCGCTAAATCGCCACCAGGGACGACGGTTGGGGGCTGGTAGTTGATACCCAATTTAAATCCAGTCGGACACCAATCTACGAACTGTATTGAGCGTTTCGTCTTGATAGTTGTAATAGCAGCATTGACATCCTTCGGCACAACATCACCTCTATATAACATACAACAAGCCATGTATTTTCCATTGCGGGGGTCGCATTTCACCATCTGATTGGCTGGTTCAAAGCAAGCGTTGGTGATATCGGCAACAGACAGCATTTCATGGTATGCTCTTTCTGCAGAGATGATTGGTGCGTAGGTAGCCAATGGGAAATGGATACGTGGGTATGGAACCAAGTTCGTTTGGAATTCTGTCAAATCAACATTAAGGGCACCATCAAATCTCAAAGAAGCCGTGATAGATGACACAACTTGGCTTATTAATCTGTTTAAGTTGGTGTAGGTAGGATAATCGATGTTCAAATTACGTTTGCAGATGTCATAGATTGCTTCATTGTCAACCATGAAGGCACAGTCTGAGTGCTCCAAGGTAGTGTGAGTTGTCAGGATAGAGTTGTACGGCTCCACTACAGCAGTAGATATTCGTGGAGCTGGATAAACGGCAAATTCAAGTTTCGCTTTCTTTCCATAATCAACAGACATTCTTTCCATTAAAAGAGAGGTGAATCCGGATCCAGTGCCTCCACCAAAGGAATGGAAAATGAGGAAACCTTGAAGTCCACTACACTGATCAGCCAATTTTCTGATTCTATCTGAAACAATATCAATAATTTCTTTACCAACAGTGTAGTGGCCTCGGGCATAGTTATTAGCAGCATCTTCTTTTCCAGAAATAAGCTGCTCGGGATGAAATAAATGCCTGTATGTACCGGTCCTCACTTCATCTATTACTGTGGGTTCCAAATCAACAAAGACAGCTCTGGGGACGTACATGCCACTTCCAGTATCATTGAAGAAAGTATTGAAACCATCTTCTGCCCCTCCAACGGTTTTATCGGATGGCATTCTGCCATCAGGTTGGATACCATGTTCCAAGCAGTATAACTCCCAACAGGCATTACCGATTTGGACTCCGGCTTGCCCAATGTGTACAGAGATACATTCACGCTGTAATAAAAGAAGAACCGTATTATACTAATTTTCTAATGGAAAGTATGCTGCAAGATTTTTGTCGTATAACTTGTGCTCCAGAGCCAGTATATATTTATATCTCATCAAACATTAATTGCTCAGTGTGCACGACTAAAATAAGATCTATTGATCGCTTCGAAAAAAGGTCGTAAAAATAATAAAATTATTTATGGAAAAAGGTATGAAAACATGTACATGTGTGTATTAAGAGTGTAAGAATATCTATTTTTATTATTTTAAGCGATTTTCTGCCGATCCACTTAAACTGAAGTGTGGGTGCAGCTTGCTTAATGCGTAAGATCAAAATTTAAAGTACACATACCTTCTGCCTTTTTGAAGCCAATTAAGCAAAGTTGCTCCAGCCCTTATTGGTTATTTGGAAGCTTTTCCGGCAAAACAGCGCCATTAAAATTAATGTAAATATATTTTTATGGAAGTTTGAAAAATATATTTGGGCCTCTGTAATAGGTATTTATGCATCGGGAGACGCGTGGTCGATATTATAGTATTTACCCTTGGAACTGATTTATACAACCTCTAAAAGGCGTATGGATTTATTATACAAATAAAAATATAAAATAGGTGCGGTACATCACTGTAAGATATACATAATTATAAATTTAGGCGATTACTGCATATGTATAGGTAACAAAAAACTTTTAAAAATTTAAGACGCTTACGTGAAGTAAAGATCGGTTCATCTTTCCAATATAGCAAGAAGAGGTAGATTGGTATAATTGTAATATAGCTAGCTGGTTTGGTTATGAGGTATTACAGTTACACAGTGTGACTTAATATTTTTTTACAATCAGCAATCCAGCTAGGTTATACAATATTATCAAATTATCTTATCTCAAGTGAACCTGCATAACACACACACACACACTTCCAAGGTTTTGATTATTTTTACAGTAAAAATAACTAATGACTAATAAGAAACCTTTATTAAATTAAAGAAGGTAATAATTTAGATTTGCAACTTGAAACAACGAAAAAATGACTATTACGATGGAACACCTAAAACGTACCATTACCAATCAAAACACCACACGAAATAGAGGGAATTTTTATTGCAGTTCCCAGCGCTCCCGCGCTGACCTTTGGAATGACAAAAATAATTTAATCCGATGCTGTGATACAAATGTATATTGGGTTGCATAGATAGTCAATAGATAGAAACAACGATCCATTGCAAAAAAAATACAATTTGACTGAAAATTGCAAATTATCACTTATATTCGCAATTCCAGTTTTTTTCTTGTTAAATTGTAGCTGTATGGTCGCATTCTATTATATCAAAAAGCAACTATACTAAAAAAACATTACCTATGAGTCAACATTCAAATTAGGGAAAGAGATCGCAAGAGCAGATAAAGGATAACCGTCATCAGTTTCCGTTACGCTTTGCTACCCAATGGGATGCGAGAATAGCGCTGTTGGTAGGGCAAAACATGCAAATTCGGTTTCGCGTCGCATGACTTTCATTTCTTGCTCGATCCATTTTCATTCTTCAAGTTAAGTTCGTTTGGGAAGCTGCATTACTAGCTTATCTGAACGTCTTTTACTGTTAAATTGTGTGGTTTAATTGATAAAATAAATTAACAATATGGTGAGTATATTTATCTTATCTTTTATTATTTGAGTGTTGATTTTATTGCTTGATTCTCCACTTTAAGAAAACCGGTGAAAATGAGGTCGTGGCGTGGCGTGGTCGGACGCCATGTTTCCGACCGGCATTTCTTTAAAATCACTTTTTTCGGAGATTTAATTAATTACAATTACTTGCGATTGATTAATTGATGGTTTTAATTGTAAAATCAAAATTATTATTTATTAAAACCATAAATATTTCAAGTGATTTGGATAATTCTCGTCAAATTTTATTTTTAGAAATTTGTCATGTTTTTCCTGCAGTTACAATATTTATCACGAAACGAAGGTGTTTTTTTTTTTTATAAATAAGCAACTGTCGATCCGAAAGACAAGTTTGTCATCAACGGTTTCTTTACACAAAGTGAACGTCGCTATGACCTCAGACCTCACGGCATTTCTAAAAATAACTACACGCCATTGGCACGTGACCGCCAGATTGCGGTTATTTTCGAGGGAGTCGATGAGTATTTGTATCATGGTCGATGACCCTGGTTAATGGGGCGTATAAAGAATCTATGATTTTTTATGGATAATTTAACATGTTTTTATGGGGCAACTTTGTGTCTCTCTTCTTCTGTATTAGAAGCTGAGGAAATGTACATTTGATAGTTTGAAAATAACAAATTATAAAAATCAGTCTTTGAAAATTATGAAAACAAAGAACTGTTATTTAATAGGAACTTTTCAAACACCAGAGAAAAATTAAAAAGTTCCATTTTACAATATTTTCCAATTATGTTAGTTGCCTTATGTTCTTATCAAAAGATATTGTTTTTAGTATGGAGTAAAACATGTTCCAAGTAATAAAATAATAGAAAAATATTTCTTAGTTCAAATCGGTATCTAACTAATTCTTAAAATTTAGCTCTTGTTAAATAATAATTTTTTTATTATAGCGTGAATGTATCTCAATCCACGTTGGACAAGCCGGAGTCCAGATTGGTAACGCCTGTTGGGAATTATACTGTCTGGAACATGGCATTCAACCTGACGGCCAGATGCCATCTGACAAAACTGTTGGAGGAGTTGATGACAGTTTCAACACTTTCTTCAGTGAGACTGGAGCTGGCAAACATGTACCCAGGGCTGTGTTTGTTGACTTGGAACCTACAGTAGTAGATGAAGTGAGGACCGGCACATACAGGCAGTTGTTCCATCCAGAACAACTCATCACTGGTAAAGAAGATGCTGCAAACAACTATGCTAGAGGGCACTACACTATTGGAAAGGAAATAGTAGACATTGTATTGGACAGAGTCAGGAAATTGGCTGACCAATGTACTGGGCTTCAAGGTTTCCTCATTTTCCACTCATTTGGAGGAGGTACTGGATCTGGATTTACATCTCTCTTAATGGAAAGGTTATCTGTTGACTATGGCAAGAAATCTAAACTCGAATTCGCTATTTACCCAGCCCCACAAGTATCTACTGCTGTAGTAGAACCCTACAACTCTATTCTGACCACCCACACCACTTTGGAACACTCAGACTGTGCCTTTATGGTAGACAATGAAGCCATCTATGACATCTGCAGACGGAACTTGGACATTGAGCGCCCCACCTACACCAACCTTAACAGACTTATTGGACAGATTGTTTCCTCCATTACTGCTTCCTTAAGATTTGATGGTGCCCTCAATGTTGACTTGACAGAATTCCAAACTAATTTGGTTCCATACCCACGTATCCACTTCCCCTTGGTCACCTATGCCCCAGTAATCTCTGCTGAAAAAGCTTACCATGAACAACTCTCTGTTGCTGAAATTACCAATGCCTGCTTCGAACCCGCCAACCAGATGGTAAAATGCGACCCCAGACATGGTAAATACATGGCCTGCTGTATGTTGTACAGAGGTGATGTCGTGCCAAAGGACGTTAACGCTGCCATTGCCACCATTAAGACCAAGCGTACCATCCAATTTGTGGACTGGTGTCCCACTGGTTTCAAGGTTGGTATCAACTACCAACCACCAACTGTTGTCCCTGGAGGTGATTTGGCCAAGGTTCAACGTGCCGTCTGCATGTTGTCCAACACCACTGCCATCGCTGAAGCTTGGGCTAGATTGGACCATAAGTTTGATCTTATGTATGCCAAACGTGCTTTCGTACATTGGTACGTAGGAGAAGGTATGGAAGAAGGAGAATTCTCCGAAGCCAGGGAAGATTTGGCTGCTTTGGAGAAGGACTATGAAGAAGTAGGAATGGACTCCGCAGAAGGTGAAGGCGAGGGTGCCGAAGAGTATTAAAAGAAATGACAAGGACTTCAAATTTTTGTATGTTTTTGAACTTTTGTAACTATTTCAGTCTGTTATATACAGAAATGAATAAAAAAAATTTTTTTTTACCCTACCTAGTATTTGTATTTACTATTTTAATCCCCACTAAAATTAAATATTTGAGAAAATAATTTTGAGATTATTGAATGTTCCCTAAAAAAGTAGTTTTTAAGAAGGTATAAATAAAATTGTGTCGAGATGCAGTTCTAGAGACGTCTCAAATATAACACGTTTATGCCGCCGTTTCTGAACAAACCCGAAACTTTCTTGTTCTGCAAGGCCCTGCCTTTAAATGTTAGCCTTGTGCTTTTTAGGTCAAAGTCTAGCTGTATTAATACAAAAATTTATGTTGTAAGGCATAAAATAAATATCTTTGCTATTCCAAACTCTTCAAATCAGGAAAATATTGATTTGATCTGCATAGGAGTGAGATTCTGACATGCACTATGAATGCAACCAGTAAATCATAAATTATTGATCGCATATGGGACACATGTAAAATCCTTTTCCTTATTTTTTTTAATTATTAATTTGTGTGCCCAGAAGACGATATATCCCAAGTATCGTGCGAGTCCATGGATTTTTGGTGTCATTGTAGATATAAATCAGTATACCTAGTTAGTTGCATCACAGTTTGTGAAATTATGAGATAGAAAACAAAGTTTATTTCACAAAAAACTGTATTTATTACTTACTACCTAACTTTATTCAACTTATTATTAAATTTAAATTTATTTGGCCATTTCTTCGAGTTCCTTAAGTTCTTTATCCGCAGCAATTTTCTTTTCAATGGCTAGTTTCTCATCACGAATGGCCTTTTGTTTAAGCTCGACTTCTCTGATTCTAGCTTCCTTTTTGGATAACCTGTTTTGGTGGAAAGCCCCGTAGACTACTCCAGTTCCCAAAAAACTCCACCTGAAGAACTAAAATAGAAAAAACTTATTACATAATAAGATAACCTAAGTTGAAAATCAATCTAACATTACGGATTATAAATATGGGAAATATAAAATTTGGATGGAAACTTACCTTAATTACTGGGGAAACCCTTACTGGAGCAACCGCAGACATTTTACGACTTAATTAAAGGAGCACAAAAATTTTAAAGGTTGACCGAAAAAACAGAGAGTTGACGGTAAAATGACAGTTATCTGACACCCACGACCATTTAAAATAGAGATGATCGTACTATCGAAAATTTTATATAGCGATACTGGAATTATTTAAATTTGCACCAACCATTCCCTAATCAATCTATAGGAATATTATTATTGTTGTTATTTGTGCCAGATTATGGGCCAATCTTACTGCAATTTGTTCGATTAGAACAAAGCTTGGAAGAACATTTAGACTTATCCGTGATAGAAAATATACACAGTGTGTAAAAAGTCCCGGAACAGTCAATTATTTCAAAAATGGTGCACAATATAAAAAAACTTTCTGTATAAAAGTTGTTGGTCTTAAAGAAATTTATTAAACTTAGATCCCTGTAATTATACAGGGTTGCCCAAAATGTCGTGGTAACCGAAACTTCATTTTTTTTTAAATGGAATGACCCTTTTTTGATCACATTTTCTGATTCCTCGACTAAACATTCTAAACAACAATTATAGAACATGTCATATTAGATTTTAGATTAGATTAGATTTATTTAATTCATTTTGGATATTAATACAATTATATTTTACAGTATACAATAATTGTTGTCATATCTATAACTAATTGTATTTTGACACCTAGGTACACTTTTATACCTGTTGTGTCACATAAATTACTATATTTATGTTATCTTCTAAAACTATTCTACAAATCCCTATAAAAAGAAAAGCATTAAAAAGAATTAAAAAAAAATTGATACGTTTTAATGCGGTTTCTGAAACACTTTTATCGGATACAAAAGTATTGGCGGCGATTTTTATACATTCTTATTAATTTTAAGGCATTAGCTATTCATACTTTTTAAAACTCTAAAAAGTATTAGCACTAGTGATTTTTATACATTCTAATCAGTTATAAGGCATTAGCTATTCATACTTTTTAAAACTCTAAAAAGTATTAGCACTAGTGATTTTTATACATTCTAATCAGTTATAAGGCATTAGCTATTCATACTTTTTAAAACTCTAAAAAGTATTAGCACTAGTGATTTTTTATACATTCTAATCAGTTATAAGGCATTAGCTATTCATACTTTTTAAAACTCTTAAAAGTATTAGCACTAGTAATTTTTATACATTCTAATCAGTTATAAGGCATTAGCTTTTTTATACTTTTTAAAACTCTGAAAAGTATTAGCACTTCTAATTTTTATACAATCTAATGAATTTTCAGGTATGGGGTTTTTAATAATTTTAACCCTCTAAAAAGGATCGACACTTGCGGTTTTTATACATTTTAATGAATTTTAAGGAATAGGGTTTTTAATACCGTTCAATCCTCTAAGAAGTATCGACATTGGAGGTTTTTATACATTCTAATGAACTCTTAGGTATATGTTTTTAATGTCTTTTAATCCTCTAAAAAGTATTGGCACACGAGGCTTTTATACATTTTAATGAATTTTTAGGTATATGTTTTTTAATACCTTTTAATCCTCTAAACAGTATTAGCACCTAACATTTTAATGAATTTTCAGGAATAGGCTTTTTAATATCGTTCATCTTCTAAAAAGTATCGACACTAGAGTCTTTTTTATACATTCTAATAGATTTTAAGGAAATTTAAAATACCTGTTTAATCCTCAATGAGTGTTTTTGTACATTTCAATTAATTTTAGGGTGTAGGGTTATAATAATTTTTAAGAATTAATTTATACCTTTTTTAAAATAGTGTTTGGATTTGATACACCAAGATTTAACGTTACGCTCCTAAATACTTTTAGCAGTATAGCACGTCATCAAAAATTAATGTTCCATAAAATTAATAGAATAGTTACTTACCAAATAATTTTATGTATATCTATGTCAGTTTTGAAACCATTTTTTTTTGTATAGAAATTAAAAAAAGACTCCATTTTATGATCTCATGTTATAAATAATTTTATTTAAAAAATGTATTTACATAGACATGTTAGATATCGTACTTGACGGCGAAGCTGGGACTTTTTGACCTAAAAATAAAAAAAAATAAATGAAATATCATAAGCAATTGTAAACATTTATATACATTTATTACCTGAACAGAATAAATATTTATCTTCACCATTGCCTAAAATAGAAATACTTCTGTAATATAAACTCAATGAAATACCTACTAAACATTATAAAATTTAGTTACTTACTTGAGCTTCGGGAATTTTCTGACAAACCCGTACAAACCTGGGTATTTTTAAATTCATCTAAAATTTAAAAAAACCTGTAAAAATATTGCATAAAAAATCTTATATGTACTACGCACACAAAATAAGAAATGTTGTTTTCACGCGTTTAAGTTTTAACGATGGGAAACCATCTATACTTTTGATTTAACCAACTGGCCACAGTTTATAATAACTTCAGGTTTCATTACGGTTGTACTAAAATATTTTTGTTTACATTTTTGTTGTGCGACAGTCGTGATAAAGCTTTAAACGCGTGAGAACTTTGTAACCTAGACTTTACTAAATAAACCGATTGCTACTTAAATAAAGGAAAGAAAACCTATTTAAGTATTATAATTTGATTTTAACAAAAGACTGATTATTTCGGACTTTCATTGTCTATATTTTTGGTTTCAAAAACACAACTTAAAATGGTTAGATAGTACTAACGGAAGCGTTGTGTTTTTTTAAACTAAAAATATAAACAACGGAGGTCCAAAACAATCATCCTTTTGATAATTCTACTTTGTCTAACACTTTTAAACAATTTGATTCTAAACGTTTTTAAATATATCTATATACATACCTTTCTTCTTTACGTAATTCAGTTGACTAATTTTTTTTGATATATATGAAGTCATTTTAAATATTTGGTTGTTTATTTCAACGGAATTCTTGTTTTTCTTCTGTAACCAAAATCGGAAAATATCTACAAATAGAATATACAATCAATTATTTTTGTTAACCACATAAATAGATGGCGTTTATACTAGCTATGATTAAAGATTCTTGAAGTTAGTAGGATCAATATCATGATATTAATATTATTTATATTATATATTTGATAAGTAAGAAAACTGTGTTAAAGATGTAATTCTGTCCAGTAACTGACAAAATTTTACTAACCTTCAATAGCCAACAACTTTGTTGTATCTAGAGCTGGCCTAGCAGGTTTGCCAGATTTCTTTATTGTTCGGTTGCTTATTTTGCCCGTCACAGTACTACCTTTGAGACACGTTGTGCCGAACACAGCAACAGCCATGTTTGTTATAAATGTTGATGGGGTTTTACTAGTACAGTAAATTGTATCGTATATTTCATTTTTTAACCAAACACCTCTTCCAATGTGGATCTGTAAATATTTTTCATCAAGTCACTATACAGCTGATACTAATATAAGATAAAATGCTTACCGAGTTATCTGAGGCTCTTACAAAACCAACTTCAGGAAAGTCAAGTTGATCAGCCTCAGGAATTGTGTATGGCTTGTTTAGAAGAGTTGATAATTGTACTAAAAATAGTAAAGTAAAAATAGTAAAATATCCCTTTACATTCTGGCTGAAAAAGGGAAATAGATTTGTATGACAATTAATAGAATTTATAGCTATTTCTCAGGTCAATAGATAACAATTACAGCATTTTATATTGTAATCCTATAAATTTAACAAAATAAAACACTATGTACATACTTCTCATATCCTCTATAGATTTGATAGCATCTCTTTGTAGCAGGATGTTTAATTTTTGGAACTCATTACTGGAATCTTGCAATTCCTTGTTTTTATTTTTAAGCGTGTCCACTTCCACCTTAAGGCTTCTATTCTCCCTTTTCAGTTCTGCCAACTTTTGTTCTACCATCGTAATTTTCTAAAATGAAAATGCATATTTTTAATATGAAATACGTGAAATCAGTGCCGGTTGTAAAAAAAGCTATATACAATACAGTACCGAGATACACCCAGTATAGAGCCTTCTAATAATAATAACTAACTAAAAAGCCATGCAAAATGAAGAATTAATTGTGCTAATGAACACTACCTCTACCCTCCTATCCCTGATGACATTTTGAGTATTCCAGTGATCATTTTCATTCCTAGGTAATCAAAATAGATTGTACAATAATATATAAGGCAAAAATAAATAAGGCAAACCAAATAAAAATCGGAAGGTAACCATAAACAATATTAAAACCACTAATTTAATTTATTGCACATTCTTCCATTTTTATTTCATCGTTAGTTCTATGTACTCTTTGTTAACGCATGGGAAAATAGAAAATGTGGATAATTTGAAAACCTTATACATACTTTTCTTTTTGGTCATTCCTGCTACTATCTCTATTTTTTTCCCTATTCTCCCGTTTCCTTCCATCAGCTCTAAAATATAAAAATATTTGTTTATATGAACATTTTTATGGCTTTTTCAATTTTACCTTTCTTTTTGGTCCTTGCTACTTGCATCCTGATTCTTTTCTTCGGTTCTAAAAAATAAAATATTAGTTTTAAGAGTTAGTTACCTACTTAGTGAAATACTCTAACCGACAAAAAAATGTACGTACACAATAACTTTTTATTCTGTAGTCCATATGTGCATAATTTGAAAACCTAATACATACCTCTCTTTTTGGTCATTCCTGCTACTATCTCTATTTTTATCCCTATCTTCCTGTATCCTTCCATCAGCTCTAAAATATAAAAATATTTGTTTATATGAATATTTTTTAGGGCTTTTCCTATTTTACCTTTCTTTTTGGTCCTTGCTACTTGCATCCTGATTCTTTTCTTCAGTTCTAAAAAAATAAAATATTAGTTTTAAGAGTTAGTTACCTACTTAGTGAAATACTCTAACCGACAAAAAAATGTACGTACATAATAACTTTTTATTCTGTAGCCATATGTGCATAATAATTTGAAAACCTAATACATACCTCTCTTTTTGGTCATTCCTGCTACTATCTCTATTTTTATCCCTATCTTCTTGTATCCTTCCATCAGCTCTAAAATATAAAAATATTTGTTTTTCATTATATGAACATTTTTTAGGGCTTCTTCAATTTTACCTTCCTTTTTGGTCCTTACTTGCATCCTGATTCTTTTCTTCAGTTCTAAAAAATAAAATATTAGTTTTAAAAGTTACCTACTTAGTGAAATACTACTCTCACTGACGAGAAAGAAATTTATGTACAAGATAACTTTTTATTCCATAGTCCAATTGTGTCTATAGTTTCTTAATATTTTCAAAAAAAATTTGTACTCTTATTAAAAAATTTAATTTCGCAACAGCCCCAAATAAGGCAATGATTAAAAATATTTCTTCTACTTGGCTCCCCCTGTACAAAATTTCATCAAATTTAACAAAAATTGGGATGTAAATAAATTTTTCCCACAGTGTATACATATAAATAGTGAACATAGTACATTACAAAACTTACTGTTTTTCTAGAAGTAAAGCTAGTTTTGTTGTTAATAATGTCGAATTATTTGTTCCTAAGCTATCACTGCTTGTGCACTCGTCAGATTCATCATTTGAAACCAGCAAGTTTTCTGGTAGAAACTTGGGCCGATTTTTTTCTGCTTGTTCATTAATACTTTCTTCAGAATCTAGCAACATAAAAAATGTGCCGGAGGAGAATATGGAAAAAAAATTATATAGTACCAATAATTACCTCCAAAGAAAGCAATAGTTCCATAGTAGAACTGGTCTTGCCATTTCACTTTGTATTTTATTTTTGGCTCGTGCTTTATATACTCAAAATTTTTTATATGTTCAATAGGTACAATGTCCCGTTCGTTTGTACCGACATATGACACATAGGCAAATTTTGGTGTTTCGTTCATTTTACGCAACCTAAAACGAAATATGAAAGTATACATCTGTAAAACCCTTGGGAAAATTGCTTACATAACTACCAGGCTGCATATTATGATTTCCATATATACTTAAAAACTTTAAGATAAACAAATGGTCTGCAGGTGAACCCTGGTTTTGTCGAAATAATCGGCAGCTAATGTAAGTACAAATTAACATCTACAAAAATGATCTGATATCTAGATCATTGAATGTAACCTTATTTTTTAACTGCCATAGAACGACAAAATTTGCACTTTTTAATTCTTTTGAGAATGTATGGACAATCAGCTAATTACCTATATTAATTATGACAATATATCGTAACATATCAAGCATAATATAATCCACAATCAACAAATAAAATTCACCATAATCCAAATATAATGGAAATGGGAAACTAATAACTAAAAAAGCTAATTTAACAAATGAAAAACTTACCAAATTAAGAGTCTGGAAATAAAATGCCGCGAAAAATACAACACTTAAAGTCTGATCCAGTCTGATCACCAACGAATACTTATAACTTATAACTATTTTCTTTGCTTATAACCACTGATCCATGATACAATAAACAATAAGGTAGGATATCTAACCGTCCCAATTTCGTCTGCCGTGCGCATGGAGAGTAAGTTTTAAATCTCTTATGGAAGTTTACATTGCTGTCATCTTTTTTAACTCTTTTTTGAATGTATTAAAACGTTTTAAGCATGTAATGATATATGAAATGAAAGAATAATATATGACGAGTATTTACGTATATTAATTTCATAGAAATATAACCCACAAATACCACTAAAAAAAGAAAAGATATTAGACAAATTCTTCGCGCCATTTAAGCCGGCGACGATAGCCGAAGCGTGTTGCCAGACTTTTACAATTGTAATAGATCCACTACTATTTAACATTCTTGTTGTGGGGCTCCCCATATGAAATTTATGTTCAATCTGGAGGTGGTCCCCCATCTAATAGGAAAGTAACGACCTTTTTTTCGTACTATTATTACTCTGACGCCGTTTTAATTAAAAGTTTTTACGTTTAGTGGTATGTGAAATGAAAGAATAATATCATGGTATTTAGGAATATTTATTTCATGAACATACAACAAAGATTAAAGCTAAAATACGACCTAATTATCTTTCCGCTTACACAACTGTATCCATTTTAATTGTTTGTTTTTATCTTTAGGAAAGCGGAAAAACCTTATATTTCTATTAAATGTCTTTGCCTGGTTATCCATATCACAACCGAACATAGCGCACCTCATTTTATGAAAATTCAGATATTTTTTTTAATAAACACAAGACTATAAGAAAACGTTCTGGTAAACTTACAAAATGTCCACCAAAAACTACGGCAACCATGCAGCAGTGTTGCCAGAAATCCGTGATCGAAAGAAATAGAGTGCCGGTTCGAAACCTAGGAATAGTAAAAAACGGTGTCAGAGTAAAAAGAGTACGAAAAAAAAGGGTCGTTACTTTCCTATTAGATGAAATTTATGTTCAATCTGGAGGTGGTCCCTCCAGATTGAACATAAATTTCATATGAGGGGGGGAGCCCCACAACAAGAATCTGAAATAGTAGTGGATCTATTACAATTGTAAAAGTCTGGCAACACTGTTTCAAAACCAGCAGGGTCGGCGAGCAGCTTTCGGCATGCTTCGGCTATCGTCGCCGGTACCATGGCCGGCCATATGGCCGGCTTAAATGGCGCGAAGAATTTGTCTAATATCTTTTCTTTTTTTAGTGGTATTTGTGGGTTATATTTCTATGAAATTAATATACGTAAATACTCGTCATATATTATTCTTTCATTTCATATATCATTACATGCTTAAAACGTTTTAATACATTCAAAAAAGAGTTAAAAAAGATGACAGCAATGTAAACTTCCATAAGAGATTTAAAACTTACTCGCCAAGCCACGTGATCATCTGCGTGCAATCATACCTATTATACTTATACCATGCCACTGATCACTCTGATCTAAGCCAAAAGCAAACAGGAAACAAAATGGCCCCGATGACCGCGACCGACCGATAAAGGGATCAAATATTAAACCGGCAAAAGGCGCGTTGCCAAATGTATATTTTCAAATTGGGAAGCTTGCGAGAAGCGGCAAATTTAAAAAGCTGTAATACCTACCACCTACTTCGTCGTTTTTCGTTTCGTTTTTTTTTTGTTTTCGTTTAGATTTTGTTTTTATCGGTGTTTAAGCAAAATACCGAAAAAGATTAGGAATAATCTATAATACAATAATACATAATACGTATAATATATTGGGATGCACAGTCAGATCGTTGTAAAATGAGAAGCATGGCAACCCAGCAGTATCCTGATACCGACTGGACACGGAATGACACGGATCTCTATTTCATAATCTTTAGTCGTTGGTGCGTTGATTGGTTGGTTGCCTATACGCAGAATCGTGTCGGATTGTACACATGACGAAAATTACTTAAAGTTAATAGAATTATTATATACATCCATTACCTACCTACCCTAAAATGCAGTCAAATATACCAAATAAGCGATATAAAACATTTATTGACCCGGATTGTAATCAAATGAGTCGTCAAACAAACTGGCGGTGGAAATCTCGTGCTAACAACCCCCCAAATATAATTCAGGCGGAATACCCATCACTTCCACCAGTGGATGTTGAAAATCTATCAGACGACTATGCATCCCAGATTCCAGGTATAAATATCACCTAAATAATAATATTTCAACCCCTAATATATAACTAACTCATAACTCGAATATAGGGGTTAATACCGATATTGGTAGAGCAAAATACGCTTTTTGTCGTAAAAAATTTCGAATTTTCGAAAAATTTTTCATTTTGTTTTAACATCACGTTTTGATTTGTCGGTCGGAAATTTGATTTTTCTATATTGTTTATACTAATAACAATTTAACGGCAAATTTTAGGGATTGTCAAAACAAATAATATTATTTGGGTGGACAAAAATTTCACATACTTACCTACATCTAATAAAACCTCAAATTTGCCAATAATTCTTATAGTTTTCTAAAACATATAGAAAAATTAAAATTAGCAGGTGAAGCAAAACCAAAAATCAAAATTTTCTTCTTAAGTCCAGTGGCACACCGAAGGGAAGGGGGAAATTCTGGACAAACCCGAACAAACCCCCTCCCCCCCCCCAAAAAAAAAAATTGGGTACGCCACTGAACTCGTCTAATGTATTATTTTGAGGTAGGTTAAACTTGTGAGCTTGAAAATCCATCAGACGCCGCTGCATGCTTCCTGTTAGTGAGCCATAATGAGGCAAAGTGTGTACAGTATATATACAGTGAGTCCCAGAAGAAATGTCTAAATTCATTTAAAATTCAGCGGTAAGTTTTTTCAAAAAACGCTCGTACCCGTCGATTTTGATTTTTTATTTTTATTTTTTTGTGGTAATTTCATGTATACAGGGTAGCTCAAAAATAAGTTACGACCATCAACTTAATTTTTTCAAATGAAAACATATATTCTTTTTTTCATTTTTGAATTTTGCATTGAATTCTAAGCATGTTTCATGTACCATGTCCTATACATACAACTTATTTTTGAGCTACCCTGTATACATGAAATTACCACAAAAAAATAAAAAATAAAAAATCAAAATCGACGGGTACGAGCGTTTTTTGAAAAAACTTACCGCTGAATTTTAAATGAATTTAGACATTTCTTCTGGGACTCACTGTATATATAAACTAAAATACCATATTTTCTGTTCACTTTCTAGAATTTAAAGAAGACAATTCATTAGACGAGGGTTTAGATAATTTTCAAGGCCAAGCAGAGAGTAAAGATTTCTTATTAAACTCATCTAGTGACAGTGACAATCAGAATAACAGAAATGAGTTTTTAGATAATTTGGACAATGAAGTTTTTAAAAATTTAAGTAATGCGGATCAATTAATTTTTACGGAATCTAATCTAACACTAAAAGATGTTGTATATATGGTTGAAGGGTATTCATTAAATTATGGATTAACTCAGGAGGCTCGACAGAGTTTATTTGACATGATTAAAATATTTTCGAATAAATTAAATTTGAATTTTTCAAATTATTATTTTTCAAAAACTTTTGATCCACCTGTCAACCTATTAAAACACCACTATTTCTGCTCAAAGTGTTCTCAGAAAATATTATTGACTTCATCAATTTTATCTCCACCTGAATTGTTGTCAAAAGTTTGTGATAATTGTCAGTCCCTAACTTCTATAAATTCTTCCAACCAATCGTACTTTAGTACAATTAATTTAAAACATCAAGTTCAGTTATTATTATCCACAGAGAAATGTCGAGAGAAAGTTATATCAAAGATTTTGCAACAAAAAAATTCAGTGGGAATACCTTCTTATATTACAGATATATGTGATGCAAGTCTGTACAAGAACAATATATTGAGTAGTAATAATTATTTCTTAACTCTTAATGTAAATGTAGACGGTGCAGCTATATTTATAAGCTCAAAGAGGTCAATGTGGCCGATTCAAGCTGTAATTAATGAATTACCACCTACTGATAGATTTTATAAAATATTATTATGTGGTTTTTTCATTACTAAGACTGAACCAAAACCGGCCTTAATGAATCTCTTTCTGTCTGAATTTTTAAAAGAAGTGGATGCATTTAACCAAAATCCTTTGTGTTTCAAATGGGGCAGTAATTCGCTCATCGTTAAATTAACCCCATTATGTTTTTGTGTTGATTCAGTTGCTAGACCAATATTACAAAATCGAATACAATTTAATGGGTATTATGGTTGCAGTTGGTGCATGCAAAGGGGTGTTTATATCAGTGGAATGGTGAGATGTCATCTAGAAGATGATATGACCCTAAGATCCCAAGATCAACATGTTAGGGACGTTAAAACTGCTACAAATATGATGAGACCTATAAATGGAATTAAAGGTTCATCCGTCTTATTGAATTTACCTTCATTCGACATTGTTTGGGGAATGCCTGTTGAATATATGCATGCTGTTTTATTGGGCGTAATGAAAACTATGTGGGAGCTTTGGGGTGCATCTAAAGAGAATTTTTCCCTCGCGGTAAACTCAAAAAAGATAATTGATGCCCGCATAATTAAAATAAAACCACCTAATGAAATCCATCGACTGCCGAGGGAGTTGTCCCAATACAAAAAATTTAAAGCTTCGGAATGGAAATCTGTGTTAATGTATTATGGATTACCACTTTTTGATGATATCCAAAAAGACGTTTATGTACGTCATTTTGCTCTACTAGTTGATGCTATATTTAAACTTTTACAAGAAAGAATATCCGTTAACGATCTTAATATGGCAGAATATAAGTTACTTCAATTTGTTGGAGAGTTTGAAGAGTTGTATAGTAAAAATCATGTTACCTTTAATATTCACAGCTTACTTCACATCGTTGACTCGGTAAAAAAGACTGGTCCGTTATGGAGCACTTCAGCCTTTCCCTTTGAAAGTAAAATTAGATTTTTAAATCAACAAATAAATGGTCCAAAAAATGTCCAATCTCAAGTAGTAAAAAAGTTTTTAAAAATTCAAACATTTAAATGTCTTACTGAGGACAACATTAAAAATGATAAATGTTCAAAGTACCTAAAAAGTCTATTTTATAGTGATACAATGGCAAATGTAACAACAAATGGTCAAGAAGTTAACAGTGAAATTGGCAATATAAAACTATTAGGAAAATGTAATGAAAATGGCTTTTTTAAAAAATGCTTAATGAAAAATGTCGTTTATTATTCAAAACTATGTAATAATAACTCTTTAAGGGACAATACATTTATCGAAACTGTTAACGATAATATTGGACAAATTGAATATTTTTATAAAAAAGATAATAAAATTTTTGTTTTCGTATCAATATTGGACAAAATAAATGATTTTAATATAACTTATGACATTGGCCATATCTTTAAAATATTTAAAAGTAGTACTAAAAACCAGGTAAGCTTATCTGTTTCTTCTATTCAATCAAAATGTGTAGTAATTGATGTGGGTTTAGAAGACTATTATTATGTTGCTAAACTTCCAAATACTTTAGAAGTTCAGTAGATTTTTTTGTTATAATATAAAAAACAACTGTATGGGATGTAAAGCAATATTCCCAAATACATAATACACGAAAAAAAACCATAGCAAATTTTTCTATAATTTTGTGCATGCAGCAATGTGCATGTATGTCTTAAAGCAATATTTGATATTTGATTAAAATGTTTTAGCAAAGTTGACAAAAATGTTAATTTTGTCAACTTGTGTCCTTTAAGAATAGAAACTAACTAGCCAACATACTTTAAAATATAAACACATAATACCTATCTTCTTACTGCTTTCACAACGCACACGGCCATAAAATTAAAAAGTTTTTAAAACAGTCGCGATCGTGGATATGGTAATAAACGGCAATAAACCCTTCTTGTTGCAGGGTGGCAATAGTTTATAGAAAATATTATATTGTTGTGAAATGTAAAAGAAATTTTAAGTTCATGTTTATTTTGCTGGTTAGACCATAGAATTTGTTCGCCGTTTACAATTTTATTTTTATGATTATAGTACTTAAAGAAGTCAACACTTTTTAGAGGATTGAACGGTATCTAAAAATTCATTAGAAAAACGACCAGTGCCAATACTTTTTACACAATTGATCAGTATTATAAAGCCTAGCTATTCCTTAAAATTGATTAAAATGTATAAAAACCTCAGGTATGCCAATACTTTTTTGATGATTAAAATGTATTAAAAATCACATAGGTTCCTGTAAGGTTTAAAAAAAAAATGTGATGTTTTGTATATCTAGCATACACATTGTAGGTAATTAGTTAACAGTTTACACCCCTACAATTCGATAGCAAAAATTTTAGATTTCTGTAATACTATTTCTTTTAACAATTTGTAGGTAAAAACCTTACAAATACCTATTGTACGCAATATAGTTTAAAATTTCCATCAACCATTATTTTCCGTGTACGTTAGTATGATTAAGAAACGATTATTAAGAACTTAGACCTCTGTATATATGAAAATAATAAAATTATATTCATTAACTTATTAGTCTTATTGGCATTAATTATGACGTTTTTCGCGTCGTTTTCGAAGCTAGCTTGGTCGCTGGTAGAGCGCGATTTTTTTACTAGCTGTCAGTAAACTAGCTCTTTATAATATCAAGGCAGGGTCTAAAATAACCGAATAGCTTACTCGCCAATATAATAATATGTGCTAGTAAAGTTGAAGAATGGTCACCTTTACGGTAGTGATAGAATATTTCGGAACAAAGTTTTTATTTTAATTTTGCAAAAGGCTGAAATGTGTAAATAAATACTTGATGCATAATCAAAACTGACTGCAGGGCCAGGGGGATGCAAGCAAGTGAGTCACGTGTAATTATGCGCGTTTTTAAATAGCCAACAATCTGACCAGTCGGGTAGTAAAAAAGCGCACTAGCTGCGAGCACACTAGTTCCATGTAATCGGTGCTTAGCTGTTTTTCGGTATTAATTTGTAAATTCAATCTATATTCACAAAAATGGATTAAAAAGATTTGATTTGTTAGGTATGCATAAAAAGGATTAAAATGCATTAACAATAATAGCGAAACTTCGGATTTGAAAGAATAAAATATTTTATTATATACCTTTAATCTTGGCATTAAAAAATATATACCTTTTATCCGTTTTTCGGTATTAATTTGTGAATTCAATCTATATTCATAAAAATGGATTAAAAAGATTTGATTTGTTAGGTATGCATAAAAAAGAATTAAAATGCATTAACAATAATAGCGAATCTTCGGATTTGAAAGAATAAAATATTTTATTATATACGTATCTTAATCTTGGCATTAAAAAATATATACCTTTTATCCGTTTTTCGGTATTAATTTGTGAATTCAATCTATATTCATAAAAATGGATTAAAAAGATTTGATTTGTTAGGTATGCATAAAAAAGAATTAAAATGCATTAACAATAATAGCGAAACTTCGGATTTGAAAGAATAAAATATTTTATTATATACCTATCTTAATCTTGGCATTAAAAAATATATACCTTTTATCCGTTTTTCGGTATTAATTTGTGAATTCAATCTATATTCATAAAAATGGATTAAAAAGATTTGATTTGTTAGGTATGCATAAAAAAGAATTAAAATGCATTAACAATAATAGCGAAACTTCGGATTTGAAAGAATAAAATATTTTATTATATACCTATCTTAATCTTGGCATTAAAAAATATATACCTTTTATCCGTTTTTCGGTATTAATTTGTGAATTCAATCTATATTCATAAAAATGGATTAAAAAGATTTGATTTGTTAGGTATGCATAAAAAAGAATTAAAATGCATTAACAATAATAGCGAAACTTCGGATTTGAAAGAATAAAATATTTTATTATATGCCTATCTTAATCTTGGCATTAAAAAATATATACCTTTTATCCGTTTTTCGGTATTAATTTGTGAATTCAATCTATATTCATAAAAATGGATTAAAAAGATTTGATTTGTTAGGTATGCATAAAAAAGAATTAAAATGCATTAACAATAATAGCGAAACTTCGGATTTGAAAGAATAAAATATTTTATTATATACCTATCTTAATCTTGGCATTAAAAAATATATACCTTTTATCCGTTTTTCGGTATTAATTTGTGAATTCAATCTATATTCATAAAAATGGATTAAAAAGATTTGATTTGTTAGGTATGCATAAAAAAGAATTAAAATGCATTAACAATAATAGCGAAACTTCGGATTTGAAAGAATAAAATATTTTATTATATACCTATCTTAATCTTGGCATTAAAAAATATATACCTTTTATCCGTTTTTCGGTATTAATTTGTAAATTCAATCTATATTCATAAAAACGGATTAAAAAGATTTGATTTGTTAGGTATGCATAAAAAAGAATTAAAATGCATTAACAATAATAGTGAAACTTAGGATTTTAAAGAATAAAATATTTTATTATATACCTATCTTAATCTTGGCATTAAAAAATATATACCTTTTATCCGTTTTTCGGTATTAATTTGTAAATTTAATCTAGATTCATAAAAACGGATTAAAAAGATTTGATTTGTTAGGTATGCATAAAAAAGAATTAAAATGCATTAACAATAATAGCGAAACTTCGAATTTGAAAGAATAAAATATTTTATTATATACCTATCTTAATCTTGGCATTAAAAAATATATACCTTCTATCCGTTTTTCGGTATTAATTTGTCAATTCAATCTATATTCACAAAAATGGATTAAAAAGATTTGATTTGTTAGGTATGCATAAAAAGGATTAAAATGCATTAACAATAATAGCGAAACTTCGGATTTGAAAGAATAAAATATTTTATTATATACCTATCTTAATCTTGGCATTAAAAAATATATACCTTTTATCCGTTTTTCGGTATTAATTTGTGAATTCAATCTATATTCATAAAAATGGATTAAAAAGATTTGATTTGTTAGGTATGCATAAAAAAGAATTAAAATGCATTAACAATAATAGCGAAACTTCGGATTTGAAAGAATAAAATATTTTATTATATACCTACCTTATATTTGGCATTAAAACATATAGACGGTTTATCCCTTTTTCGGTATTAATTTGTAAATTCAATCTATATTCACAAAAATGAATTAAAAAGATTTGATTTGTTAGGAATACATAAAAAAGGATTAAAATACATTAACAATAATAGCAAAACTTCGGATTTGAAAGAATAAAATAATATATTATATTGATATCTTAATCTTCGCATTAAATAGTATTGACTTTTTATCCGTTCCTCGGTATGAAATTAAAAATTGTATACTTGTGCTCAAAAAAGAATTATAATGGATTGGCTTTAATACTTAATGTCGAATTTAAAAGTATGTTTTCCTATTTAGAATTAAAAACGTATTAAAGTGGATCAGATTTGAATACCTAAAAGCTCGCAATACCTCCGAAGATTTCAAAAGAATTAAAACCTAATACAATTGAATACTTTTCAATACGTTCCAATTCATAGTTTTTTATAGGGATAGTACTTATTACTTGTTGCATTACTTACTAACATATATGGCTAAACCTATTAGTTTTAGAAATAATTTGAGTTGAAGGACATAAATGCGATAGGTACGATATTACCTCTTGCATTGTTTCGAGTCGGCTCAAATGTTTTACGTTAAAATTAAAAGAAAAACATTAAACTCGTGTAATAGATGCACATTCTTCAATAATTCTTCCTCTTAATTCATTCAGATCTGCAGGTATTGTCACAAATACTTTATTTTTTAGGTGTCCCCAAAGAAAATAATCAAGGGGCGTTAAGTCTGGCGACCTAGCAGGCCATTCTATGGGGCCTCTTCGTCCTATCCAGCGGTTAGGAAAAGTGTTGTTTAAATAATTTCTAACAGCTAGCCCAAAATGAGGAGGAGCTCCATCCTGCTGAAACCACGTATTGCATAATAGTGGTCCTACTTCATTGTTTATTGCTGGCACAATTATTTCATTTTGCAGCATGTGGAGATACATTTCGGCATTCAAATTCCCCTCTATAAAGAAAGGCCCCACTAATCTGTTGCCAATAATTCCAGCCCACACATTTACTTTCTGGGGGTGTTGAGTATGTGTTTCTATCATCCAATGTGGATTCTGATCAGCCCAGTAACGACAATTATGGCGATTGAGAGACCCGCTCAACATGAATGTTGCCTCATCCGTAAAAACTATTTGATTAAAAAAATTGTTATTTTCTTCATGTTTTTGCATCATTACTTCGCAAAATTCCAATCTACGATCAAAATCGTCTTCTGATAATTCCTGGACAAGAGTTATTTTATAGGGATGAAAATTACTGGTTTTTAAAATATTGTCAATTGATTTAAAACAAACATCAACTTGGGTAGCAGCTTTTCTGAGTGACAAATGTGGATTCTGAACAAAATGAAGTAATGTCTCTAATTTTTTTTCATCACTACTTGCCGACTTTGGTCTTCCGGAACGAAGTTTATCTCTGCAACAACCGGTTACCTCGAACCTTTGAACTGTTCTCACAACTGTAGATTTTGATATAGGCTCTCGGTTTGGAAAAGTTGTATTAAATAATTCCTTTGTCTCGATAACTGATCTTTGTCGGTCTCCAAAACCAAAACCTCTTATTATTAGTAAAGTTATACGTTCCCTTTCGCTGAGCGACATTTTGAGAATTTACTTTGACAGTGACGCAAAAATTCTAGTGCCAGCTTATAAAAATGCAAAAGGTAATATCGTACCTATCGCATTTATGTCCTTCAACTCAAATTATTTCTAAAACTAATAGGTTTAGCCATATGACATGTTCTATAATTGTTGTTTAGAATGTTTAGAGGAATCAGAAAATGTGATCAAAAAAGGGTCATTACATTTATAAAAATGAAGTTTCGGTTACCACGACTTTTTGGGCAACCCTGTATAATTACAGGGTTCTAAGTTTAATAAATTTCTTTAAGACCAACAACTTTTATACAGAAAGTTTTTTTATATTGTGCCTCATTTTTGAAATAATTGACTGTTCCGGGACTTTTTACACACTGTGTATATTAAATAAAGCATAATGTTTTGTAATGTAATTTATTTCGTAAAAAATGTACAATAGTAAACTTAATTCTTTAATATTTACACAGTAAACAAACTAAAAGGTCGCTCCTATACCTAAAATCAGTACTTTTTAACGTATTCCTTTTATCTAGCTTATCCTATTATCTAGCCTAGATTCCTACTCTATAATAGACACAATTTTTAAAGCTATATATACCTGAATATCTTAAAATAAAAACTTAGGTTCCAGATCTTTTTAAACTTAAATCTATAAAAATCTTTTTAAGGGTACATTTCCGTCTGTGATTTAGTACAAAGCAAGAGTAGTACTAAATACTAGCATGGATATTAAAGGACATGTAGCCGAGCTACTAGAACTTTTCTTTTCTTCGGGGACTTTTAACGGTTGGTCGACATCTTCTACGTCTTCTTCAAGCGGAGCTATTTGCATCTGTTGGTCCGCCACACTAAGAACGACAGGATCTTCAGCTAAAATGCATAAGAACAAATTAAATAACTTGTAATTACATATAGCTTAATAATATACATACAAAATCTATGCTATCCTAAAAAGCTATAAATGAGCAAGCAATGTTAAGTTAAATGTCTAAGGCAGGGGTTCGCAACCTCTTTCAGCTCGTCGCGCACTTAGAGGTTTGCTATTTTGTAAAAAAAGGTAGTTACTTCCTGCTTTCATTGGAGACCCCACCACCAGATTGAACATAAAAAAAGGGATATCCGCCGGAGTGATCAGGCTCACGCTGCCCCGGGGCGCCGCGACGCGCAAGTTGGGAACCCCTGGTCTGTAAAGGCCCTCTACAGTCAGTCATCTCACCATAATACATGATTAATGATTATAAATGAAGAGGAGGAATATCTTCGAAAGACGCAAAATTGACAAAAATTTATTCATGTAGGTATCATTCACCATTTCATAAAACAGATATTTTCTTTCATTCGTAGGATAAACCGTTTTTTGGAAACTAGTTTGATTTGCCAATGTACAAATACTTACAAATACATCTCCTGCTCTTGTAAGGTCTATGACCGGTTTTACACGAGCAATTTTTGTGGATACATGCAATTTTATCTTGACAATCTCCTCCACAATAGCACTGGTGGTCATGATCGCACGTGTCGTGTAAATCTAAAGAAATAAATAAAATTATTTTTAATTGCGCATTGGGCAAGATGCACAGAGACCGAGACCTCGGGCTAATAGATGATAAAAAAAGGTCTGGTGACTTTTCTATTTAACCTGTGTATAAAAACAGCACTCGCGGTCTCCTCACGACACATGTCGCGGCTCTGGACCAGGATCTCATCTTTCTCTTTGAATGCGCAAACATCGGCTGCCGACGCACATCTTCGCAGACAGCATGAAGTATCACGCCTCAACAATGACCTGGAAGAAATCTTGGCTTGGGGTGACAGTAACCAAGTCGAATTTAACGCTAAAAAAACCCAGGCAGCAGTTTTCTCTAAAAAGGTTAACATTACAGAACCGGAAAAAGTCATGGCCGGACACGCAGTCCCACTGGCTTCATCTATTAATTTGCTGGGTCTCAATCTCGGAGGAAATATGTCGTGGCATAACCACGTTGTTTCAATCGCCAAGATAGCTTCTCAGAAGCTTGGTGTACTCTTCCGAACCAGAAAGTTGTACACACCTCAACAACTTTTGACACTATACAAAGCCCAGATTCGACCATCACTAGAATACTGCTCTCATGTCTGGAGCTCTGCACCCCAACATACTCTTCGGCTGCTGGATTCCATCGAAAGGAGGGCTATTCGTCTGATCGGAGACCACGAGCTGACGAAGAACCTCGACAGCCTGGAACATCGAAGGCAAGGGATTTGACTCTCTTTTACAGATATTTTCATGGAAGGTGCTCGGCTGACCTTGCCCTCTTAATTCCGCCCAGAGCGACGATTAGCAGAAATACACGACGAGCCACTGCCGCCCATCAATATGTGGTTAAGCTTAGTACTCCTCGAACTTCATTATTTAAGAATTCTTTTATCTGGAGGACTACATCTTTGTGGAACGACCTTCCCGAGGTTGTTTTTCCCAACGAATATAACCTCCAACGATTCAAAACCAACGTGAATCGCTTTTTGCGCACACGCACCACTCCCAGAGTGCCCTAAAGGATTTTTCCTATAGTGCTTGTGTTTGATCATAAAAAAAAAAAAAAAATGGTACTTTATTTAATGCCAGTCTGTCGTCAAATCTCACGTATTCCGTCAAATCGCTGTTATAATAACGGTGTAAATTTCGTTACAGAATCATCGGTCTATTATGATGAACCATATTTATTGTATAATAATTATTAATGATAATTTATCAAAATTTTACGCTTCCTGGAAATGACACTCGTTGCCTTTAATTTATTTACGAATGCGGTAAATTGTTTGGATTTTCTGCTTTATATTTCATTCGGTTCGCCACACTACCGATAGCGGACGTTTACATAAATCTACGAGAATATATTAAACACAGTTAATAGACTTGAACAATATAACTTCTCAGATATACCTACCTAATGCAATTATTTTTCTTTATAAATAAATTCTACAACTTGTTATAGCCTTGCAGTAGTGGACTTTTGCAAGCAGGTTGATACGAATGTCCGGTTTTTTTAATGCGTTACCCAATTTGTAAAAAATTGTTACTTAGCCCCTTTACGCGCTTCCGATCCCCTCCCCTCATATACTCTTTTTGGTTCACCGTGAAAGTTATACTAATTAACAAATGTTTTTTGTCTAGCTAAGTCATTTATCTTTATTAACGAAAAGTCGGTTTTAAATCAGTTTTTCAGCCTTTACGCACAGCTGTCAAAATGGACGTAACTGAAATTATAAAAAAATTAATTCTCATTTAAAAGCCTATTGTCTAAATAGAATAATTTACAGCAAGTGTGTATAGCTAATTGTGTATCAAATTGGCAAACATAATATATCGTAGTCATCAGGATAGGATTTGCAATAGTTTTAAAAAATTACTGAAATTAAGTAGATATTTATATAATTGAATACATAGCAAACAAATTACGACAAAAAATTTATTATTTAGTAGTATTTTCGGCCCAAAATAAAGATACGAAACGAGCATAAAATTCCTCAAATTGAGCTTTTACATATTTACGTAGACATATTTTTAAAACCAAAATTTATACAGTTGCACTTCAACTGTTTCATTTGAAAATTAAATAAAAAACTCGCAAACTTGGACCCCTGGATTTTGATGTATAAGTATGAATAGTTCATTACTGGAGTCGAATGGACTTTAAGAAATGTCAAATATCGTATAAAATATTATAGTTAAATAGGTCTCTGTTTTTGAAATTTTATTTTTGTCTATTAACTGGGGTTGTGTTAATTTTGCGATATAAAACATAACGTTCAGTAATATGTTTTTGTTGTTTCCTCGATGAAAGAATTGCGAAAATTGTTTAAAATAGGAATAAATAAACATCATTTGGGCAACTGCTATAAACTGAGTTATCGACAAAAATTGAACTAACCATAAATAATGTCTGTATAGAGATTCCGGAAAAATATAAACATAAATAATTACCGTCATAAAATTTTTAAAACACACTTGTCTACAATTCTTCTGGCTTCTGGGAATATTCATTAAATATACTAATGCCATTATGCATCATTTTATGTATGTAATTAAGAAAAATCCTCCTTTTTCTAATGATAAATTAGTATAATATGTTTTAATTACGGTGACATTAACATCATAAAACCATCTCGATTCGAATCAATAAAATCAATTTAAGACGCTCATTATTAATTAAAGCAGCACGAATATATTATAATTGAATGTGCTACCGTGTAGATTAGAACTAAAAGAGCCATAGCAAATTTGCCACCGGAATCTGTCGTTTCTTTAAAAAGTGGAAACGGCAACATTCAATCTTTGATAATACCCCCATAAAGTGTCGAAAATGGGACACACTGTACGTACGCACGCAAAAATCTTGATCGGTTGAAAATACACAGGGTGTTTACCTCTGTTTTTAACGCACTGTCCTTGATGCAAGTGATGGAAAGGTTTACAAGCGCACTGGTTCTTTTTTGTACACATACTCTTGATTCCTAGAGTTTTATGACATTCGTGTTTTTTCGTGCAGGTGATTTTCGGTTGGGCCACTGAAAACGAGGAAAAAAATGTAGTTTTGCAAAAAATATGTACAGCAAAGAAGCTTTTTTTGGTTTATAATAATATAAGTTCTATGGGGTTTCTTAAAAGTCATTTTAAAAAATCCTAAACCGGGAAAAATCTCAAAAATAGTTACCTCGAAATTTATACGGCAAACCCTCGAAATCTAGTTTAAATCAAAATATCATTCATCCTAAGTTAGCCGGTAATTTATAATGTCAACAAAGGATTCCTAATTATCTTGTTTAAACGTTTTCCAAACGACTGTTTTGTCTTCATTGGTTTCCCAATAACAAAAATAGATTTACATTAAGTACCATTTGTTTTTTTCGTTTTTTTTTGAAAATGAAAAAGACATTTTCTCCGAACACACACGTAGTTTCTCAAGATAAGTATATTAATATAAGTGTAATATTGTTTGTTGGGAATTTATCGATATTCTTCCAAAATTGGAATATACAGGGTGATTCACGTCGAGCTTGCATTAGAACTTTATGGAGAACTACTGAATATATGGTCCTGAAACTTTGGGGATTTAGGTTTATCGATATGATCTCTTTAACTAAAATATTCACATGTCAACTTTCGTTTTTTTTAAATACAACATTGTAATTTTTATTACCTTTTTCGATTAAGCATTAAATACTAAGCACATTTTATAGAACATGTTTTTGCCAGACTCTGTTAGTTTTTGAGATATCTGAACTTTTTGTAATTATTTGGCAAATGCATGACGATGAAATAATCCATATAATTTTTTTACCTTAAGCTCTTGGACTAAACATTTTTTTTCTCGCCGAATAGCTAGAAGATCAAGTCACACAAATATTTCAAATTCGGCAGAAAATGTACAGGGTGGTCACAATTCAATGTTCATTGTGAAAGAATTCAACCATTAAAAACTTTCTTATTTTAAATGGAACACCCTGTATATTTTTGTTTAATTTGATGGCAAATTAGTTGTTCTTTATAAATAGTATTTACTGTCCTATACCTATATCAAAGCGTTTTCTCAAAAAAACCAATTTTATTCCGAAAATACTATTTGTTCAAGTGTGCTATGAAAACAATTGTACTTAGGGGCTGTATATTTTCAAACTGTCAATTATTCTGTTACGAAAAAATGATACGCTTCGGATTTTCAAGTGAAGATTTTTAAAATTTATTTATGGTTTATACATTGAATGTGGCAAAATTAAGTTAAGAGCATGGCGAATATATCGGGATAAATATCCGAATACGCCAATTCCCACATCTGATATTATTAGAAAACTAACAACTAATTGTTTAATATTTGGATTATTTGAAGCCATTCTTGACAAAGGGGTTTTTGAAGTTACCATTTTATCCTATTTTTACGCTTCTCCAACAGACTCAATTCGTGAAGCTGCAATGCAATTAAGAGTTTCGTATTCGAGTATACAAAGAATTAAAAAAAATATGACTGGAAGCCATATTTATATGCCCAAGTTCTGTATCTAAAACCACAAGTTATTATTACGTTTTATTTCTGGGAAGACGGGAAGTTTTCTTCATAAGATTCTAGATTCCATATTTATTTTATAGAGGGATTTACTTGATGTCGCGAGACCTCGTCCTGAAATATATTTGCTCCGATTCTGATGTGAAATTTATAGCTTTGAACTCAATCAACTGATTATTGGCGCCATATTAATCAATAGATAATATTTTTAAATAATGCATTGACAGTTTGACAAATAATGGAAAAATAAACATATTGTGGGAGAGTTTATTAGTATTATAATTATCTATAAGAGCAATGAAATATCAATAATGTAAATTATTTTATAAAAATAAATTAAAGAAAAACAGATAAACAGATTTAAAATTCCCACCCCGCCATTGCCTATTTAAGCGAAATGATTTATCGTTCGGAAGTAAAAATAAATAATAAATCCTTTTTCTGACAGGCTCTGGGGGGTCATAAATCTAAATATCGTGCAACTGCATTGGTGCATTAAAATCAGCTAGAAAAGAAACTATTATGTGACAAATCTTTAAAAATAAATTTACGGTTTTTATAAATTTTTTGCATGATTCGCTATATTTTTTTGAAGAAAACCAGTGGCGGTTCGTCCACAGGAGCACATGCGCACGTGCACCCCCAAAACGAATAAAAAAATATTAATTTATATTCATTGAATAATATTTATCGTATAAAGTCCGACCCTCCCTAATATTTTATCGTACCGTCAATTATCGTATAAAGTCCGACCCTCCCTAATATTTTATTGTACCGTCAACCAAACTGTATATTATAGGCTCTCGATCCGGCAACCGTGCCTCGGTCGAGGTTAATGACGATTATGACGAGAGTTGCTCGCATGTGCGATTAAGTAGGCGGTGCATAATGTAGTTTCTCTGTAGTAACAAGTGGCGGGAGACAGCGGGAGATAGCGGGGCTATGGCGATTTAACTTGGGAAAAGCGCACAATTTTAGTGTGCGCCGCGCCGTTGTCTGTTCCTGCATCTAGTTAGAAATTCGAGCGTGTATGTTTTAATATTTTAATATTATATATTTATTAAGTTAAAATGAATAGTATGACGGTGGACTATTTAAAAAATAATTTCACCATACTTGTGAACAAACCCTCTATCATAGGTCACGAGTCGCCACTGAAGAAAACCCAATGCGATTTATACAAATTTATGAAACAAATATGGCCTCCTCCCTATATTCAAATAAATTGTTAAATTCGAATTAAAAATAAAAGAGTTACTCTAAAAAATGATCCCAATAATCTAAATTTTTGAAAGCAGTAACAATGTAACAACAAAGGCGTCTCCTTTCTACGAGGGATTGCTACTCTTGTGCTTGTCATACATTAATATCACACCCTTACTCGTAAGAAGAGATCCCTCTGTTTTATATTGTTTTGTTTACAATTTGTATGTTTTATTATTTTAGAGCAAAGTAGGTGCTAAGACATAAATTGAAGATAAACAGGCATTTAAAAAGCTATTAGGAGGAATAACAGCGATCTATATATATATAAATATAAAAAAATATCTGGAGATACTTTGATGATTTGATAATCCAAGCGGTGGATAAAACTTTTTGAAAATTTACTATTCTTTACCCAAATAACCAAAAAAACCAAGCGAACCATTTCAGATTTTTTCGGTTGCCGAAATTTACCACAAATATTTCTTCCTAGTTCAACAAAGTATAGTAAAGTTTATATTATACCGTTAACTTTTACTGTAATAAACAAACTACTTGATTGAACTCCATTGTGTACATTTTGATTCATTTTAATTTTCAAATAATGAGAAAATGCTGGTAACTAAAATTTGTACTTTGGCTCTGCCCGAAAAGATGTAAATGTGGGACATATTATGGTCAGAAGGCTAATTAGGGTTTTATGGCAATCAAACGATCAATGGTATAGCGTATACTTTACTATATATGGGTCAGAGAAAAACGACAGTTCTATTTACATGTATAGAGAGAGAAAGATAGAAGGAAGACATTTTTCGAGAAAAAAACCCACATACGACGTGCTCTTGAGTCATTAGACATTTAACACCCTATAACTTTCTAAAAAAATCATACATATTCATAAAATACCATATTTTTTAAATTTATAAACTCGTAACGTATATAAAATAATAATATAAGCAATCCAAAAATATCTATTATTAAAAACATGCATTATTTCGATTATTTTTAGTTAACAGGTGGTAAGCTAGCTACCTTTGTAAATTTGCCAAAAACCACCGACTAGCCTATCTTTTTAAATAAGAACACACAAGTCTTTTATACTTACAAGAAACGCACGAATCGTACCAAACGGCGAAATTCTCCATACAAACACACACGCCCTTGTGACAGACGGTGTCTATGGTACCACAGTCATCGTTTGTTTCACAAGGACCATGAAGGGCGGACCCTAAAAAAAAGATATTTACATAATAGATGTAAACAAGCCGTTGTTCGATCGATATTGATCTAAAACCACTTCAACTATTCAATTTATAATGTTTTATAAAGAAATCGATTAATGACGTTGACGAGACTCTGCACGAGTCAACTTGGTGTATGCCACGATCGAATATCGTATCTACTTGCGGTAATGACTATTGTTTAGTCAAATTATTTCCGACAATTGCTTGCATTAGTTATTGTATTCTTATTACAAGGCTGGTAGCCCATGTAACCATATGCTGTTACCTGAAGTGACGATAATCCAAATACTCGACACCAACAAGAACTGCTCGATAATCATCCTGGGTTTTCTAGCGTCGGGATTATATTCTGTTCGAGATAATCGAAGCAACTTTTTACCAGATTTATCAATTTATTTCTATAAATACGGCATGATCTGTAAAAACAATAATTAATAGTTCAATAGCTTCAACTTGTGAATAATAATTAAAATTATTAACTTTACAGGGAATATTGCGGTAACTCCTGTTGTTGCCTTGCCCCTGGGCCAGGGTTGCCAGATGGACAATATGTAAAAGTAGGACAATTGTATAGAAAAGCCTGATTTTTATAAAAAAAAACGGATTGAAAAAAGGAATCATATTATCCATATTACGTCGAGGTCCGTAAAGATGAGAAAATCCGTCCTCTCAATACAATAAATTTTATAGATTGCTCAAGATCAAGAATAAAACATTCCCTGATGATCAATAAAAGCGAAACCTAACGGCATATAAATCATTCTGAAGACCAATTAGAGATTTAATTAAGGCGAGGTAAATAAAACTTAAAACTTCCTAATGCAGTCGATATTAAAATTTTTCTAATCATCATGCATTTGACTTACCTCATTTACCTTATATGGATATAAACGGCTCCATTTTTGAATAACTATTGTAAAGGCTTAACTTTTATCATTCCACATGATTTTATAGATTCATAGTTTTTAAATCGTTGTGCCCTAAAAAAATAAAAGAGATGTGTTGTGGAAAAACATTGGTTCTCTGGGGAGTTTTGAGTTTCAGTTGAAGTTTTGGAAAAATGATGCTGTTTCTATTACGAAATTCATCAAATAGAAACACGTAGTAACCGTAGCGCCAACAAGAACCATTCATTCCTATTAAATAGGTCGGTGTTAAATAGTCGTTTTGTATAATAGCTTGACGTTACATATTAATCATAATGAGCGTCCATTAAAAAAATGGAATGTTAAGGAGAAGCCGACAATCGTTTCAAATGTTCCAAATAGCAACTTTTATTAAACCTTGTTTGAATTAAAATGGGAAAAAACAGGTTTAGAAAACATTCGAATTTTTGACTGCCATTAAAGCAAGCTGACCTAATTTCTTTCCAATTATTACCGAAAATGATGAAAAATATTTTAAGTAATGTATAATGTATAGTCCAATAAAAAGAAAATATTAATAACAATGATTAGGACTGTATCTGTATTATTAATTTAAAAAATTTAATAATTACATTTATTACGTAATACGGCGCCTCATATATCAAGTTAAATATTAAAAAAAAAAACATAATTAAATATGCGTGAGAATCCTCACGAAACGCGTGTTATGTTTTGATATATCACACCACAGAAACCAGCTGGATTAATTACACAATAATTAAATTGTAATCTTTATTTATACAGAAAATAAATTATCTCTCATAAAGTATCGAATTTTTATTGTTTTAAAGAAGATATATTTTTTTTAGAAATTTAAAAAACGGAAATATTTTTAATTTTTAGCGGTTCACCCTGTATTGAACAGGCTGGAATCTGAAAAATATCTACTATAAAATCATATTATTCTTTCAGGAACATTTTAATGCAAAAAAATATAATTTTTTGCTTGATTCTCGTATGTTACCAGCAACAATCGACATTTTTAGCTTATAAGAATATTCTTACAGCCATTATTTTGAGCTTAAGCTGCATAAATATTCCCTGAGAACGTTTTTATAACCATTAAATCTATATAGGCTTAAAATCCCAGATTTTTTACATAAAAATTGTGAAATAGCGTTTAAGAAACCTCAACAACCTTGTTATCTTTAGAGGGCCATTTTGCTGTTCTATTGATGTTCTTACAGCTTTTATAAAACAGTTTTATGATTTGGGTGTATAGTAAAGTTTACATATACCGTTTGATCTTGTAATTATCCTTCCTAACCATAAAATGTCCCCGATTTTTCGGGAAGAGGCGGACAACAAATTTTATTTACCTATATCCCCAATTATTGTATCATTTTCAGTATGCGTATCTTTCATTCAAAATAAAAGTAAATCAATATGTAGATAGCCATATTTTCAAGCCGACCCTGTACCCATTTATTGCGGTTTGAAAATATCGGGAACCACACAATGGGGTTTAAACAGTTTAATTGATTTATTGCAGTAAAGATCAACGGTATAATGTAAACCGACGTAATCTCATTACAAATTATTATTCGCGTTATTTTATAGTAGTCACCCTGTATATTTTATTTGGCGGTTTTCGGGTTTGATCCGTGATATGAGGTAAAATACCTTCCTTCGCTTTCTGACCACATCAAATGCAATTTCTCAGAATGCTCGTAAAATTTCCCAGAGGTTTCGAATTTTATGGGGCAGTGTATGTATGTTTATCGTAGAATAATGCTATATTATTCCAAACCCTGTTTATATTTGTAACGAAACCCGGAACATATGCCGCTATGCCAAATAATAATGAGTTTCTCTTTTTTTATGTAATGCGGGGCTTAAAGGTTATCATCGTTTATGTTTATTTATATTCGCTTATATATGCTCTGGTGAGTCAAAGACCCTCAACAAACGAAGTTTTATAATAACTTTACAGAAAAATAATAATATAATTATTGTTTTGCATTGAATTCTGAATGCCGATGAACTAACACCAGTATTTTGTAGATTTTTCAACTTATCCTACAAAAAAGGAATACTTCCATCTTGCTGGAAGACGGCGCGAGTCCAGCCTATTCCAAAGAAAGGTAAGAGAACCCTGCCTAACAACTATCGACCAGTCGCATTGCTTTCAGTTATATCAAAAGTAATGGAGAAAGCTATTAACCAACATCTTCTAAAGTACCTGGAAGGCTTCAACATTATAGCGATCATCAATATGGTTTTCGGAAGTCCAGATCAACTGGAGATCTTCTAGCCTATGTCACCCATATTTGGAACAACGCAATCGAACATCATGGGGAGTCTCGGGCTATTGCACTGGATATTTCTAAAGCCTTTGATTGTGTTTGGCATGAGGGACTTCTAAGTAAACTGCGATCCTATGGTATGCCCAGTCGATTCTGTGCATGATTGTCTAGCATTCTGAACGACCGGTCTCTGCAAGTGGCGATTGACGGATTTCTCTCGGACACCTTCACCATCAATGCCGGTGTTCCTCAAGGGTCCATATTGTCTCCCACTCTCTTCTTACTCTACATTAACGACCTTCTAGTGAAAACTAAAAATCCGATATTTAGTTTTGCTGACGATAGCACACTTATCTCATCTTTCTCTTTGAATGCACAAACATCGGCTGCCGACGAACATCTTCACATCTTCGCAGACAGCATGAAGTATCGCGCCTCAACAAACACCTGGAAGAAATTTTGGCTTGGGGTGACAGTAAACAAGTCGAATTTAATGCTAAAAAACCCCAGGCAGCAGTTTTCTTTAAAAAGGTAAACATTACAGAACCGGATATAGTTATGGCCGGTCATGCAATCCCACTGGCTTCATCTTTTAATTTGCTGGGCGTCAATCTGGGAGGAAATATGTCTTGGCATAACCACGTTGTGGCAATCGCCAAGATAGCTTCTCAGAAGCTTGGGGTACTCTTCCCGAACCAGAAAGTTGTACACACCTCAACAACTTTTGACACTATACAAAGCCCAGATTCGAGCATCGCTAGAGTACTGCTCTCATGTCTGGAGCTCAGCACCCAAATATACTCTTCGGCTACTGGATTCCATCGAAAGGAGGGCTATTCGTCTGATCGGAGACCACGAGCTGACGAAGAACTTCGACAGCCTAGAACATCGAAGACAGGTTGGGGATTTGACTCTCTTTTACAGTTTTACAGATATTTTCATGGAAGGTGCTCGGCCGACCTTGCCCTCTTAATTCCGCCCAGAACGACGAATAGCAGAAATACACGACGAACCACTGCCGCCCATCCATATGTGGTTAAGCTTAGTACTCCTCGAACTTCATTATTTAAGAATTCTTTCATCTGGAGGACTTCATCCTTGTGGAACGACCTTCCCGAGGTCGTTTTTCCCAAAGAATATTGTGCCACATCTACAGGTGTCCCAGATAAGAATAAACTGTAGAGGAATCTAGTTAACCAGGACATACAGAAACGATTAGTGAGTTCATGTTTTCAAATAAAAAAAAATCCGAATATTTGGACAACTTTTCTCCTCTAGAAGATAATTTTTTAAATTTTCAATCCGACGTTTCTTTTCGCAACCGTAATCAACTTTGTTTTTTTTAAATAGTAGTAATTTTTATTTTATGCTGAAATTCACTTTATATTGTGAATCCAACGATACATCACACCTTATTATACGTTTCGGACTAAGAACACTTATCTTCAATACAAATAAGCAACTTATTGAAAATATTTTTATTTTTATTGTGGCATTTATACTATAGTTAGCATTAGAAATATTTTTTTAATTTCACATTATAGCATTATAGCCTACACTCTCAGTTCTCAATCATAATTATTATTATCGATCACTATATTTAATTTAGTAAATTTGGCTTGGCAGACACGGAGTTATTTTCAACTATCACCTGAATAACTTAACTGTCAAAACATGTACCAAATTTATAGGAATATACAGTAGTTTCAGAGCTTTCCGTAAGTTTATTGAATATTTTTTTATAACCCTGACGCCAGACATCTATAATGATAAATAGACGCTGGAATCCTGTACTCGTCAGTGTGTAGGTTCTCTGGTAATTTCCGATTACCGATTGCCATCAGGCTTTAAGCATTTTTAAAACAAAAACAACACGCTGCTCCTCAAGATTCCACAGGATTATTAATTTTTCTCCCCCCATATAGATCCTTGCAAAGTTGCGACAATTCCGCCAGTTTATATTTAAATGCTCTCTGCCCTATTCGAACATAAATTACAATAAAATTAACAAGGCAGAAATAAATGTTGTTTCAATCATATGTGGTTCAACCATGCTTCTGTGTGAAATTTATGAGCTCAAATGAACGTCCCGCTGTCAGTGTTGGTAATGGTCATAAAAATAATTGAATAAAATACACATACGTACTATATTACTGCATTAAGCCAAATTTAAATAGTATTTGAGTACCCATTAGTACAGTAGCGGATTCAGGTTTGTGCGGTGTATTGAAATGACAATGGAGAACTATTTTTGCAAAAAATGTATATTTCTTTTCCTTCAAATATCCCAATTTTTACGATTTCGTTCTTTTGTTTTTTGTTTCAAGAGATATGTGAAAATAAATTTTACATTTTCATTGCCACTTTTCTCCTCTATAAAAATCCGACGTTTCGTTTTTTCGCAACCATCATCAATGTAATATTTTTTTAAATAGTAACATTAACCACTAGAGTATAAATATACAGCAATAAAAACAGAAACCTTGTCATTAACATTCTTATTTGCATTGAAGATGAAAAGGAATGAAATAATAATTTCGGTATGTGCTGAGGTTAACGAGATTCCTGTAGAATGTAGAATGCATTCAAATCCGAGACTCCCAGAATATTTGAAATAAACTTCAAGCCCAGCACTAGGTACACAATATTTTTAGATTTGCACCCCTTCCCTGCAACAAGTTCCGGGATACGCTCCTGCACACCATCCACTTCATAAAGTTATACGGAGTGAAAATATAGCATGTTACTAACCAAATAAATATACAAGGTTTGTTGCACGTTCAATAAAATTTAAATAATTTTGTAAATTGTAATGGTTCGGTATAAAATCATATTAACTTAATATTGTTTGTCACAGTGGGCGCTCGCCTCTGTAAATTACTATAATTTAAAACTTTTATACGTAAGTGCGCTTATCAATCACGATTTAAGTATATTCTGGTGAATTATTCACTCGAGAATCAAGAATAGTTTAAACAAGATTTTTCCGTCATTTTCTGGGCGAATTTCAATTTTTTTTTTGCCAAGAAACACTTGCAGTGTTCGAACAAACCCTTACGGCCGAAGAAATGGTGCTTCTAATTCACAGTCCAAATACATATAAGCAGCTTCTTCATAATAGTGCAATTTTTTCCTCGCACCTGTATAAATGTTAATTTTCAGTGAAAAATTTACAATAGAAATGAAATAACATAGATAAATTACAAATATTATTCAGCATTAAGATATACGAAAGTTGAGGAAGGATATTGTTTATTTTTCTTTCAAACTTCGTATATTGTACTCTTGCAAGTGTAAAGAACATGCTGAACATGCTACAGCAATAATTAATAAACAAGTTTACAATCGCTCTCAATATTTATTTAAAAAATGTTTAGAAAATCCGTTTTTTCAACCGATATGTTTTCGATTCCGCTTTTCTACTCTTTACAACTATTAGTTTCATTGGTAAAGGGTGTAACGTGTAAGAGTAATTTAGGGTTAATTAAAGTTCTTTTTAACTCTCATCTAAAGGAATATACCGTTGACGACGTGGTAATCTTCATTATCTTCCACTTAATTAGCTAAGGTATATTCAAATATCGGCCCTTAGACCACAGTATGTCGCCATGTCGCTGACATGTTAGCAACCAGCTTAGTAAGATAGCAAGATAGAGTTAATAATGAGGCCAATGCTGCAAGATTTTCTTTTTACCTATGTTATCTATTATTATTTATTAGGTAACAGTCTTTTTCTATTGCCAAATCAGTAGGATGAAATATTTAATAGGGATTAAGCTGCAAGAGGGCGATTAATAGATTTAAGTCGGTAGATAGAAGCGGTTTTATATAGAATCTTTTGTTAACAGTGGATATTTTTATTACATAACAATTTTAAAACATATTTGTATGTTTATTTTTAAGATGCATTATTGAACACCATTATAAATAATATCCATACATAATTACAGATATCGCGTATTTCGTTAATTTTAGGGTTGAAATATATTATTTCACCTTCGATTAGTGAGAAATATATTTTTTGGAAAAAAAAGCAATTAAACCCTACAAGATTTTCTATTATTTTTAAATTTCAAAAAATGGAAAACTTTATTAATTTCTTACTGTCGAATTTAAAAAAAAATACCTCTACTGACTGGTTCTCTGAAATATTTTTTCTTTAAATACTTCTTTTAACATTTAAGTAAACAAACGCTCACCTTTGAAAAATCGAAACTCCAAAAACTACCCGACACAATTTTTCATTCTCAATTTCTCAAAAACAATAATTTTATTGTAATTAACTAATTCTTATTTATCGATTGCCAATAAAAACAGGTGATTGATCGGCAATTGACAGAGCTTCTCAATGCCCACTCGATGCTCACTATCGCGAGTATGAAGTTCAACTGTTAAACTTTTGTCATTCCCTGGCAGAGCGTAGATCGTAGAGCTTCCATTCATCGATATGGGGGAGTTTTTGCGTCGTACCATCCAGAGAAAAATAAAAAAAAGTTATCCACGTTACTGGTTTTATATTAGACTTTCAAGTAACTTTTAAAATAAATAATTTAGTAATTTATTTTCTGTTTTGGTATTATTATTCTTTTACCAACCCACCCAATTATAGTATTCCGTAGCAAAAGTGTACAACCGAACACTTTTGGGATCACATAGATGTCTTTCGCAAGCAATTTTGTCCGAAACTGATTGATATAGGAAACTGTAATTTGGAATGACGAGAGATTATTCTGACAGATCGAAAATACAGGGTGTTATGGAAATGACGTATTATATTTAAATGGGTGACTCCTGGGGTGTCCTAGAGAAGCGCTACATATTTTTTTTTTTTTAAATCGAACGTTTAAAAAGTGGGGTAATTCACCCATAAACCCACCCGGTTACTCCTCAGCACATTCATATACGATCATATTACATTGCCAAGCTGTGTAATCAACAGATGTTCAAGCCCAATGTTGCCAACTGTGTAGAAAATAACTATAGATTCTTATAAAAATAATATTTAGTTTACCTAGTATCCAAATAGAAGTGAATCCAGGTGCCAGTACACTAGCAAATAATCCAGGGCACAGACATCTTCAGATTTTTGTTTTTTTTCTATGGGAAAAGCTTCATGCTCATCACGTACCCTGATGAAAATGTGGAACTGCATAATAAGCTTATATCCACTAAACCCCATTCGGCCTCTTATTTCCAATCTCTCGGAACATTTGCACTAAATCACTTAAAGAAACACACAAACACGCACGAGTTTCCAATTATTTTTTTGAAGAGATACACTTATTATTAGATTACACAAAAGCAATAAATACTAACGCATAATTACACTTTACAATAACCTACCATACACATAAAACAACAGCACTATAGGATACAAATTATTTCGCAATAGAAATTCAGAAATAATAAAAACGCTAATTTATTAATCCTTTACTGAAGAAGAATGACGACATAATTATGTTGATAGCCCTTGAGTCTAAGCTAGCTACTACCCCTTTAAAATAAATATGGACTCGTCCAGACAAATATGCAATAGTGCTGGGCTGGGACATCGAAACGGAACATCGATGTTGACCATCGATGGCGTAGAAACATCGGTTGTAAAACATCGACATTTAAAAAAGTATATTTGCGATTAGGAATAAATTAGATTATAAAAAATAAAAATAAACTTGTTATTAGAAAGAATTGAAAAATTATGAAACGTCAAAAAACAAAATAACAAAAAATTTAAAAAATAATATAAACAAAAAAATAAAGCAATAATTAAAACATAATATTTTAAAACTGCATGAATTCCAGTCACTAACAACTTGTAAAGTATTTTTTTTTTGTAAAACTAGATTAATGATGATTCCTTGCAAGCTATTTCGTTTTTGGGGCCATAGTTTCGCCGGCTTTGGAAAAAAAAATTTCGTTCTCGCAAGTGCGCCGCGAGAATGGAATCCGTATTACAGTCGGCAATTCTAGCCTTCTGTCAATTAAAATTGCACGGATTCATGCGCAGTACACCGTTCTCAGCTGTCTCGCATTGCCAGAAATGGGGCACGCGCCACTTTCATTGCCATTGCCGGTGCAAGTCTGGGTAGAGATGGATTATTCTGTTACTTTTAAATGTTTATTAATTGGACGAAGCACCTATGAACAGCTAATGGCTACTGCCATTTGTAAGTAGCAGTAGCTGCTTTAACTGCCAGTCAAAACGACTGTTAGCAAGGCGCCAGTTGATGGAAAACGGTTTACTGCGCATGAATTCGTGCAATTATAATTGCCATTGCACCGGAAATTTTTATTGTCGACTCTAATAAGGCTTTTAGCAAATGAAATCAAAAGTTTTCGCTCTTATTTTCTTGTGCTGGGAAAATTGAGTTTAAGATTACAACCTAGTTTTCTTGTTTTGTTATAACATTGAACATCGAAAGGTAAACATCGATGTCGACATCGATGTTTGACCTCTAACATCGATGTCGAAAACATCGAACATCGGTACCAGAACATCGATGTTTCAAAAACATCGATGAACATCGCCCAGCACTAATATGCAATCGTTTTGCAGATGAGGTTAATAATACGTCATTCCCATGTTCTTCCAAAATTAGACCGCCATTTTCATACTGAACGACGGAACCAACGTGTTATGTAGACAATAAGGGCGTACTTTTGTCTACACAGTAGCACTTTAAAATATTAATTCAGATTGAACGGTACTTAGATGTGTTGTGACGCGAAAACTATGTGATTTTGTATTGTGAGTACTTGGTGTTTTTTATAAATTAAGTTGGTTTTAAATAAGTCCGAAAAGGTAAATAAAATTGCATTTTTTTTTCTAAAGGGTAAGTGGCATTTATAAACTCAGTCAGTTCAAGTTTATAAATCAGAGATTGTTTCCCAGCGAACTGAACTGAACGTAAAAGTTTATAATAATGTACCCTGAAAAATAAACAACTTGCAATCTGTCAAACGGTTATTGACTTTCTAAAGAGTTTACCCTGAAGATGTGACAACACTGTTGACATATGTTGCTTTGTTTACCTTCCTGACAGGGGCACAATGTGCTTATTTTTGGTTTGACATAAGGTCATGTACAGGGCATATTAAATTAAAGCGCCATTTTTGGATATTTTTCTTCAATTTGTTTTCATCTCAGGAATTGCCGATTTAAATATAATACGTCATTTCCATAACACCCTGTATATCAGATTTTGTGGCCGAAAATGGAATAAAAATGAAACGGTCAAACACAATGAATTATTGGAATTGGAATAAAATAAAAGCCTACAATATAAGGAATTATGTATACTTATACATAATATGACATGCACGGTTCATCTTTAAATTCTGTATGCGAGTGAATTAACGTTGACGCTAAAAACTCCCTAATTTAAAAGACAAATCCTGAAATTATATTTTCAGGCTGATTGATTTAAAAAAATTAAATAAAATCTATGCTGTATGTAAATCTTAATCTATTATAAGTGACATAATATAAAGAAACTGTAATTTTGTAAATGTTCGAGCGGCGTCTACATTTAAAAATATAGCGCCTAGAAGTGAGAACATTCCTTTTCTTGTTCAACAAACATTAAGTTATATGGAGGAAAACATGTATGGGATAATAAAATACCTTTTTCTGTCTAACTTACTGTTTACTGTCGTATTTTGAGTTTTCAAAATGAAAAAAATATTTTTAGAAACACCTTGTGACATTACGTGAGAACGTCTTATTTATTGTCAACAAATTTACTATTTTGAAAAATGATGTTGGGTAATTTTTTATATTTATATTAAAGGTAACGAAAATTATTTATTTCGAATTTAAATATTGTTTACAGTACGGAATTTCCATAGAATAAGCGAAAAGGTAATTATTTTTAACCGTGTAAATAGATTTATCGAGTCCGCCGCGCCGGCATTTTGCCATTCGTGGTTGGTATTATTGTTTATAGTTCAGTGATCTATGAGAAATAAAACGAAAAAATGGTTTTAATTTTAATAGTACTAAGCCCGTTATTGTATACAGGAGACTAACTAATTATTATGATTAATTTAAAATTTCCTCCTCTTTTGTTCGGTTATAGTTGTTGCAGAGTTATACCGTTGACTCTTACTGCCACAAATAAACTACCTGATTAAACCCTATTGTATACGCCTACACCTCTTCAAAGCTCAATAAATGGGATCAGGGTCGGCTTGAAAATGTATACCACACCACATGATTTATTTTTATAATTTAAAATAAATAGATAGGTATTTTTAGTTTTAGGTACCTATAATAAATGTAAAATAATGATAACAATTCATGATAATTGAAAATAATATAATAGTATAACTATTAGGATAACAAGTACAATAAAAATTAACTAAACTCTAAGAAACTATTGATAATTTATTTAAAATTTAACTCTGTATCACTATCACTATCTTCATCTAAGCCTAAACTTATAATTAAGGGTTGAACATTTGTAATCATACAATTGTAAGAAACGTTGTAAACGTTGAGATTCTATTAATGTTTGTCTTTTATCAATGCTTCGGTATTTAAAACCCATTTTATGCAATATTTTCCTAAGGCTTGAAAGGCTACAAGAGAGATTTGTTTCGTCTTTAATCAGCCGCTCTTTGAGGGAAATCAAAGTGGGTACAGTTTGTGCCTCATACATTTGGTAAATCTTTCGTCTTAATAAATCCATGTCATTTTCGTCAATGCTTCTAAATGTGCCAGAATCACTCCGATTTTTTCTAGGATTAACAGGTTTAAGTCGGTAAGGTCGATAGATAAATGCTTTCTTTTAAAAATGACACTTGAAGATGCCCCCCTATCAGCACAATTCCAAGGATGCCACATTCTATCACTAATAAGCCTAACCAAAAATTACTCGCCGGAAAACCACTAAAGATTAAAATTATTAAAAATCACTTTGTATTTACATATGCATCAGGCATAGGTATAAATTGAATTTGTATACCTGGTCCGGCTCTGCTCGAAAAGGTTTTAAATTTTGGTATTTCCATATTTATTTTATGGTCGAAGGGATAATGAGGTTTTATTGCAGTCAAATGATCAACGGTATAATTCTGCAAAAACTACAACTCGGGTGCCTCACATATATACCCAAAAGGGGTTAGGAAGCTATAATAATCCCGAGGATCAAGCGAAAGAAGATATTTTTACAGAAACCTAAGAAGACCAAGCTCGGTAATGACCACCCTAACTTGTAATTTGAATAACTATGGACAATATTATAAATATTGGTCTTAATAGGGGTAACCTAAATAGTGAAGGCACTAACCTATCTCGACACGTATCAATTTACTATTTCTATTGAGAAGTAGATATTCAGTTTCATGATCATGTATCGTTCAACCACATCTCTAAATGTTAAAGATTCCTCAAAATATGTACCCTTTTGTTCAACATAGTTTATTCCTATACTAATATACAGGGTGTTAATTTGGAAACTTCCCACCCGTAGGGCCGATATTTCAAAATCACCTTAAGGTACAGAATGACATAAGTCATTCTTAGCATAAGTTTGGCAGTATATTAAAGTTTTCCTTTACTCTCAACTAAAGAAATAGATGGTAATCTTCCACTTAACGCGTCAATTGACCCTCAACTTAATTTAAAACATAGCTTTTAAGGATTACCATAACGTTAAGGCTACCTTAGCTAAGGTCTAACTTAAGATAACACTCAAATATCGGCCCTTAACATATCGCTTCCAGTAATCAAGGGCGGATCCAGAACTTCGGTTTGGGGGGGTCAAATTTCGCTTTGGGGGGGTCATGCATGGAAAAATTACGAAAAGTATTACGCTGTCGCCTTAGTCAAACTGGTATATATGGTATTTTTGGTGTTAAATTGATGATACCCCCTGGATGCGCGCTTGCCAGTAATATTAAAAATCGGAATCCGAAAATAGACGTAATTAGAATATTTACTGTCAACACAAAATGTATTTTAATTTACAATTTTAAAAGGAGATGGCGATTAAGTATAAATAAAAGAAGTTCGCTAAATTTACCTCTGAATTATATAAAATATATTTTTGTATATTTTTGGATACTTAATTTATTGGATTAATGAAACATCTGGCGATGATAATGTAAAGTTTTTATGATAACTGATGGAAAAGCATATTTTGACATCTAGAATGTACAAGTATTTAAAAGTAAATTATTTTTCTCCTTATAATTTATTATATTATTATAAACCAAACCAAAATTTCTTAATTTATAAATGTTGTAAGAATACTCTTCCGCAAATATTTAAACTTCAAGCAGTAACAAAAAAACCCCAAATTTATTATATAAAAGTTGTGTAATAGAAACATCAGCGACCAAGATAAACAGCAAAAACGCTTACAGATCAATTTGGCTGTATAAACTAATATCGAATTGTTAAATTGATGTTGTTTAGGCTATGGGCGACAAAGAAAAAAAATCTTAGAGATGATTTTAGGATATTGTGTGTTGTTGAATTATTACTCTAGAATTTGTGTTGAGGTTTGCTGCTGCCAGAAAGCTTCTAATAATGTTATATTAATTTCAAAAAGAAAAAGAGGAATATCTGTAATTTCTATTAAACAAAAACTCAACTAACTTTTTTAAATCCTGCTGTATACAGGGTGTCCCATAACTGGAGATACAAACCATCAAACTAGAGAGATCAAGTCGTATACATTTTTTCGAAATGTTTCTCGTTCTAGAAATACGGGGTGGGGTGTTGAAAGTGAAAGGTTATTTTCGAGAGTAAGCCATAATTTAAAAACGGTTCAATGCATCTGATTGAAAGTAATGTTTTCGAAAATAAACTTTCACTCTCAACACCCTGTAGTGGTGGTGTTGGGCCAAAGCAGCTTCGTGATATTTTGAAATTTATAATATATGAGGTTCTAAACGACGCTCTCGAATAGCAATAAAAATAACCAACACCAAAATACTTTTATAGGTCTGATAAAATGCAATTTCCGTAAACTTCCCATATATTTTTCTAGCACCCTCTTAAATTATATGAAAAAATCAAAGGAACCAAAGTGAAAACCCGAGAACAGTAATCTCGTTTTTTTAATAGAATATGTCAAAATAGACGCGGCTGTCGCTCCCATAAAATTCGAGTTTTATTACCACAATTCGTTTTTTAAAGGTGGGACTGATGCGCTTCTATTTTGTGATAAAGCCATTTATCATAAAAGTGTTTCAATTATAAGCTCATATTTTACAATTTAGTCTCGATAACAACCACTTAAGTAAAAATGATTTGATTAGGTCTCGTCGTTTTTGGACTAAATTGGAAAATTATGGGACAGTGCTCGTTTGGGTTTGGTCGTCCGTTTGTATGTGAGTCTGGCACCCTCATTGTATATCGTGCAAAACCTTAATTCTCACAGATTGACGTAGATAGTTGAAATTCTGCATAACATACCTACTACAGAATTGAAGTACAATAGAACGATGGACTTTAAGCATTGCAATGAGCAACCAAGATAAGCTGCAAGACTTTGTAAACGCGAGTCGTAACCTGTATACCTATATTTCTTGCAATTATTTGGTTTTACATGCGCAACGCATTTCTTTGTAAAATATCCGACCGAAATGAAAGGAAATAAATTTTTCTATGGTCGTTAGAAAAACTATATATTTTTTAAAATGATCATTTTTTAATGACGACTTAATAAAAGGGATAAAAAGAGTGACCGTAACGTTTCATTTTTCACTTCTCCCTGATTGCTTGCCAAGTTGCCATAAAAACAGCATCCGCGTCGTTCGTTGCCTGGGCGCAACATTGTTATTGTTATCTTAGAAATGTCAATAATATTCGAAAACATCAAAAATACAAAGAAATATTTCCGATTCCGGAAGAAGAAAACTCATTTCCCAGCCAGTGAAGCAACATAAAATTTATTGCCTGCAAAATCGAAAAAAGCTTACAAAAAGGAATATAATACGTTTATTGCATTGGACCAAAAGCGAGTGAAGAGTTTCAGCGAACGGGGTACTTTCAAGAAAACATTTTTTAATATTCGTATTTATGGTCATGCCTTCTAAGCTAAAATCAACATTAATTCAGAATAATTAAGTCGATATAAGCAAACATCTCAAACTTATTGCATACCCAAGCAACACCAATATGGGCGCACGAGCCAAAGGCGAGTGCTGCAATCCCTTATGTGAAATATTTTATGAATTGGTTATATAAATAACTATTTTAACCTTACCTTTACTTTTTGCCCAGAAAAAACATGTTTTTTTCCCAAAAACCAGTAGCTGCTCCAGACCCGACAGTGACTGACAAGCATGTTGAGGGGTTTATGGGCTCTCTGCCAAAGGCTAATACTTAAAAGAGTCTCGGCAAGACTGAAATTACTAAAATTTCCCCCCAGAAATTGGCCATGCACTTCCAGGAATATCGATCAAAACCGATAAGTTGCAAGTGAGAGAATAGATCAGCTGGGTCGGAACTGCATATGCCTCTTGGTAAGATAACAAGATCTCTTGCGTCTTGCGTGGTCTTGCAGGTAACCTTGAACCATGCAAAACGACCTTAAGCGATTATCGTTAGGATGGAAGCGATAATGCATGGTGAAGAGGACCGTCGATATGGGCTGGTCACAACATATTCTATGGAAATGTTGAGACATGTAGGTGTAGATCCTGAAACAGAAAAAATACATGTTTTGATGTAATTTATACGTATGCAGATGTAGATATGTCTTTTGGCGTTTTGCGATCTTATCGGCTTATCTATTGCACTGTTCATGCAATGCGTCGGTGGGTAAAATCGACTATCCTGACGTCGAGAGTGCAGAATCAAAGTTAAGAAAAATATTTTTCGGGGTCTTATATCTCTATTTATGAAAATAATTTAAATTCCTTGAAATTTTGTAAGACAATAAAATATATTTCTTTATGGTTTTAGCTGGCGGACCCATCCTCAAAATATTTTTAAAACAATAGAAAATTACCATGAAAAATGTACTTAAAAATATCATGTCGATAAAATCTTGTAATTTTTTTTATACCTTTATTGTCCCCTCCAAAACGTTCCTTGCATTTAAATAATGAAGAGAGCAACAAACGATAACTTTTGGCATCAATAAATTGAATTATTTAAATTCGAATTGATGCCCAAATATGAACCTAAAATAGTTTAATAAAAATAATAGTTCCCCATTGGGTCATGAAAAAAATGAATAGACTTGTTTCAAATGTGAAAATAGGTCCCCGGATAGTCTAAGCCTCTATTAGCATATTGTTTGATATCCATAAAGAAAAACGGATGAACATAAAATGTGACATAATTTATGGGTGGGTCAAACACCCCAATTCTATGATGTCTTAATGCTTTTTCGGAATAAATTTATTAATAATAAATTTATCTCTGTTACAAATTTATTACATGGATATACATAATTCATTTTATCATTATTATAACCGAGCCTTATTTCGGTGGTTAGTTTTTAACACTTAAGGGTACGGGTTATTTTTTTCAATTCATTGTTATCTAACAATGGTAATTATAAATAAGGGTGTAAATAGCCCTGCTTCGAGTAATTTCCAAACATATCCTAATATACAGGAAGTATTATTTTTAATGATCGTAATGATGTTTTTTTTTTGACATAAATAACATACAAGTTCTGTAATTTGAATAGAACATCATGTTTAAAAAATAAAGTTTTTAAATCGACAAGAGAAAAGGCCGCTAAGGAAGCAATATTATTCGGAAATTTTTGTTCTATTTTTAGGAGCACACGCACCATTCCCAGAGTGCCTTAAAGGAACAAACCCTATAGTGCTTGTGTTTGATCATAAAAAAAGGGGGGAAATCTTTTCGTAGGAAGGAGAACTAGTTTAGTAGCTTTAATTATCATTATTTTAGTAGTGTATAAACGTCATTAAACAAGCACATTAACATCAAAGACCAATTTTCAAAGGATTGCAATTGGTTTGAAAAAAACGTTGAGCTAGTCGAGACGAAGTGCGTTTATCGTCATTTTCATATCTAATTGCTCGGTACGATTAAACCGATATTTATAGTAACTTTATTCCGAAACTTGTATGAGTGCTTGCAAGAAATATAAAACGAGAATATGTCACTATTACACAGGTTTCTTTTAGTTGCTACTTGGGCAACTTACAGGCTAGGTATGTAAATCTTGATGTAAATGCCGTTTATTTATGTCCCCTGCAGGTTTGGTGGAAATCAGAGCAAAGTAGTCATTTAAGGACATGATGGAGTATCATATTTTTCCGCCTAAACTATACTTAAGGCGTAAAAAAATATTATTGTCGCAAAATGAAACAAATTTTATTCTGTAGAGTGTAGCTCCAGCCTTAGTCGTATAATAGCCTCCCAATGTTTTCCAAAATCCGTGAAGTATCTAAAAGAAGAATACATCTTTCACTCCTCCTTTTCAATAACTTTTTCTAACTTGCTATAATTGTGCAATTTCGTCTTGACAAAGATGAATCACTAAGACTTTAGTCTTGTCGATTACTATGCAAGTCATCAACTGAAGGCGAATAGACTTTTTTATATGTTTCTTACCTTGTTAAAACATTAAAACAAAATAAGTTGCGGATGTAAAAAATTAAAATGCAAAAGGCATTGCTCGTGTTATAGCGTTTCAAGGAATAGATCGGTTAGTAATTGTTACAAAATAGATTGATGTTTTGCAGGACGTCAGACATTTCCTGTTGAGTCTGCCGAAAATATTGCCATGAGGTACTTGCTTCCTTTAACTGCCAAATAGAGGACATTTGAAGAGCGTTTGTCTGAAGAAGCACATTAAAAATGTGAATCGTGTGGTATTAAATTTCGTCCATTATTATTACAATTATTATTATATACAATCTTGGAATATGTTTGAACTCTATACTTTTGGATTGGATGAGTTTTTCGTTTTTTTTTGGGGGTTTGTTTTATAATTATTAAACAACCATTTATTATTTTAAGCATTTTAAAATACTGTAAATTCATACTCGTATGCTGCTCTCAACACCGCCGTAGATAAGGGGGGGGGGGGGTACTGGGGGAACAGTAAACAATGCTATCTACGGCACTGGCTCTCAAACATTTGGAGATTTTAGGTCTTATAAACAAAGTACGCATATGTGTTATAATTTGTTATTAAATAAAACAACACAAAGCCATTTAGGTGTAGTATTCCACCATTTGCTTACGTTTGTTGTAGGAAATGGAGTATTAAAATCGTACTAAGCGCCAAACGTTATTTAGAACATGTTTATGACGATTTATATAAGGAGAGATAGGATTTTTGTTGGGTGGGAAAAAGTTATATTTTTATATTTTTTTTGGAAAAAATCACTCCGACAAATTGATTTTATAAAACTGAATAAAATAGTTTAAGATGGATTGAAGTGACGTAACGATCAATTTTAAACCGTATTGAAGATCAATATTCGGAACCGGAAAAAAAGGAAGGCTTATTTTTATTAACACGACCAGTCAACAACTCGTATTACATTACTTTTTCATTCAATCCGATTTAAAAATGCATGTTCAACGATCATTTTCCTCTGATCGATAAATATTTAAATACCTATGTTCAATGAATTGACATCTACGTCAATCTGATATGCCCCAGGAAAGCAATGCATATCGATTAAAATATTTATAACCGGCGAGTTTCATTCATTTATTCATTATTATTGAATACGCTAAATCATTCCTAATGGAATAACTCGATATTAATCCTGACCTGCAGCAATACGTCTTGCATTGAATTGAATAATATGGTATCATGATCCTATATTGTTATGACGGATTTTTAGTCCGACATTGTATGTTGAAGTACAATGCCACCTTTCAACGGATTTAATAAGGGTATTCATGTAATTATATGAGGAAGCAATTGACTTTTGTCTGTTTTAAAAAAATGTATTCTGGTAATAAATTATTATATATTTAGTAGTGTTTAGAGGTATGATTGTACAGTGTCAGTGGTTCACTGATATACGAGTACACTGGCGTGATATTTCAGTAAGTAACTAGGATCGTCAGGCAAGCGCGGATCCGGGGGGGTGGCCCCCATGACTTGGGGTGTCATGCCCCCCCCCCCCCCACACACACACAAAAAATACTATATATACCGGTTTGACTAACGCGGCAGGGTATTACTTTTCGTAACTGTTCCTTGTATACGCCCCCCACCCGAAGTTCTGGATCCGCCCTTGTTGCCAGTTTGAAAATGGAAGGACATATTCAAATAAGGAAGGAAATTTTTAACTAAACTAAAACACAATTTATTTTATATAAAAATGATCAAAAAAGTTATTTTTTAACATAAGTGTAATAGTTATTAAAAATACCTTTAAAATGCTTTAAGAAAATGAATTATTTTGTTGAAAAATAATATTTCTTATTACTCTCTTGACGTCTTCCAAGAGCTTATTATCATTAACACAAGTTATACCAAAATTTGTTTTAATCTGAAGCTCCAGGCCGCATTACACAAAGAAAAAACTCTTTCAGAGTCCATATATTGAAAAAACCAATTGTATTATTTTCAAAAAATGATTCATTTAGAGCCTTCAGGTAGTGCCAGCTTTCTCAAAGGTGGGTTTCATTATACAAAATTCTTCATATAAATTATCAAGGTTTATTTTAATTATTTTAAAGTTAGTAACAATTTCCACGGCTGAATCAAACTTAAACGGTCTTTTTAGAGAAAAAATAGATAATTTTGGAAACAAATTATTTTTTGAAAAAAAAGGCGCTGAGTTATATCTTAAAATTTGAGTATTTATGAAATCCATATTAGGCGTCCTGCCACAGGTCTCCGCAGGACGCTTATATTCGAGCCTCAAATCCAGGACATCCTGCGAAATTCAGGACACCTGGCAACCCTATAACGAACAAACATGACGGAATTTATTATAAAGAATTCTCTTACATTGATTTTTTTTATCATCTATTTCAAATTTAACTACTTTTCTGGACAGAAGAAGAGAATAACTCATTTTGTTTTGTAAATGTTTTTTTAAGGACTTGAAGTAGAAAATATATTCGGTAGGCCACTTCGAGGTAGTCCCAATGGCCCCAGGCCCACACGGCCCAATGGCCATCAGCGGTAGAAGTCTAAACGGAATGAACCATTTAAAATATGAAAATTGGCCAGGTACTTCCGGTAAGTATCGTTAATTTTTAGTTAAGAGAAAAAGAAAATATGAACTTACAGTTTCAGGAAAAAATATTTAGTAGTTTTTTCGTTATAGATCACCCTGTAGCCTACACTATGCAATATTGAAATATCTATTGGTAATGAATCTTATTAATATACAATTAATAGTTCTTCGATTCAGACACTGACATCAAAGAGTAGGATTATTCAATTACCATCATTCATGAATGATGACAGATAAAAGACTTTGTATAGTTTATATTAATTAAAATTACCTACATAAATTTTAATTACAATAATTAGATTATATTGCTAAGACTGGAAACAAAAAAAATGTCGCATACAAGAAAACTAATGAGTAGACATTGCATTTTACCTTATTTTCAACACATTTTTTAAGTTTAGGTTTGGCAAAATAGGAAGAAAAAACCAAACTTTCCCTTAAAAAAGTCTATTATTAAAACTAGAACTCCGTCATTTCTGTAAAATTGTTGCATCGTTTTAAGAAATAAATATATTTCACGTCCGTTAAAAAAAATCAACTCAACTTTTTCTCTTTTGTTTTAATTAAAATAAATGTTCATGGTTCGTATACTTATTGATTGTTAGTCATCATTAACATAAATGTTTTTTAATAGTTAGACTATTACACACTATTCTATAATCTGTAAGAAACCTGAAATATCGAGGGTTCTTTCTTATCTCGTCTATACAATAGTAAGTTTATATTCAGAAGGTTTTTTAACTAGAACCAAAATGACTTCTGTGGCTCCGTGATTAAAGCCGCAGTAGGACGAGAGCTCTTTAGTTCAAACCTCCTGCCGGTAAACTGATTAGCAGTAGGTGGATTTTAGTGGTATAAGTCATAGCGTTACTGTCCGACGTCATGTAAAAAATGTATCATCCCTACCCCATTCACGCCGATAATGCAGGGATTTTTTTAAAATTTTTCTTTTTTATGATCAAACACAAGCACTATAGGAAAAATCCTTTAGGGCACTCTGGGAGAGGTGCGTGTGCGCAAAAAGCGATTCACGTTGGTTTTGAATCGCTGGAGGTTATATTCGTTGGGAAAAACGACCTCGGGAAGGTCGTTCCACAAGGATGAAGTCCTCCAGATGAAAGTATTCAGTACTAAGCCTAACCACATATGGATGAGCGGCAGTGGTTCGTCGTGTATTTCTGATATTCGCCGCTCTGGGCGGAATTAAGAGGGCAAGGTCAGCCGAGCACTTTCCATGAAAATATCTGTAGAAGAGAGTCAAATCCCCAACCTGTCTCCGATGTTCTAGAGTGTCGAGGTTCTTCGTCAGCTCTTGGTCTCCAATCAGACGAATGGCCCTCCTTTCAATGGAATCCAGTAGCCCAAGAGTATGTTTGGGTGCAGTTGTGTGATGGTCGAATCTGGGCCTTGTATAGTGTCAAAAGTTGCTGAAGTGTGTACAACTTTCTGGTTCGGAACAGTACACCAAGTTTCTGAGAAGCTATCTTGGCGATTGCCACAACGTGGTTATGCCAAGACATATTTCCTCGAAGATTGACGCTCAGCAAATTAATAGATGAAGCCAGTGGGATTGCGTGTCCGTCAATGACTATATCCGGTTCTGTAAGGTTAACCTTTTTAGAGGAAACTGCTGCCTGGGTTTTTTTAGCGTTAAATTCGACTTGGTTACTGTCACCCCAAGCCAAAATTTCTTCGAGGTAGGTCTTTGTTGAGGCGTGATACTTCATGCTGTCTGCGAAGATGTGCGTCGGCAGCCGATGTTTGAGCATTCAAAAAGAAAGATGACATAAGTGTGCTATCATCAGCAAAACTAAATATCGGATTTTTCGTTTCCACTAGAAGGTCGTTAATGTAGAGTAAGAAGAGAGTGGGCGACAATATGGACCCCTTGAGGAACACCGGCATTGATGGTGAAGGTGTCTGAGAGAAATCCGTCAATCGCCACTTGCAGTGAGCTACATACTACATAACCTCAACTTTATTATTATAAATTTGATGTTAAAAGTTGGAAATTCGAGTGGAAAAGTAGAAAATAGTAGTTTTTGGTTATTTTTCTTCTGTTGCTTTTTGCTTTACTAAATAAACATATTCTAAAAATAAGGTAAAAGTAGTAAATTATATTTACTACGGTAGTAAATGTTATATTAACTACTTTAACAATACTGGCTGTATGATATTAGATATCTCGTGGGGTACGGTATGCACTCCCCAATCGTTAGGTCATACCGCAATGCGAGGAAGTAGACCTTGGGGGAACAGCGTATGACCAAGGATCGTGGTTCAGAGCCCACGTGAGCTGTAGGTCCCTCGGGATAGACCCTTCCAGACGAACGAAGAAGAAAGAATTGACTACAACTACAACCACCAAAAAATCAGACTATTTAAGTTTTCGTCATTGTACAATATCAACAGTTAATATATGTATAAATACCTATCAGAAAAGTGACAATAGATGTTTTGAATATTCCGGTGGCCCAAATAAGAACACGTTTTCTAAGAACCATCTGCATACCTACGTGAAATATAACTTTTAAGATTCACTGATAACGGTGAAAAATTAATTCTCAAATATTCATCTTGGATAATCGACGTGAATATTATTAGAAATAGCCGACCATGGGTCCACATAATTACAATAATTGTATTCAAATGGATATTTTCGGTATATTTACATTATATATAACGATTATTTTGTGTTTACGTCTAAAGGATTAATTAAAGCAATAAAAATATATCAAAAGTGAGATTAATAAGCTTATGAATTCAGCCGAATAGTCACGTAAAACAGCTTTATATAAGCAGGGGAGAGGAAACAAATTATTTCCGACAAGGGTAGATTTAAAAATTATTACAGACGTTCAAGAAAAATTAGATGTTTCACATTTTTTATAAGATGTAGAAACGCTACTATTTAACAAGTTCTTGAATTTTGAAACAAGAAACAGAATGTTTCATCTTTTATTAATTAACATTAGATGAACAAACACATTTTATAAAAAGTCTAATATAGGTCAGATTTGATAGCTTCCTTCTTTTTTAAATCGGTTACAAATATATTCGCTTCACTATTAAAAACAAATTATATCCTCGTTTATTACTTTATGTTTTTCTTCGTTGTCACAAATAGACCGTTATATTTCAAAAGGCATTAGGCCGGTCAAGTAATTAACGAATTTTAAAAACCAAAATTATTCTTCCACAAAATTAGTGCGACATAGGCTTGCCTCATGGATTTCATTCAACATTATTTATGACTGACAATGGATATAAAGAAAAGAAAAAAAGCGTGGATTTTTCACAAACAGGATTTTAAAAGTGATTAAAACCGGCCAAGAAATAGTTATATATTTTTTGGTAGTATTTAGTATTTTTTGTTAGGTATTGAAGGGGTGCCAGGTTCGCAGAATGTGGACTTCGCCCCCGTATGGCTACGGCATTGCTGAACAAACCCGAACAAACCCATGTTGATAGGAACCATTTGTCTTATTTTTGGGTAAGAAAACACCCTGTATGTATTTAAATAGCATCATGTAATAATTGTATTTTAAATATTTTTAACAAAATTATATTTTTTTCTAGTAATTTTTTTTTTACAAAAATAACTTTTTTTAATTATTTATTTATTTATTAATCTTTATTTCATATTACGTTGATACATATGTACAAGTAAAAAGAAATGTAGTCAAAAAGAAAACACAAAAAACAAATGAAAAACCACACTGATCATTACAATTCACAATTCTTAACTGTCAAAGTAGTCGCTTAGCTTATAAGGTTCTAAATTAACGAGAAAATTTTTCAGCTCCTTTTTAAATACGCGTTCGTTTGGCGCATCCTTAATTCCAACATTCAATTTATTATACATCCTAATACACATATAGTATGGATTTTTTTCAGACAATGTCAATCTATGTACTGGATAATTAATGTCTGTTATTCTGGTATTATAAGTATGATACGTAATGGTATCAAACGTGTCCTTGTTTTTATACAAAAAACAAAAATAAAATAGTATCGTAGTGCATAAACTGTTAAAACTTTTTTTGACCTAAAAATACCTGTACATGATTGCAAATAATACATATTATACATTTTTCGCAAAACTCGTTTCTGGATAACAAAGATTTTTTTCAGTTTCGAATTGCCTCCCCAAAAAATAATTCCAAATCTGGCTGTTGCTTCAAAATTGGCAAAATAGATAGTTCTTTTTGCCGTATCATTTAGATATTATGCGCAAGCTGTAGCATATCTTATTTAATTTGTTACAAAGATAGTCAATATGGTGTGACCCATCCAGCAGTTCATCAATATGAATGCCCAAAAATTTGGTATTATTTTCCGTCGGCTGCTGATTTTGATCAAGTTCTACATATTCTGGTCGCTCTTTTCTACTTAGCTTGGTTTTAAAAATAACAATCTTTGTTTTATCCTCATTTACAATTAACTTGATCCATTGAAACCAAGCCTTGGTGTTCTGGAGAATTTGTGTTGCATTATTCATTATTTCCAAAAAATTCTTACCCCCCACTAAAATGTTAGTATCATCAGCATACTCTGCGAGACTAGAAACTGGATATAAATCATTTGTTTCAAGATTTAAATCATTAATAAATATAATTAACAATATTGGCTCCAATATGCTCCCTTGTGGTATTCCTATTGTACTTTGAGCAATCTTTGATTTATACAAACAGTTCTCCTTTTCCAGCACAACCCTTTGGGTTATGGTTTCATGACATATTGCAACACACACATGGATTTCGCGCGGGCTGTTAAATTTTTATTGGATTTGTAAAAAGAAGCAGTGTCAGTTTGTGAATATATGTTGATATTTTCTAAAGAAAATTCTCTGAATTACTTTCACGCCACTAAGTAAATGTCTTTTTCAAAGAAAGATTGACAGATTTATACCTGATCCCAGTTGATTTATATCGGGAGAAAATGAAAAGTTTATTATTATCAAGTGAAAGCATTTGAAACATAAACAATAAATACATTATACATGCTTGTATAATGATAAAATACGCATTTATCACCAGACACATTTTAAAATAAAATGTCACAAATATCACATTTTACAGCTAAAACAGTAACAAATTATGCGTCTAAAGCGGCTCTAATTGAAATTAGTGTGTGTGCCGCTGGTACATAATTGTTTATTTTTTTGTTCCTAAACATTTGTAATTATAGCACACCGACTTTGTTTCTGCAATAAAATCGGTTTAAACTAAGTTGGTTGTTGAACTTTAGTTCACTTACAATTAGTTTTGTGTTATGCAGTGGCGGCTCGTTCACCCGTCGGTATAATAAAACACAGAAACTCAGGAATATAATTTTTTTTTAAATAAATTAGTCCGAACTTATATTTATCTAGCAAGCATGGAAAACAAAACGTCAAAAGTCGATCGGTATGTAATTTCTACTAAGATGATTCATTTAAAAAAAAAATAATCTTAGACTATTTTTTTTTAATCAATTTCAAAAGTTTTTGTTAATTTGTATTCGAAAGATTTGTGTCGAAATGTTAATAAAAAATAGAATGTCATCGTTTGTTCATAATGCATGCACGCTTAGCGCAACGGTAGACTTTCTAGACTACGTATCTCGGGCACTTGATAATAAACATATAGTAACAGCAGTATTTGTAGACCTAAGAAAAGCATTTGATGTTGTCAGCATAGATATATTGTTGAAAAAACTGTATGAGATGGGTTTTAGAGGGACTATGCATAATATTATAAAAACTCATTTAGTGGGTAGAAGACAGTATGTTACGCCTAATGGGGTGAATAGTGAAGTGCTTAGCAGTGAGTATGGAGCACCACAGGGTTCAGTACTGGGACCTCTGCTATATTCACTTTATGTTCTCAATTATAGGTATGCAAATCTCAAAGCCAGACATTTTAAATTTGCGGATGATACAGTATTAGTGTATACCGGTGAGGAGGAGAAGGCATTGAATAATGTGGTAAATGATGATCAAAATTTATAACTTAATTGGTTATATTATAATAAACTAAAAATAAATATAGACAAAACGAAATATATGATATTTAAACAAAAAAATAAGCAAATACACCATTTACATATTAAAATAAATGACTTAATTTTAGAAGAAGTTCAAAATCTAAAGTATCTGGGATTGGTGATTGACAATGATCTTAACTGGTCCCAACACATTAGGCATCTCTCAAACAAAATACTTCCTATGATACCTATAATATACAAATGTCGACATTATCTTACCAATAAAACTAAATTGAATGTGTACAATTCCTTCTTCCTGTCACACTTTAGATATCTAATGCCAATATGGGGAACATGTGGAAAAACTAATTTCAACGCAGTCCAAGTACTTCAAAATAAAGTATTAAAAATTCTCTTTAATTATGATTGGTTGACAAGTTCAGAAACTTTATATAGAGAGTTGAACATACCAAAATTGGAGATGCTTCTAGAATTAGAATAGGTAAAATTAGTGTATAAAGTTTTAAAAAATAACCAAAGATGTAATATAAACATCTTATTGTCCAATGACATACACAGTCACAAAAATAGATCTCAAAATAATATAGTATATTGTGTAACTATCAGGACGAATGTAGGATTGAGTATCCCAATAGTGAGAGCGGCTAAGGCTTATAATAAAATACCAGAGGACATAGAGATCTTAAAAAATTATGTCAATTTGTTAAACGAGTGAAATTGTATTTAGGGATTTAAATAGTGATACGTCCAGCATTGTGAATTTATAACGTATTGATGCTCGAGGCCAGTGCATCGGGCACTGATTAGAGTATAGTCTTCAGGTGAATGTACATAATTGTTTTGAAATAAAGATTGTTTTTTTCAAAAAAAAACAATTAATGTCTCGAAAAATTATTCTTTTTGAATTCCTATTGCAGTAATCGAGGCTGGAACTATATTTTCCTGATGCGATATTTACTACTCCTTGTACTTTCATAGTTTAAGAAATACTTTTTTCGTATGTTAAATTGTACCTTATCTCACATCGCACACAGTTTGGTACCACCATTTTTAAACTAAGGCTGTAAAAACTACCACAAAAAGATAAAGCAAGAATGCTGCTTCCCATTTTGACCGATAAAATACGATTTTAACGCGGGTAGTCTCAGTTTGAGTCCATCCGCACGCGGACTTTCCGGATATTGTAACAAGTTTCACTAAACAATTATTATTAATTAATTAATTAGCTATGGAAAAAATATTAGTTCCCTTTTTAATAATTACTTTAATCAGTATTAATAGTCGAGCGGAGGAATTAATTCTAAGTTCAGGCCTGAGTAACGAAATCAGTAAGTAAAAAAGAGGTACTATAGTAGTATATTAAAAGTCCTTAAAGTTAAAAGATCAGTCAAATATTAGCGAAATAAAGTATAAATTTAAAAAACTGTAAAACAGAAAAAAAGCTGAGCAAATTTTACCTATAAAGTTACGTAAAAGTCGTCTTGCAGAATCGGTAGGTTTTTGAGACAAGTTGTAGTATCATTTTTATAGTGACCAGCACGGCATGCATAACAAATCCTGCACCATAAAAAAAATGGCAAGATTCCATTTAAAACTGCGAAGAGCTCATACAACACGGTGGTCCATGGTTGTTCCCTTTAAGGGACATAAAAGCAATTTATTTTTTATATTTTACATGTTTCATGTCTTATGAATAGCTATTTATGAGAACGCAAAAAGTACCTCCTGAGGCCGTTCTCGCCTTCATTTATCATTTAGACGGCGATCCTTGTTCAAACTCAGAAGAGCATGGACATGGTTTAATGTGACATTTTTTATTCCATTGTCAAGTGCATGCGAGTATATATCATCGCCTGCAAAAGTTATGTTAGTGTAGTCGATGGGTGGTGTAGTTATATGCTACCTACATAAAAAGTTATTGAGTGAGGAAAAACATGAATTTGTCCTCAGTTTTTGTACTTTTTTAATTTATGTGATGATGCACTATTCTAATATTTGTAGGCATTGTCATTACACCATGCAAGAACCACACAGACTGTGATGGGTTGATAGACGCAGAATGCATAAACGAAGCTTGTGAATGCAATGGAACGAAATTTTGTAAAGAAAAATCAGCCGGAAGCATTGTTGTCACGAAAATAGGACAAACTTGTAAAACGGAAGCTGACTGCAACATTGTAGACGGTGTATGTAAGGAGGAAGTGTGCGCCTGTAAAGAGGGGCGAGTTGCTTCATCAAACGGAAAAAAATGTTTAGAAAGTAAGTCCTTGGTTTTTATTTGCAATTTTTTACATGTGTTTCGCAACAGGATCCTAAGAAAACCATTTAAACAATTAGATCCAAAAGATAAAATTGTCGATAAAGTTGTATTTTGTCGTTCTCTATAACATCGATTTTCCTGGTTCTAACAGTTTAATTATGTATGTGAATGACATGTGTGATTGTTTAGTGATTGCTGTGAATGAAAGGTAAGTGTGAATAGTTTTTAATAGGCTTATGAAAAATTATATATTTTTTTTTGACAGCATTGGCATTAGGGAAAAAAAGGTGTGTACTTTTTTTATATACTGGTTTTCTTATACAGGGCGTTTCAAAAAATATGTGCCATCGCCTCTGTGGTAATTTTACTAAAATTACTAAGCCGTTTAGGAAACCTTTGAAACACCGAAAAAAATTGGAAAATTTTCATTTCATATGACTATTGGTCTTATTTTTGGGTAAATCACCACATGAGCGATGAGTGTTTTTTGAAACACTCTGTTTATCATGCGCGCCAATGAACACATTTTTTGATCTCTCGTTCGACCAAAGCCTAATAATTATAATATAAATCTATGGTTGATTTTTATTAATTTCATAAACATGCTAAATTTCAGTTCTATAAGTTACACATTTCATAAGACGAAAGGTTATGTATGCTATAACGGACCGACATACAAACATAAATGTTAGGTTTTTCAATTTCACTTTCCCACTAAAAGGAATTTCAAACAGGATACACATCAATTTAAAATGATCGAATGTCAGATGTGCTCCTGCTTTAATCTTCTACATGTGATATATTTATGGGTTTTTAACAGTTTTTCTTTGATCCCCTATTAAGCTTGCACTTAAACTGCTTCGTTGATTGACATATATCTTAACTTTTAAATCACGTCACGTGTTTTTGCCATCTACCACTGATACAGACCAAAATATAGGTCACATCTTTAAAAACGTAACATCTAGAATCATGATGTTTTGAATTAATATTACCAATTCTATCTACATACATACATCGGCATTGGGATTATCTACAAAGGAGATAATGAAAAATTTAATTAAGACGTCAAGTTCGAATGGCCAAATCAATTTTTCAGAAACAGAAATTTTTCTTTTTCAGTTGTCGATGCCCTGGGTGGCACTTGTGAAGAAAGGATCCAGTGTAAAGTGACCCATTCCAGCTGTCAAGATAAGAAATGCGTTTGCCAGCAACAGATGCACGAATATGGCGGGGCTTGTTATAGGGATGTCGGTAAGTTTAGGGGTATACAGAGTTAAATAAAAAAATTGTTACTCTGTTCTGATTTTTGCCCGACGTCGATATTCTCTATATACAGGGTGTCCCATAACCTACTGGCAATAAAGCAACTGGCGATGCTAGATAGACCGATTAAGTCATAAGTATTTTCGAAATGTTGCCCGTTCTTGAATGTGAAAGTTTATTTTCAAAATCGAATCCGATTTTATGAGTTTGTAGAAATTTAGGTTCACATTAGCGGGCGCTAGCTATATACTCTGGGTTTAATAAACCTACGATTTTTTCTTATCTGTTATTAAGTGCCTCCTCCTTGGGTCAAACTTAAATGGTAAAATCAAAATTCGAAAATTTTCGCTCGCTTAAGAGATACGGGATAAATTAAAAAATTGACAATTTCAAAATTACGCTATATTTTCTTAGTTAAAAGAGATACAGAAAAATTGTTCATACTAAAGTTTCTTTATAATGATATTTTTTAATAAACTGCCGTATTTGGAATAAGTATACGCGGTCAGGTAAAAAAGTTATCGGACCTAACCCCATTTTTTTAAATGGAACACATTGTATATTTTAATTTGAAAAGATACCATTTTAAATTATCTTTTCAAATATATAACATACCATGGATAATATTGGTTTCCTAGGCGATTTATTTAAACCTTATTACGTTAAACCACAGTAGGTCATGAAACAGAAGGTAATATCCTAGAGATAATTAACTATGTTGACATTCTAGTTGTTATTAACATTTAACGTCAATTTCATTTCTACATATTCATTTGTGAAAATCACTTATCAACATTTTGATAAATTTGATATGATATCTACCATCCATGGTGTGTTATAAATTTGAAAAGAGAGTTTAAAATGATATATTTTTAGATTAAAATAGACAGGGTGTTCCATTTAAAAAAATGAGGTTAGGTCCGATAACTTTCTTACCTGACCCCGTATACTTATTCTGAAAACGGCAGATTATTCAACAATCAATATAAAGAAACTTCTGTATAAAACATTTTTCTCTACTCTTTTAACTAAGAAAATATAGGTTAATTTAGAAAATGTCAATTTGTTGAATTTCCCCCGTATCTTTTAAGCGAGCGAAAATTTTCGAATTTTGATATTACCATTTTAAGTTTGACCCAAAAAGAGCACATGACACCTACATTACTTTTTTGATAGCACTAACAATTACGGAGATACCCTATAAAAGGGTCGAAAAAGGGACACCCTGTACTTTTAACAAGATTCTTTACAGAGGGCAATTTCTAAACTAAAAAAGGATACTTGCTCGACCTTAAATCTCTAACCGTTTTCGAGCTATTTCCATTTTTACTTTGATTCTTTCGATGCATTGTCATGTTAAATGGAAATATCTCGAAAAGGGTTAGAGATATTAAGATCGAGGCAAATATTCCTTTTTCTTTGAGAATCTTGGATTAAAAATACTTAATACAGATAACAAGAAGAAAAATTCTACAAATTCTTATTTCTTACTCATAAAAATCGCAAACTTTCAACCCGATACATTGAACCGTTTTGCAAATTATGGCTTATTTTCGAAAATGAGCTTTCAATCTCAACACCCTGTATGTCTCGAACGAGAAACAGTTCGAAAAATACCCTACAAAACACACATATAGGTCTCATCATGTTCAATTACCGACTCATTGTCGGAATCACAAGACAGGGTTAAAAAATAACTCATCTGACGCGATTATCTCAACGCGTTACACGGCATGATATGGAACAAAAAAAGCCGCTCTTAGAGACCTGTCAACTGTCATGTTACTTAGAATAATTTAAGCCTATTATCCCAGTCTATTATTTTTAAAGTGAGAATTTGGGCCCTTAATAGAGGTTTTTCTCAAGATCAATCCATTAAGGCGTGACAGATCCAGTACTGAACCATTTTTAAATGTCATTATAGTCGAGCCCTAATGTGGAAAAGGTTGTCTGGTGTTGTGGTTTTTACAAGCGAGTAAAAATAATAAATTATATAACTTATATAGCTTGTAAAAAACACCAGATAACCTTTTCCACAATTTTTACAACAATAAATAATATATATAAGTCAACTGAATAGCTCATGACAATTAGAGATGCAAAGCGAAAATTATGTCAAAAAAATTAAAACGCTGTCAAATATTGACAAGTGCAAAACTAACTATAAAGGTGATTACTGGTATTTTCATTTTAAACTGAATTAAAAATTAAACAGCATCGTACTCCAGATTTAAGCTAGTTTGAAGACAGAATTTTCTTAATATCTTAAAGACGGTATGTCTAAAAAGGTCCAATTTGGAAGACTTTTTATTCTCGTTATCCTCCTTAAAGTCTTAATAAAACTTTTCTTTAAAATAAATACGAATATTTGATCACCTCGAAATTTACATGGAAAATCCCACGTGTCCTGTTCGGACGTACCATCCGGTATATGTATGTATATACTACACAGACACTGTGATATAGAAAAAAACGAATGTATATTAAGAAATATACAATCTGAACCCCCCAATATTTCAAAAATATGTTTTTATTTTACAAAGGGCACCGACGTTTCTCCCATCTATAACTAATTACACAAATGTAGACATCACACTAATTACGACAGAGGAGACAGGACGTTGAAAAATGACCACAGACATACCAAAGACACAGAAAAATCTTTGTTTACATTCATAGTCTACTGGGTGAGACACATACATAAGACGATTATTCCGTCGAACCAAATAAACACGAAAACCTTTTAATTGTAAATATCTATTCAATATACCAAGAGGACAATTATAGAATATTTTAATTATCACTATAAAATTTCAAAATTTGGTGTCTACTTACTACAGCTGACTTATTGGACCAAGGGACTTGAAATTTGCTCGTTTTTTAGCTTTGGGAGAGCGGTGCCATCTCCCAGCAGAGTGTTCAGCAACAGTGTCCGCCACATGCATAAACGAAACTTGCAGCTGCAAGGAAGGTTATGTCCAAAATCAGGCAACCAATAAATGTCTGCTTCTTCCAAGTAAAATTGATGGACCGTGCAGCGCGGATATCCAATGTTCGACGAAGTTTGGCAAGGCTTATTGCGAAGAAGGGCACTGTCACTGTGAAAAGTCGTATCAGTATAAGTTTACCAAGGAGAAGTGTGTCGTAGATTTGCGTACGTATTTAAAGTTCTTAGAAGGCTAGAAGCTTTGATTTTTTAACTTCTTCACTTGGCCCCTTTATATGATCTTAATCATTTTGAACCAGAGTCTTCTATATTGAACCAAAGCCAACGCGCCGGTTAGCCGGATTTGTTCTTGACATGCAGTTTGTCTACTCGGCTCATGTCACTTCATATGATGATATATATAATTTCTTAATTGATGATAATTTGTAGTTAGTTATCTCAAATGTCATATAATGGTAAATTATTTTTTTATAGTTTTGGGTGAGGTCTGTCAAAATCACACGGATTGTCATGGACCTGAAGACGGCGAGAGCAGAAGCGAGTGCATTTTAGGATTTTGTAAATGCAGATCAGAGTTCCATGAAGAACATGGATTTTGTACCAGTAAGTTTGTCTTTATTATGTTGTCATGTTTCTTCTTACGTATTTTTATTTTATTAAAAACTTTTTTTAGGTGGAGGAATACATTCCGGTTACGTACCTTCAGGTGTTTTACTTTTGGCCCTCCTATTTTATACCTGTTTCAACAGTTTGTTGATTGTGCATGTGATTTATTAACCTACACAGCATCAGAGTTTTCCATTATCGATAAGAATCGATAATGAGTACCATGTCGCTACAGAAGAATAATTTAAAGTACTTTTCCTGCTGTGGATATGTTAGTGAAAATTTAAATGTTTTTAAATTAGTGTTTTAGTATTTTAATCTTTGTTTTTTGTTCTGCAATTATTTTCTTTTAAATATGTATACTTTTATTGAAATGAAATAAAAATGTAATAATATATATATATAGTATATTAATTTTTGTATTACAGAAGTGTCTTTTTATTTCGTTGCATTTTTACAACCTTTACATTATGGTAAATATTAGATAAAATCCCTAATTTATTTTATTTGTGGTGTAATGAACAAAAACCACACAATTTTTCTTTATTAAAATTTCAAAATTCTGCAACCAAGAAAGTGGACAAGCAATATTCTTTTTTTTTCTGATCAAACACAAGCACTATATGAAACATCCTTTAGGGCACTCTGGGAGTGGTGCGTGTGCGCAAAAAGCGATTCACGTTGGCTTTGAATCGTTGGAGGTTATATTCGTTGGGAAAAACGACCTCGGGAAGGTCGTTCCACAAGGATGTAGTATAAAGATGACAATACGGATATATTTTTCTAATATAGTTATTGTATTTTTGGAAAATAGTATTTTTAATACTATATATTACGGCTTTACCTTTTTCATCTAATGTTTTCATCATATAATAACGAAAATTTTATGAAAAAATAAAATGGAAGTGATGACGTTGTAGAAAATGTATGTTCTCCCTCTTTTACAAAAAAAAATGGAATTGATTACAGAACCAAGCTGTATACAGTTAACAAAACCTATATTTCTGATAAAAAAATCTTTGCAACTCTGCTCTAAAAAAAGACAATATGCATCGTCAAATAAATAACTAAATAAGAGGTGAAATCAGTAAGACAAAAATTAGGCAAAAGTTTTGAAGTTTTTCAAATCTACTTATTTGCCACCAAAAAATCTGAACTTCATTTTATCCCCATATGACTGCCATCTTTCGAAATTTATTTATAACTTCGCTTCACTTAGTTCTTGAGTAAGACGAGAGATAGAACACTACACTGTAAAATATAATTTCTATAATATTTTTAATTAAAATATGCCTATATATCGTCGCGTCTGACCCTGTCATCTACAGTATGATGTTAAATAAATAAAATCTACAAAATTCTGTACTTTTCGCTTAAAAACTGACTGTGTAAGTGTGTACATATTCCAAAAACTTCTACTTTTATAAAAATTTTATTCACCAGTGGGTCAAGAAATATAGATATGCTGACAACGGACAAAGCAACCGATAATAATTTATCATCAGTAAGAGAACAAACCAAAAATACTAAATATATTATTGCAAATTCTTCTGTAATAGATAAATATGTAAATATTATGATTTTCTTACAGAAAATGATGACTTACCACCACGAAAAATCCGCGAAGTTATGATAAGTGGAGTATTTTGGACCTACAATATTTTTTTATACGTCTATTGGAGGTCACAAACTGACGAACTGAGAAGCACTTTACGAAAATACACATTTCCACTTCTAGTTCTTTTTTTCCACGGATTCACCGAGAGCACATTTGGATTAGTGAGGTTTTAGTCGTTTTTGGGATGTTGTGTAGGGCGACTTTCGTCTAACTAGATTAATTTAAAGATTGTTAATAATTTTTAAAATTCATGACTCATATTTCCGAGCATTTACATTATTTTTTAAACATAATTATTTTTAATAATTTCTTGACAACTTTTAGACATATTGCAACTCCACCATTTTGCCAGAAACTATATTTAGAAGATTTAGGTACATTCTTTTGGTGGTTAGAGTTGTAATAAATATTCCACATGGCAGTTTGTTATGTAGTGATACTGTCGAGTGCCCGACCCAAGTATTAAGTTCATTTATTTATTGTTTTCATTGCATTGCAATTTTTATGTGTCACTGGGTGTACGTACATACCTTATATTAAGACTCTAATAAAATTACCTTATTTATATATGCAGTTCTCCCATTCCAATAAAAATAATGACTAATTGCACATTTTTATCTATTGTATTTTGTTGCTGTGACTTAAATAATAATGTATAGTACATAGTCGATACCTAGCATATCGTATAATCGCACATGATTTTGGTGGCATTATCAAACTTGTATTTCCTGTTAAAATATGAAATAACCGACGTCTTCATTAGTATACTTTCTAGTAAAATTAATAATGCATTAAATGGTTAGTCAGTGATTATACCTAGTTGGTTTCCCGGTACAGAATTGGAAAATTAGAAAAATAATTGACCATCTATCTAGGTAAGTAAAATAATAATAAATTTAGAAAATTTATATATAGTTATCAGTGGCGGATCTTCGAAATTTGGGCCCCCCCGGTAAATTATTTATTAGGTCCTATAAAATGATGTATTTAGTTAAGCTAGAATAACTTAAATTGGTAAATTATAGATATAGAGTATTGCATTCAATAAAAAAATACCTACGGTGACATAAAAACTTTAAAACGTTGTAGTTGTTAATTCCTTGTTACTATAAACATTATCAAGGACCTATTTTCCTACTAGGCCGCGTGGGTCTAGGCCTGGGCCCCCCTCTTTCAGAGGAGCTCAGAACTTGGCTTACGCGACACTATACTTATTCAACACAAACAAGACAAGAACTTACCTTATTTTCAAACGAATTTTTTTTAATAAAAAAAAAATTGTAAAGGTTCTTAAAATCTGAGACGATCGACAGATGTGTAGGAACTCCTTTTCTTAATGATAGAATTAAATCATAATAAATTAGTGTTGCATAAGAAAAAAATACTTTTTGAAGTGGCGAGGGGCCACGCATTGCGTAACGGGAGGCCACTTTGGGCCGTGGCCCCCTGGACCTCCCGCATTGCGTGGTCTTGCTGCATAGTAGTTCCGCGCCTGATAGTTATTTTACTACATTTGTTTTTATAGCAAGAAAAATCCGTAAAAATTACTTAAGTAGTCAATTTTGCTCCTTGACATATTTTTCTATAATAGGTAGCCTGCGAAAATCCAACGTTTTGGGTGGTGCAAAAAACCCTCCGTTAGCCGCCAAACAACAATTATAAAACTTCTTTCTTACATTGGGCAGTTGCTATAGCGAAATTCCATCAAACTGCTGAAATTGGGTTTTTATTAAGCAAAGGTACCTTTAGATTCAAATTTTCAATCATTTTAGAGTTCACAAACAGACTAATAATGACATAAAAGTAAATTAAAAACTTATAATTGACCCCCGTAATACATATAAAAAAAGATTATGTTAATTATATGTAAATTAACACCATGGTTTCCTCATCATAACATACTTTCAACTTGAACAGCTCACAGTGCGATTCAATGCAAATTTTAAAAAATACAAAGACACATCTATAGTCTACGCGATGTGCATGTTGCCCTACGTATAAAAAAAAATAAAACTTGAATTCATATGCGTACTGACTTGTATTCTAAACATATGGTAATGAAAAAAAAAATGTACGTTGTGCTGAATAAAATATGTATGTAAAATTTGGATCGAAGATAAAATCGAACTGTGAAAATTTTAGTCGTGAGGTTTTAAAGAACGTGTAAACAGTTGTTGTTGTTTTTTTTGAGCGTAAAACAAGTACTATAATAATTATATTAGGACGGTGTACCAGAGTGTGTTTTATAGTGATGTAGTTTGCTGACCACGTGTATGTTGTATAGACCGAAGTAAATTTAAAATGTAAGTAGATAAATGTCTTATTTGCAAAATTTTTGATAAGATATACGGGGCTTTGGAGTGAAAATGGAGCTTCCTCCCAAAAAAAAATATAAGGGGGGTATAGATATTTTTTGCTTTAAAATTCAAATGAAAGGAACTAAACCATACGATAAAATATAACTAGCGGTGGCAATTAAATAAAATACAAAATTAAATAATACCTAATTGTTGTTATTTTGTTTGTAACAAGCTAATTATTTTAATTAGGAAGGTGTCAATATAGCGTGTGTATGTTAATTAAAATGATAAGTGCACCGTGGACTAACGCAGGATATGACGAGAGTCCATCCAGTATATGCAAAACTTTACATTTTACTTATCATTGGATACGTACGATGGATTTAAAAAATTACTCACTTTCAAAAAATCAATGCATTTTTAAAAATCTTTTCTGGCGTAATTACTGACAACTTAAAGTAATCTTGAGGCTACGAAGTTTATTTACGTTAACCAGAATAGGGGCTAACATGGGGTTAAAAAATTAAATAGCGGTATTACCCTATTTCTATTGTCATCTTTAAAATTTACTTGCTGTATACATTAAAAATAAATACCTATGTATAATATGTTTAAGAAATATATTAAATTTTATTTGTTTAGCAACCTTCAAGTTAAGTAGATTTTAGAGTATTACCAGATGTCGCTTTATCCAATATATCTTATTTGTACATATTAAATACATATACTACTTTTCGTAATTATTAGTTAAGTTCAAAATTTCTATTATTAATCAAGTTTAAATCGTATTTTGGTGGAATATCAAGTAGAATTAATGAATACACTACACAATACCTACGTTCATAAAAAAATTGTTAAAATAAAATACCTATTAGTAAACAACAATATGTAGAAAAAAAATTAAGCCATCAAAGTCATAGTTACATAACAAGAACATTATTTTTTTTTATGATCAAACACAAGCACTATAGGAAAAATCCTTTAGGGCACTCTGGGAGTGGTGCGTGTGCGCAAAAAGCAATTCACGTTGGTTTTGAAAATCCGATATTTAGTTTTGCTGATGATAGCACACTTATGTCATCAGGCAGCAGTTTTCTCTTAAACATTACAGAACCGGATATAGTCATGGACGGACACGCAATCCCACTGGCTTCGTCTATTAATTTGCTGGGCGTCAATCTGGGAGGAAATATGTCTTGGCATAACCACCTTGTGGCAATCGCCAAGATAGCTTCTCAGAAGCTTGGGGTACTCTTCCGAACCAGAAAGTTGTACACACCTCAACAACTTTTGACACTATACATACAAAGCCCAGATTCGACCATCACTAGAGTACTGCTCTCATGTCTGGAGCTCTGCACCCAAACATACTCTTCGGCTACTGGATTCCATCGAAAGGAAGGCCATTCGGCTGATTGGAGACCACGAGCTGACGAAGAACCTCGACAGCCTAGAACATCGGAGACTGGTTGGGGATTTGACTCTCTTCTACAGATATTTTCATGGAAAGTGCTCGGCTGACCTTGCCCTCTTGATTCCGCCCAGAGCTGCGAATATCAGAAATACACGACGAACCACTGCCCATCCATATGTGGTTAAGCTTAGTACTCCTCGAACTTCACTATTTAAGAATACTTTCATCTGGATGACTTCATCCTTATGGAACGACCTTCCCGAGGTCGTTTTTCCCAACGAATATAACCTCCAACGATTCAAAACCAACGTGAATCGCTTTTCCTCCCAGAGTGCCCTAAAGGATTTTCCCTATAGTGCTTGTGTTTGATCATAAAAAAACAAAAACAAAAAAAAATAGTTACATAACAAGAACATTATTTAAAGTAATGCACTGTTGGAATTTTAATACACATACAATAGGGACAATATCAATAGGAGGGTAATTTATATTCCGTGTTTTTCTATACATAGAATTGGAAAATCTATATGATATCACAAATTGAATCACATCGAAATATCATTAATCAAACATGTTAATAAATAGGCACATTTTCGTATAAAATTGTTATACGGGTGAAAAGGTTTTTTGGCAAAAAATTCGTGAAAAAAGTCATCCCGTCCTTCTTAATTTTATTGCAAATTGTGAACTGCAAAATGAAATAATACAACATCGTATCTATATTTTTGTCGAATAGAAAACATATTATTGAACCCTTAACGAGCCCTAAAAACCAACAATTTATGCAGAGGGGTTAATACCAGCTAAATGACTATAATACCATTAACCTAAAAAAGAAAATAAAAGGTTTCATTCAAATGTAATCAAATGAGGGGGGTTGCGATGTTTTTTTTACCACGACCTAAGTAATCAATATTGACAATAGATAACAAGATAAAGGACACAATTTATTAGAATTTTACTTTTTGCTTCTGGGGAGGTTTTGCATGAAAGGAATATGCATTTTTTACGTTAAAACCATTTCTCTTTCCAATTTACAAGACGGTCCTCCGCTGCTGATAATTTTCCTTTTTAAGGCGAAAGAATGTAATTGCACGAAATCTTAAAAATGTAGAGTCCTCGCTTTCCCCTAAAGTATGAACCAAACCAGATGTAAACTGGTTAAATAAAATAACGTAATTGAAATTATAACAACCAACACTCCGAAATCTCCCCCATGTTATTGTAGACGTATCAAATGGGGTTGATAGAACCGCAGCCGGTGGGGCTCCCTCAAACATTTCACACCGGCACACAAGGTGTTTGTTCAATGTTCAATGGCAGACATTCAGTCGGGTCCGGCCCTTCCTTGTGTGTCTTCAAGTGAATACGGCGACGTGCCTTATTAAAAATTCTATTAGGTACAGCACGGTATTTTTTTATCGACCATTGTGATAAAAGTGATAAGATGATACATGCATGGTATGTATATTCTAAAGAAACTGAAAGAAAGTGGGTAAGTTCTTGTTTTCCTGCCAGATATAGTTAGTGCGGAGTTACAATGTTCCGCAAAAAGGATTCCGAAAAACGGGATTCGTTCGGCGGGATGGTAAAATACATATTATCTTATCGCCATTATCACAAAGCTCCGAATAGCTCCTGCAAACGGGACCTGCAAATAGTGTAACCCCGCACAGAGTATGATTTTTAAAATTTTGGTAATGTATGCTAAATAAAAGAGTACCTACATGCAAAAAACTAGGGGAACCACAAAAAACAAATCCCATTGTCCACGCATGAAAGATGAAGGGGGAATTCCTTTAACAACGTACGCCATCTCTTGTCCTCTGATAAGTAAGAGGGAACAAGAAAACACGTGCTTCGCTCCCTGCAAAATAAGGGGATTCCAGTATGACCTCATTTTATTAACAGAAAATGCGTAGTATTTTGTGTAATCGGGAGAAATTTATATACCTGTGATATATTTATATCCATAAAATAAATATTTACCACAATTTGAGAAGGTAGGCACTTAGCACTTAAGTGTGTATATTAATTAGGCAATTGTTAATTAGTACGCGTTTTGATTACACACGGACGCGGGCTTCCTTAATTTATTTATTAAAATTTCACATAAATTTTCGTCAAAACGTTTAGTTTCAAACTGAAAATGGAAAAAAACTGAATAGATATACAGTGTCTTTTTTCTTGTCGGTCGCTGACAACTCAGTATGAAATTGGTAAGGGTTTCTTGCATATTTTCGAAACAAATATTAAAATCCAGTGTATGCACAAAAGATAGCAGCCATCTTATCAATATAAAAATATTGTGGTTTTAAAAATAATTATGTAAACAAAATAAAGGCACCTTATCACTATACAGCAAGATGCTCCTGTAAGCTTTTGTGCTGCATAAATTTGTTGTTGATGATTCCTAAAAATGCTTTTATACAACTCTTATGTAGCAAATCTGTGGTTTTCACACTTTTAGATCTCTTTGTTGTAAGAATACTCTGACAGCCTTTATCAAGAAAGAAAAGTTTATTGGGCATTTATTGAATATTCGCAAAATTTTATGCTTGCACATCTTGAAAGGTATTAAAAGCCAAAAAATTATTTTTCCCTCTACTAACCATTAAATCATGGTAATGATTTACTTTATTTATACGTCTTTTTTCTTTCTTACAAATAGTTCTGACGATGGTTTAATATAATAAATCGAAACGTTAACCAAATATTGGAATTTCATTTCAAAGTAATCCAAACCCAAACATAAACTACCTATAAATTAATTCGCGGCTTTATAGCTTTTCTGGCTGATAAAATAGTTGAAGTTTTTTGCATATTGTGAATTATTAATTACCTATTAGTTAACCTACATAATATATGTGCCCAAAACGAAGTTTAATTATGCTTGCTACGCCTTAAGGTAGTTTAATTTCGTTATAAAAGGGTGTGTTTGATATTGCGACATGGTATTGAAATAATAATTACATGGGTTCCTTTATTAAAATCAGCCGAGCAAAATCAATTATGTGAATAATACAACTATAAAACTATTAAGCATTTTATTCTCATTATAAGATCATCCTTGTAGTTTCTAGTCATTATTAAAATAATTCATTCAACATTTTCGAACGCTCATTCATCACGTTTCCTCTTACCATCGTTCGAGAATAACACTTTTTTTAAATATACCGGGTGATGCATGCTTAAATTGAGCATGGAACCGAATAAACGAACAAACCCAAGTAATTTTTGAGGTGGCTAGGGGGAAAATCAACAAATGGACAATTTCTAAATACCATATATTTTCTTAGTTAAAAGAGATACAGAAAAATGTTTTATACAGAAGTTCGTTTAAAATGATTGTTGAATAATTTGCCGTTTTCAGAATAAGTATACGCGGTCAGGTAAAAAAGTTATCGCACCTAGCCCCATTTTTTTAAATGGAACACCCTGTATATTTTAATCTAAAAATATTGCATTTTAAATTCTCTTTTCAAATTTATAACACACCATGGATGATAGATATCATATCAAATTTATCAAAATGTTGATAAGTCATTTTCACAAATGAATAATTATGTAAAAAAGAAATTGACGTTAAATGTTAATAACAACTAGAATGTCAAAATAGCTGTCTCTAGGATATTAGCTTTTGTTTCATGGCCTACGGTGGTTTAAAGTAATAAGGTTTAAATAAATCGCCTAGGAAACCTATATTATCCATGGTGTGTTATATGTTTGAAAAGAGAATTTAAAATGGTACATTTTTAAAATAAATATACAGGGTGTTCCATTTAAAAAAATGGGGCTAGGTGCGATAACTTTTTACCTGACCGCGTATACTTATTCTAAATACGGCAAATTATTAAAAAATCATTATAAAGAAACTTTTGTATAAAACATTGTTCTGTATCTCTTTTAACAAAGAAAATATAGGGTAATTTTGAAATTGTCAATTTTCCCCCGTATCTCTTAAGCGAGCCCTGTAAAGAGACACCCTGTACATTTTATAGAAAAACTGCGTTATAACTTCTTGAAGAGGTCGATATGGTAAACCCATGTGCCGAGTTTAAATACATTTTGGTGAGCCAATAGCTGTTCAATTTGATGTCAAAACCACGAAACTCTCATAGTTCAGATAATGCAGCAAACACCAGCAAATAATTTCTATGACGCTATTGACGAATTTCGTGGTTTTGCCATCACGTTTAATTGAATAGCTTAGGATTGACTCACCGAAATGTATTCAAACACGGGTTTTCTATAAAATGTACAGGATAACCAATATCCAACCTTGGATTTCAACTTAACGATGTCGCACCCGCGGTATGCTGAAAACTACTGCAAATGTTTTCTTATACCGAAAAACTAAAGTGCCTTAAATTGAAAGTATATACTCACCTTATGCCCCAAAAGGGTACCTACTAAAATATCAAATGACACCCGAACAATATATGGGAACTCCAAAAATCTCTAGCTCGCCCATTCAAAAAAAAGTATGACAAATACTAATTTTCCATATTTAATTGCAGGTTAGGCGGTAACGACTGATCGAGTAAACTTTTACCAAGGATAACCAGCCTGCTCCTCGTCGTAATATATGAAAGAAAAGGTTAGCAAAAGTCAAAGGACTGGCTCAGTCATGGACTGCACCGAATTTGTTGCGTTTGTGGTTTTGTTTGTAGCGTGCGGTACCACCATGGTTTTTGCAAATGGAAGACAAGGTTCGTTATTTTCGTTTATTATTCAAATTGAATCTGTAGTGTAAGTCCTGTTATAATAATATTTAAGTTATTGGTTCTAATAAGGGGCACAAGGGATTTTTATTCCGATTTAACCCTCTATATGTATACGTCCAATTAATTTATGGGACACGACTAGTTTGTTAGAAATCCTATTATTTGTACAATAGTAATAATAGTGCATTTTTTTCAGTCGGCTAAGGTTGCACAAAATCTTCTTTAAAATTTTCGACCACTAGAAACGTGTTCGCCTCAGTTTACACAAAACGGTATGGGCTAAACATTAGACTGTATTTAAACAAAATGATTTAATGTATTATTACGATATATATGTATACAATTTCTGTACTTTGTAATACATTAGGTTGAAACTAGTTCACATTATTAAAACAATTCTTCGAAATGACCTGACGAGTGCGAGTACCCACATCGTGTCGCTCGTTTCGCAGAAATCATGTTGCACAAGTTGCGAAACTCGATATTTCCATATATGAGCATGGTGGCCTTTTTTACACACTTCTTGTATTGCAGTTATGTCTAGATTTCAAATATAAAAATATTCTTTGCCAAGTCGAATAAATTTACGAAAATATTATTTTTCTAATTTCTAGAATTAAATGGGCGATGTCAAATCGTAAATGAATGCAACAGAATAGGATATTTTTGCGCAAGGAATAGGACATGTCAATGCAAGTCCGGATACGTACCAAACCCAGATTGGAGCAAATGTGTAGGATGTAAGTTTAAATACCAAACAAAAAAATGGTAAAAGTACTACCAAAAAAATCAAATCACAAAGTCTGTATATGCCGGTTTTAAAATAAAAAAGTTCTTTTTAAATACTCAAATGCATCAGCTTAACAAGCAAAACACAATTAAGTCAAAAAAATATACTATACTAGAGATGAGGATCCCAAACAATACCAAATTATCAATCAAAGCCAAGAGACGAGAGTCATCAGCTGATCAATATTTCTTGTCGTAAGTTTTATGTGACGGACTGAATTTTTCCAACTACCTGGGGGAATATCATTAAAGCATTTTCGTATTAATTCTACGACACTAGAACTTAAAGTCGGAGAAATATTTTCAGACCTAACCAGTGATTTTAACTGGTGCCACATATGCTTAAAAATGCAATAATAGGGTGGGAGCCGTAGCACTGTATGTCCAATTTCTTCTGCCAATGTGTCACAAACATATACTTTTTTATACAAAATGTCTTTAAAACTTCTAAAAGATCACTTTTTTATAACTTTCTTCAAAATGTATATCATTCGCCGCCATGTAATTCTGAATCTCCAATTTTGTTTTATTTGAGCTTGGAGCTTTATGTAATTGGCGACTGTCATAGCTCGCATTGTCCATTACTATCACGCTATTCTGAGGAATGTTAGGTAAAAGACAATTCTTGAACCATTCCTCAAAAACTAACAAATTTTACCACAAAAAGATATTTAAATATAAATTAAGCAACCTAACCTACCTGATGTGCCTATATTTAATTATAATTATTACAATCCGGTCCTTTCCACATAATAATAACAAACGGTCATAAATAATGGGATGGCCACAGGTATTTTTACTGCAGTCATTAAGTTATATCCATTTTTCGTGAAACAATCTTTATATTTGGCTAGATGTTCGCATAAAATAGTGCCTGCTTGGCAACCTGTGATTAAACGTAGTTCTTAATCCAGTTTACATCATATTTTTCTATGCACCGAATTACATATTATGCCTAAAATATATTTTTTTAGTTGTCAATTCTAAATGTTTCTATGACAGTCACTGTATAGAAGGTGCCTATTGTGCTGGCTTAGACGGAGATGACAAATGTAAATGTAAAGAGCAAGAAAATTACTATCCTAGCGATGATGGAGAAACCTGTACAGGTAAGTGACTGGGCTAATAATTCACGGTTCATCGGCTTCAACTACAAATTTTATTCGTCAAGAAATAATTCTAATCAAAGATTTCAATTGATGAAAATTACTTGAGGCCACTATCTTGGTTTTCTTTCCAGCAACAACGCATTTGTGCGTGCCTGTATCCCTCCATTTCAAATACAAATTTAATCATACATATATCCGAAGAAAACAGCAGACGATACTTGTACAGTATCAGCTTATTGGGCTGTATACCAAACTGGTAGACAATGGCATCTCAAACATTTCCTAATCGGAGCCACAATTATCGTTTTATATGTTATGTAAAAGATAATGTCTGTGGTCGAAGCACTATTATTTTTTAAGAAACCTTTTTTATGTCGCCTTTAAAATTATATATTCTTTTCTAATTCTATTTTTCTTTTATATTTCAGATTCAGCTGTATCGACACACAACCAAAAATTTACTTTACCTCTACTTCTGATATTACTATCCACTAGCTTGTACCTCAACACTTAGAGAAAGAAATCGAATCAGTTAATTCTCATTTATAATCGTCAGGTATCTATCTGTCTATAACGTTGAATACGATCTTGTTTTCATTATTTCCGAATATTTATATTTCCGTTATTAAAAGCTAGATATTAGTGCATAAGAATCGAAAAACCTATTATTTTGTTGTTAAATGAAACTTCTTTAGGACAATACTTTTCAAATATGGAATTTGGAAAGTTATAGAGCGTTTTCTCTATAGAAACATGAAGTTAACACATTACAAAATATATACAATACTGCCGTGCAATACACGAACCTAGTAAGTAAATTTTAAGACTTCTTTCATATTTAATTTATTGTTCTAAAATTTTATACACAGTAAGCTCTTGTTACATAATTTCATTTTCCAAAAAATCATTGATTTTTATTAACAAATAACAGTTAAATAAATATTAAAAACTTACTACTCTACTTTTTAGTAAGTCGACTTACTAGGTTCTTGTATTGCACAGCAGATAACTATAATGCCACACAAACGGGCAAATCTTCTGCAAATCTCATAAATGTTATTTTTTTTAAACAACGGCACAATATATATCAAAATATCCGTATTTCCCATCTTAAAAGAATGTTCTAAGTGAAACCTGGCAATCATATAGGAAAAATACTCTAAATATTATAGAATCTAAATTACATACATAAGACTACACCGTGTGATGCAACGTTTGGTTGAACATAGGAAATTCCATGTCCATTTTGAGGTGGTTGAATACCGACTCCCCTGTACGGTTTATAGAAAAACTGCATTATAACTTCTTGCAGATGCCGACATGATAAACCCATGTTCCCAGATTGAATACATTTTGGTAAGCCTAAGCTAAGCTATTCAATTAAACGTGATGGCAAAATCACGAAACTCTCATGGTTCAGATAATACAGCAAACACCATAATTTCTATGGCGTTATTACCAAAAATTGAAGTAAAACCGAATATAACGAAATATTGTAACTGACACTAATTTTCATTTTATCATCGATATATATTAATTTGCTGGTGTTTGCTGTATTACCTGAACTATGAGAGTTTCGTGGTTTTGCCATCACGTTTAATTGAATAGTTTAGGATGGATTGGCTCTACAGAATGTATTCAAACTAGGCACATGAGTTTACCATTTCGGCCTCTGCAAGAAGTTATAATGCAGTTTTTCTATAAAATGTACATAGGAGCCAATATTCAGCCGCCTCAAAAATTACATGGGATGTTCAACTTAACGATGTAATACCCGGTATATTTAATTCCGGTCTTGTTCAATATTTTTTCCAGTTAACCCCTACTCCGTATTGATGTACTGGAGTTTATGTACATACGTCAGTACTGGTGCGGCCAAAATAAAGTTCCAGTTACAACTGGAACTTTTTTTGTTATCACACCTGTACGTTTAACAACACATTTACGGGTTTGTATATTTTTGTAAATATTTATTTATCAAATAGTTTGTTTTAATACTTAAGTGTAATGATTAATGATGCCATATTAGTATTATCGGCTTTAAGCAATTATTATTTTCCAATATTTGTACTAAGTCATTGAAATAATTTCCGAAAATACGAGAAAAACATTTTTTAACATCTAAAATAAGACGCAACGCAATAACTTAAAAAAAAACTGCTTTCGCTCCAATGTATAAACTATTTCATTGAATTTAGTATAGATAAATCATTGACCAAAAAAGTTGTGAGACATGTACTTAAAAAGTATTGTTAGTTAGTTGTTATACTGTTGTTTAAAAGTTTATTAAGAAACTTTGTAATTTTTGTTTTTTTAATACACGTTATTTGTATTTTATTGTCTACTTTTTTTTTGTCTTTCTCATAAAAAAATTTATATTCATTCGATATATTAGTTAATATAAGAGTTGATGGATATGCGTTTATAATCTTTGAAGGGCGACCTATCTTTACAAGTCTAGCTGACTTGGAAAGGAAGAGGCCACAAAATAGAGTCCTGCGACACTCCCGATGGATATGCGTTTATAATCCTTGAAGGGCGACCTATCTTTAAAAGTCTAGCTGCCCTGGTAAAGGAAGAGGCCACAAACTAGAGTCCTGCGACACCCCCGATGGATATGCGTTTATAATCCTTGAAGGGCGACCTATCTTTAAAAGTCTAGCTGCCCTGGTAAAGGAAGAGGCCACAAAATAGAGTCCTGCGACACTCCCGATGGATATGCGTTTATAATCCTTGAAGGGCGACCTATCTTTAAAAGTCTAGCTGCCCTGGTAAAGGAAAAGGCCACAAAATAGAGTCCTGCGACACTCGCGATGGATATGCGTTTATAATCCTTGAAGGGCGACCTATCTTTAAAAGTCTAGCTGCCCTGGTAAAGGAAGAGGCCACAAACTAGAGTCCTGCGACACCCCCGATGGATATGCGTTTATAATCCTTGAAGGGCGACCTATCTTTAAAAGTCTAGCTGCCCTGGTAAAGGAAGAGGCCACAAAATAGTCCTGCGACACTCCCGATGTACATTGGCGAATTTTGAGCGTAATCTTATTATAGTCTCCCTTCAGGTAATTCTGAAAAAAATGATACGATTTGCTAATCCAAAATAATGCCGTTCGCAAGCATAATACTGTGGACTACGCAATCAAACGCTACAAAAACTCGACAAATTTCGACAACGGGCAACCGAGAAGTAATATTTCCTTTCTGAGAGTATTTATTAATAGAAAAAGACATCACAATAATATTCAAGATTTACGCACGCACTGTTACAAAAATAAATTAAATATCGCTATACAAAACCCTACCAAAAACGTATTTACACTAAAACTAAAACCAGAACAGCCCATCCTTTCATCCGTTACTCCCGGCAAACATTGACAAACACCATCTATACAATCTTCTATATGTTGGTACTCAGGGCCTGGAATACAGTCTTCGGTAGCTAAAAGAAACATAAATAATTTATTTAAAAAATAAGAAATCTATACTTATCAGATGGTATTAATATCAAATAAGGGCGTATTTAGTCTACAGGGTAGCACTTTAAATTACTATTTCAGATTGAATGGTACTACCAAGAAAAGAAAGCCTTTTCCATTGATAGGAAGCAACCACCTGCAGACCGGTTTCGAACTCCTTTGTTCTCGTCAGTACAGGGTAGGTGTACATACCTATCATCAGAGAAAACTCTAATACTTCACGCTGTATCATCAACGACAGTCGAGAAAATACATCCTATCAATGGAAAAGCCTTCCTTTTCTTGGTAGTACCATTCAATCTGAAATAGTCTTTTAAAGTGCTACTGTGTATACTAAATACGCCCTTATTGTATAAGGTATCATCGGGTTTGTTATTTTTCCATACATCGGTATTTGAAAAAAATAATTAATTTTGTTCCATTGGATTTGAAAACCAACTCTTAAATTTCAATTGCCAATGGCCAAAAATAAATATAGTCGGTTTCATAGGCAATCAGCAAGTTAAAAGTATTAGCTATTACTAGCACCGTGTAATTTTTTAATGAAAATGGCCATCTTCCTTACCTCTACAAGCTTGTCCAACCTGAGCTGAACGAACGCACCTTGTTTCATATCCATGGAAACCGTCTTCGCATGTACAGTTTCCTGTATTACAGATGCTGTTGGTTAAGAATTCGGAGCATTGGTCGTTTTCTTCACAAGGTTCGAAAAAGTAAGTAGCAGCTAAAATTATATAAGATTATTTGGTTGAATTGTATTTTAAATTGATCTCCAATGTTTTTTTTGTCTACTTGGACCCTTGGGGTATGTCACTTACCTTTAAGACACATGCTAGCATTTCTACTAACCACATGTCCTACAGTGCATCTGCATATTTCCCTACAAACACTATTTTCCATAAGAGAGCATTGGTAATTGTCCGTACAATTTTGGCCCAAGTTTCTGGTATCTATGCACCGTTTTTTGTCACCAGATGGACTTAGACCGATGTTACATTCGCATCGTCCATCTGTACAGAAGGCATACGATCCGTCTTCCAACATACAGTTGGCGTCGGTCCTACAGAAATCCTCTAATACTAAAAAAAATAATATTTATTCATCAAATTAGAACCGTTCGTTATTTACTACACCGTGAGGTGTAGAATAATATTGTTTTGTTTATATGTATTCTTTCTATTAGCAACTAATAAAATTTGACTACCTATATAAGGAAAACAATATACTTACATACACTTTGGTGACATCGTCCATCCCAAGGATACCTAAAGGAGTTATCCGCACACCCACAAAAACCATTACATTTAGCTAAAGAACCTAGGCTATCTATACATTGAGCATCTAATTCACATGGTTCTCCCCATGTTGCAACTAAAAAAAAATATTTAGGAAATAGTTCATTTTCCAGCAGACTCGCGTATAAAGCAAAGCGAAAATGTTGTCAAAAAGTCCCTAATAATAAATATCGCTAACAAATATAGGAAATATATTATTTCCTTCATAATACATTATCGAACCCCTTTGTCAGATTAGATACGTTTACTCACGTTTCAGGCATAAATAATTCGTTCTATTTCTAAATAACAATTCATAACCAGCCTGACATTTGCACAGGCCTATTCTGTTGTTATCGTTATCGTAGCAAAACGAGTTCTCACTGCAATCGCTGTCTAATCGACATCTTACATAGGAAACTAAAAATTAAATTAAATATTATCATTTTCAGTCAATGATACAACCTATGTGAATATTGTGAATACCGGGTGATGCATCGTTAAAGTGAACATGGGAAATCCCATGTCATTTATGGGCTGGCTGGATATTGGTTCCCCTGTAGATCTTATAGGAAAACTGGTAAATCCATGTGAATTCATTTTGATGAGCCAATCCAAAAGTATTCAATTAACCGTGATGACAAAACCACGAAACTCTCATCGTTCAAATACTGCAAATTAAATTTTGACACTGACGAAACGAAAATTAGTGCCAGTGACATGTTATCATTATTCGTTATGTTCAGCATTACGTCAATTTTTGACAATAGCGTCATAGAAATTATTTGCTGGTGCTTGCTGTATTGCCTGAACTATGAGAGTTTCGTGGTTTTGCCATAACGTTTAATTGAATAGGTTAGGGTTGGCTCACTTAAATGTATGGCCATGTCGGCATCGTCAAGAAGTTATAATGCAGTTAACGAAGCATCACCCGGTATATCTTACATGCCCCGCGGAAGCAACGTCCTTTATTTGCCTGTTTTCATTAATTGATTATTATTCTCATTATTTCTTCGCAACGTTAAGGATAGAACATATAAATCTCCTGAAATATTGGTGGTTGTTCCACAAAAGAAGTGCACTTAGGGTCATGTAAGGAACAGCAAAATATAACAACATTAAACCTACCTAAGCTTTCAGTAATCTTACCTAGCCTTTGTTCAATTTCCAATTCCGTTTCTTGAGCCTTTAGTTCACAAAAACACAGTAAAAAAACTAATGACACGCCTACAACTAATGTATTCATTTTCAAATTAAATATATCGTTACATACTCATTGAGTTTGTTTGACTCATTCCTTTATTAATACGCTTAGATCTAGAAAATTAAATGAAACAGGTTGATGATTTTATCAGTTCTTATCAGGTTCATACCTGGGATTTATATCATATGTTAGGTGGCAGATAAATAAAAAGGTGATCATAATCCTATTGAAAGTCTTGGTAAAAGGTATGCTTTGTTTTACGGGAATATGATTGAAATTACAAGAAATTGATACGACGAACGGGTTAATTTTTTTTTTGTTTGTTTTTATAATCTTAATAATGGTGTTTGTAATGTTAATAATGTATAATTAGACTTGGTTTAGTCTAATCGCTTAGATATCTCAGTTTCAAATAATAATTCGCCAATGGAAGTGTAAGTATATGCCCACAAGTGATAGTTCTTTACCATAAGTAAGAACATGTCATATTGGCAAATATAAAAATTATAAAGCATTTTTATCGCATAGTCACAAACCCAATACAATGTAGATTAAGTTATCTGTGGGATAAATATTATAAATAAACCAGCTCTTATGATGCTAAAATAGATTAGATATTGAAAATAAATAATTGCAGGTTTAGGTATTTTGATAAAACTTGGCACATTTATAGTAGGCTATCTGCTAAGTAAAAGTAGCAGGTTATAATAAATGTATTTGAGATAATACTTTTATCTTCACCATTTTGGGCCCTCGGTATCTATTATAGTATAGTGGGAGGTAAAAATAATTCTTGTGTATAACAGATTTTAGTAAACTTGTGTTTATCCGTCGAGTAAAATAGAAACGGAAAACGAATTGAACATCGGCTTTCTGCATTATTTAAAAAAATATATATATTTTTAAATGGTCCACACCTCTATATATCGGTCACAAATCTGAGAACAAAACAGTTTCTATACACAATCGGTCTAACGTTAAAAATAATGTTAAAATTTATAGAGAAGTAATTAAATGGTTTGTCGTTATTAACAGTCGAACTGCGAAATGATTACTTGGTCAGCAAGAGTTTACAATTGGTCAGTAGAAACAAACATGTCTAGAAGCAGTTTACTTCAGAGGTCCCAGGGCACTGTCAATTTATGTGACTTTCTTGTGTTTTCTTTTGCCGAATACAGAAGGAAATCGGCTACAAAAGGTCTGGCGGGGGCGGGTTTTCACTTGTTTTCCCCGGGCACTGTCACGATTCAGAAATGTTTGCTGTCCATAAGTTGCTGACCAACTAGCCATTTTGGCCGACCGATTACATTTTTCTGTTCGCAAAAATAAGAATATTTTGCTAACCAGTTAAATGATACCCTTTTTTTATATTCAATATGTTTTTCGCTTTTGCTAAAATGGCAAATTAGCGGGAAAATGCTGCTAGCTAGTGCCGTAGCTTTACTAATAACGGAGTTGGCAATAATGGTGTGACAAAGTATATTATAGTTATAGATATTTTCTGAAATATACAAAAAATGTCAAAATAGAACTAACATTTCATGTATATTAGATAACAACGCAGCATTATACTTTGGCACACCCTGTAGGAACATACAAGAATGTAATTCGATTAGGCCTAGAAACAAGGTAAAATGTTTCTGCGCAAACAGGACTTTAAAAGTTAAAACTTCTTAGTATTCACCAGGCGTTGCAATAAGTGTTCGATTAGATAATAACAAATAAACTTAAGATCATCGATAGATTTAACTCTTGAAAAATGCAACAAATACAAATAAGTACCGATAAAACTTCGTGTATCGAGTGTTTTACTTAGTTCAAGTTATTTATGATTAATAAATAATTAATTGCTTCAGCTAAAGTTACAACTAACACTGGTGCGAATAATATAGGCTAAATATGTTAATTTTAAATTGAATTCCATATAAATATTTTATTATCATTGCACATGGATCACAACATATTATTATAGAGCCCCTGATCTGTCATTTCTCCTGAAAGAAAAATGGGTTACTTCTGAATAAGGAGTATGTGTATTTAAAATTTCGTTTGTTTCACGAAAAATGGATATAATTTAATGACTGCAGTAAAAGTACCTGCGGCCATCCCATTATTTATGACCGTTTGTTATTATTATGTGGAAAGGACCGGATTGTAATAATTATAATTAAATATAGGCACATCAGGTAGGTTAGGTTGCTTAATTTATATTTAAATATCTTTTTGTGGTCAAATTTGTTAGTTTTTGAGGAATGGTTCAAGAATTGTCTTTTACCAAACATTCCTCAGAATAGCGTGATAGTAATGGACAATGCGAGCACAGTCGCCAATTACATAAAGCTCCAAGCTCAAACAATACAAAATTGGAGATTCAGAACTACATGGCGGCGAATGATATATATTTTGAAGAAAGTTATAAAAAAAGAGATCTTTTAGAAGTTTTAAAGACATTTTGTATAAAAAAAAGTATATGTTTGTGACACATTGGCAGAAGAAATTGGACATACAGTGCTACGGCTAACACCTTATTGTTGCATTTTTAACCCCATAGAGCATATTATGTGGCACCAGTTAAAATCACTGGTTAGGTCTGAAAATATTTCTCCGACTTTAAGTTCTAGTGTTGTAGAATTAATACGAAAATGCTTTAATGATATTCCCCCAGGTAGTTGGAAAAATCCAGTCCGTCACGTAATAACTGTAGAAAATTCGTATATTGGTCTGGATCGTATAATTAATCCAATTATAATTAATTTTGATGAGGATAGCGATAGCGAAACAGAACTATCTATAGAATGACATTATAAATGTAAATAAATATGACTAGTAATATTTTTAAAAAATGTTATTTCATTTGATTACATTAATATAATCATATCATTACTTGTTTTCCTTAGTCCGTCCCTTCATACTTCACTTGTTTATTGCCAAGCTCTTGTCGACACAATGTGACCGACCCAGGAAATCATTAAGTCGTATCCAAATTTCGTGAAACGTACTGTATTCATTAATAATCAATTAGTTTGTTTTCAAAACAGGTATGTGTTCCTAAAGAAATAATTTGCAGGTACGGCTATAAAAAAATACCTTTAACTCACACTCGCTTTAAGACACAATCTCGTTAAGAGATATTTATGATTAATAACAGTTTTATAGAAGCTATCGGGTTTGTACGTTGTTGTTGTATGTTATATAAAGGTCTGTTTTATTTTGCTTTGTTTCTAGGCTTCTATTGGCCGGCTTCTTTATGGCAATGTTGCTAAAACTGTGAGTTTGGTGTAACCTTCTTTGACCGCACCTGTACATCATAAACATTTGAGATTAGTTTTCCCAGATATAGCATATGAAGAAATAACTGAACATAAAAATAAATATAGTATTAACAATTATCATTAACAATAATGCGCAATAATCTATAAAATATGTCATTATGCGACGTCTGGAAGTTATTTTATGTGTTATTCAGATTTTAATGATCGTAAATGAATAGTAATTTTTTATTGGGAAAAACTTCTTGAATATAGATTGAGCGCCAAAAAGGTTAGAAATAATTTAACATTTTTTAGGATAAATATTTGTCCCAAAGTGCATGCTCTTGTGCATTATACAATATAAATTAAAACCATAATGGTGTGGATCTCGAGACGGCAAGGTTAACACGACTTTGTTAAGAAATACTCGATACGGTTTAACAAGATTCGAATTTTGTACGAATCAGTTCAATTTGTGAAATAAACGCGGCTAGGCGAAGAATATGATTGTAAGAAAATTATACGGTTTCTGGATTTTTTTCACCGTTTTTGCATTATGCCGCTCTCAAATTGAAGAAATGTTGAGAAACTTACAGAGTGTTTTTGGCGGTGATGAAAACACGATTGAAGATCACGAAACATTTTTGCGAGAATACGATTTTGTGATTATTGGAGCAGGTATGTAATTAGCAGTTAGTTATTTGGATAAATAATTGTGAAAGAAATTTAAGTGGTATACAGGGTGTCCGGGAACATGTGGGAGATCTCCCGTATACGAAGAAAACACGTGAAAAGAATACTATAGGTTCATATAAACTTCTTTCGTATCGGCCTCCTCTTCAGAGATATGGGCTCCCAAAGAGCACCAATGGAATCAAGTTTTTTACACATAATTATTGAACCACCTGGTATATTTCAATTATTTTTTAATATGATGTATACCAGGTAAGACCCGTCAAATTACTACCCAAGAAACTGTTGTGATTTACTCACAGCTGCAGGGACGGACTAGCTCTAACACTCATGGGCCCATTTTTTTTACGCCCTGTATGATGAGAACTTTGGACAATGTTTTTTACATACCTTTAACTATTGACTAAAAATTAAGTACTCTTCATTCATGTCGCTAATCCTAACCGTTTTCGAGGAAACGTCATTTTATTTGCACTGATCCCCCTATCTTCTCACGGGTTAAATATGAAAAAGCGGAATTTTGACGTTCATCATTTCATAGGAACATAGATGAATCTCTTACCGAGATATGCCAAATACATGATGTAATTAAAATGACGTTTTCTCGAAAACGGTTAGGATTAGCGACATGAATGAAGAGTACTTAATTTTTAGTCAATAGTTAAAGGTATGTAAAAAACATTGTCCAAAGTTCTCATCATACAGGGCGTAAAAAAAATGGGCCCATGAGTGTTACAGCTAGTCCGTCCCTGCAGCTGTGAGTAATTAACAACAGTTTCTTGGGTAGTAGTTTGACGGGTCTTACCTGGTATACATCATATTAAAAAATAATTGAAATATAACAGGTGGTTCAATAATTATGTGTAAAAAACTTGATTCCATTGGTGCTCTTTGGGAGCCCATATCTCCGAAGAGGAGGCCGATACGAAAGAAGTTTATATGAACCTATAGTATTCTTTTCACGTGTGTTCTTCATATCCGGGAGATTTCCCACATGTTCCCGGACACCCTGTATATTGAAAAAATTACCAAAAAAAAAATCACTGTAACACTGTATTTTGTCAGGTTCCGGAGGTAGTGTAGTAGCAAACCGCCTCACCGAAAATCCCTCCTGGTCGGTTCTGCTCCTTGAAGCCGGTAGAGATGAAATATTCCTCACAGACGTGCCCCTCACAGCGTCAATTCTCTCGATCACCGGCTACAACTGGGGATACAAAAGCCAAAAGCTAAAGACAGCTTGTCTCGGGCTAGTCGATCAGAGGTGTAACATGGTACGGGGCAAGGGGCTTGGTGGCACGAGTATTATCAACTTCTTATTGTATACTAGAGGGAATAGACATGACTTTGATGAGTGGGAAAGAATGGGAAACAAAGGTTAGTAAAACAATATTTTTATTACAAAAAATATGTTTTTTGGCACAGTTCTTTTTATATGAGCCAATTTCAAGAGGCTGAGATAACAATAAAGTTTATTTAAAATATATACAATAATTAGTATCCACCTGGAGACGACTAGAGATGTTCACCAGTTGAAACGTTGTGTTATAAATTAATAAAGCCAATGGAAGTCCAGAATACTTCCACCACTCATATACAATAATAGTATGTAGGCATGGTTGTATAGTAATTTTAAATAAACTGTTTAAACCCAGCACCATACTGTCGATTTAGTTGGATTTAACGTCTTTTTCATACATTTTATTTATCCTTACTATTGTATCACTTAACACGCTTGTATTCAGGCTAATGATCGCCTTGAAGATGCAACGAATTAAAAAAAAAACCTTTACAATTATCATATTATTAAATAGTCATTTCTTTGCGATATTAAAAAATATAATTATTACGTAATCTTCAAGAACACGTTAAATACATTAGTTTTCAAGGCAACGGTTTGTAAATAAAATAATATTAAGAAAATTCTGCCGTAAAGTTTATTTATTCTGTACCGAACTTGGAAGAACAGAACCTGACCTACCATCTATCACATATCGCAAACTAAATTTAAGCAGGAAAAACAAGAAAACCCTAAAAAATAAAAGGAAATTCAAATTATGAAAAGAAAAGAAGACTGTTGGGAAAGAATCGTTATTATCAGAATCGAGTACCACCAAAACAACTGGATATGGCAAATATTTTTAAATTCTTATTGTCATTAAATTTGTTGCTTATGTTTAAATTTTTTCGTTTCTTACTATTAAAAATTAATAAAAATTACAAGTACGTATTACCAACAACCAACATCCCTGTTTTCCACTCAGCTTTTTATTCAGATGCAAAAACAGTTTTTGTTTTGCAGGTAAACTAGTTCCAAATCGGATCGGCCGAGACCCATATCACTAACTAATTATAAGATAATACATCAATCATTTACATACTTTTTCCTTTACCTTCTTATTTTAGGCTGGGGCTACGAGGACGTCTTTCCCTACTTCGTAAAATCGGAGAACTGTTCAAAATGCGAAGATATAGACGAAAAATTCCACGGAAAAACCGGTTACCTCAACATAGAAAATCCAGGCTACGAAAGCCCTTTTGTAAAGTTATTCGTGAAAGCTGGTCAAGACATGGGATATAAAAATAATGATCCAAATGGCATGACTGGATTAGGTTAAGTATATTTTGAATACACATAACATAACACTTAGTAGTGGTGTAACGGGCTTGTTTGTTTCTTCAGGTTTTTCCAGAGTTCAAGCGACAATGAAAAACGGCCGTAGATGCAGCGCTTCGAAAGCCTTCCTAAGACCTGTAGCTCACCGATCAAATCTACACATATCTACTCGAAGTAGGGTAACTAAAATTCTGATAGATCCTCAACGGAACGAAGCTTACGGAGTGGAATTCATTAAAAACAGGAAAAAAATTACGATTAAAGTTAAGAAGGAAGTTATTTTAAGTGCAGGGACGATAAACAGTGCACAACTCTTGATGCTAAGCGGCGTAGGACCCAAAAAACACCTGGAGGATTTAGGGATAAAAGTCATATCCAATCTGCCGGTAGGATATAACTTTCAGGATCATATGGCAATGTCTACGATACCAATTTTGGTCAATGAAAGTGTTACAGGTTTGTGCAATTTTATATTTACCGACCTCACATAAATAATAAATAACGATTTCCATCCATTAGTCAATCTGCCCATTATTAGTTTCAGACCTATCCGTGCAAAACCCTGCAGATATCTACGACTACCTTGTGCGAGGAAGAGGCCCTTACACAATACCTGGAGGTGCAGAAGGTCTGGCTTTTGTCAAAACGAAGCACGCTCAAAATAGGAGCGATGATTATCCCGATATGGAACTGGTCCTCGGTGCAGGAGGATTGAATGGAGATATTATTGGAGGGTTTAGAGCTCTTTTGGGTAAGTAGAACTAGTAGAGTTATAGTGGAAAAAGCTTTGGTAAACTACTACTAGTACTATTTCTGTACTAGGACGGAAAATGGCTACATAAATAGTATTTTGTGAAAAAATATATGGTTTCAGGCATTCCACCGAGTTTCTTTCAAAAAATGTATGCATCCATAGCCGGTCAACCATCGTTCAGCATTGCGACGGTTCTACTTAGGCCTAAAAGTACCGGGAGGGTGTACTTGAAAGACGCGAATCCACTCCACTGGCCTATAATCGAACCTAACTATTTCTCTGAAGAACTAGATTTGGCTACAATGGTAGAAGGAATAAAAATGGTAAGTTAAACTGAAGTACATATAATATAAAAGTTCCTCTAATCAACAACGACTTTTTATCAGAGAGCGGCAGCTCAGTTCGTGTGTTCTGTACCAATTTTGTTTCCTAGGGTGAATATTAGTGTATTCCTTCTTTTATTTTTTAAATTTTATTATTTAATGTAATATATTATTAGGTTCCATTTGAAAGAGAGGGGAAGAGAACAAAAACTACTTAGCAACAATACTGTATTAATTTTTATAAATATATGCGACTAAAAACAAAAGAACTAATAAAAACAGTCACTTTAAAATATAATACACTAAATAATGAAATAAAAAATATAGAAAATATTAAAAAATAATATCATTTCGTATATATAGAAATTAGAAATTCTAATAATATTGTTATATAAATTAAAACTCTTGTCAACATATTTTATAAATATTTTAATATTTCCTCAATAAATTCATAAGTTTTTTGTCACTTTAGCTAATTATTTCTTTTACTTTTAGGACTACTTTACTATACATTCAATCACAAACCTCACAATTCCCCAAACAATTCTCGATACTAGTGGCGCCATTTTGTATAGTCCTAGTCAATCTGTCATGCAATCTCTGAGCTAAACTACAAGCTTTTTCTTTCGGCAAGCAAAAGCAAACTTTTTTATCCGATGTACTGGCTACAGCATCGACTTCTTCGCAGGAACATCTTTTGGGTACTGCTTTATAGTTTTCTTGACAGTAGGAGCACAGTTTCATGGAGGGTTTGCGACTGGTAGACTCTGAAAGAAACTCTCTAGGTTTGGATGAAACTACAGAAAATGTGCATTGGTACTTTGCACATATTGGGCATAAATATGGCTGGTGCGGTTGGGCACAAGAGCAACCACACGTCTCTCTACACCGTCCGCTCCTTTTTTGACCATTCCCTTTTAATATTTTCACAAAACTTGAATTTGTATTCTCCTGGTTCGACAGTTGCATGGATTCCCCACAATAACATACGGCAACCTCCTTTCTTGGACTAAAATTACCGTTTTCATCTCTAACATACTCGACATCCCTCCTTTTTCTTAATACGTCATTTTTGACAACGTTATCAGGATTGAGTCTTAAAATAAGGTCATCTTCGGGCCGTTGGTATTTAAAAATAGGCCTCTTGTCTTTTTTGGGGTTTGGACATTTATGTTGAGCCCTGCTATAGGCAATCGTATGACAAACACTTCTTGGATGCAGCAATCTCGACGCACTCTTATTGCAACAGGCAAGTTTAGGCATGCTGTTTGTTGATGATTTGTTTGAGCATCTTTGAGACAATGGCGAAAACGTCTGTTCAATTGTAGTTTTAGTCCTAACCTCTAATTTAGGAGAAATTGTACCTGGAAACAGTTTTGTGGGTTCTAAAAGTAGGTCAACATCAGTACCTTCTGTTTTCGAACTTGAAAATGAGCTGGGATAAAGCAGATCATCTAAGGTGGATTGAAAATTTGCCAGCACTACACCTTCATCACAATTCTTCCATTGGATTAACTCCACGCAGAACCACTCGCGAGTTAAGCTTCTATGAAGCTCGTTCAGTCTTCTTTCTTTTAGAAACGACTTGCAAAACACAAATTTCTCGTTAAAAATCACCGGAAACAGAGGCCTGTAGGACTCCGTTTGTATATTTGAGTCCAACGTGTACAGTTGTAAAGAAACTTTTCCGTTCGAACACAGCCATACGCCTGGACAGGAGATTTTCTGAATCGTTAGTTCAACTTTAACTAAAAAACTTTTAGATGACATATTTTTCATTATTTAAAATAACTTGGTTGTATAAAACCGAGTATACTTTGTCGATTACATTTTTTCGTGTAAAAAGAATTCCTTAAAAGCTGAAGGAAAATCTAAAACTGGAAACAAATCAATGGGAATTTAGGTTAGCGGAAGAAGTGTCATTGCGTACCTTGACGACGTCTTGGTTACCGGAATGAAATACCAACAAGAGCTTGGTTGAGATGGATTTTTACTTTTCAGGTTAAGGAAAATAGGTCATTGTTGTCTACCAGTTGTACAATTTCCTAGCTTGAGAAATTCTCTTATTTAAGGTGACCCAAAGGATTATTAAATTCAGATAAACGAAATGAAATGTTATGGAACACATTTATATACATTATTCTAAAAATTATTTATTATTTGTTTATTATTCTTCTGTTTTTCTTTTTTCTCTTTGTATATTCAAGTGCAACATAACACATACAGGTACTTCAGTACCTAGGTGTTACTCAATGAAATGTTACTAAATTTTGATTTATTTAAATTGTATTAGAGGATAATGTTACAAATGTAGTTTTGCATAAATAAATAAATAAATAAATAAATAAATAAATAAATAAATAAATAAATAAATAAATAAATAAATAAATAAATAAATAAATAAATAAATAAATAAATAAATAAATAAATAAATAAATAAATAAATAAATAAATAAATAAATAAATAAATAAATAAATAAATAAATAAATAAATAAATAAATAAATAAATAAATAAATAAATAAATAAATAAATAAATAAATAAATAAATAAATAAATAAATAAATAAATAAATAAATAAATAAATAAATAAATAAATAAATAAATAAATAAATAAATAAATAAATAAATAAATAAATAAATAAATAAATAAATAAATAAATAAATAAATAAATAAATAAATAAATAAATAAATAAATAAATAAATAAATAAATAAATAAATAAATAAATAAATAAATAAATAAATAAATAAATAAATAAATAAATAAATAAATAAATAAATAAATAAATAAATAAATAAATAAATAAATAAATAAATAAATAAATAAATAAATAAATAAATAAATAAATATTAAATAATTTTTTAAACTAGCTGGAATATCCTAAATAGAGGATAGATTTTAGTAATCTTAAGCTCATTTCAGAGACCGACAAAATCTAAAAATATTATTTTTATTTACATTTTTTTGTAATTTGGACAAAAAAAATTGGAAAAAGCAGCAGGATATTAGAGTTGTCGGAACCTCTTAAAGAAAATATCAGTGGATTTGCGAAAGTCCCCAATAACTTATAATTAGAATAGATATTTAATGAAAATTGATTTTATCGAGAAATATGGTGTTATTGACTTGCCTTAGATGACCGACATTTTCGACTGGTTTTAAAAATCGGTTTTGCTTTACGAATTTACAATCAATAAACCATATATTGCGCAATAAGGTAGATTTAAGGCACTATTGCACTTGCGTCTCACCGAGGTTTAGGTGTTTATTAATAAAAAAAAAAAAAAAATAGCCAATTGTAATTTTTTTTAGGCAATATCGATAGCCCAATCAGACCACTTCAAACGCTACGATGCAAGAATCAGCACCATCCCGTTCCCAAACTGCGAGCACCTTACGTTTGCCTCGGACGAGTACTGGGGCTGCGCGGTACGACAAGTCAGTACCACCCTGGGGCACCACGTGGGCACTTGCAAAATGGGGCCTAAACATGATCCGACGGCGGTTGTCGATGAAAAACTGAGGGTGCATGGGGTGCGAAACTTGAGGGTAGTGGATGGGTCCATTATGCCCAACGTGGTCGCTGGGCACACGAACGCTGTTATTTTTATGATAGGAGAGAAAGCCGGTGATATGATTAAAAAGACATGGAAAGGCAAATAAATTATCGTTAAATGAATAACGTCTACATACAACATCTGGGTTTAAGGCGACGAGATATACACAGCGCCATGGCATTATTATATTCTAGGCTGACTACAATCTAGGCTATAGCCTAGAGCTCCACAAGAAATAAAACCATCAACCGCAAATTATTATTCGTAGGTATTTCTATGAGGGAACATTATTGTATGTTCGTTCCAGTCCTCTATGGAGCGAGTTTTTTGTTATTTTACAACGCTATATCGTGGATATGTTCATGAAGTATTTGTGAGGTCGTGGTTTACTATGGAATTTTAAATACGTATCTTTATTATTTGCACAAGTGCGTATACAAATAGAGAGAGGGGGGTAAATGCCAAATATTTCAAACCGTCTCCGATATAGCGCCTTGTAAAACTACTCGTAATCTAGTCTTTAGTCTAGTCTTTTTAATTAAAATTTGTGATATTGTAATAAATAATGCTTGAAACACGTATTCGTTTCCTTTATTATTAAACAAGGAAGTTGCAGTGGCGGCTCGTGACCTATGATAGAGGGGGTTCACAAGTATGGTGAAATTATTTTTAAAATTTTGTTTTTGTGTAACAACCAAACAAATTACTTTCTAGGCGTTTTTAACGTAGAAAGAAAAGAAGTAATAAGAATATGCGTTAGGTAAAACATATTTTTATTTATTTTTTAATTTTACACAAGGAAATGCAACTTTTGGAAAATAAGGTTTTCTTAGTGTGTATAGTGCTTAAACGTAAAGTCCGTTCTACGGTTCTTAATTGTAGAAAATTGATCAATAACAGCCTCATTCAAGTTTGGAATACCCTCTATAATTTTTTTTTCATATATTTAATTTTTAAACTTTCTAATAAAGACCCTAGATTTACCCTTTGTGGTCTGCGTTAAATTAATTTCGGGTTTAGGTCTTCCCGCATTCTTCACTTCAATTTTTTGTTCCAAACTCAAAGAGCTAAAGTTATTTTTTAAATAGTTCACCGTCAAACTATTCATTTTAACTAAATAAATATATAATATTAAAACATACACGCTCGAATTTCTAATTAGATGCACGAACAGACAACGGCGCGCAGCATACTAAGATTGTGCGCCTTTCTCTTGTTAAATCGCCATAGCCCCGCTGTCTCCCGCCACCTGTTACTACAGAGAAACGGCATTATGCCCCGCCTACTTAATCGCAGATGCGAGCAAGTCTCGTCATAATCTCATTAACCTCGACCGAGGCACGGTTGCCGGATCGAGAGGCTTATAATATACAGTTTGGTTGACGGTACGATAAAATGTTAGGGAGGGTCGGACTTTATACGATAAATAATATTCAATGAATATAAATTAATATTTCTTTATTCGTTTTGGGGGTGCACGTGCGCATGTGCTCCTGTGAAATAACCGCCACTGGGAAGTTGTACACAAATAGGGAAACTTCCTTAGTATGCGTTTTATGAAAGAAAGTGTCTCTTCCTAAGAAGCTCTGCTTGGCAAGTAGAGCTTTTTAGGAAGATAGTTTAGTTTCTTTACCAACAATATCAACATTCGGTTTAATTGTTCATCGCGCAAAACCAGCAGCCAAAATTATAAAGAATTGTACATACTTTCAACGAGATGTTGCCTTGAAAAGAACATTACTCCAAATTATAATATTTTTTCACAACTCATATTTTGCAATTAAAGATATTTTAAAATGATAAATTATGAATATTGTTAAATTAATAAGCACCAGGTCTTAATTACGTATTTTAATAACCTTAATCCCAAAACTAGGCCCAATAATAACAGATTGAGTAATTTCTCTGCAAGACGAGGCCGAATATACGTTTGACCTACAGATTTCATGATCACGGCCGGAATATTTAAATTTTAAATTTTGACCGTCATTATTAGTGTTATTTACCTAATTTTATGCGAATTAATTTGTCAATAGCTCCATAACTGGGTAAAACGTAGGCTGAATAGTATTGCCCAATTAAGTACCATTATTAGGTATCCATCTAATTAAACCATTTTTAATTTGTCTCAATATCAATCAAAATTTAAAGAAAACAGAAAAGTTATGGATTCATTTCGATGTCCGTCTGTCTGGGACAGCTCTTGTTTCAGAGCGCGATTGACATGAAGCATAAAATTCATGATTACAATAATGCTTAAAATCAATCAACGAATTTAGTTCAGAACTTACTTTCTCGGTGGATCCATATTATCTTAAAGAAGTAGGTGCGAAAACCGTACACTACTATTCTAATGCCTTACTAAAACATACACTGATCACAAACGATTATCTATCCGTCCTTTTCAATCAGACTAAATCGAAAGGAGACAGCGTTGCATCAATTCACGTTACTAACGAGCGAAAGCAGGAAAATTTGATGTCTTGGTCTTCAGTGAAGACCCGATGTTGATGGCCTCCAGTCTGCAAAATATCGGTTATCGCCGGAGCTAAAGAAGGCCAGTTAAAAATCAATTGGTTGATCAATAAACCGTATACTAGTTGCTAAACTAATACACAACAAAGATGTCTTGCAGTAAGACATGTTTGGTGACAGAATTTTGGTAATTTTTTTGCTATGGTCTTGTATTGTTTTTGTTAGGAGCGAGTGGATTATCAACTCTGAAAAAAGTAAGTAAAGTTTTTAAATTAAAAATTACCGCTTCCCAAACTTTTTTTTTGAAAGTACCCTTCGGGTTTTAAGGCTGTAAGAACCACGCTGTATGGAAATAGGAACGTTAAGGCATTTTAAGAATATCTTTTATAGCTAAAACAAAAAAAAAAGCAAATACATTAATTTTGAAAGGCGAACCAAATTATGCATTTGTAAAATTTCATTCGAAAAAGACACTGTGTTATTGAAACAATAATGAAATTTATATAGTACAATGATATTTCAGTGAATACATTGTTGTGTTATTTATGATATAATTTAATGGATTTTCGTCCAGAAACGACTACCTCAATCAAATACTAAATGACCTTTAAAATTTGTGAAAGAACAAACCCGAACAAAAATAATTGTTCAGGATATAATAAAAATGTTACACGTAATTTATATTTCTGCCACACACAAAATTAGTAGCACCAAATAAATGTATTATGTCCCTTGTTAACTATAAGACAGTAAAAGATACATAGAGGTGCGACTTCATCAAATGGAAAATTATATAATTTTTTTTTTTAATTTCAAAAGGCAATAATTAGAAATGTAGACAAACTTTCACCAATGCTCATGTATGTATACTTATCTACTTATTACTATCGAAATCATTCACTGTAATGTAGAAATTAGGCTTAAATTACAACTGCAAACAATCAAGGTAGATACACAAAACGGTATAGTTGTTATAGTCTAATTTAATAAAACAATGATCACATTTTTCTATATGTACTTAACCGCGTAGAAAAGCAAAATCACCGCCAAAAAAGTTCTAATTACTTCCATTTTTGGATTTGTTGAAGAGTACACTTACTAAATAAATTAAAAATTATTTATTATTTAAACGATGTTCCACTTGAACACCCCCCCCCCCCCTGCTATTTAAGATTTTAAGGGTAACATACCCCTCCCAGGGGGTTAAACCAGGAAGGCTGAACCCTTACTTCAGTGTTGGCAATTAGCGTCTAATTACACGATGGGCATGCCCGCATGCATTTTCATGGCCTTGTGTGTAATTTTTGTGCATCACAGTGTGTGTGTAATTTGCGTGTAATTTAAAAGCCACCTCCGAAGTGTGTTACAATTCAGTTTTGTCAAGGATGAAACATAAACCCACCTTGTTTAGGAAATAAATAAATAAATAAATATTCCATTATTTTTTTGCGTAACTTGGACGAATACCAACCAGAAAATAAATAGCTAAACAAATAATAAGCTGTTTCTTCATATACCCAGATATATAAATATATTTAGAATAAATTAATCAATATAAATATAACCTATTTTTTTTCGGATTAAGTACAGTAATTAATAAAAGGAACACGTGCCTAAAACTACGACCTCTCATTACTTCGATGAATTTTAATTATTGTTAATTAGTGAATTTATTTTTTATACGCATAACTACCTACCACCTTTCTTCTCTTATGTAATTTAAACTAGATACTTTTTATATAACAATTAAATATTTTATGTTATTCTTATGCACTAATACTTCTGTTATTCGTATTGTCGGTTATTATTATTTTAAATTTTACGATATTTTTCTAATGCCTTTTCGAAAAAAGCCTAATCTAAGAGGAACAATAATATCTATTCCCCGCTTACAAGATGATACGTCATGCAAGGGATGCAAAAGGGGGACCTTATAGTATGTCATTTCAGCCGGAATATTTTTGATGATTAAGTACCTTAGTATATATTTTTGTAGTTGAACAACTCGTTAGACAATGGGCCCCGCTAATTTGGTTGTCCCCAGACGAAAAATTCATGCCACTAAACGTAGAAGAATTTTTGGACAATATCAACATTGCAGACGAAACAGGAAAAGTACTGACCGAAAGTAGACATTTCGGTCGATTTTTTCAATTTAATTCCAAGAAATCGTTTCTAGTTCCAAATAAACCATTGGGTAAGGGAAAATTAGTTTTTAATGACTGCAGTACAATAAGTTATAAACAAATAAAAAAATGCTATTTCTTGCCATTTCAGACGTACTAAAATCAAACCAGTCATCATTTCTATATGGCAAAAATCCAAAGCAGTACCCCTCATCAGTTCCTATTTACGCTATCGTCACGTACTGTAGTCCCGTTAGTTCCCGAGATACCAAGAACAAGGCTTATGGAAAAATATCCGAGTTTCAGCCGCCCTTTCACGTTACCTATTGGATGTTTTATCCCTATAATGAAGGAAAAGATGTATGCTTTTTAGGTAATTAAAATCAAATAATTCAAGTTTCTCCACTCAGAAAAACTTACTTTTACATAAACATATTTACAGTATATCATTATGTAGTATGCAAGATGCTGGTAAGATGCATAAACCTGCAGTTTCTTGTACTCGGAAACCATATAATTATCAAAAAAAATTTGCTGTGTAACATGTGAACATGGAAAGGTAACTTCGTACAAAACAATAAGTGGCTGATCTTCCCACATTTTGTATTTTACTAATGGTAATATCGAATTTTAATTTTTCATTGCGTCGGTCACCTAAAAAAAAAATTCTGGATCCGCTACTGGACAAAACCGAATATTTTACTTACTATTTTTCAGGTAAAGTCCCGGCGCCATTAATTTTTAGCAAATGCTTTGGACATTTTAGAAAATTGGGAAACCACGTTGGTGATTGGGAGCATATGAGTCTATCGTTTTCTGGAAGGTCACATCCAGAGAAATTATTTTTGTCGGTCCACGATGCAGGCGTTTACTACAGTTACGACAAAGGAAGTAATATTTTTAAATTCCACGCCAAATTGCCTCGCAAAGGAGTAGCGCAAGTTCCCAAGTTTCCTGAATTTATTAGATTACAAGGTAGTTATACTACAGTAATTACACTCCAAAGGAAAAACTTTGATTCCGGAATCACACGTTGCATTTTTTTAAATTTAGTCTGTGCTGCTATATTTAATAAAATATATATTTGTAATAATCTAATAAATCCATAACTTTTAGGTGGCCACCCTGTATTATTCGCAGCAAAAGGTTCACATGGCCTCTGGTCCACCCCCGGTGATCACGAATTTATCAGAGTTCCAAAAATCATAGACACAAACGGTTACGGAACGCCGTGGAAGACTTGGGCGTCAGCAAGATTTTACCATTTCGGAAGGTCAGATATCCCTTCGTGGATGAGCTTCAAGGGAAAGTGGGGCAACCCCAAAAACAAATGCGTCTTGTTAAAGAAATTCGGATTGTGCGAGTATACTGAGGGACCTAGAGGGTTGTTGAGAGAGAATCAAGATTTTTACTGCTAGTCAAATTTAAATATATATTTTTGTCCCTCTGCTTTGTTTGTAGCCGTGATACTATAGAATTGTAAAAATATATTTTTTCAGCTTATTGTAAATAAAAGTATCCTAGAAAACATTACCTATTTTTCCGCTCATGACCCATCAACCAGGAGATATGAACTTTCCCTATTGGGTGATGTAAGGGGTGTATCGATATAAAAATATCGATAACGAAGTACATCTCTACGACACGTTAGAAATTTCCCATAGAAAAATAAGTTATGGGTTGTCGTTTTTTTTACAAATAGCGTATTACATTTTAGGCAATGATAAGAACGTAACACGAAATGAAAAATACATACATACACAAAACACACTATAAAATGTTTTATGTTTTCTGTGAACGTAACTGAAACACTTACCAGAAACTTCTTTCTATGCATGTGAATCAATGACCATTTGATGTGTAAAGGAAACATCTTACCACACTACAATGTAAACTACAATTATCTAATTTTATTTCGGTAATTTATGAATCTCAACGAAACGACGAAAATTGATTTGAATCACGCAAAACATAAACAAACCGATACCGCCGGTCTACATGCTTGTGATGACGCAACAATCAAGTGCAAAATCAACAGCTGATTAGTGAAACTGAAACAAACATAACCTCAATGTTTTAACTTGGATTTGGCCTGATTTCAGAGAAGAAATTGAAAATTATGAGCAAACCAGTGGTAATAAGTGGCGAAGCTTCAGAAACAGATAGCGATGATGAGACTATGCCAGAGTTGAAGGTATGTAGTTGGTGACAGTTCCTTTTCAGGTAATAAGCAATTCAATTTTAGCTTGCAATGGTGAATTCGGTCCAGGGCGCTGTTATTCCTGGCGAGGACTCCGAGTCTGAGAACGGTCAGTTTAGGTCTTACGAAGGTTTAAATAAATCTTTTGAAAAATATATTTTTAGAAAACGATGCTAGCATCGCCAGTGCCATTTCAGCCCTGCATATACCAAATGTATTAAGTGATGCTAACGAAAACATCGACTATGACTCCTTATTACAGCAAAAATTACGTAAGGCGTACTTATTACATTTGCGATAAATAGATATACCTAGCACAAAATTTTCAGGAGAGTCAAACTCATCATTGTATAATAACTTGGAGTCCTTTATTCAAACCACAATTGACGAGGCCGGGAAAAATGTTAATGCCGTTGAACAGCAACTGTTAAAGTCGCAGGTGACCCTACAAGGAGCAGTTACGTCTCTGAAAACGTTGAGTGTTAATTCTTTAACTTTAAAAAACAAATTGCATTCCCTTTTGTCTGCTAGGTTTCTTCCAAATATTTCTTGGGTTAAGGTCGAAGAGGGCAACTAATAACGCTTAGGTTTTAAGAAGGTATTTCATTTTGTGTTTATAATTTACAAAGTATATTAGCTATACTATATATAGTATTGAAGTTTATATATATTTTAAAATTATACTAAACCGTGGTACGGTTCCATCTGGTTAGGCAGGGTGTATCTGTTTTTTTCAATGAATATTTCTTAGTGGGATGTTGTTGCCAAAATATGTTTAGTTCTGTTCCCAACCAACTTTATAATGGTTGTAAATAATTATTATTTAAGCAAAATTAGACCAAAATTATAGTGATATAGATTATTTATTTGATGAGGGACATTTACAGTTAATCAATACAAACAGATATATAGATATATATTTATAGTCCATATATGTAGATAATAGATTTTCCGGAATTTTCTTCGTTCTTTTAATTGATTTTAGTCCTATTAAGTATTACTCAACATTGGTGCAGATATAGTTTGTTTGGGTTCATGATAAATGTAACTAGAATACTTTCCCTTATGGACATATGAAAGAAACATTTTTCTTAATAAGCATTAGGTATACAGTGTATCCTAGATATGCGAAATTATAGGCGTTTGGGATCTAGACCTGTAGTTAAACCGTATTTTTAAGAAACTATTGGTGAAAATCGTCGCAAATAAATTATTAAGAGAAGAAAAATCTAATGTTTATGCAATTGAATGATCTTAAAATATATTTTTGGATATCAATTTTAAAATAGCAAACATTTACTATTTCACAGTATTGGAGACTTCAAAATTCCGGTCTCTATCTATCTAATCTATTAATTCAATTTTGGTCACAACACTACGTGTCGTTTGTTGTATCGTCTTTGGTCACTTTTAGCCCTTGTATAGTATCCTTCAAGTAATCCACCGAATTCTTCCCTAAGAAGTTGCAACTGGCTGGACAGTCTTCGGAATCCGTTGTAGACATTTCGGACATGCCGCCGTTGGTCGATGAAATGCGCATGTTTTTCGAGTAACACTTGCTAGGACTTTTATTGTGGTCACAACAATCATCATCTCTCATCTTATTATTCTTGGAGGACGGTACTTTTCTCTCAACAGTGGATTTACTAGGTCCTTGTGCACAATGATCACAACTTGATTCTTTTCTACGAGTACGGTCTACACGTGGATCATAATTAGGTGGTCTGAAACCGCTTAAATTCAAATAAGACATGTTAGCTTTAAGGTAAAAGGATAAACACTCTTAATCGAATAATTTTATCCATTCCCTTACCTGTAGGCTGGACAGGACCGGTCTGTTACATTACAATCGTATACAGGCTGATCAGTATGGCCGGAGTTCAGGTTGTGTTCCGAGGAAAGGCGCCGGTTATCTTGCTCGGATTCCTTGTTATACTGGGACTGTATTTGCGACATACAGTCACAGTCTTTAAAGTTACATGTGGGTGGACAATACTGATTCTTCGATTTTTTCATAATTGTGCTTTCAATGGTCGATAAACTTTGTAGTATTTCGCCGGCTATGGCGTCTGCAGTGTCGGGACCTGAAAATTATATTATACTCGATATTAGGACTATAATACTCGAAGTCCACAATTGTAGACTGTGACTCATTTCATAGTCCGAGCAACAATGCAGCGAATGCGGTTGATAATATCTTGTACGTTTACCCGCTATTGTCTGTTTAAAATTACCTAAAAAGCCGCTTCCTCGCGCTTATTTGGTCGCAAACACGCGGCGTAGCCAAACTGTAGTTTTCTCGAGCTTTATATTATTTATAGTAATAGGATTTGCACGGAGAACGGATCAGCGGACAAACGTTTAAATATAGCATACACATGGCAACAGTGTTTGATATTATTGTATCAGTTGCAAACTGTTGAGAGAGGCGTAACCAGCTGGTTTTACTGTATTTTCATAGATACTTTGAATTCGGGTATATTGTTGTTGAGTATTGTTGTTGCGTATTGTTGTTGTTATTGTTGATAGTTGTTACTGTATATAATTATTGTTGTTGCTGTTTTTCTATTATTGACTAATAGTGTTATTTGTGCTAGTGGTAAAAATGCAAACTACTGCATCAACTAGCGGTCCACCTTTAAAAAAAAACGACCTAATTTAACATAGAGGGTAAAATCTGTGTATGAAGGTGTTCGGACCCGAAATCCGGATTTATCTGTGTTAGATGCAACTGAACTATGTGCTTCTTTAACGAAGGTATCGGCTAGTACAGTACTCATGCAGGACTTTAAAAAATAAGAGGAACAAGAATAACCCCAAAGTTCAGAATCATGTACGCCGAAAAAAAATCATACTTGATAATGCGACAAAATATGGAATTCGTCGAAAAGTACGGTTTTTATTTTAAGAATAAAATTCCCACATACAAGAAAATTATGTCGGAAATAAAAAAGGACGACTCATTGCCAAAAATATCGCTAAGAGTTTTAAAACGAACATTATACGATATGAACTTTCGGTATTTGAAGCGGAACCGCAACTACCTTAAAAAAATACAAGAGTATCGTAGAAAAGTAAGTAAAATATTATTTTTGTAAGAAGTGAGGTGTTATTTTTTCTTATGGATTATTATATCTTGATGCAAGTGGCTTATTTTTATATCTGTATTCTATTATCATAAATGGACTCATACTTACCGACCATATTTTGGTTTGTAAGTTGTTCAATGGAAATAGAATTATTAAATATTATTAAAAATTATAATTTGGTAATTCAGTAATTACCTGAAATTTTGCGAATTATTTTCAATAATAAGTACTTATATAAATTATTAATTTTACGCGCCACTGGAAGTCTATTTCCTTCTCGTTCAAAGGCAGTTGTTGTTTCATTTTGTCATAGATGAATCACTATCTACAATTGTGGTCTCCGAGTATAGAATTGAAATAATATCGAGAGTGTATGCCGAGATAATTTAATATTTCCTCTTTGTAACGGGCAAATAACTCACCTTTTATTTTTCGTTCCAAATTACCAATCAGATTATTAATGGCCGATTTTAGAATATTGTTGTCCGATATAAGCTTGTGAATATAGTCCTTTAATTCAATGATCTCATACGAGGAATCCTTCAGTTTCTGTTGCAATCCCAATATTTCATTTTCCTTTTCGAGAATATGTCTTTTAAGATCGTTGACCAGTTTGCATTGCTTATTTTGATTGGATTGGCCGGCTTCGATGCTATCTGTGTCTTTTTTGTACCTCTTGATTTGGTCGGCCAGCATCTTTTTGATTTCCTTATATTCTCTGCATAGATTGTTGTATTCTTCTCTGCTGATTTGAGACTGTTTGCAGGAAACGTCGTACTGTTTCTTTAACTAAGAAGTTCGTTAGCGTTAAAGATGATAGACGTATAATAATAATAATGTTTTAGGTGTTTCCTATAAATCAATATACAGCGTGTTTGCAGCTTGGTTGAAAACCTCCTCAGCCATAGTCGAATATCCGAAATATTCTACAGAGTGACCAAAAAATGTGAAATTGATCTAAGAATATTTTTGAAAATACATCTAAATGCCGTTTTGAAGCGCTTTCTCGAATTGTGTTCTCTCTCTAAACATGCTGACGAGAAACAGCCACCTATGTGATATAATTAGGTAATTCTGTAAGACGAAATAAAATTTTATTTCAAGACTAAACATAAAACCAATGATTACATAAGAAATTCAATAAATAACGTGAACGTAAAAATAGTCCAAACTGTATAATACCGCTACAATTTTATTGATACAAATTTCTGCTGCGCCACCATCATTTTCGATACATATCGTTCTTTTTTTTTAAATATTTTTATTCTTCTTTCTTCCCTTGGCAACTCATTACCTTACTTTATTCTGTTTTGTAGAATTTCAGCACCCCATAAATAAATAATAGTCCAGGGACGTCAAATCAGGTGCTCTCGCAGACCAATTTGTAAACTGTCTGTCTCTATGCTTACCACGTCCTATCCATCTGTTCGGGAAATTGGTATTCAGCCAACGAAAAAAAAATGAATCAATAAAAAAATAAGATGACCTAATTATGTCCCATAGGTGGCTGTTTCTCGCCAGCATTTGTCCAGATACAACATAATTCTAGAAAGAGCTTCGAAACAGCATTTAGGTGTATCAATTTCACATTTTTTTGGCCTACTTTGTACAACATTTCGAATATTCGACTATTGCTAAGGAGGTTTTCAATCAACAAGCAAAATTGTGACTTTTCGATAAAACGGAGGATAAGAAGTTTCCCTTCCGACGTTCTACCACATCGCTGTATTTTTACGAAATTATAATAAAACTTTAAGCAAAAATCCGTGGCGCTTTTAAGCCACAAAATTCCGTCGAGAGCCGGGGCGCGCCTGCTGGATTTATAAACATAGCCGTAAATACAAGGTATCCAATGACGTGCGGCGCACGTGATATGATTTTAGGGGTCTTCACCCAATTAGACATTCGATTTAAAAAATAGTATGTAGTGTTTCTATAAGGCAAACAAGGAGTTGTCATTTCCAGCATGTATTCATGCTTTAAAGATATTGTTCAATAAAAAAGGATAGACAATAGGTCTATAAAATTTCCAGTTGTTCCGTTGGACCTTTCTCACCCTCTGGTCTTACCATTTTCATATCTCGACAATTTTTATCATATTCTTTCTGCATGCAACTACATTTTCGGTTCGCCTCCGCCAATTCTCTTTCCAGATCCTCGACCTTCTTTTTTAATTCGTCACAATTCGTTGAGCATTGAGAATCTTCTTTCTTATTTTCGTTCACTCGCAGCTGCAGATCGTTATTCTCTAAGCACTTGCTGGTGTACTGTCTTGTAATTTTCTCGCAGCACTCTTGCAAATTCTCCATCTTCTGACCTATTCATTAAAAAATATATACAGTATGTCCACGGATGAGGTTTACAAGAGAACAAATGGACTAAAAATTGAAAGATACGAAAAAAAGTCACTCTTAATAAACCTTTTTGCTCGTCTAGAAATTACGATTCATCATAAGAAACTTCAAAATTTTTTTTTTACAGGGTATGTTATTTTGTTTAAGAGTCTAAACATACTTTATTTTGAAAGATACGAAAAAAAGTCACTCTTAATGAATGTGTTTTCTACATAACAAACTGAAGTAGAACAATTCATTAAAAGGTTTACCTATGTAAACATTATTTCCCAAAAAGTATTCTCTGGCACACCTCTGACTGGTGAACCTAGTTAAAATAATAATGACATTAATAATATATTTTTGATAACACGTGCAATAGATTATTATTTAGAAATGCTGGATACATTTTTCAATGATGAACTCGAAAATCTACCGTTAAATTTTCGACAAAATATGTATTTTCAGCAAGATGGTTGTCCAGCCTATTTCGCTCGTGAGGTTAGAGAATGGCTTGACCGCAGATATGTTCCAAGGTGGATTAGTAGGCATGGCCCAGTTTTGTGGCCCCCAAGAAGCCCCGACTTAACCTTGGCCGATATGTTTTTATGGGGCCGTTTAAAACAAATTGTTTTTGCAACCGCAATACAAAATGATATAAGTGCTGAAGGGCAGAATTATCCAGGCTATCCAATCGATATCTCAGGAAGAAATCAAAAATTCTTTCACTTATTTGAGGAAGCAATTAGAAAAATGTGTCGAGTATGTGGGTGGAGTTTTTGACTTATGAAATCGTTATCGTATTCTTTTTATGTTAATAAAAATGTTCGTATTATTATTATAATTACTTCATTAAATAAAGACATTGACAACAAGTATCACATATTCATTATTCAAGTAAAAACGTTTATTAAGAGTGACTTTTTTTCGTATCTTTCAAAATAAAGTATGTTTACTCTTAAGCAAACTAACATTTTTGCAGTTTTTACACACTCTGTATAAAAAAATTGAAGTTTCTTATGATGAATCGTATTTTCTAGACAAGCAAAAACGTTTATTAAGGGTGACTTTTTTTCGTATCTTTCAATGTTTAGTCCATTTGTCCTCTTGTAAACCCCATCCGTGGACATACTGTATATTTTTTATTTTAAAAAAAATATTTTTTTATTTTAAAAAAAATATTTTTTTTATATAATTTACCTATTTTATATTGTTCCTCGATATTAGCCCGATTTTTGTTCTTTAGCTCTTCAATAATTTTCGCTTTATTCTGCACTTCTTCCTGTAATTTTTCGTTGTCTAAGCTTTTTTTGGCGCACTGGTTCCTCAAGTCGTCATATGCTTTTTGAGTGGACTCTAACTTATCTAGAAGATTGAAAAGTTTTTATATCTATTGTGATTTAAATCTAAATCACACTATCTAAACTTACGATATATTGCTGAAGCCGTGTTACGCTCCTCCTTTAAACTGGCCACTTCTATTTCCAGTTGCAATTTTTCAGCTTCAGTCGCTCTCCAGGTCCTGTCGTGCTCCCTTTGAACTGTATCTATTTCATGTTTCAATTTGTCATTTTCATTTCCTAAAAGAATAATTGTTTTTTTGGGAATCCAGCGTGGAATAGCTATCAACGGTCATCAAGACGGGCTAATAAAAACTAGAAAACTCATACGTTTTCATTCCTTCCTTCGAACACTTTATTTTAAGGCGTAGATTATAAGTAAAATTTGTGACTAATTTACCTAAATTCTTGCATTCTTCAGAGATGCACTCGCAGGTCCGTTGGGAAGTTTCCAACTGTTCGCGAATTCTTTCCATTTCCGTCACTTTGTCTTTCAATTTATATCGTAAATTATCCAGATCTTTAAGCTGCTTCTCCTTGTCGTCTCTGAGCGATGTGTTTTCGCAAGCCAGAGCCTCGATGTTTTGCTCGAAGGTTTTCATTGTATTATTGAAACTGTCGATAGAGTGTTCTAGTTCCGAAATGACACATTGTTTCTTGTATAGCTCCGCTTTCGCCCTGAAATAAGGAGGAAAATAGATAATACTGGACCTTATTCTGATCGTCAATTGATGTGTTCTTGTCGTTGGCCGTAATATAATAAAAAAATACAGTTCTTAATCATTGATTTCCCTTCGAAAGACGATAACTTAACTTTGACCGTACTTTTACTAATGACAGTTTCGTACCTATTTACTTGAAGTTCCGCAACACATTTTTTTTTGACCTATTCTTATCTCGTCAATCAGAATGTCCCTTTTATGTAAAATCTAAGTACCCCTTTTTTTTTAATTTTTCCTGCGTTATAGGTAATTATTTTTTTGATATAAAGTGCATGTTACAGGGTCAATCAGAAATAATTAATGGCCTCCTTGTAAAACTTGTACTTGTATTTTGTCTAAATATTGTTGAACCACTCTGTAGCATTTACTTCAACGGTTTGTAGGTACTTACTTATCGAGTTCTGCCGCATGCGAACCACAATTACAAACACCCTCTTTTACATACTCTTCCATCTTCTGCTTTAGGTCGTCCCTCTCTCGTTTCAAGTCTTCTATTGTCGAGGCGAAGTTATTGTTTTCTTCGGTTACGCTTCTCCTTATACCGTCCAGTTCATTTGCGACAATCTGTATAAAAAAAAGTTGTTATAAACTGTAGGAAAATTACCAAATAGTACCTGCTTACTCTGGGATATTTGGAAATGAAAAAGCGGATGAACTAGCGAGAGCCGGATCCGCTCAAAATCTCAGGGGCCCCGAACCGGCCTTCGGGATATCAAAACAGGCAACGAAAACAACATTAGATAGATGTTCGGAAAAACAACACCTATCTCGATGGCAAGAGTTACCTGGTCAAATACACGCACGGGCCGTAATTGGAAAACCATCGAAGATACTATCGAATGGGATGCTAGCCCTAACACGGCCCCAGTTGAAACAAGTGATGGGTCTGCTAACAGGCCACTGCCACTTGCGAAAACACCTTCAACGGATGGGTATAAACAACGGATCCATTGAATGCAGACTCTGCGGCGAAGAGGATGAAACCGCCTCACACATAATATACCGCTGCGTAGCGCTGTCTCGTAGAAGACAAAATATCTTCGGGAACATACAACGTGGTGACAACCTCCCACATGACAAACTTGGTAGAAGGTTACTGGAACTCATAGAAGGAACAAACATCGTCTAACAAGATCGGGGTACACAATAAGCCGGAAGGATGCAGTGATAGAAGTTCGGGCCTTTAAATCGACCCCCGCCTTTAACCAACCAACCTACCAACCTGCTCGAATAAAGTTATTATAATTACTTGCCTGAATTTGCGCAGTCTTCTCGTCGTGCTCCTTCAAGAGTACTTCGACTTGCCTCTGCGAGTGGTTCACCATCGCCTGAAGTTTCGCCGTCTCTTGCTTGTTTTCGGTCTTTAGTCGCTCTATCTGCGTGCTCAAATCGGCGTTTTCTCTTTGCAATTCCTTTATTTCCTCTTTTTGGAGGCGTATTCTGTCGGTAAGATCGTCAATTTCCGGTCCGCTTCTTTCTTTTTCCACACTGCCCTTCGAGCAGTAGCACCTGTTTAATAAAAATTACCTCTCTTTTTGTCAAAATGTACTTTTCCATTAAATTTTTGTTTTTTGCAAATGAGTGTACGTGATTGCATGGAAAATAGGCGAATATTTGATTAGGGTAATTCACCACAGGTTTTTATTTTTTTAATGTATTTTAACAAATCAGTAATTTACCTATATTCTTCTTCTTCAATTTCTTCTCCTGACTCCTGACGGCATGACGATTTTTTCAAATCCCCTGAGCTAAAAGTTAGAACGATCAAAAATTATTAAAATTTTCATTAGAATAGGAATGATTGACATTCCCGAAAGGACTTACTTACTTACTCTAAATCTTTTCAGCTAATTGTTTATAGTGGCATTTCCTTACCGTAGTTCTTCAATTATTTTAGTCAGGTTTTTTATTTCGTCGTCCTTCATGTTCAGGATATTGTTAAGACGCATCGTGTCCGAGCGGCTCGATTTCGGTTCCGGAGGGCCAAAGCTGAAAGATAAAACTCCCTTTAACATAAGTTATAAGCTTAAATATAACAATTTTTCACACAATAAATGGTTCGTTTTACATGCGACAGCCTTTTGGTATATACATATATGTCGCAACTGGCTTCATATGTCGTTTCGCGGTCATCACAAAAGTTCTATCATCAATCTAAGTGAAATTACACATTCTCTTACCCCCGTTCGTCATTCTTCCCTTTTAGTTCTTCTATCTCATTCTTCTGTGTTTGTACTATATTGTTAAGGCGCTTTATCTCTGTTGCTTTCTCAAGTTGGTCACGATAGCAATCCTCGTCTAAGCATCGACCTTCTTCTACCACATCCGATGGCCTTCCCCGATTGCGATTGCGAGGTTCCCTGTAAAAAGTTTCGTTTCGAAAATTGAACACAAAATTAAGCCTTAAATGTTGCTTATCAAGTGACCCATGGTGTCGAATTGTTAAATACGACGAACAAAAAAATACGATTTTTAGAAACCCACTTCGTTTGGTACTTTTTATGAAAATTCTACCGCCAGTCCTAAGGCAAATTACGCATTTTCTTACGGTAATTCTACGTTCCTCCTTTTCAATTCCTCTATCTCTTCTTTCTGTCTTTTTACAGTATCGATAAGGTGTTCTATCTCTTTTACTTTCTCAAATTGGCCACGATAGCATTCGTCGCCAAAGCAACGAACTTCTTCTACTACATGCCCCGATGTCCTGCCCAGATCGCGTGAACTGAAAATTTATAAAAAAAATCAGAAAACCACATAACAAATTTCTAACAAATGCCTCGGCGTATTTCCAAGGTTCCCCGTGAAAAATGCATTTCACAAAATTGAACATAAAATTAAGCCAACAAGTTTCTTGTTGCTTATCTCTTTTACTTTCTCAAGTTGGTCAATTCTTCTACTAAATGACCCTATGGCCTCCCCAGATCACATACGCTGAAAGTAAAAATATCTCAAAGACACATTTCGCGTTTTCACAAAAGTTCGAAACGTGTTTAACATCAAAAAGTTGCACTTTTTTTAATAATTCCACCATCAATCTAAGTCAAATTACTAATTTTCTTACCCCAATTCTTCATTTTTCCTTTGAAGTTTCTCTATCTCTTCCTTCTGTGCTTGTACTGTATTGTTAAGGCGCTCTATCTGTTTTATTTTCTCAAGTTGACCAGGCTGTCTTTCATTCTGAGGACGACAAAATAAATTAATAAATAACGAAATAGCGAAAAATAATTCACTATAAATCACCACACTGTCAACACTGGTACAGCGAAGAAAAAGTTAATACGTGTTGTAAGTTTAAAGATTTTCATAAATTAATTTTATTTTCCGTATTACAATCGCAGTATAATTGTTAATTTTTGCAACTGGCTACAAGAACTCCATTATTTTTAGTATAATATTATAACTTAAAAAACGTTAGCAGTGTTGCACGTTACAAAAATCTAAAAATAAATAAATTCGGATAAGAAATAAAGAGTTGTTAAACTTTCAAAAACGCGGCAATTTAATTTCGCCCACTTATAAAAATATTTTTAAAAATTCCTCTATTTTTACCATTCCAAGCAACGCGTCATCCGCTTGTTTAAGTCGCGTTTTCAATGCCCCATTGCAATAGTTCATGCACTGGATTTTTTGTTTCAAAGCTCTGTTCTCCTCCTCATACTTGTTCAATTCGATGATCCTGTTGGTCAGTTTTCTTATTTCTTCGTCTTTCGTTTTCACGGTATCGTTAGGGCCCTCTGTCTCACTTAGTTCCTGCTTGTGGCCACAAAAGCAATCGCTGCCTAGAGGTCGACCTTCTTCTATTAAATTGCTGGATCTCTGTGTCAGATCTCCTAAGCTAAGAGTTGACAATTGTTAAGCTTAAATATAACAAATTTTTGTTTCACAAGATATGGTTTTAGCACAAAATGATCAAACAATAAACATACATACGAATTATTTCCAGTTTATGTTAAATTTGAAGTATAATTCGGCATTTCCTTTACCTTAACTCTGCGATCCTATTACTCAGTATTTTAATTTCATCTTCCTGTCTTTTTACAGTATTGTTAAGGAGCTCTATCTTTTTTACTTTCTCAAGTTGACCACGATAGCAATCGTCGCCTAAGCATCGACCTTCTTCTGCCACATGCCCCGTTACCCTCCCCACATCGCGTGAGCTGAAAATTAAAAAAAGAATCTGAAAAGCACATAACAAATTTCTAACAAATGCATCGGCGTATTTGCAAGGTTCCCTGTAAAGAATGCGATTCAAAAAAATGAACATAAAATTAAGCCAACAAGTTTCTTGTTGCTTGTCAAGTACCTAATCCCATGCTCGAATTTTGAAATACGGCGAACAAAAAAAGAAGATTTTAGAAACCCACACTAATAGTTAGTATTGGTCAACATGCGTTTTGGTAGGCATAAACATCCAAAAGGTGCACTTTTTTGAAAATTCTACCACCAGTCTAAGGCAAATTACGCATTTTCTTACGGTAATTCTACGTTCTTCCTTTTCAGTTCCTCTATCTCTTCCTTCTGTGCTTGTACTGTATTGTTAAGGCGCTCTATTTCTCTTACTTTCTCAAGTTGGCCACGATAGCAATCGTCGCCTAAGCATCGACCTTCTTCTACCACATGGCCCGTTGCCCTCCCCAGGTCGCGTGAGCTAAAAATTAAAAAATAATCTGAGAACCACATAACAAATTTCTAACAAATGCCTCGGCGTATTTCCAAGGTTCCCTGTAAAGAATGCGATTCAAAAAATGAACATAAAATTAAGCCAACAAGTTTCTTGTTGCTTGTCAAGTACCTAATCCCATGCTCGAATTTTGAAATACGGCGAACAAAACAAGAGGATTTTTAAAACCCACACTAGGAAGGTTCGGTAGGAATATAACATCCAAAAAGTGCACTTATTTTGAAAATTCTACAACCCGTCTAAGGCAAATTATTAATTTTCTTACGTTAATTCTTCGTTCTTCCTTTTCAGTTCCTCTATCTCTTCCTTCTGTGCTTGTACTGTATTGTTAAGGCGCTCTATTTCTCGTACTTTCTCAAGTTGGCCACGATAGCAATCGTCGCCTAAGCATCGACCTTCTTCTACCACATGGCCCGTTGCCCTCCCCAGGTCGCGTGAGCTAAAAATTAAAAAATAATCTGAAAAACCATAAACAAATGCCTCGGCGTATTTCCAATGTTCCCTATAAAGAATGCGTTTCATAAAATTAAGCCAACAAGTTTTTTGTTGCATGTCAAGTAATCCCAAAATAGAGGATTTTTAAAATCCACACTAATAGTTCGTATTGCTCGACATGCGTTTCGGTAGGAATATAACATCCAAAAGGTGCACTTTTTTGAAAATTCTACCACCAGTCTAAGGAAAATTACGCATTTTCTTACGGTAATTCTTCATTCTTCCTTTTCAGTTCCTCTATCTCCTCTTTCTGTGCTTGTACTGTATTGCTAAGGCGCTCTATTTCTTTTACTTTCTCAAGTTGGCCACGGTAGCAATCGTCGCCTAAGCATGGACCTTCTTCCACGAAATGTCCTGTAAGCTCGAAGGTAGCAGGCTGTCGTTCGCGCTGACGACGACAAAAATAATATATTAATAAAAATAACGAAAAATGACTATACTACTTTACAATCTTTAAAACGTTAGCAGTGTTAAAACGTTGACTTCCAACCATATCCCAAAATGATTAAATTCGGGTAAGAAAATTATTAAACGTTAAAAAATTTGTTAATGCAAAATCGTAATCGAAATTTGAATAGTCTGTGTAATTGTGTGTCAAAATTAACTATTTCTCAATAATACTAAAGTTTTTACCATTACCAGGGTCATAATAATTTGGATATGGAACTGCTTATAAATAATGAAGAAATATTAAAAATTAATACTATAAAATTTCTAGAAGTGCAAATTGCTGAGCATGAACTGGAAAGATCGCTGTAATCTGCTCAAATAAAAATTAAATTCATGTTGTTTTCTTGTTCGTGCACTCAAGACTGCGATAAGTGCGATATCTATGAATGAGCTCCTTATGGTGTATAACGCACAAGTAGATTCTCGTTTGCGTTACGGGGTGATCGTCTGAGGTTCGTCCAGTGTGGTTGGGGGATTTGCTTGTGTGTCGGAAGAGAATATTGAGAACTTTGGTGGGTGTGTCGAGGACTTACTCGTGCAGAGGCCTCTTTAAGAAATACAAGAATTTAACTGTAATTTGTGTATACTTATTGGAACTATGTATATATATGTTTTTAAAAATAAATGTATATAATAAAAGACAAGTTATCTCATTTAGAGAAATATTTTTAAAAATTCCTCATTTTACCACGTCATGTAACTCGTCCTCCGCTTGTTGAAGTCGTTTTTTCAAAATGTCATTGCAGTTGGCCATGCACTGTATTTTTTGTTTCAAGGCTCTGTTCTCCTCCTCATACTCGTTCAGTTCCAGTGATTTTTCGGTCAGATCTTTTTCCATTTCGCCCCATGCGCATTCTAGCTCTTCGAGCCTTTCTTTTAGTTTACAGGATCTGTTGTTACCTAAATTTTAATTTTGCAAAAATTAGGCTTATTCCAGTGTTGCCAATTAGCGTGTAATTACACGATCATAGGACATAATATGTTCATAAGAAGTTTTTCTGAAAATGGACCCAAAAATAACCTCTTTAAATTATTAGCATGTTATTAAGGAACATCCTATATAAATAATCTTCTTACATTTGTCACATTGACAATTGGGAGTTCCATCTTCTTGAACTGCTTTCAGGTTTTGTTTCAGGGCGTTTGTTTCCTTGGTGCTCTCCTCCAATGAGAATCGCAATTTTTTCTCGACTAGGACATGTTCTTCCAATTCACTTTCGAGTTGGGAAATCCTTTTTTTCATTTCGGTTTGTTTTAATTCGGATTCTTCGTTTACCTATGATATATAATTTATTATTCAACCGCCGATTTTAGCAGCGTTTTCTCTTCATTTTAGAATCATTTTACTTAAATACCTTCTTTAGTTCTTCTTTCAGATTCGCCACTCCTTCCAAGTTATTTTTATTTTCCGCTTTGATTATTTCCAACGTGTCTGACAATACTTCATTGTTGGCGGCAATGTCGTTCATTTTACCAAGCATATCATATTTGTAGTTTTCTTGTTCCACCGCCTTTTCTTCCAACTCCTTTTGCAATTCTGAAATTTGACCTTTATTTTTTTCTTCTTCCATTTTAATTGCTACCGGATCTAAAAATAATTTTTACTTTATAGCTCGCCATCTTAAAACCAAACCATTACCGATTTTCTTTTTCTTACCTTGTATCAAACAGGAAACTTCCCGACTTTTTTTTTTCACAGCACTTTTAAATTTGACTAGATCGTCGATACTATTCGAAATTTTACCGATACTTCTTGAAGTATGTTCCAGAATGTTTTGACACTCTGAGAAATTATTCTTCTTATCTTGTAGCAATTTTTTCATACGATCATTTTCTTCTTGACACTTAAAGAGTAAAGCCTTCAACGACTCTACTTGAGTGGATAATTCTATAAGTTTAGGATCGGCGTTTAAATGGTCTCCGCTCTCTATGCTTTTAAAATCGTCGTGTATTTTGTTGATATTTTCGGAAGCTTCTGTGTGATCGCAATTGCAGCTCTTTAATTCGTTGATGATCTTATCCAACAGCTGTTTTAGGACTTGATTTTGACTGTAAACTAATGACTCGATGTGACAAATCTCTTTAGTGCTTGAATTATGGTATTCTTGGTATTTTCTAAAACAAATCAATACCTTTTTATTGATTATTTAGGGTAGATTCACTATTTTTGTACGTTTTATTCGATCCCAGCTTTAGATCAAATTTCGGGAGTGTCTTGGTTATTTTTGAAACAAACATTACAATTAAAATGCAATTGTATGCGGAAGAGATAGATAGCTCTTTGACATAATTATATTTGGTTCTACAAGTATATTTATGTAAACAAAATTAAATATAAAAAAAATAATAATGTTTCCTATGCACATACCTTTTGCTATCAGGATTATTACAGCAGATATGTCGATTTAAATGAGAACCGCTACCTCTCAGCTCATTACCCTTATTTTTAAGGTCGAACTCTTCAAGCTAAAAATAATAGATTGTCTTGTAAGAATCCCTTAGAACCTTAAACCCTTGTACCTTTGCATTGATCTTTTTCAGACTATAGTTGTCTTGTACAGCTGTACAGTGCTCGAATCTTAACTTTTCGAACTCGTCGAGAAGATTTTTGTAGTTAGTCTCACATTTTTGTAAACGACCCTGTAATATTGTAATTATTTGATCTCTACCTGAGAGATTTTGTTCTACGTCGTCAATTTTTCTCTGGTAGGTTGCGCAGACTACGCATTTTCTGTTTGAATCCAATATAGCCTAGAAAAAAGGACTGCTTATAGTTGCTCATCCTTTAGTAAGGAAGTTCATAACTTGGTCCACCTATGCTAAAATATCAGCTCTATTGCAAAAAAAATATCTTATCGAAAATACAAAAATATAAAATGAGCTGTCCTTAATTTTTTTTAATATTACCTTGTTTTGTCCTAAATTACTCATTTTAATTCCCTCAAATAAATTATTTATTGATCATTCTAGATCGTTTTTTGCTTAAATATTTGTTAAATTTTGATTAGAATTTATTACCAAAAGTTTTATGAAGACGTCAAGTTGATTAATCTGCTAGTCGGTGACATTGTCAAAGTAGTGCACATTTTTCAAAATTCGGACACTATTTTCTGTTTTTTTCATTGGAGATCTCAAATTTAAATTCAAAATGAAGAAGAATCAGAAAAAGAAATTCAAACCTATAACAGCTCCGAGATATTTGCGAGGACAAGTACCTACTGAGATACTGGATATTGATCTGGATCTCTTTAATAAACATCGAAAAAAGGTAAGTAACATGTTTAATATGGAACAGCTCTCGTTACCAGTGTTTTAAGCACTGTAGAGATTAATTATATTGTTAATTGTATATTGAACTTTCGTAATATAAGTGTCGTTATTAAAAAAAAAACATACATACCTAATATGAATATTACATTTTGGAAAAATTATTAAAGATAAATCTCTTGAATAGGTTAGGAAGAAATCTCTCAAAACCTAAGCATTAAAATAAATCATTTTGTTTTAGGTTTTTATGTCTAAACCTTTGGTAGATGACTTACCCCCACCTATGAACCCATTTAATTATTTAAAGAGCAGAAAACTACACGAGGACGCGCAACGACTTCGACATATCGATAATGAGAATAAGACTTTACTGAAAAAGATCAATATTATTAATCGGCTTGGTGTAAGTATAATTATTTTAGAGAAGTAATTAAATGGTTTGCCGTTATTAACAGTCGAGCTGCGAAATGATTACTTGGTCAGTAAGAGTTTACAATTGGTTAGTAGAAACAAACATGTCTAGAAGCAGTTTACTTCAGAAGTCCCAGGCAATTTATGTTAAACTTTCTTGTGTTTTTTTTCCGAATACAGAAGGAAATCGGCTACAAAAGGTGTAGCGGGGGCGGATTTTCACTTGTTTTCCCAGGGCACTGTCACGATTCAGAAATGTTTGCTGTCCATAAGTTGCCAACTAGCCATTTTGGCTGACCGATTACGTTTTTCTGTTCGCAAAAATAAGAATATTTTGCTAACCAGTTAAATGATACCCATTATTTTATATTCTATTTGCACGACTAATATCACGAAAACGAGAAAAAATAGATAACAGGAAAACCACGTTATTTTTTCAGTCGTATAGGTTTGTGTGTATTGCAATTACAAATATTTTTTTCTAAGCAATTAAAATACAAGAATTTCCATTACTTTTTTTCGTGTTCTATTTTACAGGGAAGAGTTGACTCTTACAATCCAGGAGCCTACCGAAGAATCAATAATTGGCCAGCGAAAAATAAATCTTTGCTGCAGGTTGAGGAGAAAAATATGCAATTATACAAAGTAATCAAGGATATTGTAAGTTCATGATCGATTTTTTTTCTATCTCTTAAATAGACTTTTAGCAATGGTTCATTTTAACTTACACACCTGATTTCGAGATTTCCCTGCGTACTTTTAAAATAAATTTAAAAGAATAACTATAGTTTCGTAGGGACAGACATGACTTGTTATTTATTTGCCCCTTAAATTATGGATGCAAATCGGGCATCATATTTTTCAAACTTTGTAACATATGTCTGGCTTTTTCTTTGTTTACATAAACGTATTTATAAAACCAAATTATACTTATAAAAATCTTATATTTTCAGCCTTAATTTGATGAAAATCCATAATAAGATCTATTTGATGTTTTTGATTTTCACTATATTTTGTCAACATGACACGTGTTTCACCGTCACAGCAGCTTCATCAGATGTAAGGTATAAACAATGATAACTTAATTTATATGTCTCGTAAAAATAGGACCTTCAATAATATGGAATAATTATTTAATAATATAAGAGTTAATTAACTAACACCTTAAATTTAACAATGGCGAAGAACATATCAAGCTTGTCATTAAGTAAATTTGGGAAATTTTCATTTTGTTAATCTCCATAGACTCTAGCAAATTTAACTTCAAGCCCTTTTGTTCTATATGCAAAATCTTGAAATTGTTATTAAAAATATGATTTTCTGATTTTAAATGTTCTGCGTATGTGGATTGTTTATTATTTTTGGTGAAAGAATCTTGGTGGTCTTTAATTCTAGTGCGAAAAGAACGGCCTGTTTGGTCTATATATGAACTAGGATAAGAGCCGCAATTTAATTTATATATATTTTGATCTTTCAGAATTTTATCTTTATTATTTTTTATTAACTTCCCTAAACTGTTGTTAGTTTTATAAGCTACTTTCACCTTGTTGTACAACAACTTGACCTTGTTGTACAACAAGTAGCTTATAAAACTAACAACAGTTTAGGGAAGTTAATAATAAAGATAAAATTCTGAAAGATCAAAATATATATAAATTAAATTGCGGCTCTTGTCCTAGTTCATATATAGGCCAAACAGGCCGTTCTTTTCGCACTAGAATTAAACACCACCAAGATTCTTTCACCAAAAATAATAAACAATCCACATACGCAGAACATTTAAAATCAGAAAATCATATTTTTAATAACAATTTCAAGATTTTGCATATAGAACAAAAAGGCTTGAAGTTAAATTTACTAGAGTCTATGGAGATTAACAGAATGAAAAATTTCCCTAATTTACTTAATGACAAACTTGATATATGTTCTTCGCCTTTGTTAAATTTAAGGTGTTAGTTAATGTGTTGTGGGTCCTATTTTTACGAGACATATAAATTAAGTTATCACTCTTTATACCTTACATCTGATGAAGCCGCTGTGACGGTGAAACACGTGTCATGTTGACAAAATATAGTGAAAATCAAAAACATCAAATAGTGTTTTCTTTAATAATTTTAAATTATACTTACTTATGTCAAAAATATCATCAATTTTGATGTTTGTTGTAAAAATATGCCAGAATCTGGACCCTCTTATCGATGAGGTTGAATGGAAAATGTTTCATATAAAATATTTAACGACAAATGAAAAATACATTGTGGCTAAAAGCACTTGGGATTTTTCAATCGCAAAAATAAACCTATTGCTTCAAATACAAATAAATGCGCTGCGTTTGTTCGACCCCTAAGCCGCAAGTGTATGCACTTGTATTTGCAACAATAAGTTTTATTTTTGCGACTGAAAAGAGCTTCAAAGTAATGATTTTTTATAGAAATCGTTTTATGACACTCAAAAATTTAAAGAGGATTGGGAAATCACATTGAAACAAGTTAAGCACAGCTGTCGTTATCCAGTCTGTATCGTGGGAAAATGTACTTTGGATGAGGATCTGAGGAACAGTCAGTCTATTAGTTATTTACTTCGATGCAAAAGGCCGGAACTTAGATCCCAGTATGTATAAATAATCTTGATTTTGTGGCGGCTCGTGGGCTAAAATATAGAGGAACCTGGTCCAATTTGACAATCCAATAATTATCCACGAAATAAAATTATCAAGCTTATCAACTAATAGCAAAATGTAATTCACACCTAAGGTAGGGTTGCCAAATGGGCAATGTGTAAAAGTATAGAAACGCCTGATTTTTTATAAATGTATTTAAACAAATATATAAGATAAAAATAAACTTTTTGTGTTTTTAATTTTTGCGAAGGTCAGCCCAATCAGTATTAACCAAATAAAACGCAAAAATAAACGCCGATTATTAATAAAACGACTAGAAAAACGGGACAAGTAGGACCTGTTAGGCAAGTGGCAACTCTACCTAAGGCGAGGGAGCGGAACTTCCCCTATTTCATCTAAATAGCCGCTACAGATATACAGACGTGGCCAAAAAAGTGATTCCTATCACAGTTTGTATTTAAATACAATCCTTGTAATTGGGTGAAACCCCTAGAATCAGACAGAAATGGACCTCAAATTATCTACAAATCCGTTTACATGACTACATAACTGAGTTTACTTTTAGCGTCTTCTTAGACTTTGGCATAAAAAATGGCAAATTCCTGGGACGTATAATAATAGAGCTCTATTATGACCATGTTCCTGTGACTGTCCAAAACTTTCTCGAACTGTGCAAGGGAGACGATTTAACTTACAAAAATAATTTGGTACATAGAATTATATTAGGACAATACATGGAAATGGGGGATATAACGCATGGTACTGGAAGAGGCGGGTTTTCAATCTACGGAAAGACATTTGCTGAGGAAAACCATAAACTGAGACATACCAAAGCTGGCAAGTAGTACAATTTCTCTTAAGTTATAAAAAATGCAATACAATTACAGAACCTTTGTGGGTTAATCATATAAGCGCTTAATTTTGATTTTTTTGAAAGAAACCAAATTTTAAATATTGAACTTCATCGAGAGTGGAATTCTGTAATATCCATTGAAAGACATTTCTAGTCGACAGCAAATGCCTAAAGGATAATCTGAAATAATTAATGCCAACGTTGCTAAAGTTAAAATATGATTTTAAACACATAGAGATAAACTAATTTATTCTCTTTTAAGTTAAATTAAAGAAAACTCTCCGAAAATGCATACTGTTTCTGTATTTACAAATTAATTTACGTGTTTAGCAGAATAATATTTAATTCCATCTTCTTTGGAGGCTCGAGCATGTTTAGCTAATAACGCATTGACATCCAGTTGCTTCGTAGCTAATCGCTTTATATAAGGGGTAATTTCCGGAACAGTCCATTTATCCTTTGCCTCGAAGAGGGCTTTGAATCGGTCCTCAATATTATCAGAAAGAGCAATTTCTTCGAAAGCCCAGATAACATTCGGATTCGATTTTCTATTGACTATAGCAATACCATACAACATGTCTGTTCTTGGCTTCATTCCCTCTGGAACAGACTCTTCCCAAGCTTGTAAAAATTCGGCCAGATTAAATTTTCCAGCCTCCCTAAGCAAGACTCTTGCAAAAAACTGGCAAACTTCAAATTCTTTATAACGGTACAATTGTAAGTAATCGATGATCCGAGATTTTTCTGTGTATTTTTGAAACAAACTTTTTATTATCTCTATAGGAACAAGGTCTTGTAATGCTGCACACGTTTCATCGTAATCAATTTCATCCAAATGCCATGAGTTTTCTTCAATTAACTTTAGCATATAAGACAAAACTCTAAAGTGGTACTCAAAATCTAATTTTCTAATTTTTTTATTAATTTCCACTACATCCATAGATTTAATTGCTTCTGTTAACTCAACATCAGATGCTTGTACTTTATTTTTAAGTTCCTCAAGAGTAAAAAACTTCCTTGTTTCAAGTTCAAATTCGTGCTCAGGTCCCCTGTAAACAGTTTCTTCCAGCAAATTATTAAGAATTATTAAATTTGGTGTTCCTACATTCACTTCTAAATACTCCTGAAATATATCAGAAATCTCAATTTTCTGTACCACTCTTTTTGTGTTAGACTGAATATCACTGTAGCATTTTACTGGTTTTACTAGTAGCATGCTATTTGATGTCTCTGCCTCGAGTACATGTAACGTGGAGGAATCGGTACAAATAACTACTTCATCATCATTTTCACCTTTAACACAAACTTTCTGATTTGCTTCTATTGCACTAAGAAGATCGGTATTTAACTCCAGGATTCGAAAAGTACTTGTGTTATTAATTGGCGCAAAAAACAATGCCTGAGATGTAGGAAGAATACTGTGTTCGGTAAGTTTAGCAAAATGCAATATTTCATTAACATCTTCAAGAATTCTTTCGCATTTTGGAGAGTTATTACTACTTTCTTCAAAATGGTTCATGATTTATGTTTTTAATTTTCTCATTTCGCACACACCGTACAACGGTACAATAACAATACTATCTTTTAAATTAAGTATCACAACAATAAGTGGACCATCAACAACAAATAAATAGTAAAATAAAATACAAATAATACACAGAGTAAATTTGGCATCGTTGGTACTGTTGCAGACCTGTTACTGCCAACTTAATGTAATCCCATTATATTCCCTAGATCCCTTGAGATGACGTCATTAAAAAAAATTTCATCTTGATTTCAATTTTAAATTTTGTTTTAGGCGTTTTATCAATGAAAAGAGTTGGTTGGGCTGAGAATAATTCCCAGTTTTGCATCACTTTTAAAAAGATGGAGCAGCTGGATCACAAAAATGTCGTATTTGGTAATGTTATAAAAGGCAACGATCTGCTTATAAGTAATATTCAATATTACGGTAGAAAAATAGGAAAACCGCTGGAGAGTATCATAATCTCAGATTGCGGAGAATATCCAATTAAAAACCTCGCTGAATAAAATTTATATATGGGGAGGTTTTTTTTTTCTAGATTTTTTTTTTTTTGGGTTGGCGGATCTGTTTGCAAATGTCTGCCGATTGACAAACATATGTGACAAAAACACGTTTAGAATAAATAAATTTCTGGCATAAATCCTGCAGTTTTTTAGAAATAGTGTTACTTCTTGTGATATTCAATACTCGTGTTTGCCAAAATGTTGTATTTGGAGGATTACCTGGAAAGTAAGTAGAATTACGACGCCTACGTGTCTGGTGTGTTCATAACTTAATGCAGAACCTGCCTCGAGTACGCTATTTAGTTTATATCGGACATGCGTCGCGTAAAGGATATACGTAAAAATGGAGATCATAATTCGAAGTATGTCGGTGCTTAACTCGGAGCGAGTGGATTAAATGTTATCGATCACACCTGACCCAGGAATGGCGGCAATTTTAAATATTCTATTCTTTTTAGTGATTGAGCATTTGCCACAAGAACTCAGGGACAGATTTACGGATATGCGAGAGATGGACCTAAGTATACACAGTAATGTGTTTAATTTAACGTGATGTTACGTTTCTCTAAGCCTTGTTCTTTCTAGATAACATGGACGAACTTGAGAAACGGGTAAAAGCATTTTTTAATGACTGTAAAAAGTACCAAAATCAGGATATACCTCCAAACTTAGAGGCTGAGTATTCATCGCTTAGAAAAGAATATTATAAATCACTGGAGGATGCTGATGAAAAGGTAGGAGTTTTTCTCTTCTAGGGCTATTCTGTTCTCGCAATAAACATAAGTACTTTGTCGTGATGGGTTAGATTTTAGATTGGCATTTTTGAGCTTTGTGCTTTTGTATCAACTACAGTCATTATGGTTATTGAATAACTCTGTTTTTATAATTATAGCACTATTGATGTATTTATGTTAAACTTAGGTCTAAACTATGCATTCAATGGTGGTGTGATCTATGTAATTAGCAAATCTATAAATCCAGTGAATTTCTACCAATATCCTCTACATTTTGTAGGTTCATTTAGCCAATACCATGTATGACCTAGTAGATAAGTATCTTAGAAGATTGGATTCTGAGTTGCACAAATTTAAATGTGAATTAGAAGCCGACAATAAGGGAATTACCGAAGTATTAGAAAAAAGATCTCTTGAACTAGACACCCCAACGTCTGGTTCTAATATTTTGAGTCAGCAGAAGGAAAATAGGTATGAGAGGTAGGTTTTTAATTACTATTGTGAATTAAATTTGTTTCAAGACCAGTCGAAGGCCAAAATTCTTTTAACTTGCAATCATTTTTCTTCAGTTTGGGTTCGAGCGGTTTCCGTTACTCCCGCCCGCGCAGCGAGAAGCGCCGCGACAGCAACACCTCGCTGACCAATCAGTTTGCGGAGAAGAGACAGGCGGTGGCGCCCCCGTCTCTAGTCGAAACGAGACACGTGCCTCCCGTTCCGCAGAGCGTCGCCCCACCAGTGGCGCCCCCGACTATCTCGTATAGCCTGGGGCACAACTCGGGCGCCGGTACAGCCATTGCAGCCGCTGCGTCGCAGGCGATAGCCGCCACACAGCAGGTTAGTGGAAGCGATTCAATAGGAAAGCAAAACATTATTTTTAATCACATATTTAAATATTTTTTGCTTTGTTATGCTTTGCCTTGGACACAAACTCCAGTTTGAGGTTTGTTGCATTTTTATACCTTATTTTATTTTGCTATTTTCATTATGTTAGTTCAAAAAATTTTGAATTTTTATTATTTTCTAAGAGTATGTTTTTTTTGTTAGTTAGTAACAGAAAATATCCCAAATCGTGATAATATTATTGTTCTAGATGCAACAAGGCAGGAGAACAGCTAGTTTAAAAGCTTCCTACGAAGCGATTAACACAAGCGGGCACGAATTCATTCCTAGAGAATTGGCGGGCGCCGCCCAAACCGCTATACAGGCAATACAGCAGGATCATGCTAATAATAAGAAAAAACAGAAGTAAGTTTGTATTTTTTAACACGTTGTTTTCACATATACACAGTGTGTAAAAAGTCCCGGAACAGTCAATATTATTTCAAAAATGGTGCACAATATAAAAAAACTTTCTGTAAAAAAGTTGTTGGTCTTAAATAAATTTATTAAACTTAGATCCCTGTAATTATACAGGGTTGCCCAAAAAGTCGTGGTAACCGAAACTTCATTTTTTTTCAATGGAATGACCCTTTTTTGATCACATTTTCTGATTCCTCTAAACATTCTAAACAACAATTATAGAACATGTCATATGGCTAAACCTATTAGTTTTAGAAATAATTTGAGTTGAAGGACATAAATGCGATAGGTACGATATTACCTTTTGCATTGTTTCGAGTCGGCTCAAATGTTTTACGTTAAAATTAAAAGAAAAACATTAAACTCGTGTAAAATGAACCTCACTCAAGTTGTGTCAAAATTTTAATAACAACTAAATTATTAAATACAAGCAGTAAAATTAACAATAACTTGAAAAGAACAAAAATAAAATGAGTGTAAGTCGTTATTTAATTAAATGCTGAAAATGTCCTCCTCCCACAGTTTGACAATGGGCTAGGTTATACTAAAATTTGTCGATGACGTTTTGTAACATTTCTTGGTTAATAGATGCACATTCTTCAATAATTCTTCCTCTTAATTCATTCAGATCTGCCATTCTATGGGGCCTCTTCGTCCTATCCAGCGGTTAGGAAAAGTGTTGTTTAAATAATTTCTAACAGCTAGCCCAAAATGAGCAGGAGCTCCATCCTGCTGAAACCACGTATTGCGTAATAGTGGTCCTACTTCATTGTTTATTGCTGGCACAATTTCATTTTGCAGCATGTGGAGATACATTTCGGCATTCAAATTCCCCTCTATAAAGAAAGGCCCCACTAATCTGTTGCCAATAATTCCAGCCCACACATTTACTTTCTGGGGGTGTTGAGTATGTGTTTCTCTCATCCAATGTGGATTCTGATCAGCCCAGTAACGACAATTATGGCGATTGAGAGACCCGTTCAACATGCATGTTGCCTCATCCGTAAAAACTATTTGATTAAAAAAATTGTTATTTTCTTCATGTTTTTGCATCATTACTTCGCAAAATTCCAATCTACGATCAAAATCGTCTTCTGATAATTCCTGGACAAGAGTTATTTTATAGGGATGAAAATTACTGATTTTTAAAATATTGTCAATTGATTTAAAACAAACATCAACTTGGGTAGCAGCTTTTCTGAGTGACAAATGTGGATTCTGAACAAAATGAAGTAATGTCTCTAATTTTTTTTCATCACTACTTGCCGACTTTGGTCTTCCGGAACGAAGTTTATCTCTGCAACAACCGGTTACCTCGAACCTTTGAACTGTTCTCACAACTGTAGATTTTGATATAGGCTCTCGGTTTGGAAAAGTTGTATTAAATAATTCCTTTGTCTCGATAACTGATCTTTGTCGGTCTCCAAAACCTCTTATTATTAGTAAAGTTATACGTTCCCTTTCGCTGAGCGACATTTTGAGAATTTACTTTGACAGTGACGCAAAAAATTCTAGTACCAGCTTATAAAAATGCAAAAGGTAATATCGTACCTATCGCATTTATGTCCTTCAACTCAAATTATTTCTAAAACTAATAGGTTTAGCCATATGACATGTTCTATAATTGTTGTTTAGAATGTTTAGAGGAATCAGAAAATGTGATCAAAAAAGGGTCATTCAATTTAAAAAAAATGAAGTTTCGGTTACCACGACTTTTTGGACAACCCTGTATAATTACAGGGATCTAAGTTTAATAAATTTCTTTAAGGCCAACAACTTTTATACAGAAAGTTTTTTTATATTGTGCACCATTTTTGAAATAATTGACTGTTCCGGGACTTTTTACACACTGTGTATTGTGAAAAGAACCTAAATTTAATCTATATAGTATTGTAATTGTATCCTATAACTTTAAGATAATTTAAATTTTTAGAAAATACACCAACAATATTTCTTCGACGTCCACCACTGTCCAACCGGTTATACCAGCTGCTACTGTACAACCTGTTATTCCAGAAGTCCCGGCTGTGGAAATTGAAACTGCCCCAACGGAGGTGACTGATGGGGAATGGACGTATGATCCTAACGAACCGAGATATTGTCTGTGTAATCAAGTGTCATATGGGGATATGGTTGCCTGTGATAATGAAGATGTAAGTACTTAGTCTAAAACTTGTTCTCACTTAATTCAAAAGTATCTGTAAGAGATTTATGACTCTAGTATTTGCGAATATTGTTTTGGAATTTGGAATGAACGTTTGCACCAAAAAAGTGTTTTTTCTCACTGTACAGGGTTAGTCAACGATTGCGCGGAGTAAGTTTATGCATTGAAGATAAGATTTGTCGATAATGAGCTATTGTGTTGAGGTATGATTGTATATTCTGCACATTTTAAAAATATTTTCAATTATACAGGGTGCGTTCAAAAAGTAGGGTGGCAGAAAGTTGTATTTTTTAAATGGGACACCCAGTATTTTATTGTATATTTAGGTTCGTATTAGTGTCCTCTATAAATATCTAAAATATTATTTAATTTGCTTGGGTAGTTTAAGAGCAATAAATTAAAAACTAAAGAAAAAAAGTTTTGTAGTCCAGTAAAGAAAAATCAAAAAAACATTCTAAAATTATTTTTTTAACCACAGGATTGGGTGAGGTTTATAACAAGGGGTCTAGAGATACTATGCAATTAATAGTGTTTATGAATTTTATACAGTGTGTTCATAATAAGGTTCCAAAAACGAAACATTTCAAAATCATTTTTCTCAACATTTTCAAATGGAACACCCTGTATATTTTTATGCCATCTTATAGCTAGTATAATATTCTTCAACTTTTGTAGGAAGTATCCAATTCCTATCTCTAATGGTTTTCGAACTATTTTGGTTTTTCTGGTTTTTACCATTTTAAATAATTTGTCACTCGAACGAGGTAGCCATGGAAAACAAATTGAAAAATGTAAATGCCACTTTAATCAGTTTTCAAAATATTTTGATTTTTTTGGTTAACACACTATTTTTGTTACTTTAACATTCCAAGAAACAATCAGTTTCTTCTTCTTAATAAATGTTCGAATATATGTTCTTCTTGTTCAATGCACTTGTCACTTATTTTAATGATATTTTCTCGGACATTATATAACATGCCTGGGGTTATTGTTTGACATATATCCCTAATCCTATTATTCATGTCCTGCTTTGTCGTAGGAGGTGTAACATATACCCTATCCTTGACGTAGCCCCATAGAATAAAATCTAACGGGGTAAGATCACAAGACCTTGGTGGCCATGCAACAAAACCGCCGCGGCCAATCCATCTTTGAGGATAGTGCTGATCCAAATATTCTCTCGCTTCACGATAAAAGTGGGAGGGAGCACCATCTTGTTGGAGCCACATATTTTGCCGTTCATCTAAATCTACTTCTGTTAACAGCCTTGGCAACTGCTGTTGCAAAAAAACTAAATAAGTACTTCCGTTTAATGGTTCATTAAAAAAATATGGACCTATAATTCTGTTGTGGAGTATGCCGCACCACACATTAACCGACCAATGGTTTTGGTGTTGGACCTCACGGACCCAGTGTGGGTTCTCCGTTGCATAGTAATGCATATTGTGTCTATTGACAGTACCATTACTTCTAAATGTAGCCTCATCTGAATACATTATACGGTTTAAAAAGTTTTGGTTAAATTCAATTTGGGCACGTAACCATTGGCAGTAAGTTACGCGCCTTTGAAAATCGTCGCCGTGAAGTTCTTGATATAACTCAATATGGTAAGGGTGGTATTTATACTTGCGCGTTGTTCTATTTGCCGTTGATTGTGAGGTATCACACATGGAAGCTAATGTATGGCTACTAACTGGGGAGTTCTCGTGAACTAGTAACAGTATTTCGAGTTCTTTTTCATCATTAGTAGCTATTCTATTAACAACGTTACGTTCAGATTTTTCCACACTGCCGGTTGAATCGAATCGTTCCATTAAATTATGAAAACACCGAGGACTGGGTGTTCGCCGCTCTGGATATTTCATCTTGTATAATCTTTCGGCGAAAAGACTATTTCTATCTGCCTCGCCCAAAACATAAATCATATCAATTAATTCATTTTTCGAAAAATTCATTTTTCAAGAAAAGTAAATGGATAATAAACTTTACAGTAGAAACTTGACTTTGAAACCGATCTAATTATGATTCTTGATGTTATGCACTGATTAAAGTGACATTTACATTTTTCAATTTGTTTTCCATGGCTACCTCGTTCGAGTGACAAATTATTTAAAATGGTAAAAACCAGAAAAACCAAAATAGTTCGAAAACCATTAGAAATAGGAATTGGATACTTCCTACAAAAGTTGAAGAATATTATACTAGCTATAAGATGGCATAAAAATATACAGGGTGTTCCATTTGAAAATGTTGAGAAAAATGATTTTGAAATGTTTCGTTTTTGGAACCTTATTATGAACACACTGTATAAAATTCATAAACACTATTAATTGCATAGTATCTCTAGACCCCTTGTTATAAACCTCACCCAATCCTGTGGTTAAAAAAATAATTTTAGAATGTTTTTTTGATTTTTCTTTACTGGACTACAAAACTTTTTTTCTTTAGTTATTAATTTATTGCTCTTAAACTACCCAAGCAAATTAAATAATATTTTAGATATTTATAGAGGGCACTAATACGAACCTAAATATACAATAAAATACTGGGTGTCCCATTTAAAAATATTCAACTTTCTGCCACCCTACTTTTTGAACGCACCCTGTATAATTGAAAATATTTTTAAAATGTGCAGACTATACAACCATACCTCAATACAATAGCTCATTATCGACAAATCTTATCTTCAATGCATAAACTTACTCCGCGCAATCGTTGACTAACCCTGTACATGTTGTCAGTATTTATTTCTTTTAGTGTCCATCTGAATGGTTTCATTATCCATGCGTGGGTATCACTGCTCCTCCTAAAGGAAAATGGTACTGCCCCCAGTGCACTGCCACCATGAAGCGACGAGGCGGAAGGAAAAATTAGTGCAAAAAGGAATCGCAATCTTTTCCATCCCAACTTTCCTTATAGTTCAGGCTCAGGCTCTATCGTAGGGTTGATTGTTTAGTGTTTAAACATCACATTATTGTGGTGACAACTAACAACTATAATAAGGCAGCCCAACTAAATAGAGATTTGTAAAATTCATGAGAGTATGTATTAAAATCGGACTTTTTGCTTCCTAATTTATACGGTTTAAAGATATACATGTACCATTACATTGAGATGAAAAACTGAAATTGCTATTAATACATTTTTATAATTTTCTGTAACATAATCCTGCTAATTGATTTTGGGGATCTCCATAAGTTGAATTTATGAAACTTGTATTTTAATTACAAGTCTGCATAGCTAAGTTAAGTAGGTGTTTTCGTGTAATAAACTTTAAAAATGTATTGGAAAATAATAGAAAACATTAAAGTACAAAAATGTAAGTGTGCTTGTGTCATATTAACGGACTATAGCCGGAAATATTTGACACTAAATAATCAACAAATGAAGTATGAACGATTTAAAAAAAAAAGACGCCTCCTTTGAATATAAAACGAACAGGAAGGAGCATATGTTAAGATAAGTGAGACCGGAATGGAGCTTCAATATGGCCGACTATTGCTTCTGTCTGGTCAGTGACGTAGAGCATATATATTGCATGTAACATAAAATTAATGCAAAATAATAATTTTATCCCCAGGTACGCCTATGTGATACGTTTATTGGATAACCTTTAAATGTCATTCAAACGAAATGAGTTTTTATTTCTGAATATTCAATAAAATTGGCATTAAAAACACTTATCTGTTAAATGTTAAACCAGAATTTCGATGTTTTGGTGTCAGGGAACAACCATAGATACATAACTAACCATCTATTTCGTTATTGTCTCAGTAATAGTATAATGAAAATGTTTTATCAATTTATTTAGATATTATTGCTAAATGATAGATATTATCACTAAAACAACCAAAAAATTATTTTATTACACTAATTACAACGATTATTAACACTTGAAACTGCTCAAAACTATCAAAAATCCAATTTGTTTCCAACATCCACGATCAAGAAGCAAAACATGAGTCATCCGTGGAGCTTCAAGATGGCCGTTTCTGTCTCTCGCTCTTTGAATATAAAACAAACAGGAACGAGCATTGCGAAAACCGCGCACGATTTAAGCGAGAGACAGAAACGGCCATCTTGAAGCTTCACGGATGACTCATATTTTGCTTCTCGATCGTGGATGTTGGAAACAAATTGGATTTTTGATAGTTTTGAGCAGTTTCAAGTGTTAATAATCGTTGTAATTAGTGTAATAAAATAATTTTTTGGTTGTTTTAGTGATAATATCTATCATTTAGCAATAATATCTAAATAAATTGATAAAACATTTTCATTATACTATTACTGAGACAATAACGAAAAAGATGGTTAGTTATGTATCTATGGTTGTTCCCTGACACCAAAACATCGAAATTCTGGTTTAACATTTAACAGATAAGTGTTTTTAATGCCAATTTTATTGAATATTCAGAAATAAAAACTCATTTCGTTTGAATGACATTTAAAGGTTATCCAATAAACGTATCACATAGGCGTACCTGGGGATAAAATTATTATTTTGCATTAATTTTATGTTACATGCAATATATATGCTCTACGTCACTGACCAGACAGAAGCAATAGTCGGCCATATTGAAGCTCCATTCCGGTCTCACTTATCTTAACATATCGTCGGTGCAATGCTAAACCCACGAATGTGCAAAATTACTGTTTGGAGATATTCGACTTTTAAAGTTTTAGTTTGTTGTGTAAAATCAGATCTAAAGAAAATATATTATTTTGTTTTGCTATTAGTATTATTAAGTATTGTGTTTTTAAAGTTTTTTAATATAATTTAAAATAATTATTTATTTTCAAAAATAAGTTACATTCGTGAATTTGGCATTTTCATTCTTGGTTAAATCTGCACATAGGCAAAATCAAAAATAATAAAAAAACTTTAGATTGTTCATTATCTTTTATTTCAAAAACTTAAAATGATTTTTATCTTAATAGAAAAGACAGTTCTGTAACAGGTCTGTCTGTAACAAAATGAAAATACACTTATTTTAGGAAAAACATTAATCTTCATCTGAATCTTCGCTTTCATTAGGCTGCGGCAAATTGTCTCGAACATTTTGATTGACTTTTATAGATTTATAAAAATTGTGATAAATCTTTGGAATGGTTAGGTCGATACACATTTTTTGAAGATCTTGATATTTAGCAACGGAAATGGGTAACTCACTATCATAAGCTTTTTTTAAGTCAACCTGTTTTGGTCGTCCGCGACTCTTGCAGCAAACTTCTTGAAATTCATCTTGAAACTTTTTTTTGTAAAATAATTTTGGTTTTTCCGTCTTGATGTAGCGTAACCAACACACTTGACGCCAGGGAACTTTATTCATATTAAAGCTTTGACCTCCAAAGGACTTAAAATCAAAAAAATCATCAAACATTAAAGATTTTACTTCAAAAGGACGTGGTCGCGAACGAGCGCTTCTGATTATTTGAGCCCAACCTTCAGGTGAATAAACAGGAACATATTTTGATTTTTGCTCTATTTTGGAATGGATCGAATCACATTCCATTTCGGTATGTCCAGTCTCGAAAAATTTGTGTTCAATAATTTTTAAATTTGGGTGATCTGAAAGGAGCTTTAAACACATTGCAGCAAAAAAAGAATTTTTTTGTTGTCCACCACATCCGTCGGACATCATTCGAACTTCCGTTATATTTGGATGCGACAAAATGTAATTGTAAATACAAGAGGATATTTCATTTGAACCTCTTTTACCTTGGGTTTCATCCCAAAGATAACATACTCCGTCTTGGTTTCCCAAATTATAAATGGTGAAATTGTAGATTGCTAATTTACGTAGGTAAAATATTTGACCTGTTTGCCCTTTCGGAGTCGTTAAAACTGCTTCCAGATCAAAATTAAATGATAACACCTCCGAATTTTCTTTCGCAGTTTCCTTGTCGTCGTCCCGAGCTTTTCGAGCCAATTCTTTTCGTTCCATGTGTTCCCGATAAATCGGTTCTTGTGCCGTTTGTTCCACTTCTGTCATACTTTTATATTGCAAACATTTTTTACACTGGTCCTTCTTAGGTTTGTGAAAACCTAAATTGTAATCTTTAAAAACCTGTCGGTACTTTTCGAATGACACTGCTCGAACATTTGATTCTACGCATTTTTTTTTGTACAAGTTGTGCATAATGGAAATACTAAGTGAGGAATCCAAATACTTTTTTGTAGTGGAGGCTCTGCAGTAATGTGACTCAACCGCTGGAAATGTAAGAATGTGGTCACGAATCATTTTGTCTTCCTCATCTTTTAATTTGTTGTGGGGAACCTTGCCGCGCAAATCTTTATTAACTGCGCCACCAGAAGAAAGCTTTTTCAATGCTCCTCGCATAAATGCATCAGTAACATTAAGAGTACTCATAAAAAATTCGCGACAAACTTGTCTTTTTTCACCATTTACTGTAAAAGTGTAGCACATGGTAAAATTTCTTCTTGAATTTTCAATGTTTCTTGTCACTCTTTTTTTATAATTTTTTTCAATATGAATATTTAAAAAACAACGCTGATCATCTACTGAACCCATTTGACGAAATTCGTTGTAAATTTTTTGCCGGTCTTCCTCCTTAACAAGGCTGTAACATGTATGCTTCGGTTTTCCAGAACATGGAGGTGGTAATAAGGGACGTGCCGGTCTTTCTATATTTTTAGCTCCAATATAAGCTTCACCTTTTAATCTTTTTTGTTTTTTTATATTTTTCTTCCAATTGATTACATTTTTTTTCTTTCTCTTTGGAAAATAATCTAAAACAATTCGTTACTTTAAATGAAAGCCTAACTTGCTTTTCTAATAAACTTACCTAAGTTGTTTACATTTTGATTGCTGGACATTGCTAAATCGCTGGAATTTGAACTACTTGAGTTAGAGCAAGTAGAACAACTGCTGGAGCTTGAGTTCTCGTTGGGATCATAATTATCCGAGGAAGAGGCAGAAAAATCACTTTCAGTTGAAACTACCTCGCTATTGGACATCGGTCTCTCTTTAGAAGTGCTTGGCATTCCTATAAAATCTTTTTCGTCTAAAACAAAGTATAGAAAATAACAACAAACTAATTTATAACTGCATGAGACAAATGGACAGTACTTACCTACTACACCTTTTGCCACCACGCATGCTTGGTTAATTTCGTTTTCGTTATTCAAAGCAATCGCAGCGCAATCGTTTTCTACTGTATATAATATATCTTGATTATTATCTTTATCTAAATCCTAACAAAAAAAGTAAATTATTAAACAGTTTTGTAATAATTATAGAAGAATTCTTACCTTATTTTCACGCCCTTCCACTGATTCTGATTTATTTGCTTCTGCTTCTTTTAAAAGTTTAAATATTTTAACTGTATGTGAATTCATTGTCCCGCATTAATAAGTTTATATTATAAAACTCTTTCTATGCGTCTCAAGGGACAATGTAAAATCTTTTACTTGTTTTAGTAGAATAACAAAAACACGAATGTACTACTGTTAGAAAAGTTCACCAAATTCGGCAACGCCACAACCACGAAAGTGTCACATTCGCGATACAAGCACTGCAAGTGATGGAGGCAGACTGACTTTCGTGAAATTAGCCACACGCCTCCCCACCTTATTTTTATTGCCTCCACATTCGTGACTATGGCATTGCGTAGTTCTGTTTAAGGTACGTTTGGTAGTACACATAGGTCGAAAACACTGATTTTGCACATTCGTGGGTTTGGCATTGCACCGACGATATGCTCCTTCCTGTTCGTTTTATATTCAAAGCTCTCGCTTAAATCGTGCGCGGTTCTCGCAATGCTCGTTCTTGTTCGTTTTATATTCAAAGGACGCCTCGGATTACAAGCCATAGGATAGATCAAACTTCGCCATATTCTGGTGAAAAGTTAAGTAGACTGTCAAAGCTAATGTCAAAAATGAAGTTATCTAAGCTGGCCGTAAAGTAAAACAAGAGAGCTGGTGTAAACCGCCCATTAATTCAGATTATTTATTTAAAAAGTATCGTTGTTCAGACCTGTTGCCTCAATTGCATTATTACTATTTTAATGAACTCATAGTGGCAACATTGCACAGAGTAAAAGCTTAGTAAAGTTTAATTTTTTTCATCGGAATATGCCCCAATGATATTCCCTGGAGGCCACATCATCCCGGTTAAATGTAATACAATAATCTTGAATAATGTGAACTACATTTAGCTTTTCCGCGAAAAATAGCACCGGACTTAACTGTGTTATAATCTTGACAGTTAGAAATCAGTTTCTGATTTGAAATATATTTTAACTCTGCCAGCGAGTGTATGTAAGTAACTTTGTATTTCACTTTATAACATAATACGCTTATTTTCCCTCTTGAGAATAGTTTAGTGTAAATCTTTTTATTAGTGAATTTTTTTATCATTAAAAGGAAAACTTTATTGTGAAAAGCGTTTTATTATACCTTTAAATATTACCAAATTATTAGCCTCTAACGGCAGTGAGCTGAAGTGGAAACGTACAGAAATCTGCAATGTGCTACATCTTTTGACGAAATTGAAATTTGTTATATTATATCGAATTAAAATAACATTATTAATATCGATATTTTTACTCAAGACTGTGTTCCCTACTCTTCTTTTTTTAAGAGTAAACGTGGCTACGGCTACGGGTGAGCGTTGCCAATATTTACGTCACAACAAGAATCTGTCAAAAAAAGTTTGTTTAAAAAAACTGCGAGTTTTACTTGGTCCCAGACGGTTTAGGGACAAGATATTATTTAAATAAAATATCATCATCAACTTGATAAAAATACAGCAAAACGAGATCTTTTTGTTGTATATTTAACACATTATTATTAAAGCCGGCAACATCGATATAATGACAAGTAATTGAGGTTAGTTTCTTTTTTGGCTGAGATTTGGGTCAAAAAAGAAATGATTTTTTGCAGCGAAACGTTTTTTGCGCTATTTTTAGGACACTCCGCAACGTAATGTGGTTTATTTTATTCATAAACAACTATTTTCGCAACATTTTAAGTTAAAAATATGTGGGTAGCTGTCACAGTAAGAAAAGTCTTTATTGTTTTGAAATAACACAATTACAACTAATAATTACCCTGCTATACGAAGAGGCGACCTAAAAATGGAAGTAGAACTGAAGGAGAGCCCACAGGAACCAGTGGAAGAACTCCATAAAAACATTGAAATTCAAAGTAAAAAGCTCACATGGTCCGAGCTTAGGGCAGTAGTTAGTGAATTACGGAGGCAACTATTAAGTTTATCGACTATGATCCCCACAGCGTTTACTTTTAGGACTTTGCAAGATGGGAGAACTCGGATATACTTTCTTAGTACTCCACATAACGGTTAGTCAAAATTTAACAGGTTTGTTATGTATAACAGCAATTGAAATAGCTAACTATGCTTCATATAGTACTAGTACCTAATATAATAAAAGATATAAAAATTTATTGATTTTGCCATTTTTGTCCAACTTGCCAAAATGCTAGGTTACTTTGCAAAACTATAGACTTCCAAATACAAGTCTATAATTTTAAGTAGGTACTAATAGAGTTGCTTGTACATATTTTGTTAGTTTATTATTGGCATTATAGTATGTACGCATTGAACAATATAAGTACAACTAATATCATACACATGCACTCTGGTGAAACCCAGAAATAATCTAAAATCTCACTAGGGAAATATCTCAATTTGTCAATAAAGTATCCTGATTAAAATTTTATTCATTACAGAGGTACACAGGTCATGACAGATTATTACTTTAAAACATTGAACTAATTTGGTACAAATTAAATTAATTAACACACTAAAGATACCAAAGAAGGCATGAAGGAATTTGTTTTATATAAAAATATAGTGCAAAGAATTTTGTATATCTTCCTAACTGAAAATTAACATTTTATTAGATTAGGTGTCTGATTTCTATCCAGTTGTTAGTTCCTCTTTTTTACAGCTTTCATATTATTGTTAAATTTAGGTTGGGAGACAACTTTACTTTTTACTGATATACCAAATTCGAATCAACCAACCAGTCTACGGCTTCAGTGGCAATGTGTTCTGGAATCCAATTTTCCCTGTATATCATCAAGCAACAGGTATTTTTTTATTAAGTAGTTTTTTGTTCGGATTCAGTTAATGTAATTAGAAGGTTTTACTGTGCATAATTACCATTTACCTGTTTTCATATATTTACATAGGTATTCTTTTTCTTGTAGGTCTTCCAGAGAGGAGCAACTTTTGTGGGAAAGGAAACGGTTGGCTACATGGGGGATAAATAGCTATGAAATTCATGAAAATTCTGGAAAAATTGTCTTTCCCGCTGCCAGTAGTTTGTTTCAATGTGTTGATAGTGGATTTACGGTAGGTGGAATGCAACTGAACTATTTTTAATTGAACCGTATACTTTTGACATTACTAGGTTTATCATCTTGATTACTACGAATCCATGTGTCTGTTATTTCCAGAATGGTCAGCTATTTCCAACAAAATTACGTATGACTTCAATGGGAGCAAAACTAAATCCTCAAATTTGTTCTACCAACCCAGAATTGGTGGCCTATATTTGCAACCATGATATTTGGGTTACTCATACTGTTTCTGGATCTAATGTTAGAATAACTTATGCCCACAAAGGTAATACCTTCATATCATTCCGATTTATTTTTACAGAACTTATGACAATCAGCAGTTTAAGTTTTTAGGCAACAAATATTAAAATTATTATTAAATATTTAGTATATTGAATTTTTTTGTTACTTGCCTTGTAAGTATTTCAATATAGGCATAACCTTTAGGTCAATAGAGCATAATATAGTAATTTTTCTGTATTTTTACGTTCTACTATCTTCTTAGCTTGCATCCGATCGGATTGCAATTTAAACACTTTTTTAGGAGGAAGAAATTTAGCTGATGATCCCTTAACTGCTGGTGTGCCATCGTATGTAATGCAAGAAGAATTTTGTAGATACCAGGGTTACTGGTGGCAGCCTAAATGTCTAGGTAAGCAAGAAATACCCCAAAGAGGGTATTGACAACAATGAATTGATGAAAAGAATGTTTAATATGACAATCTGATTTAAAGCCGTTAAACAGCAAATAACAAAGATACATTTGAAGCAGCATTGTTTTTTTTTAAAGGAGGAGTGTATAGAATCCTTTACGAAGAAGTAGACGACGGAGACGTAAAACTGTTCTGTTTCCCTTCCTCGCAGTCGGACACTGGCGAAGTAGAAGAGTTCCGGTTTCCCAGAGCGGGATGCGCGAACTCAAAGTCATATCTTAAATTAGTAGAGTTTAAGCTTAACGAACACCTTCAAATCGTAGACCTGTGCTTATTGGACCTGCCATTTTCTTTGAACGTCATGTTTTCCTGGATGGAGTACATGGTGCGGGTCGGCTGGACGCCAGATGGAGAATTGTAAGTAAAAAATCCACCTAATATTTGCGTTTCTAATATTTTTTGTTTTAGTATTTGGATTCAACTCTTAGATCGTCGCCAACAACACTTAGAATTAGTCATACTAGCTCTCAGCAATTTTACTCAAGAAGCGCCATCTTTTAATCTCACGCTGAATCATACTCTCTCGGGCTATCCCATAGTTCAAGTGATTTATTCGCAGGAATCGCAATATTGGATCAATGTCCACGATTTGCTGTATTTCTTGCCGTCTGACGAACCTAATGAGGTATTTGAATACACAATGACATATCGATACATGCATCAAATAACATTGTAAGTGACATTTTAACCAATTTCAGAGTTCAATATAAATTTCAAGTTTCAAACCTAAAATTTGGTTTTTTAGTTGTAATTTTTTTTTAATTGCCTCTTTCATCCTGTTTGTATCTGATTATTTTGGTATTTTGCCTGTAGTATCATGGTAAAGTAATATATCCGAGCCTGTTATGTCTTCGCCTTTGTCACTTACACTGTTATTCGATGCATGTATCGATATACAGGGTGATTCACGACGAGCGTGCATTAGAACTTTATGGAGAACTACTGAATATATGTTCCTGAAACTTTGCGGATTTGGGTTTATCGATATGCTCTCTTTAACTAAAATATTGACATGTTCCTGTCATTTCCGGTTATACCGGAAGTAGCTGCCAACTTTCGTTTTTTAAATACAACATGGTAATTTTTATTACATTCTTCGATTAAGCATTAAATACTAAGCACATTTTATAGAAAATGTTTTTGTCAGACTCTATTAGTTTTTGAGATATCTGGACTTTTTGTAATTATTTGGCAAATGCATGACGATGAAATAATCCATATAATTTTGTTACCTTAGCGCTTGAACTAAAAAATGTTTCTCACCGAATAGCTAGAAGATCATCAAGTCTCAAAAACATTTCAAATTCGGCATAAAATGTACAGGGTGGTCACAATTCAAGCCTCATTGTGAAAGAATTCAACCATTAAAATCTTTCTTATTTTAAATGGAACACCCTGTATATTTTTATTTAATTTGATGGTAAATTAGTTGTTCTTTATAAATAGTATTTACTGTCCTATACCTATATCAAAGCGTTTTCTAAAAAAATCCAATTTTATTCCGAAAATACTATTTGTTCAAGTGGGCTATGAAAACAATTATTGTACTTAGGGGCTGCATACTGATGTCTATACGGAGGAAAAGTAATTGGTATCAAAACGATGGGGCTCCAGCACACAACGCCCAAGTTGTTAAGACTGCCCTAAACAGACTTTTTCATGACCAGTGGATCGCAAACCAAGGTCCCTTCCACTGGCCAGCTCGTTCGCCAGACTTAACTCCACTGGACTTTTCATCTGGGGAACCATTAAAGATAAAGTTTACGCGCGTCCCATCACCACGAAGGAAAATCTAATTGAAAGGGTGAAGGGAGCATTTCAATCTCTCACAAGAAATTAGGAATGCTACAAGAAATAACATGATGAAAAGAATACATAAATGCTTGGAAGTAAATGGCAATCATTTCGAACATATTTTAAAAATATAATCAAAATATATTAGGTATATTAGTATTTTCCAGCAATCAATCACTCTTCCTCCGTATAGACATCAGTATACAGCCTCTAAGTACAATTGTTTTCATAACACACTTGAACAAATTGTATTTTCGGAATAAAATTGGATTTTTTGAGAAAACGCTTTGATATAGGTATAGGACAGTAAATACTGTTATTAAAGAACAACTAATTTGCCATGAAATTAAATAAAAATATACAGGGTGTTCCATTTAAAATAAGAATGTTTTTAATGGTTGAATTCTTTCACAATGAGGCTTGAATTGTGACCACCCTGTACATTTTATGCCGAATTTGAAATGTTTTTGAGGCTTGATGATCTTCTAGCTATTCGGTGAGAAAATTTTTTTAGTCCAAGCGCTAAGGTAAAAAAATTATATGGATTATTTCATCGTCATGCATTTGCCAAATAATTACAAAAAGTCCAGATATCTCAAAAACTAATAGAGTCTGACAAAAACATTTTCTATAAAATGTGCTTAGTATTTAATGCTTAATCGAAAAATGTAATAAAAATTACCATGTTGTATTTAAAAAACGAAAGTTGGCAGCTACTTCCGGTATAACCGGAAATGACAGAAACATGTCAATATTTTAGTTAAAGAGAGCATATCGATAAACCCAAATCCCCAAAGTTTCAGGAACATATATTCAGTAGTTCTCCATAAAGTTCTAATGCACGCTCCTCGTGAATCACCCTGTATGCCATTGGTACAGGGAAAAAGGAGGATCCATCAAAATGAAATATTTATTTATTAGTTAAGGAATATTTGAAAATATATCTTTCCGTCTATTTTACTACTGGTATTTTTTTTAGGTTAAATTTATATGGGCAAATGAGGACACTGGTTTTCGACATTTGTACCTTGTGACGTCCCAAATTTCATCATCATCATTATCAAATAATGGATTTATGGAAAATCCAACGGTATTTAAAAAAATATTCAACATAAAACCTATTAATTTCTTATGACAATATTTCTTTTAGCATTCCGACTATGTCTTTCTGGCCCCGAAAATCGTCTCGAAAGTTCAACTGACAATGGGCGATTGGGAGATGATGGGACAGAATATATGGGTGAATCCCGATAAGCAACTGGTGTACTTCATGGGGCTGAAAGAGACCCCCTTGGAAAAGCACTTATACGTCGTTTCGTTGAAGCGTCCAGGAGAGGTAAGACTGCTGACCAGGCCGGGATACTCGTACACGGTCGAGTTTAATAAGGTAAGTCCTCTTTTGTCACCCTAAAAAAGAAATTTTTTGAAAAAATTAATTTTTAGGATTGTTCGTTGTTAGTGACCGTGTACAGCAATATACAAAAGCCGCCGGCCTGTCAAGTGTTTCGAGTCGACGAAACCGATTGGACGGTGGAGGGTGTGAACTTGACGCCCTTAGGATATCTAGTCGAGTCACCTGGTTCGATATGCGAGATGTATTCGCCTGATCTCTATACTCATAAAATTAGTTCTGGTAAGGAATTTGTCAGTTAAGTTACATGAGAAATGAATTATCGTCATGTATTATTGTATTCTTATTTATTGAATTCTTGTAGGACATATCCTTTACGCCATGGTGTTCAAACCGCATAATTTCGAGCCGGGAAAGAAATACCCAACCATCTTGAATGTGTATGGTGGACCGGAAGTTCAGTTAGTATCTAATACTTTTAAGGTAAAAAGAAGTTTGTTTAAAATTGTATGGAATAAGTTGATGTTGAATATTGTTGATATTTTCAACGTTTTTTTAGGGTATGAGACAATTAAGAATGCACATGTTGGCAGCGAGAGGGTATTGCGTAGTAGCGATAGATTCCAGGGGATCTCAACATAGAGGGATACAATTTGAAGGTTATATCAAGGCGAAAATGGGCACGGTCGAGCTCAAGGATCAAGTGGAAGTGTTAAGGTGGCTGTCGGAAAGTTTAGGTTTTATCGATTTAGATAGAGTGGCGATACACGGGTGGTCATATGGTAAGTTCTCGCGCGAGCTTGTTCGATCTTCGACACGGAAAAACCATTTCCTACGTCTATGCAAATATTTCATTTCAATATAAAATTAATATTCTTTTAGGTGGTTACTTAAGTCTGATGGGTCTGATACATCACCCGGACGTTTTCAAAATAGCAATAGCCGGTGCTCCGGTGACAAACTGGAACCTGTACGACACGGGATATACCGAGAGGTACATGGATTTGCCAGCACATAACTCGGAGGGATACCAAGAAGGCTCCGTATTAAATTTCGTTCATAAGCTTCCTGATGAGTAAGTCGATTTTATAGTTTCTAATAAGGTTTATTTGCTTTATCGTTATTTTTTTAAAATATAATATTATAGACAAAGTGTTATGGAAATGGTTTGTTAGTGAGTCCCAGAAGAAATGTCTAAATTCATTTAAAATTCAGCGGTAAGTTTTTTCAAAAAACGCTCGTACCCGTCGATTTTGATTTTTTATTTTTATTTTTTTGTGGTAAATTTCATGTATACAGGGTAGCTCAAAAATAAGTTACGACCATCAACTTCATTTTTTCAAATGAAAACATATATTTTTTATTTCATTTTTGAATTTTGCATTGAATTCTAAGCATGTTTCATGTACCATGTCCTATACATAAACTCAACAGTTATTGAAACAATTAGGATTGAACATATCATTTAGGGAATCCAACGATCTATCAAATCTTCTGGCAATATGGCATTTTGGGCTCCATAATAAGTAAGAGTGTACTGTCTCACTGTCACCGTTTATTTCCATAGAAACTGTATGACAATTTTATTTCAAATAAGTATAATTATTGTCAAGCGTAGTTTCAAAGTTGCGGTTTTCACAATAATGGTGAAGTTAACGGAACGGGAAAAAATTGAAATTCTATTCATGGTTGGGTTTGGTGATAAAACACGTACTCAAATAGAAACAGCCCAATTATTTAATGAAATCCATCTTGATCGTCGTCCCATATGTCAAAAGATGGTGAGTAGAATAGAGGCTAAGTTTAGAGAATTCGGTCATGTTAGAGATTTGCCTAAATCTGGTCGTCCTACTCGAGATGAAAATGAACAACTTGACGTTTTGCTTTCCTTAGAAGAAAATCCATGTACTCCCCTGTTGCACCTGTCGATATTCCAACAAGATGGTGCTCCTCCGCACTATGCGGCCACTGTGCGCACATTTTTGGATGAAACCTTTCCCAATCGGTGGATTGGAAGGAGAGGACCTTTCGAATAGCCTGCTAGGTCGCCAGACCTAACTCCGCTGGACTTTTTTTTGTGGGGTTACCTCAAATCAAAAGTATTTGTTAACAGGCCAAACAATATGCAGGAGTTGAAAGAAAGGATCCGAAGAGAAGTGCGTGTCATAACTCCGGAAATGGTTGGAAACGTGCAAAGAGAGTTTATTGATCGTCTTGGATATTGTCAAGCCGTAAATGGCGCACATTTTCAACATTTAATTTGATTTTGTTGTGTTTTTTTTAATAAACAGGTCTTACTTATAGATATGTTCAATCCTAATTTTTGTATATGTATATGTATAGGACATGGTACATGAAACATGCTTAGAATTCAATGCAAAATTCAAAAATGAAATAAAAAATATATGTTTTCATTTGAAAAAATGAAGTTGATGGTCGTAACTTATTTTTGAGCTACCCTGTATACATGAAATTACCACAAAAAAATAAAAAATCAAAATCGACGGGTACGAGCGTTTTTTGAAAAAACTTACCGCTGAATTTTAAATGAATTTAGACATTTCTTCTGGGACTCACTGTATTTAAATGGGTGTCCTAGAGAAACACTACTAGAATCGTATCAGTTTTCTTTTTCGAAATTATAAATTAATTGGTGTGCAACCAACTCAGTGTCACTATATTCATCGACTTGATTATTCAGAATTAATGTTGATTTTACTTTGGAATAGCATCACCACGGCGTCGTCAGATTTAAATATGCTGTATCTTTCTTGAAAATACGTTCCTGATACTCTTCACGTAAAATGCGATTTAATAAACGTAAATATTCTTTTTTATACGCTACTTTCGATTTTTCAGACAATAAATTTTGTGTTGCTTCATCGGGTTTATTAATTATTTCGTCTGGAACGCATCGAAGTGAGTTTTCTTCTTCGAAATCGGAATTATTTCTTTCCATTTTTGGTGTTTTCAAAAATTATTGACATTTGTAAAGTAACAATAACAATGCGGCGCCCAGGGAACGCACGACGCGGATGCTGTTTTCATGGCAACTTGATATTATACGCTTTCAGAGAGAACTAAAAAAGTGAGACGTTTCGGCACAACGATAAATATGAACAATTTTTTGCATTCATTTGCGCAAAAAATTAGTTTTTATAACTATGTAATGAAACAAATATTTATAAAAACACATTTTATAAAATATTTTTTTAAATTTTTTTTAGAGAAAATCGTCTACTCATAATCCACGGCCTAATAGATGAAAACGTTCATTTCTACCATACGTCACAGTTAATAAACCACATGATAAAGGCAGGGAAACCATACCAGCTGCAAATATATCCCAACGAAAGGCACTCGCTGCGGCACTTAGACTCTAGCAAGCATTACGAGACCACCTTGTTGTCTTTCTTACAGAATAACTTGTAAAAAATGTCGGATTTTAGGTTTTTTACGGTGGTTTGTAACATTTGGCTCAAAGTTTACGGGCATTATGGTGCCTCGATAGTTATTTGACATTGGACACTTTACCGATGGAAAGATCTTCTGTGTTAGCTCAATAGGTACCTTTGGTGAAAATAGATTTGTCTCCAATATTACAAAATTCTGGTGACCTTTTCTATAACTACGTAGGAAAATCAATAATCACCATGCCATTTAGTGTCCGCGATTGATGATACATTGCACACGGACTATACACATCAAAAGAAAAATATGTACAGGCGAAAAATATAGCATGGACCCGGTGGTATTTCTATCTGCTTTGTACACGTCAATGTGACTCCTGTTATTGCGAAAATAAACACAACAAAAAGGAGATGGGTATTCAATATGTAGAATCCCCATCCCTTTTTATCATGTTTTCATTGTGACAGTTGATCGGTTTGATATATACAGGGTCCGCAAACGAAGCGTGGACGGAAGATTAAATCGTTATTGAGGAACTTATCAACAATACTGAAACAGCTTGAGATATGGGATTAAAAGCGGCATGCTTTAAAAATATTTTACATTATACAGGGTGGCCCAAAAAAGTGTGACAGCATAAAGTTATATTTTTTTAAATGGGACACTCAGTATTTTATTGCATATTTAGGTTCGTATTACTATCGTTTATAAGTGCCTCAAATTTTATTTAATTTGGGTTTGTAGTTTCGGAGAAATAAATTAAAAACTAAAAAAAAAAGTTTTGCAGTCCTGAATAAAAAAATCAAAAAAAAAACAATCCAGAACTATTTTTTTAACCTCGGCATTGAGTAAAATTTATGACAAGAGGTCTAGAGATACCATGAATGTAATTGCGTTTATTTATTTTATACAGGGTGTTCATAATAAGCTTTCAAAAACCCCACATTTTAAAATAATTTTTCTCAAGTTTTTCAAATGGAACACCCTGTATATTATTTAGCTATTTCACGTATAATTCATAGATAATTTTTTTTTGTAATACAAGCATATAAGTTATATCCAGCCGATTTCGAAATAATTGTAAATATCATAAATTATGTTGTTTAAATAGAGTTTTTATTGGGAAATTTTGTTATAGGCGACTACACCAATAATTGTAAACTAAAGTAAATGTTCAAAATAGCTTCCTTTTACTCTTAGAGTTTACCGTATTTTAATTTTTTCGATATAAATTTTAAAAGCTTACATTTTTGCTACTTTTATTTATTTAATTAATTAATTTAATTTAATTTTTTTGTTTAGATTGTCACTATGATAGCCAAATAAAATTATTTACATTTGTTCAGTCGTCGAAATTAGGTTCTAACTTACACAAAATGTTGAATTTTACAACTTTAGAAATGGTAAATATGATGTTTATACTGGGTGAATGTACACGAAATTGCCTACTCGCGAGCCGAGTGTATGCTGAAAGATATCCAGATATTGAGAGAAAGCCGAGCCCAGAAACCTTCGAGATGTTGTTACAAAGACTTGTAGCAACAGGGAGCACTGCATACACAAAAATGATGATAATCAATAAACCCGTTATTAATGAAGAAAATGAATTAAGAGTTATGTTGGCAGTAGAGGAAAATCATTAAATTAGGTAAAAGGAAGCTATTTTGAACATTTACTTTAGTTTACAATTATTAGTCTAGTCGCCTATAACAAAATTTCCCAATAAAAACTCTATTTAAACAACATAATTTATGATATTTACAATTATTTGGAAAACGGCTGGATATAACTTATATGCTTGTATTACAAAAAAAAATTGTCTATGAATTCTACGTCAAATAGCCAAATAATATACAGGGTGTTCCATTTGAAAAACTTGAGAAAAATTATTTTAAAATGTGGGGTTTTTGAAAGCTTATTATGAACACCCTGTATAAAATAAATAAACGCAATTACATTGATAGTATCTCTAGACCTCTTGTCATAAATTTCTCTCAATGCCGAGGTTAAAAAATAGTTCTGGATTGTTTTTTTTTGATTTTTTATTCAGGACTGCAAAACTTTTTTTTTTAGTTTTTAATTTATTTCTACGAAACTACAGAACCAACTTAAATAAAATTTGAGGCACTTATAAGTGATAGTAATACGAACCTAAATATGCAATAAAATACTGGGTGTCCCATTTAAAAAAATATAACTTTATGCTGTCACACTTTTTTGGGACACCCTGTATAATGCAAAATATTTTTAAAACATGCCGCTTTTTATCCAATATCTCAGGCTGTTTTAGTATTGTTGATAAGTTCTTCGATAACGATTTAATCTTCCGTCCACGCTTCGTTTGCGGACCCTGTATATGTCTTGGGTAGGAAAAAGAATCAATCGACGGACGTGACTCAAAAGTCTATATTTTTATCCAGTTTACGGCAGATTTGGCACAGTCTTACGAGTTATGAATTACTATTTTCCATAAATAATACTTAAAGTTAACACGCAAACACTGAAAAACAACAAAGAATGTTATTTAAATATGACTGTTGTGAATCCGGTAGTGTCTAAAGTGAAAGCAGGTATGAAAGACGGCCGTTCCAACAACGGCTTTATAGAAAATACGTTCCGAACGCTCGAAGGCGACGTAATGTCTTTGCTTAATTCACAGAAACCGACAAAGAAAAATTATACTAATTTTCAGAGCCAACCGGAGTGTTGTTTACAACCTACCTAGGAATGTGAATTGTTTATTCTTCAAAGACTGTGAACCATAGCCGTATCCGCCTTGATCAGAAAGGATATCTTACTATCCTAAACTTTTAACCAGAAAATACCCCAACTGAACCGCTTGTTGAGATTTAGCCTAGAGACAAATTTTAAAAAACACTATAGTAGGTACAACCTGTAATTGTAAAAAAATCGCTTCCATTTTTAACACAAGCAATGCAAGGATATATTTTAAGGTGTCTCGGACTTTAAATCGGCTAATTTTCTTCAAATAATGGCATTTGGTATACTCATGATCGGTTTATATGAATGGTGGTAGTTTTCTTTAAGATTAGGACTTCATGTGGGTACATGGCACGCCAGTGCGTGGCACCAACGAAGATCCGATTAAGTCGCAGTCTAAATGCGGCTGTCGCTTTCCCTGTTGGTTATAAGAACCTTGTTTTGCCGCCCTTGTACGTGGTACATACACTTTATACTGATGCGAAGTCCGAGACACTTATTGAAACACATTATTGGGATGTGACATTTTTAATGGAAAGCGTGTGCTACTTTTCGGTTAACAATTTCACAGCCATTATGGAACAATAAATATCGTTCTGAAGATTAGATAACCTCACTGTTAATAAACTGCTGGCCATTTGCTTTCGAGCAAGAAAAATTTCGCCTAAATTTAAAAGTTAATAATTTCTGAACCAGATATGACATCGATCTCCGGTTTTTAATGGTTGATAGATTTGTCCCTTAGGAAACAATTGCCAAAGTTGGATTGTCTTAAACTGTCAGAAAATTTTATATACAGGGTGTTAAAAGAGGACGATGATTTTTGCTCCAATTTCAATAGCATGTAACTTTCACAATAATATTTTTAAATTTTATCACTGTACGTCAATTGAATCACTGGTTCATAGCAAAGAAAGTAATCTGTCAAATTTTTTATATCTGCTATATTTTAAGAGATACCGATTTTTTTGAAAAACTTTGTTTTTTTTTCAACTTTTTGTTAGCTAGATCCCACTGTGCGTTGTATCGTTCAAACTTTGCAAGTGATTATTATACCTTATGAAAAGCTTGTTTATGTTCAGTAACAACAATTGTACCTAAATGTTGTGATGTGCAGTGGCGTACTTATAATCACTTATATGTCTATGCTCTATGAGTATCTCACAATTTTTTTGTATTGGAAAGTACTAGCCCCTTGATTAGGCAAGTTTTTCCTTATTTTTTAGTTTTTCATATCGCGCTACAGGTACAGGTACAGTGTCTATAAAATTTTAAAAAAGATAATTTTTTTAATTTAATTGTTTGAAAAAATTTATTTTTTTTAAATTTTGTAGACACTGTATAATATACCTGTAGCGCAATATGAACAACTAAAAAATAAGGAAAAACTTGCCTAATCTAGAGGCGAGTACTTTCCAATACAAAAAATTGTGAGATACTCATAAAGCATAGACATATAAGTGATTATAAGTACGCCACTGCACATCACAACATTTAGGTGCAATTGTTGTTACTGAACATAAACAAGCTTTTCATAAGGTATAATAATCACTTGCAAAGTTTGAACGATACAACGCACAGTGGGATCTAGCTAACAAAAAGTTGAAAAAAGCAAAGTTTTCAAAAAAATCGGTATCACTTAAAATATAGCAGATATCAAAAATTTGACAGATTACTTTCTTTGCTATTAACCAGTGATTCAATTGACGTACAGTGATAAAATTTAAAAATATTATTGTGAAAGTTACATGCTATTGAAATTGGAGCAAAAATCATCGTCCTCTTTAACACCCTGTATATACAATTTTCTGACAGTTTAAGACAATCCAACTTTGGCAATTGTTTCCTAAGGGACAAATCTATCAACCATTAAAAACCGGAGATCGATGTCATATCTGGTTCAGAAAATATTAACTTTTAAATTTAGGCGAAATTTTTCTTGCTCGAAAGCAAATGGCCAGCAGTTTAGTTAACCAACTATAAAACGTATTCCTATTTTGATTTATTAAATTTTCCATTTCTTATTTTAATAACATCGAATTGTGAAAGAAAATATTATAAATACAGGGTGTTTGATTAATGCATCAGGATACTTGGAGAGGTTATTCTACATGCTAAAATAAAAGTAAGTAAGTCTTATAACAAAAAGTCTTAACGACTTCTATCATTCCGTTATAAAAATGTTTCTTTACTGTGCCGCCAGATACCACTTTGGAATTCCGATTTAATATTGGCATATCTTTCTTGTTTTGACAGTTATTGGAAAAAAGGACATGTCATTTTAAAGACAAAAGAATACCTAATAAAAAAGGTTCGATTCTATAAAGCATACCATTTAGGCGCAAACTGGAATAAAGTTTTTGTTAGTAGTAAAATTACCTTTTTCAATGGAGTTTTCAACTTTTTGTTATATGACTCACTACCTTTATATTAACATGTAGAATCACCTTTTCAAGTATACGGATGCACTATCCAAACACCCTGTAATAGTACACAAACTCGAGGTAATTTTTACTTTTTAAAAATATCAAATTTACCATGAAAAAGCCCCTTAAAAACTTATATTGTTTTGCTAGATTTGTAATTGTATTAAAATCATGTATTTATTTTTACAGTTTGTGTATAAGTGTTCCCCGTTTTATTTTTTAAGCTTTTATACTACAAAGAATCAAGCAATTAGATTGCCGCTGTGTACATTTGATCAATTTTAGAAACTCCTTGTATATTATAAATTATTTACAAAAGATTTCTAATAAAATAACTGTTTTTACTTAATTGTTTTGATATACCGAGTTGTTACAAAATTAAAATCCTTTCGCTTTAAATTATTTATTACATAACTAAATTTATAGGGGACGTAATTCTACTGCTTCGAAAACCCAGTTCTCGTTTTCTTATTTAAAAATCTGTACAGATAATGAATACGTTTCTGAAGTTGGTACCATTTTGTGGGCCTAGCTAATGGGTATACAGTTTTGCCGAGCATCTTGCGCTTACGAATCATCACTTGGAATTCATTGCCTCCTATCCCTCGAAGCCAGGGTGGCACATTGTAAAGGATACGTGAGGGATGAAGCTTTTCATTACCTTTAAAAAAAAAAATGTGTTAATTTAAGAAAAAATATAGTAAAATTTATAGGGAGTTTATTGCTTTTATTGAGCACACAACTATGTTCCGCTCTTTTAGCAAACATTTTATTCAATAATTACCCAGTATATCTATGTAATCATTTTGTCCGAACAATGCCCTTTTCTGATTCCAGAAATCCTTAGGTTTGTATGTAGGCATAGGGAGTTTCGTGGCATCTTTCGGTCTTGGCAAAAGGCCCTTGCGTTGAACCCAGTCGTCGTATCCATACCGCCTAACTAAAGGGCCTTTTGCTATTTTCTCGGAATGGTATCGAAAACGTACCGAGGTTACCTGCGGTGTCCACGATTGTAGGGTTTTTAAACAAGATTTCGCTAGGTTGATTCCTGACGACATTGCGTATATGAACGCTAGAGCCCGAGCAAACGAAACCTAAATTTTCTTCGGTAATTACTCTATATCGTGTGCTTTTGATAAAAATGTTATTTCGTGCATCTCTTTTTTATATATATTGACATATGACCGACTTAACCCTATTTTTCAATTCTCACGATTGTGGTGTCACCTATGCAGCAGAAAATTCAACAATTTTTCAGGATAATTAGGAAACTGTTTTCTCCCGACAATTCGCGAATGAAACCGAGACTTATGGATAAGACGCCACCTGGTTATAAGTATAGTATTCGTTGGACGCTACAAAATAATCTCCAAAATTTAATGGACAATATTCTAAAATGATTTGTTTTATAAATGGAACCTCCATTCAAACCCAGCTAAATCCTAGTTTGTAATATTCCACTACCAAATCAAACAGACCACGATTATTCAATATAATAAGGTATTTATTTATTATTATTAATAGGGGGGTGTAACACATTATAAATAACAACGAACGAAATATTATATTTTATAATGAGCATGCATTCACCCTAAGCACCCCTTCCCCCCCTTCAATACGAAAAGTTCACTGCTGCATCAACGTTATGCAATAATATGTTTTTTAAATGAATTTTTCAGATATAAAATATATTTTTATTGTCTGTAAATTATTATACTCCATTTCATTTGCCACCAGAAAAACGTATGTAATGCGACTGAATATCACATTTATTTTACATGATAAATATATTTGTCCAATGTGACAAATAAACGCGTCATATTACCCAACCCGTATCTCAAAAAAATATTTATTTTGTTATCATAATTAAGTTTATCAATTATGAATGTATTTCCTACGTCATTTTTACTAGACAAAATATTATTACCGATATGTCTTTATGTAATATTTTTTTTTAACACACATTGCGTAAGAGCATAGGCGTAACTAGAGGGGGGGCCAGGTGGGCCGTGCCCACCCCAGATTGCTCTGGTGCCAACCCCAGTGTTTCCGAAGTCCGAAGCCATACATACGTCATACTGACACTTGCCATTAAAATCCTAGTCGACTAGGGGCCAGCCCCCCCCCCCCCCCCCCCCCCCACAAAATCATTCTAGTTACGCCAATGCGTAAGAGACTATAATTTGTAAGGCAATTTCAATTTTTTATGGTCATATCGTCGTACTATTTCTAGACCTCAGTCAAGGACTAGAATGTACCGAAATGCTTCTTTTAATAACCAACTACTTATATAGTTATGTATTAATAAATAGAGCCCCTAGTCGAGTCAGGCATGAGGAACAAACCAAATTCTAAGAGCGACTGCATACGTGAAAATAATGTAAAAACTGTTCGTAGAAGTGGCGATAATTTTGAACATTTATTAAAAGTAACGTAATTTGGAAGCAAATGAAAATCGCTTAAGGACATACCGATGAGTTTTTTACATTTTTTTTGCTTGCACAATACACTCTTGGAGTTTTGGTTCATTCCTCCCGACGCGCCCTGCATATTACTGTGCCTACCCCCTGCTTGCTAGCATGGTAAATGCTAGGGTATGCCCCCAATTATCATCTTAATTGTCCCATATATCGTACAAATTCCAGCGCCAATATTTATTTTGTTACATAAATCAAACATTAATAAGCAGATAAGAACAGGGTTCAAACTACTTGAGATAGGTTCACGATGCACAAGTAGACCTCATGTCTCATTTCCGATGTTGTTTATACTAGCTAGTATGTTTTTTTCATAGACGTGAACATCGGATGACGTTGAGCGGCAAATTTTTCTGCTTGAGCGATAGTAAATCGTCGCAAATGTTTTGAGAAAATTAATTAAATCGTAGTGTATTTTGATGTAAAAATGGTGTTTTAAAAAAATAACTAGAGGTCGTGGTACAAAGTTTAAAGGTACCTTCAAGCGCCGACTTATATCTGTGTCGCAGAGTAGTTTTTATACGCAGGATGGCGACGTTATACCTTTTAGGTTCGAAGCTTTTCTCAAACTCCAAAAACTAAATATAAAGAAGGCAAAATATTTTATTATGCGATATTTAAGGGTAATCATTCAATATTAACGCCATCTGTCATCGCTGGTTCAGCCGAACTTCACTCGACCTATACCGCCCGCTGGTTGCGAATAGGATGCAAACCATTCGATACATTACGCACATGTGTGTTGGTGTATCGCTCCGTTTAATTACGATCCATAAATCAGACAGGTTGCAGATCAACTGCAAACTTTGTATAGTAGAAATTACCTGTTTAACTTACGTAAGGTCTGTTTGTGCATGTTTGGTCAGTATTAAAGTTTTTTAAATGAATTCCGCTTGAAATTTTGACATTTTATAGTCGATCTTCCAGCGATAAGAGTTTCAGAGCTATTTGCGTTTAAAAAATTGATAACTTGATGATCGAATATATATTATGTATACTATCGACACTATGGAGTTCTAAACCGCTTTGTTATTTAATATATAGTCATATAATATATAGTCACCGGATATAGTCATGGACGGACACGCAATCCCACTGGCTTCATCTATTAGTTTGCTGGGTGTCAATCTGGGAGGAAATATGTCTTGGCATAACCACGTTGTGACAATCGCCAAGATAGCCTCTCAGAAGCTTGGTGTACTCTTCCGAACCAGAAAGTTGTACACACCTCAACAACTTTTGACACTATACAAAGCCCAGATTCGACCATCACTAGAGTACTGCTCTCATGTCTGGAGCTCTGCACCCAAACATACTCTTCGGCTAATAGATTCCATCGAAAGGAGGGCCATTCGTCTGATTGGAGACCACGAGCTGACGAAGAACCTCGACAGCCTAGAACATCGAAGGCAAGTTGGTGATTTGACTCTCTTTTACAGATATTTTCATGGAAAGTGCTCGGCTGACCTTGCCCTCTTAATTCCGCCCAGAGCGGCGAATATCAGAAATACACGACGAAGCACTGCCGCCCATCCATATGTGGTTAAGCTTAGTACTTCTCGAACTTCATTATTTAAGAACTCTTTCATCTGGAGGACTTCATCATTGTGGAACGATCTTCCCGAGGTCGTTTTTCCCAACGATTCAAAACCAACGTGAATCGCTTTTTGCGCACACGCACCACTCCCAGAGTGCCCTAAAGGATTTTTCCTATAGTGCTTGTGTTTGGGATCACATAGTATATTTTATGTATGTCCCTTCGATAACATTAATTATGGCTGCCTTAGTTCTTTTTTATTATTGATGCCAGAGTAAATGTGGGAGAGAAGCCAAAATTTTTGAAAAAAATGCGTATTTATTCGCGTTATTTTTTTTTTAGTTTAAAATAAATGTAATATATAGGTACTACCGCAAACTTTAATAAAACAACACAACTAAATAAAAATCATTGCTATTTATTCCTAATGAAAAGCGGCATCGAGATGGCGCGGTCTTGAGATGTTGTTCTGTAAATATTTGCTGTGTTTTCGGAGACATACAACAAATGTGGCTGATGCCACACGTAAGAGAGATCTCCCAGATTTACCCTACTGCTATGGACGTCATTGCTTGACATGGCCTATAAGATACACGATATTGAATAACTGATAAAAATATTTAGGACGTCCAATGTATAGAAACTGTTTATAAATGAATTCATTTTAAAATCTAATTATTTTTTATTTTTTAACTAGCGTCACCAGAAACGTATTATGCGAATAATAATTTTATTCTTATAGAATTTCACATCATCGATTCATTCAAATATTTCTAAGTGGGCATCACAAGGTAGATCAATGATCGTATGTGTAAGATAACTTTTAAGTACCATTGTAAAAATATATTAATAACCCAAATCCAGAAACAATATTATCTTTGCCAAAGGGGTCCATCTGATAAGAATATTTTAATAATTTTTCATCAGGTGAGAGACTAGACTATTAAAGTACGGTACTATTTAAGTACCCTTTCATTAGGTAATAAGTATTTATTTAATTATTTCTGAAAGCTTACATCCTGTCACTCAAGGGTCTATATGCTAAAGCTCACTCATTTATCATTTTTGATTTTCCTCGACTTTAACGGAAAATTCTATTGAGAAAAAGGATGGAAATCTACTCATGCTGCATACATTTTCCAATAGAAAACGATTATCTATATAATAAGGTAGATGTTGTAAATGTGCCGTACTGGGAAACTTATTTTTTAAACATATTTTTTTCGAATAAGTTCTCCAAAAGTGGGCGATAAAAGACATAAGGAATATGGATGGTGATTTACTTATTTCGTACATGGTGGGAGCTCAATTGAGAGTTTTTAAAACTTAATCTGTAGAATTTACCCCAAAAAAGTAACTTTGTTGTTGTTCTACGTGTCATCATAAAGAAGCCGACTGTAAATTCGATGAAACTTTTTTTTTTTTGATCAAGGGTCTAAAAAAATTCTAATAATTATCAACGTGAATATACAGGGTGTTTCAAAAACATGCACCATCGCTCTTGTGGTGATTCCCCACCCAAAAATATAACAAAAAGTTTCTATCAACATGGCTATCCGCAGTCACATGCTTTGGCTGAAAGATTTATTAAATTTTTTCGGTGTTTTCAAGATATTTGTCGAAACGGCTAGAAGTTTTTGTGAAATTTGGGTTATGAATAGTACCTAAAGTAGCACATGTTTAAGCAATAAAAATGTGTGAACAGGTTTAACAGGGGCGTGCGTGCTATCTGGCGCAAAAAGTCGGTACGACATTGACTTTTCCACAGTTTAGATAGTGCAGTTTGCTAGAAATTTAAATGACTAAAAAAAACATCCCTTAATATTTATTTGAAGTCAGCTTCGTTTACAAGATAAATGCAATTTTATTAGGTAGCTTATTAGCAAATTAGGTATTTTTGCTAAATTGCTTAACCTAAATAAATTTGCAGTAAATGTAAAATATGAGCTATTTTAGATGCTTTCATAACCCAAATTTCATTAAAATTACTAAAGTCGTTTCGGAGATATCTTGAAATACCTTGTATCTTTCAAACAAAGCATTTACATGTTGATATGAACTATTCGTCTTATTTTTGGGCAAGGAATGACTACAAAGCGTTGGCACGTTTCTTGAAACACCCTTTATATTTACAAAATTACTGGTCCGATTCGATTTTAAAAAATACCCTCTAATTGCATAGTAATTGTTTTTATTAATCCCAATCGAAGCTCGGATAAGCCAATATTTTCCACGGCATATAAAAATCTCCATAATCAGACTGCAAAAGTAAAAATAATAAACAAAAAATATTCACTATTGATGAAAAGTTTCCGCAATTTTTCAAACATTGCAAACACTCACTATAAACATGTACGTCGACGTAACGCCTGGAGAGATAAGGCTCGACTATAAAAGCCATCGCCTCCGATTTATATTCATTGTGCTTCGATATTTTCAATCAGTTTTAAAGTATACACGAGAGAATCGTCGTAACGAAAAGAGATCGAAGCAAAACAGAAAAATTACAATCGAATAAGAAGATATTACGAACAAGAAACTTCCAAGTTTCCCACATTTTCTTTGAACTTCTCCATAAAACAACTTATCTAAGATGCCACCTACCAGCACCCTCATTGGATCTGCAAGCCGTTACATCGCCGGGAGGAACGCTGTTCAAACTGTTTACTGGAAGAGCCCTTCTGGAAACAACCAGAAATTCCTGAAACTGTCCAAAACCTGCAACTTTGGAAAAGCCCCAAGTCCTCCCATGAAGGTGAAAGAAATGCATCAGGTTAAGTTTTATTAGATTTTTTTTGTTTCTAGTCTTAATATCAGTTTTATGCAAAAATATTTCCACTAGTACACTGATTGTAAAATTTTTATCGTAAGAGTGAGCGAGATAACATGTATGCATGAGTAATTTAAATTATATTTTAGTTTTAGTAATTGTGTGGGGAAAATATTTCGACGCGTCTTACGTACTGCTCTCTATTTGGCAATGTTTTTTCTAGAAGCGTGCAAAAAGTACCTACTTAATTTCTGCATTCACTCGAGGACGCAAGGCCGAAAATCATTACTTTTCACACTGAATTGAATACGCTTCAGTTACGTCCAGCCTGCATCGATAATTTTCGAACTTTATCGGAAAATTGGTACTTTTCGCACGAGGCCGATAAATTATAGTTAGAAAAAACTTGCATAGTCCTAGATTTTAAGAAAAGAATATTTGAATATTTTCCCCGGTGTCGTATAGATGTATTAATTTATTTTGTTTGTGATTATTACAAGTAATTTGTCGACTATGTGATAATGAGTTATTATTTGCTCATATTGAATTATGAAATATTTTTTTGTTCTCAAGTTATTTATAATTTAAATAAAAAAATTTGAAGAAAAACTGTGTATTTTTTAGGTACGAAACAACTTTTGACATCAAAACATCAATATTGCTGATGTCAATACTAAAGTAATATCACGAGTTACCAAATAAGGTATATAAACTATAGTATAGTATACAGGGTGATTCACGACGAGCGTGCATTAGAACTTTATGGAGAACTACTGAATATATGTTCCTGCACCTTTGGGGATTTGGGTTTATCGATATGCTCTCTTAAACTAAAATATTGACATGTTGCTGTCATTTCCGGTTATACCGGAAATAGCTACCAACTTTCGTTTTTTAAATACAACATGGTAATTTTTATTACATTTTTCGATTAAGCATTAAATACTAAGCACATTTTATAGAAAATGTTTTTGTCAGACTCTATTAGTTTGTGAGATATCAGGACTTTTTTTAATTATTTGGCAAATGCATGACGATGAAATAATCCATATAATTTTTTTACCTTAGCGCTTGGACTAAAAATTTTTTCTCACCGAATAGCTAGAAGATCATCAAGTCTCAAAAACATTTCAAATTCGGCATAAAATGTACAGGATGGTCACAATTCAAGCCTCATTGTGAAAGAATTCAACCATTAAAAACTTTTGTATTTTAAATGGAACACCCTGTATATTTTTATTTTATTTATTAGCCCCTAAGTACAATTGTTTTCATAGCCCACTTGAACAAATAGTATTTTCGGAATAAAATTGGATTTTTTTAGAAAACGCTTTGATATAGGTATAGGACAGTAAATACTATTTATAAAGAACAACTAATTTGCCATCAAATTAAATAAAAATATACAGGGTGTTCCATTTCAAATAAGAAAGTTTTTAATGGTTGAATTCTTTCACAATGAGGCTTGAATTGTGACCACCCTGTACAATTTATGCCGAATTTGAAATGTTTTAGAGACTTGATGATCTTCTAGCTATTCGGTGAGAAAAATTTTTTAATCCAAGCCCTAAGCTAAAAAAATTATATGGATTATTTCATCGTCATGCATTTGCCAAATAATTACAAAAAGTCCAGATATCTTAAAAACTAATAGAGTCCGACAAAAACATTTTCTATAAAATGTGCTTAGTATTTAATGCTTAATCGAAAAATGTAATAAAAATTACCATGTTGTATTTAAAAAACGAAAGTTGGCAGCTAATTCCGGTATAACCGGAAATGACGGGAACATGTCAATATTTTAGTTAAAGAGAGCATATCGATAAACCCAAATCCCCAAAGTTTCAGGAACATATATTCAGTAGTTCTCCATAAAGTTCTAATGCACGCTCGTCGTGAATCACCCTGTATACCGGATATGAATGTACTCTATTACCACCTTTTCTCCTCTATGAGATAATTTAATTAAATTTTCAATCGTTTTTTCGCAACCACGATCAACTTTGTTTAAAAATTGTCCATTTATACAAGGTATCCCTTAAATTGTATACCTAAATGTATAACTAAAAAGACGAAATTTTTTTTTAAACTATCAAAACTGAAACTTTTTGACCTCGTAATTTTTCCTATTTTGTCGAGCACTCTCGCTGCCTTAAATATCTACGTGACATTCATTAACACCCTGTATAGTGCTGAGGGGTTGGAGAAATAAATCGCAGTCTCTAACATGTACGTCAGTGAAAAATAAAACACGTACAAATATTTTCACAGCATTTTTTAGGGAAGAACAACATATATAAATTTCTGTACACAAATTTAGCCTTATATACAAAACAATACTTAATACATACAAATTCTTTGGCGAAAATATATACAAAAAAAATAAAAGTAACCAAGAAACGTAACAAAAAATATCTCCGTAAATAATATTATACATATTATAATCAGCAGCGTTTTGAAATGTTTACTAATTTTACTTACTCGAAAATCTCTCGTGCACTTGCCACTTTTTGTCGCGAAACTATTTTGTTAATAGTTGCGCAACAACAATATGCAACTACGCGGCGTGGACATTTCAAGTAAATAAAATTTAAAAAAGAGGCATGGAAATAATTAGGAAGGTATCTGAGAAATATATAAGCTAGGAAGCTAACTTTAAAACTTACTTATCTTACTTGAATATGGGAGTCCCTTTTTAGATATATTTTGGTTACCTTTTGTCAGTGTTAACTAACGAAAGCGGTCTCAAACAAAACCTTGTCCCAAATAAAATGTATCTCTTTTCTTAACCCTAGTCTTAGGCCTGGTTTTTTTTTTATCTTGCTGTTAACCTTATCGGCCAGATAGTATTACTAGATAAAAACGCGGGCCCGTCTAGCCAAAATATATCTGATCTAAAATAATGTATAAAATAAATTAAAGGTACAAACATGTCCACATCAATTACGTGTTTTAGTTACGACTATTAATCACATCTTTTGTTATTTACTAACAATACCAAAACGATCGCTAACATTTGTGTAAAAGTGCAAAATCCCTTTGAACACTTAGGGGTTCGGGGTTCATAGAGTCCTTAAATCTTTCAATTCACGTTTAACGTTAAACAAATTAGAAATAAGGCGACATTTGTAAAAGTAGTTCATATGCACCAAGTTTCTGCATCGACCAAATCCAAAGAACTTTTAAATTTTCACAACTTTTTTTGTATTTTGAAACTACTATGAACAAAATAAATGGATAATCCACTCCCAAATCAATACGTCAATAGTATTTGCGTTTTTCTAACACTTCCAGTTTTGTTTTTTTCTTTCATATTATTATTGATCAGGTTAGACCACTAAATTGAATTATTTTTAGAGATGTTAACATATTAATAAAAATTGAGATTTACCCTCGTCGGATTTGTTACGAGGATTACTGAACAATACCATAAACAAACCATGCATAATTGTAAATATTTCCAATAAACTTTTATTATTTATTACTTGGTGATTCGTTTGTTTAATAATAAAAACATTGAAATATTTAAAGACTTTTTGACCCGGCTTTAAGTACAAAAGTGCCTCGTAACAACAAGTATTTGTGAGTATTAGGAAAAAGTCTTGAATGATTGTACAACTGCATATTTTACCACTAAGTTACGCACATTCATCATCCAGACCATTCTAAATTTTTTGTCAGTTAAGTAATTAAAAAAAAAGGTAGTAATTAAGGACGGATTAAAAAAAACTATTTTTGCCTAATTTTACAATAATAATTGTATTTTGCGTTTTCAGCAATAAGGGAGAAGGAACTATTTTCAAAATTTATAAATAAAAGACTGCCCCCCCCTGACACACTTGCAACTATTTTGTCTCACAATTTTATTGTAATTTATTAATTTATAAGAGCCCCCGTGCTCACGTTGTCTCATTTCGAAGGGTCACAATTCGGAGACAATAGTGTTGCACAAGAAAATCTGGTAAGTGCGCGAGGGATGTTACTTCTGGTCCTTCCAAATTAAATATTGACGTCATCAATGTCACAAAGGGACCATCTAGTCTAATTTTGAAGCGTTCTTGTGATGATAATCTGTGTTTAGACTACAAAAACTTTGTACTTATACAATATACAAAAAGATTAACGGTGGCCTTCTAAAACATCCAAAAAGTACATACACATCGCACGGTTAGTTACTCAGTCAGGGATACGTTAATAAATTGGAATAAAATGGTTGGAATTTATGTCGTTTCAGAATAACCTGGTATTTTTTTTTTTGTAAAAAATTCGGGGAATAATTGTAGGGTTTTCTATTATTATACAAAGAAAAAGTTTCGGAAAAAATGATTACAACAAATTGGGAAATTTTGTCACTATACTAACAAAAATGCCGGCTATCTTTGAGGACTTTTAGATATCCGAAAAATCCCAACCACTTTAATTTAATCTAATTTAACTTAAAACGGGTCAAAGTTAAACTGTTCTAATTGCTAGATAACACTGGAGGGTAGCTTCTCGTATTGCTGCTGAGATTGACTGCCTCTCCGCCTTGGAATTGTACCGCTAATTGCCACCGTCGCCATCTTTAACCAAGAAAAAACGAACTTTTATATTTGTATTTACGGTGGAGACACGGGCTAGTTTCAGATAAAACGCCTATTTAAATATTTCATTTTTGTCATTTTGACATCGATGAAAAAGGTGCACCCTTTTACAGTGATAAAAACCTCTTCAGCTAATAATTAGGTGGTAAAAACCTCCTCAACTTTAAGTAACCTTTCTTTTTCATTGCACAAAAACACAACATATTGTTACAATTAAATTTGATGTTGTCGACCGCTTTTTGTCAGTGATAGAACGGTTGATTTGTGATTAAATTATTAAATATGAACCGTTTTAGGCATATTTCAATTAACGAGATTGGAAACAATTTCATGCATGAATTCATGAATTTATAAAAATCACTCGATCTTTTTTTTAAATCCCGATAAACTTTTGTTTTACAATAAACTCAAATAAACGGTACTAGATAAGTACAGCTCATTTGTTCTCGTTAAATTTCTAAGTAATTCTGTTATCGTACGGGTCACATACTGAGCCTGGAACGTCATATTTGCACAGTCCCTAGGCCTCGGCCGAAAAGACAATATTCAGCAATGTGAACTTATGTGCGACAGGTGATGATAATTTAGACAAAATTGTCAACGTTTTCTTACCTCAGGACACCCGTAACTGAGTAAAAGATCCACCAAACTCTTAGTTGCAGCGGCCGACATTTCCAAGTTCAGACTTTTAGCTGCCGTGCACTTGGCCACCGCTATACTAGCGGCTGCTTTCGCGTAGGCCAGACACGTCCTGCCATCCTGATCGACGGCCTTGACATCGGCATGATGCTGAGAGAAAAATAATTATCGTCAAACAGGATCAAGACTTTTCTATTAAATTAATTATGCAGGGCTTCTCACCAGAAGGCCCGCAGAAAATTTAAATTTGATTTATGTGTTTTCCCAGGTATTTGTCTTCAACCCTCTAGCCCCTAAGCCACCATTAACCCCAGATTTGGGGGGAGCGGGTCAAAAAATTAATTGAATTGTACAATAAAAGTGGATATGGATATTCCACTCGAGTTGTACAGAATACATTTTCTACGATCAATGAAACAAACTTACACAGATAAATTATTTTAACTTTTATTTAAGTTATATTTATATATTTACGATTTGAAGCAAGAACCTTGTCGGTGAAAGTTGGAATCGACATCACTCAGCGAATGTGAGTAGAGTAATTTAAATTTTGCAATACTTATAACAATAATTACTTTGTGTTTCTTTGAAGGTTAGAGACAATGCTGTATCATGAGTGATAGACGTGTTTTGGACTTCCATTGTCTTTATTTCATTTAAATCACAACGTTTCGCGATCATGATTTTGACGCTTTTTGATGGCTTGGTCTACCAGTCGTCGAACCATTCGAATAATACCAAACATGGGATAGCTAAAACATTGGTTGACAGAGCATTCACGCTTTGCAACTCACAAGAGGCTATCACACAAGAACTTAACAACATCACCAAGGACCTAGGAATGAATGGTTATCCCCAACGACTGGTAGACCAAGCCATCAAAAAGCGTCAAAATCATAAACAGAGAACGAGGGATGACACCGAAGTTGGACCGACCATAAACATACCCTATGTCAAGGGGGTTTCTGAAAAGATTCGACGAATAGGACAACAATACAATATTCGAACAGTATTCAGCTCTAAACTCTTTAAGAAGCCACCTGACAAAGACAAAACCAACCAACCACAAAGACACAAACAATTGTGTATATAGAATACCCTGCGAGTGCAGACAATCCTATGTTGGTGAAACCCTACGGCCATTGGAAACAAGGATCAAGGAACATCAGAGCCACACACGAAAGGGAGAAACAAACAGATCCGGAGCAGCAGATCACGCTTGGACCCACGGCCACCACTTACAATGGGGACAATCAAGTATCATACTTAAGGAAGAACATTGGCGAAAGAGGAAATTCAAAGAAGCAGCTGTCATCATTCAGAATCCTGATTGCTTTAGCAAACCCTCTTTAGATATAAGGAACATTTGGAAACCCCTGTTAAGCAAATGTAATCTTAGTTTAGGTACGTCCTCTAGTATTGACGCATGACTGCACCCACCTCGATCACACTCGACTAACTTTCTCACCCCCCTTATTAGTATAAATACTCTCGTAGTTTAGTAACTTGCTCAGTATTCACCTGAAGACGACTGGAGATACTTACCAGTTGAAACGTTGTGATTTAAACGAAATAAAGACAATGGAAGTCCAAAACACGTCTATCACTCAATAATTACTTTGACTGGATTATGCACTGTTAACCGAATAGTTACCCAGGTAAGTAACGCTAACTGTGATACATTCTAACAAGGGTGGATATGAAATCATTTCTGTACATTGTGAAGAAAACAGAAAATATACATAGGGGAGTAGACCAAATAATTTATAAAGCGCCGAAAGTCTACTTACCCAAATAAGTAACTGTGCCACCGCCAAATTACCCATGGCACAAGCCAAATGCAACGGGGTCCGTAAATCCCTGGGCCCCACCGTTGTATTGACTTGCTGGGGACTCGCCAACGCTAAGACGTGTATTATGGCTTTTATATTCGAGCTGCACACCGCGTCGATTAGTTGCTGTCCCAGGGGCATGGTGGTGTTAGGAGGGGGCAGGAATTCTTTGTGTTCGTATTTAGCTCTCATCCACCGTTCCTGAAACATCATTTAGACTGTTTTTTTTATCGAATTTTTCGCTTATCATCTTAGTATTATTCATAAAAAGTCGCGTGCACTACTTCAAACTTGTACACAACCCCATATGATCAGGATAGAGACGTCAGTCATCAGCGATGTCGTCAATTTTACCCATTATTGTTCACGTAAGTTCAAACTGTTAAGCAAAATTCTTACCTCAACAATTTTTTACACAATTTCAACCAAAAAAACATAAATTTCACATTAATGCACATGGAAACAAATTATTTTACAACATAACTTGACGATAGGTTCGCATCAATGTTCCATTAGCAGAAGTGAGTACAATTTTATACGTCGCGCGACAGTTGATATTATGACAGTTTTAACGGAGCCGGCCTAAGAAAGAACAGAAAGTTTACCTTTTCTTCCCGACTAGATGCGGGTGTGGGTTTCGTCCGATTTTGCGTTTGACATTCCCACACCGAATTGGCCAAAGTATTTCCAATCGCCAACATCACACTTTGATTTCCAGGACTAGAAAAATAAAAAATATATATTAAAGATTCGGATAAGTGGAAACAATATAATTTCGGTGTAAACTAGTGAATACTTACGGCCATTCGTCTAAATCCAACGACCGAACCCTGGAAATATGAGAGCCCAGATTCCTGTGAATCCCCGAACACTCTATACACATTAGTACACCTAAATTTAAACTAGCCCAGTCTGGATCTGAAAAGTAAGGTTATAATTTATTACATTTCACCGAAGGTCTAAGGAAAAAATGCCTAGAAAACCTCAACCCCCTCCTCATTATATTGTGCGTCACGTCTAAGACAGTAGTTAATTTAAAATTCGACTTACTTGGTGCATCACAATCCGCACAAAATCCATTGCCAGGTACCCTGCTTTTAATCGCCTGAATCGAAGCCGCCTCGTTCGGATTCTTCGCTTTCGACGATTCGTTTAGTTGCAACGAGTTGAGGATCTGCTGCTCGATGGCGGACACCCACTCGTCCCTCTCTTCGACGGAAGAGGCGTCGAAGTGCCATTGTTTGCCTTCGAGGGACACGATGTAGAATTCGTATCCTTCGGCGTCTGAAATGGATAGCAAGAATGATATACAAGGCGTCCTAGAACGCATGGTCAATAATTAGATTAAGTATATTGTGCCAAAACAAGGTTATAATTCATATAAAATTTTGTCTTTTGTTCTCTCATTACCGAGCTACAACCCCCTAAAGGGGGACTCGCTCTGGAGATGATACCTAACTTATTTGAGACATCCATGCATCCATGCATTTTACGAAAAAGGTACCGTTTTCCAGATAAATCGATTTAAAAATTACCTTACCTTGAAAAGAAAAACATTTATATGAAGTTCTAACCTTGTTCTGGTGATCTGTACTTAATGCTTAAAAATTATTGACACCCTGTATAATGACGCCCATATTCCAAGACTCACCGTCATACTCGGAATTCTTGACCCCGCTACTTTTGATCCTCCGATGCCTTTTCTTGACGTTCGGAGTCTCCGTTTTGTTGATTTCGCCGTTTAAAAACGAATTACTGCTGGACAGCGTTATGCCTTCGTCGCCGCTCTGCTGCGAGTATTTGAAACTGGGGTCCTTTACTGCTTCGAAGGCGCTCAGAAGGACTTTTTCGGTTGGGCGTTTATCTTTACCTAAAAAATAAAATAATAATATTGAATTATTAGGTTCCTTAAAATCAACGTCAACGGGCCTACTAAAAGTTCTAAATGTCATAGTAGACCAAAAAAGAGCTCACCCATAAGTGACAATCCTCCTAAATTTTCGTGCAATGCAGAACTATTGCCACTGTACCCTTGAGCAGCAACGGTGACGATGGATTTTGAACCTAATAAATAACAAAATCAATAATTACATTATTGAAAGAATTATTTCTATTATGTGGATTAAATAAGGGATAAGTTAACCATAACCTACAATACTGACCCTAAAGACATATACGGTATTTCTATTACGTTAACTTGCCTCTAGGTTTCTGTCCTGGAACCTTGACGGTCACATATTGAAGAGATATTTCTTTGCCATGAACATCGTCCATGTAGTCATGGAGACTGGGATGATACGTCAATCTTCCATCGTCACAGAGGGTGACGTATTTCTTTTTCCATTCTTTGTTTAAAGGTTTACTCGATTTTTTATAGAGATATCCCTAGACAAAAGGAAAATTTCACTTCAGTAAATTTTTTAGAATTTTTCAATAAATAATAACTCAAAATTTACTTCTCTTATATTTTTATAAATTTATAGGAACAACATACTTACTTGTTTCAAAGGTATGGCCCGACCACTTCCAAAGTCTCCACCGTTTTTCAGTTTGTCATTTTTAGATGGGGTAAAGAGATTCGATCTTCGCCTGTTTTTCCTCGACGTGGTGGGGGTAGAATTTGGCGTTGGCAAGTCCTTGAGATCCTTCGAGTTGTTTTGTTGTTGAGCAGTCTAAAATTAAAGAAAAATCATCGGTTCGGGATAGTCACGACTTTTTTTGTATATTAATTTAACGATTTATTTTCCAAACAGGTAAAACTTACTTGGAGATTATCCAACGATTGTGGTGCGGCAAACTTAGTAACGTTATTATTTTCCGTCGTCACAGCCATGATTCCCTGAGAAGAATTGATGCTTGCCAACGTCGATGACGAAGAATTCCATTTTTTCTCTTCCTCGCAAGACTTATAGCTATTGCTGTCCTTATCCGACTGAGAACTTTGATGGGTGGCTTTTTGGACGATATGTTGACGGAGCTCTTGTACAACTTGCGCATCCTAAAAATTAAATCGGTTTGAAAACGTTTAGACTGTGGGTGGAATGATCGGGGACACTATAATCATAGACGTAATACCTTATTATGCGGCAACGTATGATGTCCAGGCGACATATGCACGGGTTTCGGTCTCTCCATTTGCACGAACCCGTTGTTGGCCTGTAGATGGCGCTGCACAGCAGCGGGATGGTAGTGACTATTCGGCGTCGATGGACGTGAATTCGTCGGCGTCAGGGAGATTGTCGATTGGCTTAAGCGATGTTGGACGATTTTTTGACAAGCTTGAAGAGGAAAAAAATTGTTTTCAGGGACTTTGGTACGGCTCTTTATTATATTTGTTGAATTTTCAAATTGTATGTATCAAAAAAAAATAATTTGAAGAACTGGTCGCTTTACCTTGGTATAGAACGGCACCGTGCGAGTTCAAATCGTACATGACCGCTGTAGGGTCATGAACGAACATTTGTGCATATCTTCCTTTATTACAGTAGGACATTAATTAAATATTATCATTAAAATATTATAAGCAGCATATCTATATACCATATTAGATTCGCTAGATTTATAGTTCCTTAAGCCATAAACTGAATGTACAGGGTGTCCCAGTTTTGATCCTTTCTGGGGTATTGAGTACTAAAGTGCGCCGATGAACTAACACCAGTATTTTGTAGACTTTTCAACTTATCCTACAAAAAAGGAATATTTCCATCTTGCTGGAAGACGGCTCGAGTCCAGCCTATTCCAAAGAAAGGTAAGAGAACCCTGCCTAACAACTATCGACCAGTAGCATTGCTTTCAGTTATATCAAAAGTAATGGAGAAAGCTATTAACCAACATCTTCTAAAGTACCTGGAAGGCTTCAACGTTATCAGCGATCATCAATATGGTTTTCGGAAGTCCAGATCAACTGGAGATCTTCTAGCCTATGGCACCCATATTTGGAACAACGCAATCGAACATCATGGGGAGTCTCGGGTTGTTGCACTGGATATTTCTAAAGCTTTTGATCGTGTTTGGCATGAGGGGCTTCTAAGTAAACTGCGATCCTATGGTATGCCCAGTCGATTCTGTGCATGGTTGTCTAGCTTTCTTAAGGACCGCTCTCTGCAAGTGGCGATTGACGGATTTCTCTCAGACACCTTCACCATCAATTCCGGTGTTCCTCAAGGGTCCATATTGTCTCCCACTCTCTTCTTGCTCTACATTAACGACCTTCTAGTGAAAACTAAAAATCCGATATTTAGTTTTGCTGACGATAGCACACTTATCTCATCTTTCTCTTTGAATGCACAAACATCGACTGCCGACGCACATCTTCGCAGACAGCATGAAGTATCACGCCTCAACAAAGACCAATAAATTTTGGCTTGGGGTGACAGTAACCAAGTCGAATTTACCGCTAAAAAGACCCAGGCAGCAGTTTTCTCTAAAAGGGTTAACATTACAGAACCGGAAATAGTCATGGACGGACACGCAATCCCACTGGCTTCATCTATTAATTTGCTGGGCGTCAATCTCGGAGGAAATATGTCTTGGCATAACCACGTTGTGGCAATCGCCAAGGTAGCTTCTCAGAAGCTTGGGGTACTCTTCCGAACCAGAAAGTTGTACACACCTCAACAACTTTTGACACTATACAAAGCCCAGATTCGACCATCACTAGAATACTGCTCTCATGTCTGGAGCTCTGCACCCAAACATATTCTTCGGCTGCTGGATTCCATCGAAAGGAGGGTTATTCGTCTGATCGGAGACCACGAGCTGACGAAGAACCTCGACAGCCTACAACATCGAAGACAGGTTGGGGATTTGACTCTCTTTTACAGATATTTTCATGGAAGGTGCTCGGCTGACCTTGCCCTCTTAATTCCGCCCAGAGCGACGATTAGCAGAAATACACGACGAACCACTGCCGCCCATCCATATGTGGTTAAGCTTAGTACTCCTCGAACTTCATTATTTAAGAATTCTTTCATCTGGAGGACTGCATCGTTGTGGAACGACCTTCCCGAGGTCGTTTTTCCTAACGAATATAACCTCCAACGATTCAAAAATAACGTGAATCGCTTTTTGCGCACACGCACCACTCCCAGAGAGAAAAAAAGTGAAAACCGCAACATTTTACATTTGATAATACCTCCCAGAACTGTTCAAAATGGCACACCCTGTACACAACGTTGAGATAATGACCGCGATACTATAAATACATAACTTGTTTATGAAGATCATTTATCATTTACACCTTACAAATTATCGTGGGTCGATTAAAAATGCAGATAAGTCTGGACTGGTTTAATCGCGCTTTAGCCATATTAGCATGTGCAATTGAAGGAGTAGGAAGCAACGGGGTTCACGTAGAGAGGAACGTAACATTTCAGATATGAACTTGAAGGAAAGGGATAGTTGCAGTTGTAAGATGGACAGCAATATAAATGACATTTAGCTTGGATTTCTCGAAGGCACGTCGATTAGAATATGTAGTTTTTATTTATGCATTTAACTAAAAATTATTGTGCAAAAATGTACCCGTATGTCTGAGTCATTGTATTCATTGCAAAACCTCCTTACCATCTTGAAAGACCCGTTCAACATTCAGTCCGTAGGTAGCGCACGTTTCGTAATAGGAACACCTCTTCAAGTCGGTCGCTAATTTTCTTGCCCTTGAGTCGTCTATGACTCGCGGATTGTTTTCGCTGATTGCATCTGTAAAACAAAAATTTGATAGAAAACTTAATATCTCTGCTGTAGCTCAATAGGCTACAAAATAAGGTTTCAATTTATTTATTATTTACACGGTCACTATCCCAACATTCTTCCTTTCATTATAACAATTTCTGGTTAATTTTATATTACCTGCAAGTTCGTCCGACCCAAGCTTACAGTATTAATAGGATTTATATCTTGAAATCAAGAGGATCCACTTCAGTGAGTTTTCCATTTCCTTCTTGGAAACAAACGTTAAAGGTACACACAAAAAAATAAGTCTTCGACATACAACACAACAAGATTTGAGACACTTACCTTGTGTTCCAACAAGAATTAAGGGAACATCTGAGTTCCTGTAGTGTGACATTTTTGTGTAATAGTTATAGATGGCGTTGAATGACGATTCGTTCTCGAGACTGAAGACGAAAATGACCGCGTCCACCCATGCGGTAAACTGTAAAAAATATCACAACAATTAGATACATACATTTATTGTCGGGTTTATTCGAATAATTAATAACATTTGTGTCTAATGTTATCCAATATGCAATAAAATGGTGGACTGTGAATGGAATCATATAAAAACAACTAAAGAAAGCAAATGATTATTTATTTTTAATGTTAACGGCGCTGTTAGTGATAAATATCATTGGAAACGTGTGCTAAAATAGCCGTAATTAAAAAAATTGAGATAGAGAAAGTGCGTAAAGAATGTACTCGTCAGGCTGGGTATTTACACGACAACGTACTTTGCTAGGAAAACTCATATTATAAGGATTGTTTATCGATAGTGTTTAAGAAAATTAGTTTCAATATAACAAAATAACAAAAACTTTATGTGAAAATAGAGATCAGATTTTTTTAAAATTAATTTCTTGTAAGGTCGAGTCATGAAGTTAGTAATAAAATCAAGATCAACTATGAAAGAACCCTGGCAAATTGATTAGGACGTACAGAAAATGAAAATAATAAGACGTTCAGAATCAGAAAAATGGCGCTTAAATCCATTCGTTAGCAAAATCGAATCAAATCGTGCTCCAACATTAATTTAACAATTCTCGATGCCAACGACTAATTAAAATCAAAATCCAATTCTTTTTCACAATCACCTATCATCGCTTTAAAATTTTGAAGCGTTCCCGAAATAGAATTCGGTTTATACGACCTCCGTGTTGAACCAATGACCTGTCCTGTAAATAGGTCATGTGAGGAGGAGAGGTATGTAATATTTTCTTTAGGAACTTACAAAATTTACTGAACATAAAAGTAATAATCGAGTGTGGGGATATAAAGAACTATCTAGTTAAAATTAGTATCACAATAATGTTAAAATCTACAGGGGCGCCAAAAAAAAGTTCCATATTACTTTCCGTTGGGTTGTGTGTTGTGCAACCAATCTAGCTTCCTCCATATACTTCCTACATTTTATGTCGTCGATACGATTTGATAATGCATATAAATCATATCAGTGTTCATAACATTAATTTGCTATAATGATGGTGCTTTCTTCTGTTGCATAATCAGTAATAAAAAACATTTGAAATATTCCTAGAACCATAATTTTGGGTTTAAAAAACCAATTAAATTTGCTATCGAACATCAAAGTTTCTCTTTGAATCGAAACAGCTCCAATAATTTAATTTCAATGTTGTGAAAGTAACATTTACTTCATTTCAAAGCTCAAGTAATTGAATTTGGTTTAGTTCCTATGGTGTTGATATAATTCCTTGCAAACCTTACCTAGCGAACCTTCTTCCGTTATTTCAAAAATTATATTATGACCAATATTTCAGATTGTTTTCATCGGATGGAAAAGCGATTGCCCGGTTGTTTTGTCAAAATCATTTGACATGGTACCCACCATCACAAATATATTTTTACAGATATAATGTGTCTATTTATTAAAGTACAAAATTTGATTGTACACATTCGAAATATATTAAAACTTACCTGATCTAAGTTGAAGTAAATAAAAAACCTCATTTGAACGTTTAAATTAAATTAAATGATACATGGATTTTTCAAACAAGGACTTACCTATACAAAACCACCATTTTAACAAATACTTTAATTCATAAAAACGGAAAATTCTCAACAATTCCCCAAAAAATTACAGAAAAAATCCAGTCAACTATCACGATGCAAGAAAACTAGAAAACTGTCCCATGACAAAACACAAAAAGACCGACGGCGCCAACGGCCGTTCTAGAGTGCATTTGCACCCCCAATCCCCGTCCTTTTTCAACGTTAACAACATCTATCTTTCCATCTTTCTTCCTACCCAGAATCTTTGGAAACCATCTCCCTTCAACCCTCGGTTATATTCCTTTCTCACTCGCACCCACATATACTTCTATTATCAATTTTTCAACCCTCCAAAATGTCTATCCATCTCTGTCGTTATCTTCGTCTTGCTCACAGGTTTATCCGTGAGGATGGCCTTTTGCAAGGATCGATGGCTGTTGCATGAAAGTGCATTTGCGGGGGTAAAAAAGGGCCAAAGGACTTGAGGGTTGAATTAGGGCGCCAAAGGGTTTACTTTAAGATTGCATCGTCGGCAAGATAAGAGAGAAGGGTTCATGCAATTGCGAAAATATACAGGGTGGTCAAAAATTAGTTAAAACTGCACAAACAATCAACAAACTAAAAAAAAAACAGAAACGAGAGTATGATCCCTTGGCCGTCGCAGTCAGAGCTGATAATGGGATCCCACAACATGGGTTTAGTTGCGTCTCTTTCTACACGTGGACCGAAGTCTACCCACAGATCGCGCCCATCAATGAACAGAATATTTTATTTAGGTACTTCTGTAGAGTCACCTTATTTCTTCTTTAGCAGCAGATGTTCGGGATTTTGGAATGCTTCGTAGGTCTTCGTTTTAGAGCAAATGTTAAATGAAAACTAGTTTTCAGAGGAAGTTTCTTCAAGTAGGTTTCTTCGGGTTAAACAATATCCGTTTCCAATGGCCCTCAAGGCTATAATTAAAACGTATGCGTTCTGCTACTTATTTATCATAATAAGAACGCATTTTTGCCATTAGAAATGGTTAACCAAGGGCCTTTAAAAATAAATCACCCATTTTCTATTGTAAAATTTTCATAGTTATACTTTCACATGAGGCGAACTCGTTCTCTAAGGGTAACGGGGTGATTCTGGTCGTAAAAAATACGCTTAAAAAAATTGTTTCGAACAGGGGTCCTTACAATTTCCAACTACCTGCTTGTCTAAGAGTAGGTTTGTAAGTTACCGTTAAGTTATGTCGTGGTAGGTACATGTTTGGACAGGAGGAGGGAAAATGTAATTTTAAATTAGAGGTTTGAATTACGTAGTGTCAGTATTTAATTGAATATATACAGGGTTGTGATTCAATAACGGATAAATTCATTACAAATTAAATGGGGGCGTTTTCGGAACAACGCTCGAACCCGTCGAATTTGTTTTTGGATTGCGCATATCTTGACATAAAATGTAGGTATACAGGATGTTTCACAAAAGTGTGACAGAAAAAATATTTCCTTTAAATGGAAACGCCTGTATATTATTGCATTTTCGGATTACCCTGAAAATTCTACTCATGCTTCATGTATAATGTCCTAAACCTATCTTCACCTGTTCACGAAACATTTACGTTCAAATATTAAAAAATTACTTTATAGCAACATAAATTGATTCCTAAATTACATTTTTTAAAAACCAAAATTATTTTAGCAAATGCTGGAAGTGTCCGCCATTAACAGCTCTGCAGTACCCCAGACGGTCAATCAATTCCTGCTGTACTTTTTCTACGGTTTCTGGGGAAATATTCCTAATTATATTACGAATGCGCTCTTTGCGAATATCCGTAGAAAAAGTACAGCAGGAATGTATTCATCGTCTGGGGGTACTGCAGAGCTGTTAATGTTGAACGTAAATGTTTCGTGAACAGTTGAAGATAGGTTTAGCACATTATACATGAAACATGAGTAGAATTTTCCGGGGAATCCGAAAATGCAATAATATACAGGGGTTTCCATTTAAGGAAAAAACAATTTTTTCTGTCACACTTTTGTGGGACATCCTGTATACCTACATTTTAGGTCAAGATATGCGCAATCCAAAAACAAAATTCGACGGGTTCGAGCGTTGTTCAGAAAACGTCCCCATTTAATTTGTATTGAATTTATCCGTTATTAAATACAGGGTGCAGTGCAGCAGTGCATATTTGCAGCCTACGTGGTTTGACCCCCTGGGAGGGGTAAATGAAACCCTTAAACTCTTAAATGGGAAAGGCATAAAGAGGCACATCCTTTTAAAGGTAGCTTATTTAAATCTATTTTCAATAATAACATAATTTAGCATTTTTTGAGTGGTAATGACAAAGGGTGTCACCCAGAGTGACTACCTATGGGCCCCTAATCATTCTACTAAAAGAAGAGTCAACACAATAAATTTTTTTAAATAATAACCTAGAAAGCATAAATCTCAATGCAGGTGAGTTCTAATACGTTTAGTTTTGGAACGCGATGTATATCTCCTCACAGGGGGGGTTAAACCACGAAATTATTCTTTAAAAGGGCCCCCCCTTCAAAATAAAATCCGTCTTACCGATTTTTAATATTATTTTCTGAAAAAGAAAAATGGGTGGGGGGAGGGGGGGTTATAATTGACATGTCAGTCAGCCCGGTGAGACCGCTTATGGCGGGGATCGAAGCATATAAGTAGGCCGTGCAAGTGACGTCACAGCCAGGCAGGTTACTCCATACGTTTATCCTTTTGTGTCGATCGTTCTGTGTCAATATCAGACTTTGGGTTTGTTCGATTTAATCTAGGCCATATTTATCTCCCTTTATTGAATCGGAGAAGGTTGGTGCAGACAGAGACAGACATAGAATGCGAGCAGCACACGTTCTTAAATTATTTCACAACCGAACATCCTTCGTCTGGAAGGGGATAAAATCAAGTAACATATGATTTACAATGTGATTGAAAATGGTGGAGGAAGCGTCATTAAATTCTAAAATAATTTTTAATTTTCTATTCTTTTCACGAAAACGGACCTTTTCGTTTTGTTGCAGGTAAGTAATTTATGATTGAAATATTTTTTTACTAATTTTTATTCGTTATTGTTATTTTACATTATAAAATTGTCCCATTATGTCACAAACTTGTCACGCAAACTAGCAACAAACACATTTTTAAAGAATTTTACTTAAATTTTACAATCCAGAAGTCAAAAGCTACAACATAATAATTACAGCTTAGTTATATTAACCCGTAGCCAGAATTTTGATAAGTCCGGTAATATATTATTATAATAATTCTTTCTTTTCATAGTTTAATTGAGAATCCCATAATGACTGAACATTAAAGAGGACTTCGATCACTAATGTTGCCAGGAGTATGCTACGAAACAAACAAATTGGAAGCCCATAATCATAATGATGGTGCATATATTTACTTGGTTAGTAGCTGTACATATAGTATTGTATTTGCCTTGATTTCTTTGAAGTTGAAGATGGTAAAATATTTTATGTAAATTATAATTTATTTCCTATTTTTTAATAAAACTATTTACAACCTTCAATCTCTGAATTCTTTATTTCTAGTTTCGTTACTAGTTCAATAATAATATAGAAGTATGTAAGGACAATTTTAAAGTGATATTTACAGCTGAAAACCTATGTCAAAATCCTAATATTTGATTTTCTCTACTAGTAAATCAAATGAAAGGGTTTCGATGTTTTCTTTGCTTAAATGTCACTTTAAAATATTGACAGTAATAAAAATTTGGACAAAAGTGACATTTGAAAAGCACGTGCGCGCCAGGCATAATGGATGTCGCCGTATCATGCCTGCTTCGATTATTTAACACCACGGCAGTTTGTCTTCTTCCTGGTTATAAGTATTCGTTGATGTCAGTATTATGTGAAAACTAGGGTTGAATGGGAGTACATTTGATAGGTTATTCATTCTTATTCATTTCGCAGAAGAATGAAGAAAAAAGACAATTGGCAAATCATTTTACTAATCGCCACTTCATATCTGCCTAAGTCATTGGGAGCGGCCCAATAAAACTTAATCGTGTTTTTTTTCAACATTCGTATTTCCTACTTTCAAATTGATCACGTACAAGAACTAACTCTTCGCGTCGTACTTTGTCAAAGAACATTTCAAACGCAATAATAAAAGTTATCCGAGAGATATAACTGTAATAATATCTTTATTATTCCCATCTATTCGTGCATGAAATGACATCTGCAACTAGCAACTATGATGGTTACATTTTTTTTACTCGAGATACGGACACGACTTTCGTGAGGAGAGGATTCACTTATCACGAAATCAGTCAGTCAAACAAACGAACTTTATCTTCTTTTATCTTTATTAAAGCATTCTTGTTTCTTCATAAATTAAGATTATTTGATTACAAGATTCCTTTGGACATACAATAAGTTGTTACCTCACATTATAGCAAGCCCCTCGGGAATAAGACCTATTTCGAAACATTTAATGGTATGGTGCTGTATCTTTGTTCTTTGTCATATAATTATAAATCTGTCTTTTTGCATCAATACCTACTTATTTTCGTTTAAAAGTACCCAAAACACTCTCGAAATCAGGGGCCCACGTTTCACCCAAAATTAGCTATAAGAACAAGAAAATTACCTGTATTTCTGGTTGCCCCCCTTCATCTCTTATAAGCAACAAGTAGCTCTGATTATCGACCAGGATTTCTTTCTTGAACCGACCACCTTCAGGGGACTCCTCTTGCATGTAGGATCCGGTCAGGTACCGGTGCACCAGGGCCGACTTGCCCGAACTGAGTGATCCTACTATGCCGAGGCGGAGGTCGGGTACTGCTCGCGATAGAGTCCATTCTTGCGAGTTGACAAATGAATCTGGAACAAAAATAGACAAGGTTATGTTTTTCAAAATGGAATGTTGTTTATGTTCGCCAATATTTGATAGTAAAATATATTCTACTATTTCCAACCATCATTAATTCCCATATTAAGGTACCTAGTCTTGTAATTTGATATTCTTCCTCATATTATATCGGGTTACTCATTTCCCTACAAGTCACTTACGCTTTACTTCCGATTTGATACACATTTTAAAAGTAAAGTTTAACCAAGCACAGTGCCCTATATTTTAGTATTAAGGAAAATGTTTATACGCATCACAGTGCATAGGTTTCACATATTATCCCAGCTTTGACGAAAGAAGAGTCCTGAAACATGATTTTCGATTAGCGAATGTTTACCCCATACACATATACGTTTTTAACAGAACTCAGTGATGACTAATTTCTGTTGATTGCCCTAGAACTACCCGCCTGTGTTTGAAATCGAATGTGATATTAATTATGTTGAATGTGTACCTATTAAGTAAAAAAATATTTTGCTAAATACAGTGAGTCCCAGAAGAAATGTCTAAATTCATTTAAAATTCAGCGGTAAGTTTTTTCAAAAAACGCTCGTACCCGTCGATTTTGATTTTTTAATTTTTTTTTTGTGGTAATTTCATGTATACAGGGAAGCTCAAAAATAAGTGTTACCACCATCAACTTCATTTTTTCAAATGAAAACATATATTTTTTTATTTCATTTTTGAATTTTGCATTGAATTCTAAGCATGTTTCATGTACCAAGGATTGAACATATCTATAAGTAAGACCTGTTTATTAAAAAAAAACACAACAAAATCAAATTAAATGTTGAAAATGTGCGCCATTTACGGCTTGACAATATCCAAGACGATCAATAAACTCTCTTTGCACGTTTCCAACCATTCCCGGAGTTATGACACGCACTTCTCTTCGGATCCTTTCTTTCAACTCCTGCATATTGTTTGGCCTGTTAACAAATACTTTTGATTTGAGGTAACCCCACAAAAAAAAGTCCAGCGGAGTTAGGTCTGGCGACCTAGCAGGCCATTCGATAGGTCCTCTCCTTCCAATCCACCGATTGGGAAAGGTTTCATCCAAAAATGTGCGCACAGTGGCCGCATAGTGCGGAGGAGCACCATCTTGTTGGAATATCAGTTCTTCGTCAGGGGAGTCTGGATCCAATGGATTCGGAAATAAAGCCACTAATGCTGGAATTAATTCTAGTTGGAAAAATTCGAGATATACTTGTCCAGTTAAAGACTGTTCAAAGAAAAATGGACCAATTACTCTTTCGCGTACGATTCCACACCAAACATTTATTTTCTTAGGGTACTGGCTGTGAACCTCTATCATCCATTGCGGATTTTCTGTTGCCCAATATCGACAATTTTGTCTGTTCACATTATCATTCAAATAGAACGTAGCTTCATCCGAAAAAATAATATTTTTTACTAAATTATTATCTAGATTGCACATATTTTGTATGCGTCCGCAAAACTCACTTCGCCTATCGAAATCATTTTCAAATAACTCATGCACTGGAATAACTTTGTATGGGTGATATTTGTGCTTTTGACCTACTCGGTGAACAACAGATTTCGGCATGTGTAAATCGGCCCCAATGTGCGACAGGGGAGTACATGGATTTTCTTCCAAGGAAAGCAAAACGTCAAGTTGTTCATTTTCATCTCGAGTAGGACGACCAGATTTAGGCAAATCTCTAACATGACCGAATTCTCTAAACTTAGCCTCTATTCTACTCACCATCTTTTGACATATGGGAGGACGATCAGGATGGATTTCATTAAATAATTGGGCTGTTTCTATTTGAGTACGTGTTTTATCACCAAACCCAACCATGCATAGAATTTCAATTTTGTCCAGTGCATGAGTTATTTGAAAATGATTTCGATAGGCGAAGTGAGTTTTGCGGACGCATACAAAATATGTGCAATCTAGATAATAATTTAGTAAAAAATATTATTTTTTCGGATGAAGCTACGTTCTATTTGAATGATAATGTGAACAGACAAAATTGTCGATATTGGGCAACAGAAAATCCGCATTGGATGATAGAGGTTCACAGCCAGTACCCTAAGAAAATAAATGTTTGGTGTGGAATCGTACGCGAAAGAGTAATTGGTCCATTTTTCTTTGAACAGTCTTTAACTGGACAAGTATATCTCGAATTTTTCCAACTAGAATTAATTCCAGCATTAGTGGCTTTATTTCCGAATCCATTGGATCCAGACTCCCCTGACGAAGAACTGATATTCCAACAAGATGGTGCTCCTCCGCACTATGCGGCCACTGTGCGCACATTTTTGGATGAAACCTTTCCCAATCGGTGGATTGGAAGGAGAGGACCTATCGAATGGCCTGCTAGGTCGCCAGACCTAACTCCGCTGGACTTTTTTTTGTGGGGTTACCTCAAATCAAAAGTATTTGTTAACAGGCCAAACAATATGCAGGAGTTGAAAGAAAGGATCCGAAGAGAAGTGCGTGTCATAACTCCGGGAATGGTTGGAAACGTGCAAAGAGAGTTTATTGATCGTCTTGGATATTCTTCACCATTATTGTGAAAACCGCAACTTTGAAACTACGCTTGACAATAATTATACTTATTTGAAATAAAATTGTCATACAGTTTCTATGGAAATAAACGGTGACAGTGAGACAGTACACTCTTACTTATTATGGAGCCCAAAATGCCATATTGCCAGAAGATTTGATAGATTGGTGGATTCCCTAAATGATATGTTCAATCCTAATTTTTTCAATAACTGTTGAGTTTATGTATAGGACATGGTACATGAAACATGCTTAGAAATCAATGCATAATTCAAAAATTAAATAAAAAATATATGTTTTCATTTGAAAAAATGAAGTTGATGGTCGTAATTTATTTTTGAGCTACCCTGTATACATGAAATTACCACAAAAAAAAAATTAAAAAATCAAAATCGACGGGTACGAGCGTTTGTTGAAAAAACTTACCGCTGAATTTTAAATGAATTTAGACATTTCTTCTGGGACTGTATATTCTAGTATTAAAATTATTTATAGCTTCCTAATAACATCACATTATAACGTTTTAGGAAAATCACTGTGGCAACGTTGTACGGACGCTTTTACTACGAACGATCCTGAATTTTAGGAATTTCTCATAATTCATTCATTTCTAATGCTACAGTGTTGTTTAGCTGTATTTGTGATCTATTGTGTTCCTGGATTAATTTTTAGTATTTTTTCGAAATAGGTAGAAGCTATTTAGAGCTATTTTATTACGTATCTACAATGGATTGTCGGTGCGTGGTGTGTAAAAAAACCGACTATTCTAACCCCGGGTTAATATTTCAGCGGTAAGCGAGATTATTGAGGTTATGTTTTTTCGCTTAAGCAATGGTGTGTGTGGCTATAGTTTTGCAAAATATATGGATTTTATTATATTATCTGAATTTCTTTTAAAAATGCCGTCAACGATTATTTGTTAATGTCTAATTATAGATCGAAATTATAATAATATCATTGTAAAATTCCAGGCCGGACTCCCTATTTTTCAACAGAATTTTTTTTTGTCCCTATTTGAAATGCTGGGCACGCGGTTGTTTTTAGTGAGACATCATCGGATAAATAAAATTTTTAATTAAAATAACTTTAATTGCGATGATTCCTAAAAAACAAAAGCCATTGCACTGGTAAGGATAACAGCGAGTAGACGCGCAGCTTACAGCGTTGCCATTTTTTAAACTCATCTTCTTCTAATTTATCTGAAACTGTGGAAGTATGTTGTATGATTCTAAAGTAATGATGTTTTATGAATGTTTGTGTCTCCCTTTTATATTATCCATAGTATGTATATGGTTTATCCCTGAATAAAAATTAAGATTTAATTTTCGAACAAACTCTATTTTATTGTTAAGACCATAATGTTAAATTGAAAAAGGGAACTGCACCATTATACATATATTTTCATTATTTTACTGTTATTTCTTTTGAATAAATTTGCTTTAATACTGTTTGCTCTTTTTATAGTCTATAAGCCATATGTTGTACTATGCGCGAGAAGCATGTAAGTATCCTTAAAAAGTCAGTACGTATTACACGACTATTTTATCTTGACGAAATACTAATGGTTTTAGCACGTCCAAAAATAAATTATTTATTGTTATTTTGGGGGTCATAGTCATACTCACAGTTGTAAATGAATGCCGTTTAAGGACTACTATACGGCGTAGGATACACGTCGCTCTATTAATTCAGGTTTGATAACAGCCATATGTTATATCCTGTCACGTTTGTCACGTAGTTCTTTACGTAATTATGTTACTGTTAAAATTCCCATCTCTTTTTGCCTAATAACACTGGGGAACAGCAAAAATGTTTCCGAGACCAAAATAGCAAAATCTTACTTATTTTATTATACTAATTAACAATCTGTCTTGCAAAAGGCTCAGTTGGCTCCGGTTTTATAGATCCATCCCAATTATGATAATTTACCTACCTGCCCTTAATATATGGGAAAATTTCACCATTAAATGAGAAATACCTGGATTTATTATAACAGGTGTACTTTATAAGGGGTTTAAATACATATAATATAAACCCTAAATTGTTAGTTAGTTGTATTTCAACCACCAGTTGATCGAGAGCTGTTCGTATTTGAGAAATTAGAGAGTTTTGAGCAACATGTCGCGAGTTTGTGTAAATAAGCCGGATCATTTTTGTTATATATGTGGTGAAATGACTTTTGTGAAACAAAAACGTACGCTTAGCCCTTTAATAAAAAAGGCTTACCACTTGTATTTTGGCTGCAAAGTTGGAGACCAGGATAAAAATTGGGCTCCCCATATCTGCTGCTACAAATGTGCGTCCAACATTCGCGGCTGGCTAAGTGGAAAAAACCGTAAGATGCCCTTCGCTGTTCCTATGATCTGGCGAGAACCGAAAGACCACGTTACTGACTGTTACTTTTGTTTGACACCTCCCATCAAAAAAGGCTTTTCAGAGAAAAAAAGGTCTGCGATACAGTATCCAAATTTACAATCCGCCATACGCCCGGTGCCTCATAGTGACGAGTTGCCTATACCTAATCCACCTCAGGAATATACCCTTCATTCTGATGATGATCAAGAGGATTCAAACGGTAGTGTACCGGAAAATGTCGCCGGCCCATCAACCTCGCAAGACTCCGATTTTGTCTGTGAACTTCCAAGTAAAAAGCCTCACAAAATAAGTCAAAGTGAATTAAGTGACCTTATAAGGGATTTGGAACTGCCCAAGACAAAAGCAGAACTATTGGCCTCTCGATTGCAACAATGGAATTTACTTGAAGATGAAGTAAAAGTTTCTGTGTACCGAAGCCGTCAGAAAAACCTAACACCATTTTTTAACATGGATAACAATTTGGTAGCCTGTAGGGACATTGAGGGATTAATGGCAGCTTTAAATCTGGACTATGATCCAAAAGACTGGAGACTTTTCATTGATTCCTCAAAAGTAAGTCTTAAAGCTGTGTTACTCCATAATGGAAACAAATTGCCTTCAGTCCCAATTGGTCATGCAGTCCATATGAAAGAAACATATAGCAATTTGAAATTGTTACTTGAGACCATACAATATGAAAGATATAAATGGCAAATTTGTGGGGATTTAAAAGTTGTGGCGATCTTGCTTGGAATGCAGCTAGGTTATACCAAATACTGCTGCTTCCTCTGCGAATGGGACAGTCGAGCACGATCGGATCACTACAGAAAGAAAATTTGGCCACCGAGAGAGTCTTTTGAGCCAGGAAAGAAAAATGTGACCAGCGCGCCATTAGTTGCCCCAGAAAAGATTTTACTACCGCCACTTCATATAAAATTGGGACTTATGAAAAATTTTGTGAAGGCAATGGACAAAGAAGGCCGTGCTTTTAGTTATTTAAAAGAAAAGTTCCCTAGAATCAGTGACGCTAAAATTAAAGAGGGAATATTTGTGGGTCCCCAGATTAGGAAACTTTTCGGAGATGCGCAATTCGATTCCATACTTGAAGGCAAGGAAAAAGACGCTTGGGATGCCTTTAAAATGGTTGCAAAAAATTTCTTGGGAAACATAAAAGCAGAAAATTATAAAGACCTGGTTGCCCAACTTCTTTTGTGTTACCAAAACCTAGGGTGTAATATGTCGTTGAAAATTCATTTCCTGGATTCTCATCTGGATTACTTTCCGGAAAATTGTGGTGCTGTAAGTGACGAACACGGTGAGAGGTTCCACCAGGATATTTCGAACATGGAAAGAAGATATCAGGGAAAATGGAACTGTGAGATGTTAGCCGACTACTGCTGGACTATTACGAGAGATGCCCCAGAGGCTGCTTTCAAAAGGCAAGCTAAGAAGCGCAAAATGAGTGTCTAAACTTTGGATTCAATGATAAAAATGTGCTATTTAGTTGCTTTTGTTGAACCAACAATATATTGTTATCTGTATTTTGTATGTCCATTGTATATGCCTATGAATTAAAATTTTGTAACAAATAATTGAGATTTTTTTTTTGCGAGCCAACTAAAATCTTTAATAGGTATTTTTTAGTTACTTGGGTACAGTTGAATCCAAAAAAATAGGTTTTGTTCAGGAAACAAAAAAAAAGTTGAAATTTGTTTCCCAGTGTAATTTTTTTAACGAACCTGTTTGCATTTCATGATTTAAATGCGTTAAAACCCCAGCAACAATTTTCCTTATAAAGGTTGTACGAATTTCTTACAGCAAATATTTCGAGCTTCAAGCTGTATAAATTTTCCCTCAAAACGTCCATTAAAACAGATCTATAAGTATAAAAACCTCAGATTTGCTACTAAGGTGTGTAACAGCATTTATGAAACATCAGGAGCACGCTATACAGCAAAAAACTTTTATAAAAATATTAATTGATATGGGTTTTAACAATTTTATAATATGTACAATCACTTATTTTTTCACAAATAGTTTCTTTTTATATAAAATAATAAGAACTTTTGATGCTGTCAGACTCATTTGGTTTTTTAATTTATTTTTTAATTATTTTGGTTCATTAATTATGTCAAGTTACATAAAAGTTAGTGTTGTGATCGCTCGAGCGAAAACCCAGTCGAGTACTCGATTATTAAAAACAAACCTGCTCGATTCGGGCGAAAAATCGAATCATGCCTTTCACTTGATACCCGATCTGGCGACGTTCGAGTTTGACGCTCAGAAGACTGACAGGGCATGTCTTACGAGATGGTGCATTAAAAAAGTATGCCAAATCCCTTAGTGGATTCATCGCGACATGGGGTTTCTTCTGACTGGCTAGCCAGCGGCGATTGTAAATTCTTAAAAAATTAAAGGATGCAATTTTCTTTAAGAAATGAGAATCATCTGTTCTTCCTTAATAAAAACTGTAGACTAAACTTCTAAAACGTACAGAACAACTCCTGGTGTTTTATCAACACATTCTTCTTGGTCATAAAAATTTCAAGTGATTAATCGCTCGAGCGCTTCACTCGATTATTAAAATCGCGTGAGTATCAAGTAGTCGATTATTAAAATCATCGTTTTTACCAACACTAATAAAAGTAGGTGCCCTGTTTTATAATAAAGAAAAAAATTTTAAATTTTTTTCTTATGAATATTTTATGACTTTTAAGGCTTAAGGCGCTTATCACCTGCACCTTTATTTTATCACACCTTTTCTAAGGTCCTCCATAAAAACACAAACATCATGGGAAAATCCGAACAACAACCTTTATACAACAAGTTTGCAAATAGAGAACTTTTATAAAACTATTATACATCATAAATATTTCTTAGCCAAATCGTATAAGACGTCTGTAAGTTTTGGAAAACACGTGATGATCATAGTAGCGGTAATTATACCAGTAAATAATCCAAAGAATTTTAATGGCCTGGTCAATAACTTTTTTGATAAATCAATGTAATGACGAGTTCATTCATTAAATAATTTATGTCGGTATTATAAGCGTATAAACGTCATATTTCCTATAATAAAAGAAGTGAACTAGAAAATTAGGATGTTTTTCATAAATTAAATAATTTCGCAAATAGAAAGTAGTACTAAATTATGCATGTACGTTCCTATCAGTTACCACCATGTTTATCACTATTTGTAAAACCAGTTGGGCTAAACCCATATAGTAAAAAATAACTTTCTATAAATGGTAATTAATTCATAATGGTATCTAAGCATTTACGTAATGTGATTGAGTTGAATAAAGATGTGTTTATTACACGGAAGAAAGACTTATAGTAAAATTGTTATAGTAAAGATTTTATTGTACGATTTCCTATAAAATATTGTATTAATTATAATTTCCTTTATTAATACGTAACAAAATAAGATTGTAGATACACATAATTTATAAAAAATGTATAGTTAGTATTTCTAATAAATTTAGTACAACAAGTATACTAAAATATATTGTAAATATTACAACGAATGTAATTGAAAATAATTTATTTATACGTTCAGTAGTTAACTATATTAAAATGTATGGTATTTTACCGTCTATTATTGTACTTTAAGTATTTTTTATTGTAAGTGTTATAAGACATTTACAAGAATAAGTAACAGATGATGAGTGGAGAATACATATAGCTAGTCACCATTCGTTCGAAGTCGACCGACGAAACGCGAGGATACAACTTGGATGACTTGGGAATACCATTTTATAGTAAATTTAACTTTTAAGTTTTTCTTTCCGTGTAATAAAAAGTAGTATTGATTAATGATCACGGAACATTTTTTATTATTTACTTGATTGCCTAATAAAATATTTTATTTACAATTTGTTGCAACCATTAACTAGGTGTAGATATATAAGTAGGATAGTTTTGTTTTCATCAAAGTGTTGCTAGATGCAAAAAAATGCAATAGATCAGCATAATTATAAAATTACAAAATTAAAATATAGCATATTTCAGCGGAAATTCTTGTCTAAAAGGCAGTAATTTTGCTAAAGTGCACGCTGGATGCACTATTATAATAATTTATTGCTACAGAAGTGCAAGCAATTTAACATAAGTATACCAGGAGAGGAATGAAAATATATTTTATAAAAATCTTCGTTCGTATAATAATACAGTACCATCTTATGTACAGCATAATAGTGTAGCTATTTAATTCCAAGAACAAAAATGCACATATAACGGGAGGTCCTTATACAATAAATGGGTAAATTGAGAGCTTCTATAAAACAGGAAAGTGTGCGTTTGGAACTTGTAACAAAACAAAATACATTGTTTCCTGAAAAAGCTTTTTAAAATGTATTTTGTTCAAATTCGAAGGAAAGTTAACGCACGAAATTCGATTTGAAACATAGTAAAAACCTATACTATAGAACAATGAGCCCCGACTGAGTCAAACCATAACTGAGTATCTAATTCAAAAACGGAAATCGAAAACAAAACGTGATGTGGTTTTAGTAATAATAAAATTACGAGCTGCTGTTACTTCCTCGGGCCTTATTTTAATTAATCTATCTAAGTACGTTTCTTCCGACTATATTGTTTACCTTACCGTCGACTTACCAAACAAAAAATGAACGCAGTATAATTTTTTTCTGACAACGAACAAACTCCCATCTAATGCTAGCGCCATCTATTAGCTTTCTTTTAAATATCATAACCTGTTCTTGAAATAAAAGTGTGCCATTTTAGAGTAATTAAAACTGGTAGTTAGCGCCCGTGAACCTAAAGCCGATCAGGTAATTATTCTAACAAAATTTTCAAAGAAACCCATAGCAAGCTGAAAAAACAATTGTTAAATGTATATACGCCATGAATTATTGGTTATGTTGTTATATATAAAATTTTCTTCTCTTCATTTTGGTGGCGTACTAAAACAGGAACTACTAATTATGCACAGAGGAACGATAGGTGCTAATTTATATGAACAAACGTAGTCAATTGGGGTCGGGGTGTAGCAAGGATCACGGATGATATCACGCACTTGCGGCTTGAAACCAGCAGGAACCCAAATGTTGGTGCACATTTTATCGCAAAACAGTAGGGAGCAAACACCTGTTGAACAGTTTTTCTTGCTTTCTAAATGAAAGATGAAATATATATTTTATTATCGAACGAAGAAGTGACTAAAAATAAAATTTTAATGGATTTTTTACCGCCTTTTACTTTTTATATATCTCCTAACCTCATACACAAGAAATCCCAAACGAATATGTTTTTTGTAAACGTTCGGGCAAACATCTGTCGAACAGTTTGAACAACTATTCAAATATTTTCAGTAATAATTCTTGCCGTCCTGTTCAAACACTCTTATTCAGGCCATGTTTGAAGAAGCTCTTTTTTTAAAAAGAGATCTGTAATCGGCAATAAATTTAAAGGGCCTGGAGTAAGGGATTTCTATTATTTATTGACGGCATTATCAATCAGACATGGGGGCCCATTCTATCGATGAGATCAATGAAATGCGATCGATATAATAAATATGTAGGCTTACTTTCATTTTGTCATAATGGGATATCAAAAATTTGCGAATGAATTGAACATACAAAAATGTATATTTGTTTATATTTATTAAATAAAAAGCATATTATAAAAACTCGGAATAGTTATTCCATAAATGATTAAAAAATATCGCATTTTTGGCTTATTTCTGAATATAAATACATTTTTGTAAAGCCTGCTTAATTAATTTAAAAAATAATATATGGGTGTCCCATAAAAAATAAATTATTTTTGTCAATATCTAAAAAACGAAACTTTTCAGAGAAAAACTGGCTACGCTATTGAACTTTACGTAAAAATCTCTAAGAATACCTTTCTGATAAGTTAACGCATAACGGAATTATGAAGGGTAAGAGCGAAGATTTTCAAAATCACCCCAGTAGATTGATTAAAAACTAACAGAGCCGTGACAAATTTGACACCGAAATCTTTCGTTTCGTTGAAAAGTGACAGCCATCTTTGATAATATCTCTACCCCCCCAGAAAGTCTCGAAAATGGGACACCCTGTACAATTTCCGTTTCGATCTTACAATATTAGCCGACATTAAATATCCATATTACAAAATTCAAACTAATCATATCCAATGAATAACTGTCAAAAATATTTGCTCTTAAATCCGTTGTTTTCAAAAAAGATGTACTACTTTCTATTGTTGAGTTGCTCAGGTATTTTATTTCTGTGCCCAGCGGGGCAGATGCTAGATAGTCTGTTATTTAAGATAGGTATACCCGTAAAGTGACTGGAAGATTCATACGGCTTCGGCTGGTGGCCGATAGTTGTTGGATTCCTGCCTTTTTTGGACAACAATAAAAGGCAGTTTATATTTCATATGAAGTAATATTTTACCATATTTATTTCAGCGTCAACGAGATGGTAGAACACGTTAAACCGTAAATAACAATTTAAGTCGACTGTCCGACAAATCTCCAAATAAATTATGTCCAAGAATTTTGGATGTTTTGAAATTTAAACTGTAAATTCCCCAAAAGTAAAAGAAAGTCCACAGTATTATACTCCTCCACACGGCCGGAACCCTCGGGCCATAGTAGAACGTTATTGGCAGCGAGTTTTTGATTTTCTTTGATATACAGGGTGTCCGGGAACATGTGGGAAATCTCCCGGATATGAAGAAAACAAGTGAAAAGAATACTATAGGTTCATATAAACTTCTTTCGTATCGGCCTCCTCTTCGGAGATATGGGCTCCCAAAGAGCACCAATGGAATCAAGTTTTTTACACATAATTATTGAACCACCTGGTATATTTCAATTATTTTTTAATATGATGTATACCAGGTAAGACCCGTCAAATTACTACCCAAGAAACTGTTGTGAATTACTCACAGCTGCAGGGACGGACTAGCTGTAACACTCATGGGCCCATTTTTTTTACGCCCTGTATGATGAGAACTTTGGACAATGTTTTTTACATACCTTTAACTATTGGCTAAAAATTAAGTACTCTTCATTCATGTCGCTAATCCTACCCGTTTTCGAAAAAACGGCATTTCATATACATCATGTGCTTCGGGTATTTCAATAAAAGATACATCTTTGTTCCGATCCAATGTTCAACCTTCAAGATTCCGCTTTTTCATATTTAGCCCATGAGCAGTTAGGGGACTCAGTGTAAATAAAATGACGTTTTCTCGAAAGCGGTTAGGATTAGCGACATGAATGAAGAGTACTTAACTTTTAGCCAATAGTTAAAGGTATGTAAAATACATTGTCCAAAGTTCTCATCATACAGGGCGTAAAAAAAATGGGCCCATGAGTGTTACAGCTAGTCCGTCCCTGCAGCTGTGAGTAATTCACAACAGTTTCTTGGGTAGTAATTTGACGGGGCTTACCTGGTATACATATTAACAAATAATTTAAATATACCAAGTGGTTCAATAATTATGTGTAAAAAAACTTGATTCCATTGGTGCTCTTTGGGAGCCCATATCTCCGAAGAGGAGGCCGATACGAAAGAAGTTTATATGAACCTATAGTATTCTTTTCACGTGTATTCTTCATATCCGGGAGATTTCCCACATGTTCCCGGACACCCTGTATAATACGTATTCTGTACGTAGTGATGATGTTACTGATGATAATATAACATCAAAACTAGTCTTAAAATGATAAAAATAGCCCATTCTCCCTGTTCTAATTCCTAGGATTCATCCTAAACGAAGTATCTATTTAAAATACTTGAAAATACTATTTAAAAGTTAAATTGTGTTAACATCGTCATTAAATTCCGGCAAAATATTTGTTTTGCTTCCAAAAATAGTAGCAGGAAAACAGGTGTAAAATTTTCCTGTGTTTTGGGAATGCAAATTTAAAATTAGAAGCTAAAATTAATTTTTCTGATCCGAATTTAGAAATTTAAACAAAAATTATCATTGACACGAATTCGTCGAAAAACATAAATAAGTTAATTGGTTTGCAAATAAATATTTGACTATACGACGAAATATTTATGTTACCTCAATATATACAGCGTGTGTGGTAGAAAGTGTAACAAATGCTAAAATTGCATTTGCACACATGCTAAAATTTTTTGGCTTGGTTAAAAACCTCTCTAGCCATACTGTATGCATATAAGCATGTATGTCCGCATGAAGATGAAATAAATTATACATTTTGTAAAACGTATTAAATTAATATTGAAATTATATGTATTAACATTGAAATTATGGATTAATTAATTTTAGTTCCTCAAAAAGGACATTAAAGGAGATAGGATACCTGAAAATATTATTTATGTTTTGTTTTTTTGTATTTTTTAAATAACACTATTAATCGGGTAATATTATATTCTTAATTAGGCAGCTAACCTTGCATGCGATTAAAAAAAAACCTGCTCAGACAGCCACACAAGTGCATTTTATTGTAAATTTATTCAGGCGCCGGAAATTATTATTACAAGAACCATTCTTGGACTGTTGTCTACTGCATCTTCTGGAAAATGGGATTTAAAAAAAAATCATTGGTGGTATTATAAGTGAAGCGAGAAAAATAATAAATAAAGTTAATTCGAAACCTGAAAAAATAGCCGCTAGGATAGTTTTTCCTCTAAACGTCGCGTCATTCTGTATTTAGAATAGGATAAAAATCCCACGCTTCTAAACAATTTTTTTTTTAATAGGACTGAACATAAACACGATTCCACAAATTAATGATGTTCCTTTCTATAAATAAAACACTTTTCTAAATAGTTTTTACATCTAATTAAAAAGAAATAATCAAGTTGTTCGCTGTTTACTCTGACATCATTTCTGCAAGGGAATAAGATCATCAAAAAGATGAAAATGCCAGATGTGAGTCACATGGTAGAATATTTAATTTTTTTTTCTGCGGTCGTTATAAAAATTATATTTTTCACGCAAAAGAATGCATAAAATTGGTTATTTTTTAAGAGTTACAAAAGTAATTTCGCGTTAACAAAAAGTGCCGTAATGTGTAATTATTCACTTCTCTCTGAATACTTATAACAGCATCCGCGTCGTTCGTTGCTTGGGCAACGCATTGATATTGTTACCGTACAAATGTGGATAATATTTGAAAACATCAAAAATGGAAAGAAATAATTCCGATTTCGAAGAAGAAAACCAATTTCAATGCGCTCCAAACGAAATAATTAATAAAACACAAAATTTATTGCCTAAAAAATCGAAAGAAGCTAACACAAGGGATTTTTTTTATGATCAAACACAAGCACTATAGGAAAAATCCTTTAGGGAACTCTGGGGGAGCGTTGGGAAAAACGACCTCGGGAAGGTCGCTCCACAAGGATGAAGTCCTCCAGATGAAAGAATTCTTAAATAATGAAGTTCGAGAAGTACTAAGCTTAACCACATATGGATGGGCGGCAGTGGTTCGTCGTGTATTTTTGCTATTCGTCGCTCTGGGCAGAATTAAGAGGGCAAGGTCAGCCGAGCACCTTCCATGAAAATATCTGTAAAAGAGAGTCAAATCCCCAACCTGTCTTCGATGCGAGAGTAGCTATCGTAGCTAGACTGCGCCAGGCTTTTATGCTGCCTCATTTATTTATTTTTTCTTGCAGTTATTTTTTTACTATTATATATTTTTTTTTCTTTTTTGTTTTGTATTCTGCTATAATTTCTGATGTTATTTTGAAATAAAAGACGTTTATTATTATTATTATTATTATGTTCTAGGCCATCTAGGCTGTATAATACGTTTATTGCATTGGCATTGTTAACGTATTCTCAAGAAAGGTGAAACATTGTTAAAACTTCGACTTATTGGTCGTGTTACCCAAGCTAAAATCAACATTAATTCTGAATAATCAAGTCGATATAAGCAAATATCCCAAACTAATTGCATTTAAGTTTTTTTATACATCAATATATATTTTTTTAAGGGTATCATTTAACTGGTTAGCAAAATATTCTTATTTTTGTGAATAGAAAAATGTAATCGGTCAGCCAAAATGGCTAGTAGGTCAGCAACTTATGGACAGCAAACATTTCTGAATCGCGGCAGTGTCCTGGGAAAACCAGTGAAACCCCGCCCCCGCCACACCTCTTGTAGCCGATTTCCTTCTGTATTCGGCAAAATAAAACACAAGAAAGTTACATAAATTGACAGTGCCCTGGGACCTCTGAAGTAAACTGCTTCTAGACATGTTTGTTTCTACTGACCAATTGTAAACTCTTGCTGACCAAGTAATCATTTCGCACCTCGACTTTTAATAACGACAACCCATTTAATTACTTCTCTTTTTTTAATTCCGAAAAATTGTTACAGAAATAATTACTTTTAATTACGTTTGGGCAAGTCTAGCGTGTTCTCCAGGTTTCGTAAAAATTTTGGTTGAAGTATATTATTGTTTAGATACATGTCCTTTTTCGTTTAATTATTGAGTTTCTTTCATAATTTATTTGCGTCAATTTAAATTCTTATGCAGTTGCAAAAAATTATTCGAAAACACGATTTGTGACCCAAAGATTGCACATTAAAATATGTACCAATATGATAATTTACAAAATCCATAGTATAGCCAAGTATTTCAATATTTATTTGCACGGTCGCTTTATTGACCCAAGTGCAAAAAAAAACTGTACAAATTGGCAAATATTTGATTATATTCCAATGTTAAATAGACGGGGTCGTACTAAAAATATCATCGTTCCTATTGGTCATGACGACAAGCAAAATAAAGTATTTTCGCGAAAATAATATGCGTACATTGTATTTTGTTGATAGATATGTATGTATTTTTAACGCCGGCGATGTCGACGCGACAGTGCAGTTAAATTGACGCGTCTTTTGATAAAGAGTTTATAACTGTATTAATTACAATGGTTTTTATTTTTTTTATTACCGAGATAACAGATAATTAATGCTGCTTATTAATGTAATTAGACTTATTGTAAATCATCATTTTATATAATTTCTTGATAAAAATGTGGATATTTTAATGTCATTTTATGTATGTACGGTTAAAAGTTAGGGTTGATGACGCATTCGCCATTTTCAGTATTTTATTTTGAAAATGCCGCATACCTGCATTTACAACAATACGTTCTACAAAGAGATCAAAATCCATTTGTCTGGTCGAAAAAATACGAAGAAAATTCTCCATTTTTATCAAAAAATATTTGTTTGCGATTTGTGTGTTTATAGTGAGACTTTTTTTTGGAGGTCGGCGATGAAGTATAAATTTACTTACCACTCTTTCTTTTTTCCGGCAGTACAAAACTCTTACTCCTCTTCACTCTCAAGGATCTCCTCCTTAAACTCCTCAAAAAAGTCTCCGGCATCTTGTGGAACTTCGGCGGTTCCATGGCTTCGTTTTTCTTGGTATCCGACAACATCAACCAATTTTTCACCGTACTCATCGATATACCCCTGGATTTTTTTGGCGTAGGAGTAGCCGGAGGTTCGTTCTTAATATCCACCATGACGAATAAACGATTAGAAATCTTTTTAGACGCAACTGGCACCTTTGGAGTACTTTCTGACTTGCAAAAGGCTTTCTGCAATCACAGCGTTGGTTGCAAATTAATGGAGTGCGCAAAAGGCTTCAGAGGAATATTGACGTAACAATTGGTTGCTTAAGATTAAAATAATTCTGATTTGACAAAATGAGTCTACTTCTACTAGGTGTCATTATAACAGAATTTAACAACTTAGGAATATAAAAATAATTTTTCAATATTTCAATTGGTTAAGATTTTCTGCCTATTCCTTCCAGCTTTAATATTTTTCAAACCAAGTTTTATCAATTCACAACTATTCTAATTGTGTTATCTGAACAATTTTTCCTTCCTCTAAAATATTTATTTCTTGTTTATCCTTTCGCCCTAGTTAGTATTTGCTTGGAAAATATAGTATTTCGAGTTTTCTTTCACTTACAAGTTCCTCGCGTGATTACACCAACATTTTTTTTAAATAAATTTAAAAACTTTTGTATTGTGGTCCAATGTTGCGCGTTCTTATAGAGGTTTCGAGAAAAATTAAAAAAAAACACTTAAAAAGCAATTACTACTTCACAAATATAATCCAATGGTACTTTTTTTTGGCGCGCGATCTTTTCGAATATCGCGACTACGTCTACACCGCACAAGCAATCCCCATGCGTCCGATTCGACGTCGCGCGAACATATGAGGCATTTAAACGAGAGGTTCATTTCGTTTGGCAGTTTTACGAAGAAACCGCGTGGATGGTGAACGCGCGCGCAGGCGATGGCCTTCTATTACCATACTTTTCAATTTATTATATTGCCATGCAACATTACCTATGCACGTAGTGCATTAGCATTATGGCCAGGCATTCATAAAGCCATAGAACTTTGAAATGTTATTAGCTAAGTATTATTGTTACCATAGACATGGTCTTTCTAGTTATCGTCAACGGGAAACCCAAACAAACAGACTCCCCTTATAAGATTTGATTACGATAGATTTATAACAGTTTTATAAAAGCTTATTATTAATTATTGTAACGGGGGTCATGAACAAACCCCCCCCCCCCCCCCCCCCCACATCAGAAGTTCTGGATCCACCCTTAACCTTAAACAAAAAATATATAATTTATAAGTCAATTGTGTCAAGATTTTATATACATAAGGATCAAAAAGTCTTGGTTTGCATCACAGAAATCCTTTAGAGCAATACACGAGTTTAGATATTTATTTAAATTTTTATTCGTCGTCTGATTGGTGCAGTGCTGACTCATTTCAGAAAATCATTACTACAGACACTGTCTCACAATGAGGGTGCATGGAAGACCTGAGAGGGTTTTTCTATTGAGATTGAGGGGGTGAAATAACTGAAGTGTGTAATTGTGAAGGGAGAGAAGAGGAAATAATTGTTTTTGTTAGAAATATCAGTGAGGATTACGATCAAAAATACATACGATCCCTGGTGTATTATAAAACGATTTTCTTTATTATCATTTTCCACTTTTTTTAGGTCAAAACTCGTACTAAAAACAAAGTCTACACTTTTTACCAGACAATCTAAAATTTTAAAAATATTTTGAATTTTTGACACTTTTATGTAAAGCGTTGTTAATATATCACTGCACTAACCTATTTATCATTTTAAAATAAAGTATTTTCGTTAAAGTTCAAAGAAAATTAATTTGGCAGACCAGTATGCAAAGTCAAATAAAAAATGAGCACTTTTTTGAGAAGAAATATGGTTTTCGAGTCAACAAATACACTGAGTTAACCTAATTAAATTTCCTAGTTGAGATAACGTGCATATTTTTAAATAAGCCTTACCTCGTCTATCCAACTGTTTATTAAGGGCAGGGATAAATAATGGTATCGGTCTCTCTACGCGACACACATAATATACCGCTGCGGAGCGCTGTCCCGCAGAAGACAAAATATCATCGGGAACATACAACGTGGTGACAACCTCCCACATGACACGCTTGGTAGAAGGTTACTGGACCTCATAGAAGGAACAAACATCTTCTAACAAGATCGGGGTACACAATAAGCCGAAAGGCTCCAGTGATTTGAAGTTCGGGCCTTTAAACCGACCCCCGCCTTTAACCAACCAACCAACCAACCTCTACGCGACAGCCGTCGCGGCGCGCGACAAGGTACCGTAAGGACAAAAGAATAAAAATAACTTTTATAAAAATTAAATTTGACAAACTCAACTAAGGCCTATAATTTGTATAGACTAGATTTTTACATTTTAAAGGGCACAGGACAATCGATGAAATCATGCCGACTGCATAGGGCCAAAAACGGCCCTAGAAAAAACAATCGAACTCGTTCAAATAGAAATCAACTAATAAGCATGCATTTCTGCAGTTGAACAAAAAAATAAATATATGCAAATGAAAGGGTGGGCTTCAATTTTTTGGATTAGGATTGATGTTGTCCCCCGTAATTACATACTCGAATTTAGTCCCCTTGTTCCAGAAGTGAAACTACCCCTTTTTTGTTCTATATAGGACCAAAAGTCACTTTAAAAATAGGGAGTGGCTAAATGAAAATGCCATATCTAAAACGGTTTCCATTGGCGAGCAAAATAGGTCAATTTTGTCACTTTGACATCGATAAAAAACGGTGCATGAATGTCTGTTAGGTGGAAAAATGTCCCCAGCTCAAAATTAAGTAGCCTTTATTTTCCGTTGCCCAGCAACATACCATATTGTTACAATTAAATTTGATGCTGTCAAGGGCTTTTTGTCAGTGATAGATCCGTTGATTTGCGATTTAATTATTTTATGTCATACCAGTTCATTATTGTGTTTCTATACCTTAGATACCATCTACATAATGGATTATTTTATGCCCGTGCGGGCATAAAGTACACATTATGGCCCGCGCTGGCAATTAGACGCAAAAAACAGTTTTCGATTAACTTATTATTTATTCACAAAATATAAATTACGTTTATAAATTATTTGGTTGTATTCACACAGAACTGGCAATTCTGGAAGGTTCCGCTGATAGCTAACTTTCCTGCAGCAAAGGTTGACTCATGATTCATTGTCTGGGTCTCTAGTTTCTGTAAGAAAATGCGAGATCCAGATGGTACGCCTGCCAACATCCTTGAAACCTCACTTTTTGAGGATATGCTATCCTCTAAATATCCTTCAGCAACTGTGGTACTGTTCCATCCATCATGACGCTTCAGCGTAGTCATACTTGCTCCAGCTTCTGCTAAAAGAGTTGCCGACGTTCCGCGTTCGACGTAAACAATGCCCAGTAGATCATTAAAGTACCCCAACAGCACAGTTTCGTTAATGTTTTCTACAGCATTTTCTGACATCCACTTCAAAAATTGGTCATATTCTATGTCGTATGAGTCTCTGGATTTTCTCGGTAGCAGGTATTTCGTTGCCTTTCCAGCCTATTTTTCAATTTCGTCGGGAATCTCAAAACCTTGTTCCATTTTTGATTTTTGACTTTGACACATTAAACATTTGAATCCTTATCTCCCTAGCAACAAAAACGCAGGCTATAATAATGTCAAGGTAATGTCGAAGGTAAAAATAAAAAATTGGTAAATGAAATTAAATTTTAAAAAAATATTTATTATTTAAAACGAACTGGTATGACATAAAAGTTTGTATGCACCACGGGTAAAGATTGTTTCAGGAAAAATGGATATAACTTAATGACTGCAGTAAAAGTACCTGTGGCCATCCCATTATTTACGACCGTTTGTTATTAGTATGTGGAAAGGACCGGATTGTAATAATTATAATTAAATATAGGCACATCAGGTAGGTTAGGTTGCTTAATTTATATTTAAATATCTTGTTGTGGTAAAATTTGTTAGTTTTTGAGGAATGGTTCAAGAATTGTCTTTTACCAAACATTCCTCAGAATAGCGTGATAGTAATGGACAATGCGAGCTATCACAGTCGCCAATTACATAAAGCTCCAAGCTCAAATAATACAAAATTGGAGATTCAGAACTACATGGCGACGAATGATATATATTTTGAAGAAAGTTATAAAAAAAGTGATCTTTTAGAAATTTTAAAGACATTTTGTATAAAGAAAGTATATGTTTGTGACACATTGGCAGAAGAAATTGGACATACAGTGCTACGGCTCCCACCCTATTATTGCATTTTTAACCCCATAGAGCATATGTGGCACCAGTTAAAAATCACTGGTTAGGTCTGAAAATATTTCTCCGACTTTAAGTTCTACTGTTGTAGAATTAATATGAAAACGCTTTAATGATATTCCCGCCAGGTAGTTGGAAAAATTCAGTCCGTCACGTAATAACTCTAGAGAATTCGTATATTAGTCTGGATTGTATAATTAATCCAATTATAATTAATTTTGATGAGGATAGCGATCGCGAAACAGAACTATCTATAGAATGACATTATAAATGTAAATAAATATGACTAGTAATATTTTAAAAAATGTTATTTCATTTGATTATATTAATATAATCATATCATTACTTGTTTTCCTTAGTCCGTCCCTTCATACTTCACTTGTTTATTGCCAAGCTCTCGTCGACACAATGGGACCAACCCAGGAAATCATTAAGTCGTATCCATTTTTCGTGAAACAATCTTTACCTAGTAATAGATAATATATACTCTCGGGCGACTTACAAACCCTCGAGCCAGAGGACTTCCGCTTTGTAAGATTGTCGCCCTTAGGACATAATCATCTACTTAGTACCCTTGATACATAAATAACTAAAAAATCAACTTGCGTTCGAAAATAAACACGGTATTATAAACTTTTATTTTATATATATTTTTGCATATTTTATAAACTCAAACTAGATTGCTTTTTAGCAATTTAAACTTGAACAAACGGTATTATTATATTAGACACCAACGCGACAGCGAAGCTTGCTCGTTAATTAAATTTCTAAGCAATCTAGTTTTCGTAAAAAAATAAAAGTTTATCCAAAAAAAAGCTCTTGTGCTTTTACGTACGATAAATACTATCGAATAAAACACATGCCTTGTGTAAAGTTTCATGGGTTGGCCAATATTCGCCCACATTTGAAATGTTGTTAAAACGTTGAACAAATTTATATGGGATTTTAGAGTTAAATTTAACATAAAAAAAATTAAATCAAATTCAAGGTTTGAATTAATTTTTTTTTTAAAGAAACCCATTAGTGGGTAGCGGATCGAAACTGTACGGTTTTGTTTATATTTCGGTGTGAAGACTTAGACGACAACCTTGACGAAAAAAAAAGTAATTTGCAATTCAGAACGGCGACGGCTAATTGGCTGAAATTACCGGGAAATAGAAAATTGTTGTTTGATAAATCGCGGATAACTCTCTAACAACCGTTACTTGTTCTAGGTCAGTGTTCGAAGATATTGATAAACTACTTTTTTTTATTATTTAACTGTACATAATTAGTGGGTTTGTTTTAGTATGCATGGACTAATGGATAGGTATTATTAAATTAAATAATCAAACCAACTTTGCGTAAATAGTACAATTTTCTTTAACTTAACTATAGATGTAAGGGTGTCCCATTTTCGACACTTTTATAGGCTATCTCCGTAATTAGTACTATCAAAATTTGAAAATTTTCTGTCGCTTAAGAGATACGGGGGAAAATCAAAAAATTGAAAATTTCAAAATTACCCTATATTTTCTTAGTTAAAAGAGATACAGAAAAATGTTTTACACAGAAGTTTCGTTATAATGATTGTTGAATAATCTGCCCTTTTCAGAATAAGCATACGGGGCCAGGTAAAAAAGTTATCGGACCTAACCTAATATTTTGCAATGGAACACCCTGTATAATTTAATCTAAAAAGATACTTTTTTAAATTCTCCTTTCAAGTATATAACAAACCGTTGATGATAGGCGATTTATTAAACTTTATTACTTTAAACCACAGTAGATCATCATGGAACAAAAGCTAATATTCCAGAACCAACTATGTTGACTATTAACATTTAACGTCAATTTCATTTTTACATATTCATTTGCGAAAATGACCTATCAACATTTTGATAAATTTGATATGATATCAGTTCGTATTGAAAGTGGAAAAAACGAAGAAATGGCGCAAAATGTATTATTTTGTTCGCTATCCGGAAAGACGGTAACCATTTAAGGACATATCCCGAACATTTGCGATGATTCCCGTTATTTTTTACCTTAATCTGAAACTTTTATTTCGTTTCAAACTAATAAAGTTTAAATAAATCGCCTAGGAAACCAATATCATCCATGGTGTGTTATATATTTAAGGAGAATTTAAAATAGTATCTTTTTAGATTAAAATATACAGGGTGTTCCATTTAAAAAAAAATTAATTTAGGTCCGATAACTTTGACCCCGTAAACTTATTCTGAAAACGGCAAATTATTCAACAATCAATATAAAGAAACTTCTGTATAAAACATTTTTCTGTATCTCTTTTAACTAAGAAAATATAGGGTAATTTTGAAATTGTCAATTTTTTTGATTTTCCCCTGTATCTCTTAAGCGAGCAAAAATGTTCGAATTTTGATTTTACTATTTTAAGTTCGACCCAAAAAGAGCACATGACACCTACATTACTTTTCTGATAGCACTAACAATTACGGAGATACCTTATAAAAGTGTCGAAAATGGGACACCCTGTACAATTTTCTTAAGGCGCACCGGTACTAGCTATAGCTGTTGTAGCGTAATAAAATAATATAACATACAGTTGAGCCGGGTAAAGAATGAAAGTGAGTCACCACCTGTAAAAATATGATTCAAATCGAGATGTAGATCAAATAAGACAAAACCACGTCCAAACTAAAGTCAAAAATTCCAACTGTATACGCAGTCAGTAAATTTAGCATATTATTGATATATGTCATATTTTAATAGCACCATTTAGCATATTGACGAATACCCATTGACTTCTGACGTTACACTACCCAATTGAATTTGACAGCTGTCACGTCGCGTGCGTACAACGTACGCTAATAACACTGATTAGTCACGTGCCTTGCAAGATTTTTTTTCAGCGGCTAGTTATTATCCAATTACGTATGCAAAAATTGCGTGGGTCAAATTGAAATTGACTAAATGGGGTGAAATGTGCAGGGGTGGATTGCGGATAATTCTATTCAGAGTTGGACGAACACACCACGGGGCATTATATTCGGAACTTTCAGAATTATGTTGACATTGCTCTGTTTGATACCGCCCCATAACTGATACCATAAGTTTATAATATGGGTTTTATTATTTGCTTACATAGTATACATATACATTTTTCTATATTTTTTTATATATTGGTTAATTTTATTAGAAAAATTTACATGTACAGATTTTGTTTGGTTTTGTTTTATGAGCCATCTGCTGGTGCAATCCTTAAAGTTGTTTATATTATTTCTAATTTGGCTGCAACCTCTTCGTTACTATTTCCTACTGCCAGGATAGCAGTGCCCATCAGCCAAAGCAGCTATGATGTTGTTTTCTAAATCTGGAATAATCTCTAGTGTATAGCAAGGACCGGTAGTTCTTTGCGGGTACTGTTCATGCTTAATTATAAAATATATGTCGGTGATTTCTGTCTATAGTATATGGGAATATTCTTTTGGAAGGATCCATTGTAGTTAAGTATTTTGTTTTGGTTTTTATTTCTGCCTTTCCGACTCTCAAATTAACTACATTTTCCACTTGTCTCGCCCTTTAACGATTTATCTATCCGTTATCTCGGGCTAAGCGTAATTACACACATTTGTCGCCTCTCACTTACTTCACCCCCAATTGAATCACACACAAAACCCTCGAAATCCGACCCCTCAATCTACTTTCGGAAAAGACAATCCGCCATGAGTCACTCGGTTCGCCTCCACCTTCGTGGGTCGCGTACATTTTTTGTGAATCGATAAGGAAGCCAAAAAAGGCATTGGAGAGTTTTTGAGATGCTGCAATATTATTATATTACGGAAGAAAGATAATTAAAAATACAATTCGGCTCAAAAGTACGAGTAACACACCCACAAACGCTATTATTTTCCTTATTATTACCATTTTTTTTTTGATGATCCAACACTATAGGAAAAATCCTTTAGGGCACTCTGGAAGTGATGCGTGTGCGCAAAAAGCGATTCACGTTGGTTTTGTATCGTTGGAGGTTATATTCGTTGGGAAAAACGACCTCGGGAAGGTCGTTCCATAAGGATGAAGTCCTCCAGATGAAAGGATTCTTAAATAATGAAGTTCGAGGAGTACTAAGCTTAACCACATATGGATGGGCGACAGTGGTTCGTAGTGTATTTCTGATATTCGCCGCTCTGGGCGGAATTAAGAGGGTAAGGTCAGCCGAGCACTTTCCATGAAAATATCTGTAAAAGAGAGTCAAATCCCCAACCTGTCGTCGATGTTCTAGACTGTCGAGGTTCTTCGTCAGCTCGTGGTCTCCAATCAGACGAATGGCCCTCTTTTCGATGGAATCCAGCAGCCGAAGTGTATGTTTGGGTGCAGAACTCCAGACATGAGAGCAGTACTCTAGTGATGGTCGAATCTGGGCTTTGTATAGTGTCAAAAGTTGTTGAGGTGTGTACAACTTTCTGGTTCGGAAGAGTACACCAAGCTTCTGAGAAGCTATCTTGGCGATTGCCACAACGTGGTTATGCCAAGACATATTTCCTCCCAGATTGACGCCCAGCAAATTAATAGATGAAGCCAGTGGGATTGCGTGTCCGTCCATGACTATATCCGGTTCTGTAATGTTAACCTTTTTAGAGAAAACTGCTGCCTGGGTTTTTTATAGAGTTTAATTCGACTTGGTTACTGTCACCTCAAGCCAAAATTTCTTCCAGGTCTTTGTTAAGGCGTGATACTTCATGCTGTCTGCGAAGATGTGCGTCGGCAGCCAATGTTTGTGCATTCAAAGTCGGATTTTCCGTTTTCACTAGAAGGTCGTTAATGTAGAGTAAGAAGAGAGGGGGAGACAATATGGACCATTGAGGAACACCCGCATTGATGATGAAGGTGTCTGAGAGAAATCCGTCAATCGCCACTTGCAGAGAGCGGTCCTTAAGAAAGCTAGACAACCATGCACAGAATCGACTGGACATACCATAGGATCGCAGTTTACTCAGAAGTCCCTCATGCCAAACACGATCAAAGGCTTTAGAAATATCCAGCCCGAGACTCCCCACGATGTTCGATTGCGTTGTTCAAAAAATGGGTGACATAGGCTAGATGATCTCCAGTTGATCTGGACTGCCGAAAACCATATTGATGATCACTGATAATGTTGAAGCCTTCCAGGTTATTTCCATATTATTATGTAAGGTTAGTATAGAGAATTAAGTTGACTTATTTTTTTTGTCTTTTTTTCATGAAAATAACTCTTAATCGGCTTAAAAATATCTTTAATTTTTGTAATATCCCATACCTCCTTATAGACCCATTTTTTGACCCATCAAAACCAGTATTTTTTACTTTTTAATCAAATAAACCCTGCCAACCCACTTCGACCGACACTTAAAAAGGACAGATGCTCGACCCAAACCAAATGAGACTTGTATACAAAGTGCCTACACGAGAAGATGTTTATCAGCATATCAAAAGGTAATAATGTGTACAAGTACTTACGAACATATCAATTACCATCTTGATACTTAAAAAAGGTATTGGTTTACGCCTCTTTGTTAGACCAAAAGATAATAATATGTATTCTTGTGTTTAAAACGCAAGCTATGTCTTATCTTAAAATGCTATGAAAAAAATAATGTCATACGTTGTGTCTATATCGTGGGCCGATCCTATCCTGCTGCAAAATCCCCCAAAGAAGATTGTCTAACTGCCAAAATATTTCCCTGATTTGACCGATAAAAAAACTTTGATTTTATTTAAAAATTATGGTAAATTATTCCGGAAAAAAACGTAGATTTTTGTTGGGGTGGACTTAATTTTCATTTTAGTATCTACTTCAGACCGAAAAATTGTTCATGCAAGGTTCCCAACGGCCTGACTGATTCCGAAATAATAGTTTCATTACATGCTCTAGTAAGTTTGACAAATCATTGTTATGGAAATCGTTTCGAGGTTTTTGTAATAAATAGTTGGTAATAGAAGAACCGAATGAGGAAAAAGAGGTTGATTTACGCAGGAACTTAATACTTGTTAATGGTAACGGTTCAAGTTACTACGTGAGGTGTGTTGCTTCGAAGGTAATATAACTAGAACTCGTTTTTTAACGATATAAGTTTTCATGTTTAGGAAAATTTTCTGTTTTGGTTGGCGAACAAACCCTACCGACTGACGCACAAATAAAATACTTCTAGACTTTTAATGGGATCAGACAGGGGGCGAAATATCGTTGGCATGTTTCATCTGATTAAATCGCAAGAGCAAAGCTCGAGGTCGCATTGAGTATCGTCACAGTCATTAAAACCTAAAAAAATACGCCATATCTAATCTTAAAGCATTACCTTTGAATAAAAAACGCACTTAAAGACCCGTGCAAAATCCGACTAAATCAAAAAAAAAAAAACGCCAAAGCCATAAAGTTCGCACGGCCTTTCCCCAACAGACTTGTCAATCATGTCGTCCTAGGTTATATTTTTTACTTTTCCCATAAGACTGTAACTGTTACATAGAAGCATTTAAGACACATCACCCATTCTAATATTGCGCGTATAGTATATCTTCAGGTAGAAGAAATTTAGGGGTGGACTTTACCCTATTTTAAATGACGATCTCTCCAAGGTGATTGGCTGGAGAAGCTGGAACCGCAATGGTAAGGCAGTGCACGCTCGAGAGAGCACCCTGAAAGGCTACGGAATCAGGAAGAGGAAGGATTTCGTAGAGGAAATAGTTTTAATCTTTCAAATGAGAACGGGGATTTTAAAAAGAAATTAAAAAGGGTACGCTTCGGTGGGTTACCGGTTGTGTAATCCGATAAATGGAACGAGTTTTTTTCTTGTTTGCATAATAATTAAATTGTAATTAGAAAAATAAATATTTGCTTGGGCTGATATGCGATAAAATCTCCCGTAAACATTTTTGGTGCTCTAAAAAATATTCCTTAAGGATGGCAATTACCAAAAAGTAGAACTTCTTTTTTTTAATGCTCGCATGCGCAAGTACTCGCAAAATCCTTTAAGGCACTCTAGGAGTGGTGCGTGTGCGAATAAAGCGATTCACGTTTATCGCTGGAGGTTACCTAAGAAACACAACCTCAGGAAGGGCGTTCCACAAAAATAACGAAAGAATTCTTAAACATAGAAGGTTGATCCATATATGGATGGGCGGTAGTGGTTCGTCCTGTGGACGTGGAATTAAGCGGGCAATGTCAGTAATGGAAATATCTGTAAAAGAGAGTCAAGTAACCAACCTGTCTTCGATGTTCTAGGCTGTTGAGGAATTGCTCCCCTTTCGATGGAGTTCGGTAGCTGTGCAGTATGCTTGGTGTAGAGTCGCAAAAGTTGTTGAGGAGTATACAACTTTTTGGTCCAGAACAGCATACCGAGCCTCTGAGAAGCTTCCTTGGCGATGGCCACAACGTGGTTATGCCAAGATATATTTCCTTCCCCTCGTAATTTGATTGTGGGACAAAAATCAATTAGAAATAGGCGTAATATCCCAGCAACGTTGGATCATAAAATTTGAAAAACTTTATCCTTATCCTGAATCTTTAAGAAACAAAATACGTTTTTTAGTCATAAATGGTATATGTCAGTATAACATGAATCCTAGACATAATTTTGGTAATGTCTTTTAAAAGTAATATGTGGTTAAGCTTAGTGCTCCTCGAACATTATTATTTAAGAATTCTTTCATCTGGAGGACTTCCTCCTTGTGGAACGATCTTCCCGAGGTCGTTTTTCCCAACGAATATAACCTCCAACGATTCAAAACCAACGTGAATCGCTTTTTGCGCACACGCACCACTCCCAGAGTGACCTAAAGGATTTTTCCTATAGTGCTTGTGTTTGATCATAAAAAAAAATTCCCTAGGCATAATAATCGTCGAGATAATCTGTCACCCGTATAATCAAAAATTAAACGATTACTGATAACCCTGTACCTGACGATTCTAAAACCCAAAAGATTTAAATATTGTCCTATATAATACGATTATGCTACTGGGATACGCCACAACAAAATATTATAACGATAAATATATTGCATTTAAATTGGTCCTTAGACGAATGTCATGTCATAAAAATATGGTAATGGGCCCTGGCGTACACTCAAGGGTAAAACTCACCCTGTCTGAGAATACTCCTAATCACCAGTGACAGGCCTCTGTACAAAAGTACAACCCCCAAAAATCTTGTTTTCCAATGGCGTACAAAAAGAAAAAAATATATCAGGAATTACTTCAGGAAGGCCTCACGCCACAGGTTAACTCAAAAACCAATATGTACAGATAAAGTTCATTTTCTCCTTTATGTTAAGAATTAGATAAAAACTCGAAATATAAAAGTTGTAGAGATCATTAAGGTGCACATTATAAAATTAAATTGGAGTATACAGGGTGGCCACAAAGAAGTGGTGAATATAACTTACGTTTGTTTAAATGGAACATTCTGTATTTCTATCAATTTTTGGATTATGCATAAGATTCTGAATATTTTTTATATATAATGTTATATATCTAAATCTTATAGTTTTCCAATATTTCCATTTTTTTAGAAAAATGTCAGTTTTCAGCGTTGGATTTAATTGTTAATACCTACACTACCTTTGCAACTTAAAAGTTCATATTTGGAATGGACATTATATGGAGTTAAGGCAAATAAATTAGGGAAACAAAATAAATTTTCTCAAATCAGTAACTTTAAACAAAAAATCTCGGTTTTTTAAATGGTACACCCTGGATATTTTATTTCTTTCTGATAGAATACGTAATTCTCTTTAACTTTTATTTAATATATCATATGTTTATTTTTAATACTTTTCGCCATATTTTAATTTTTCTCTATTTTTCATTGTTCGTTTCCTACATTCCTAAACGTTTCTTACATCAAATAACAAACGTTTCTAGGTATTTCAGTATTAAGTACCCGAACAAACCCGTGTCAATGTCTTGTTGTTTTTTCGTGGTAACTACGACGTTAAAACATAAATGTAGGAAACGAACAACAAAAAAATAGAGAAAAATTAAAATATGTCGAACAGTATTAAAAATAAACATATGATATATTAAATAAAAGTTGAAGAGAATTTCGTATTATATCAGAAAGAAATAAAATATACAGGGTGTACCTACCATTTAAAACACAGAATTTTTTTTGTTTAAAGTTATTGAAATTCGAAAATTTATTTTGAATACCCCGTAAAAAGTGAGGTAAATTTGTTTCCATAATTTATTTGCCTTAACTCCATATAATGTCCATTCCAAATATGAACTTTTAATTTGCAAAGGTAGTGTAGGTATTAACAATTAAATCCAACGCTGAAAACTGACCTTTTTCTGAAAAAAATGGAAATATTGGAAAAACTATAAGATTGATAGAAATACAGGTTGTTCCATTTAAAAAAACGTAAGTTATATTCACCACTTCTTTGTGGGCCACCCTGTATACTCCAATATAATTTTACAATGTGCACCTTAATGACCTCTACAACTTTTATATTTGGAGTTTTTATCTAATTCTTAAGACATAAAGGATAAAATAAACTTTATGACTCAACCTGTACAGGTGCGAATTAATTAATTATGAATATTAATAAATATGCTTTGGCATATGTGCCAATCGCCAAGGCAGCTTCGCGGAAACTTTGTACTTTTCCGGAAAAAAAGATAATTTTTTGGGTTGTCAACTAATACTGAATGGTCTTTGAAATATATTATTAGAAAAAAATATAGCTACGGCACTGACCAAATGCCATAACCCATCATAATCCAGTCGTTACGCCACGATATTAACTAAAGCAGAAGGAAAAAAATTATGGAATAAGAAACTGGGCAACAATAAGCCCTAAAATAAGCAATATAACAAAAGGGCGTATTTGTAGCGTTTAGAAAAAGCACGGTCGCTATCACAGCTGTCAAAATCAAGAGTTTTTGGTTAGTTGATGAACTTGAACCTGACTATCATAAAACCCCTATTATTAGAACATACACAGGATAAATTATTTTGTAGATTGATTCGGCTCCGGCGTTCCTCCGACTTTTTAACATGAGCATTGAGCAACCCTATTTGGATGCCAGTTTCGACATGGGACCTCTTTTAGGAGATGGTTTGATTAGAGGCGATGTTATAATGCGATATTGTTAAGCGTTTACAAAATACGTATTTATTTATTTACTGTATACCAATTTTGAAAAACAAAAACACCTAATAAAACCAGCCGACAATAAGCGCAAATAATAAAAAAATACACTTAACAGCAAGAACCTTGACAGCCTAGAACATCGAAGACAGGTTGGGGATTTCACTCTCCTTTACACATATTTCCATGACAAATCTTCGACTGACCTTGCCTGTATAATTCCACCTAGAGCGACGAATAGCTGAAATATACGACGGACCACTACCGCCCATCTGTGTGGCTCAACTTAGAACCTCGAACTTCATTATTTAAAAATTCCTTCATGTAGAGGACGTCATTCTAATGGAACGACCTTCATGAGGTGTTTCCCAACGATTCAAAACCACCGTGAATCGCTTTATACGCACACGCACCGCTCCCATGGGTGCCGTGATTTTTGCTATAGTGGTTGATCATAAAAAAAATACCCCCAGGCTTCCGTGGAATATAAAACTCTGGAATAAAAATTGTTTCGAATTATTATTACAAATTATAATAACCGTTTATAAGGGGAGTGGATTAACAATCACTTAGTAATCCTTATTTATTAGACAAGTAAGCAGATAAACAAGCGTACATATAGTTGATCCAGAAATATCCCTAATCCCGTCATAATATTTAAACATTCGGGCTACGTAGAGTTAATGCCTCTATTATATTTCCCTATTGGCTTATCGCATGCATTGTTTACTGCCTAAACTAAAATAGGAAATTTTTCTTCCCCGTCGGGTTAGATAAACACACGTTCAACTAATCAAATAAGGACTTAATAATAACATACAGGGTGTTATGGAAATGACGTATTATATTTAAACCGGCAATTCGTGAGAAAATAGCCATAAATAGCGTTTTCAATTCATTCAGCGGTAAAAGTGACCTGACGTCAAACCAGAAAAACGCCTGTGTGGCACTGCGATACATGTAAGCAATCAAGGAATTCTGGCCCCGATGTTGTCATATGTACACCTTAAACTCTTTAGACAAAATAAAATAATTTAAACTCATTTCCATTTTGTAATACCTTTTTGTACAATTAATTGAAGAACATTTACGACGGACTATGTTTTAAACAACCCGAAAAATATATGGAATAGTAATAGCCACGTACGTCACTAGGTCAAATGCCAATGACCTCTTGACGCCTTACATCGGCTGAGCGAAGTAGTTTCATATAGCGCCGAACGCGTGCGTCTGTTAGTTCAAGATCAACCAGCGGCCGGATACGTTGCGTCTCGTCGATCACCAACACACTCTCAGCGATCCCCTCTGTTTTTTCGGTTTACGCGTGTATCTTGCCCGTACATAAATAATCTTTGAATATTGTTTTTATTGACGCGTTTCTTCTGGACGTCAAATTTCTCGCGTGTAATAAAATCTAATAATCTGTATTATTGTATTTTCAAAAGCTAACTATCGGTTCTGTTTCACTATTACTGTGTGTACATAAAGTGTTTTCAGGAGTGTTCCCATGAAAAAGAAAAAAAACTGATTTTGTTTCTGCCTGGATTTCCTCGCTCTTTAGGTATAAGGATAAATACAAGTAGGTAGAAAATAATTTATTTTTATAATTTTATATGGAATTTCAGTTTTACATTAACTTTGGCAACATTGCCATTGGCTCTGGGTGAAATGTTGTACAGTAGCGCGGACTGACCTGTGAGTAAGAGTGTTTATTACCCCACTTTTAAAACGGTCGATTTAAAAAAAATGAAATATGTAGCGCTTCTCTAGGACACCCAAGGAGTCACCCATTTTAAATATAATACGTCATTTCCATAACACCCTGTATACAGAATTTTATACAGGGTGTCAATTTGGAAGCTTCCCACCCTTAATACCTAGCTTCGAGAAGATTACCACCGCGTCCTTAAAGATCTATTCTTTTAGACGAGAGTTAAAAAGGACCTTCAGTATACTGCCAAACTTGTATTAAGGATGACTTATGTCATTCTGTACCTTAAGGTGACTTTGAAATATCGATCCTTGACCTTTAAAATTATGTGCCACTTGATTCCCTTCCCATTTAAGATTCTAAGGGGTAACATCACCTCTCGCAGGGCGTTTGCTCACCATAATATCGACGCGTCTTTCCGATTTCGAATATTATTTAATGGCGAGATATTAAGAGTGGAAAGATTTTAAATTTGACACCCTGTATGATATAATAACTTTCATAATATAATGCAGTCCCTCCATTATCAAGTACAAATAGATTTCAAAGGACGCAGCACGCAGCTGTTGTGTAAAAAATAACTTATGGTCATCCCGAGTGGATTTTAAATCTACGTTGACACGTGCAAAGTCATCTTTGTCAGCTACTAAATTTTTTAAGGCTTCATAAAATATGCATTAAATCTTATAGTAATCATTTGTCATTTTTATTCCTGAGGGTTCGTAAAACATTAGTTAAAGTCTTATATTAATTATTAGTGTGATTCGTTGTTTTTAAATACCGTTATATTATGTAAATATGAGGGGGGCAAGAAGATAGAATCTGGTAGCCGAAGCTGGTGCAGAGCTCCAGAGTCCAGACATTAGTGTAGTGATGAGCGACTCTGGGCTTTGTAGAATGTCAAAAGTTGTTAAGGTGTATACAACTTCTTGGTCCGGAGTCTGCGAAGCTGCCTTGTCGATTGACATACGTCGTTATGCCAAGACATATTTTAATTTGTTTTGTCAAATTTACTTTACATCAACGTAACATCGAACCTGTCAGTTAAAACTTTAAATAGTGAAACCTCTCTTAGTCTCTCTTGTCCGCCTAATAGAGGTGTCCGCACATGGGAAATTTGTTATTAGGTAATATGTAAATGCAAAATTATTACTATGTATATGTATGTACAAATTAACATAACATAACAAAAATACACTAGTTTTAGTTAGAATATAGTACTAAAAAAATCTGATAACGTAGTTTGACGTGTTTGCGTTTTATACTTGCAATTTAGAAAATGAAATTCCAAGTCTGATAACAATTCCATTGCTGGAAGAACAGAGGTGGCCTCTATTCTTTGCATACTCTTATAATTCCTTTACCATACGAATGGCTTGTTGATAATTGGTGACATTTGTTTCATTACTGCATTCAACATCTTCATCAGAGTCGTCAGATAGTGATGCGGTTTCACTTTGGACTACATAATCGGTAGGAATGGGGTCACTATCATCTTCTAATAGCACGTTGCTATGCTATCAATGTTAATGAACTCGCCCAAATCATTGTTATCAAATTACAAACTTCCACAACATCAATATTCTCTTTCAGACTCAAAACGCGACATTTTTGTGCCTTTGTTTACGATTTTAACTTTACAACTCACAAATAAAAGGCTGTCGGGGAATCACACATACTTTCATTCGGCGAAGTCCTTTCGCTCTGCCACGCATACGCGATTGGTTGACGGTCTGTCTTCAGAGAGTTTTTTCATCGTACTTATTCGTCTCCCAAATACTTTAAAAAATTGTTTTTCCGTTTAAAAGAGGGTTTTCGCACTCTTTGTATGAAAACAGCGAGTTCGCTCAAGAGAGGTTGATTTTCATGGAATTTCATATACCTAGTTCCGAACTATGAAATAAAGTCCGCTTATTAGAGGTGTCCGTTATGAGAGGTTTCACTGTATATTTATTTGCAATTTATCTGCAAAAATTAATACAGTTTTTGTTCAAGATTTCTTTCTATTGGGCAATACATAAAGTTTTTTTTAACTATTATGTTCAGTAGTTTTGATCTAGCAAAATTATTCAAATTACATAATTACGACCCAAGATAGAAGTAACCCTTAAAATTGGTGGGAAGTTTCAATAAATGTGATTATCTATTCCCAAACATGCATTGTGCGGAAATTCAAACCTAAAATTTTTATTTTTCCATACGTAATTTAAAACAATAATGACCGAAGCGCCAACATTTGTGTACTATTAAAAACAATAGTTATTAGAGGACGCAACCACCCGTGCATTATTAATTATTTTTTTGTGCGTAACGGTCGTCGCTTAGCAAGGCGAATGTTTTTATTACTATTTCCTTTTTGAAATTAATAGTTTTTTTGGTAAATCTTTCTTTACTTGTCGCTTTTAGTTATGTACGGTGCTACCCTTATTCATTAATTTTAGAGGCAGACCGTGCACAATTTGCTTGAGTTGTTCGCTTGTGGTGACATGGATTGGTCTTACGGGATATTTTTTCTTGAGAACGTTCTCACAACCTTAAAATAGATCTATAAGTGTAAAAATCCCATATTCGATACATAAAACTTGTGTAACAGTATTTGGGAAACATTAACGACCAAGTCATGCAGTATTTGTAGACCTAACAAAAGCATTTGATGTTGTCAGCATAGATATATTGTTGAAAAACTGTATGAGATTGGTTTTATGGGGGGACTATACATAATATTATAAAAACGTATTTGGTGGATAGAAGACAGTATGTTACGCTTAATGGGGTGAATAGTGAAGTGCTTAGCAGTGAGTATGGAGTGCCGCAGGGTTGCTGTATTTACTTTATCTCTGCTGTATTTAAGGTATGTAAATCTCAAAGCTAGACATTTTAAATTTGCGGATGATAGAGTATTAGTGTATACCGGTGAGGAGGAGGAGGATTGAATAATGTGGTAAATGATGATCTAAATTTATATTTTGGTTGGCTATATTATAATAAACTAAAAATAAATGCAGACAAAACGAAATATATGATATTTAAACAAAAAATAAGCAATAGACCATTTAAATATTAAAATAAATTACTTAATTTTAGAAGATGTTCAAAATTTAAAGTATCTGGATTTGGTGATTGACAATGATCTTAACTGGTCCCAACACATTAGGCATCTCTCAAACAAAATACTACCTATGATACCTATAATATACAGATGTCGAAACTATCTTACCAATAAAACTAAATTGAATGTGTACAATGCCTTCTTCCTATCACACTTTAGATATCTAATGCCAATATGGGGAACATGTGGAAAAACTAATTTTAACGCAGTCCAACTACTCTAAAATAAAGTATTAAAAATTCTCTTTAATTATGATTGGTTGACAAGTTCAGAAACTTTATATAGAGAGTTGAAAATACCAAAGTTGGAGATGCTTCTAGAATTAGAATAGGTAAAATTAGTGTATAAAGTTTTAAAAAATATCCAAAGATGTAATATAAACATCTTATTGTCCAATGACATACACAGTCACAAAAATAGATCTCAAAATAATATATATTGTGTAACTATCAGGACGAATGTAGGATTGAGTATCCCAATAGTGAGAGCGGCTAAAATACTAGAGGACATAGAGATCTTAGAAAATTATGTCAATTTGTTAAACGAGTGAAATTGTATTTAGGGATTTAATTAGGAATACGTCCAGCATCAGACACTGATTACAGTACAGTATTCAGGTGAATGTACATTATTGTTTTAAAATAAAGATTGTTTTTCAAATACAGAAGAAAAGCTTATAGAACCATTTTGCTACAAAACGGAAGTGCTATTAATGTTCTTATAGAACTATTTAAAAATCCTTCTGTCAAACAGTTTTATGTATAGCGTAATTATTGAAAACAAACACAAAAATGCATCACTTTATATAACAAAAAAGTGTAAGTTGGGTGCTTTTATGAAACTGAAAAAACTCTCTCTTTCTCGATGTCCGCAATAAACTCTCGAAATTAAGATCTCCGGTTCTGTTAAAATTCATCATTGCTTTATATAATCATCCGTAGTAATAAAAGATTTAGCTTTTAGAAAATCGCATACGGAATGATAATAAATGATTCTATCAGCATCCATTCAGCTAATCATATTCATCAATCTTCATAGGCTTTCGGCACATTTCCACACAATATACGGCGAAAAATCATTAATAATCATGTTGCACGTCCCATTTGCCATTGTAGAGTCCCATAAACTTTTTACGACCATTGCCATTTACCTTTGTAGACCACTGGGATATACCACGTAATGCAAGGGGTCATAACATCATAATTTGACGTAATGTGATATGGTATCCAGTCGAGATGGAGTAAAAAATACATAATAGTATGATGAAGAAATCGTTTATTTATTTTGAAAAGATTAATTATCGAATATTCAAAATTCACGTCCTAAATAATTGATTCACTGTTAACGACATAATAACAGCTTATTAATTAAGATATCAATTTTTTAATATTCGATATCGTTTCTTTTCCAATTGTTCTGGGAAAAGACCCACGCTTGATTTTTCCGGGAAAATTAAATCTCTATTCGATATACAGGGTTTCCTAAGCACAGTCCATTACATTACATTATAATTTAAAGAAAGTTTTGTATTAAGGAGTACTTATTTTTATACAGGATCTAATTCTTATAAGCTGTGCTTTAACTGCACAATAAATAATAATAATAATAATAATAATAATAATAATAATAATAATAATATGATGATTAGATGTTATTTGGTAAAATTTTTATTAATTAATTTAGACAGTGACATAGATATACAGGGTGGTCAATGTTAAAATAATTATTAGATTTAAAACTCTATAGGGGAAAATATTCCATTCATCCCTTACATTTAAAAAAATCCTATTCTACAGGGTGTCCCATAACTAATGGTACACATTAAAACTGCAGATTCCTTGGGTAAAAATACAGCGATTTGGCCATACTTAGTTAGTTCAATAGCTGGCAATAACCGAGATACAGGGTGTCCAAGTAAAAATTTAATTTTCAATTTTCCTAAATAACTTATTTCTGAATCAATATTTTTGCACAAAATATTGTGACTAGGGTTTTTTTGATGTATATTATAGGGGGCGCTCTCTGCGGTACTCTGGATACATAAAAAGAAATGTAACTTTTTTGTGCCTTAGTATAATTATATTTTTATTAAAAATATCAGTTTTTCCGTCATTTTTAAGCAATAAAGGTATACTTTGTAAATGTCGCTCCGACTAACCATTTTCAAGATATTTTCAATTACAATTTCTAATGCGCCCGTTTAAATTTTGATTTGTAAATGTGAAATTTGTCACAGTAGGCTTTGGCAAAACAAATACAATGAAAGCACTTTGAAACCTCATTTCTGTCAAAGTTTATTTTCATTTGTCAGCATTGTGGGTGTTTTTAAGGAGTTTTTGAAGATACTGCTATCAAAAATTAAACTAAAAATGCCGCGAAATAACTGTTTTCTAACGGAGAAATGCGAGTCATGGTATGTTTATACGCACAAGAAAATTTTAACGGACGCGGGGCACATCGGCGGTATTTGGAAATGTATCCAAATAGAAGGAAGCCAGATTTTAAAATTTTTAGAATCAGGATCCTCCACTATTACGTTTTGGACGCAAGGATCCTGTTTCTCCCAGTCTGTAGTATAGGCTTCTAAAAATTTCAAAATCTTGCTGCCTTCTATTTGGATATAGCCTACTGTGACAAATTTCACATTTACAAATCAAAATTTAAACGGGCGCATAAGAAATTGTAATTGAAAATATCCCGAAAACGGTTAGTCGGAGCGACATTTACAAAGTATACATTTATTGCTTAAAAATGACGGAAAAACTGATATTTTTAATAAAAACATAATTATACTAAGGCCCAAGAAGGTTACACTTCTTTTTATGTATCCAGAGTACCGCAGAGAGCGCCCCGTATAATCTACATCAAAATTATTAACAAATTCAAATTCCTGTCCCCAAAAAAAACCCTAGTCACAAAATTTTGTGCAAAAATATTGATTCAGAAATAAGTTATTTAGGAAAATTGAAAATTAAATTTTTACTTGGTATCTCGGTTATTGCCAGCTATTGAACTAAACTAAGTATGGCCAAATCGCAGTATTTTTACCCAAGGAATCTGCAGTTTTCCTGTGTACCATTAGTTATGGGACACCCTGTATACAGGATGAACTACTAAAAGAATATTAGAACATTGTTCTACTTAAAATGTAAAATTTAATCCACGAAGATAGCAAATAAGTTGGACATTACCCGTGTGCTATTTGATTCCCCTCCGATTCAACCACCTTTATACTTTATAATAGGTATAGATGCCCGTACATCGTCCAACACAATAGTCGAAAAATTACCCGGCGTAATTTAACTTTCTGGACACGTGTCAAATGTCGTAAAACGCTAACAACTTTTTTATCGAGGCGTGATGCGATGCAAAGGGTGGGGGATTTGCGAAAATCTGTTTAATATATGCCTAACGGTTTATGTTTTGTCATGTGACACCCTATGGTCACTTCTATGGTCGTAAAAATGATCGAATTATATGGTCGCGTGCAAAAGTGACCACTGAAGGGATCATAGAAAGGGGTGTGGGATGCAAAAAATAATTTTATTGGGTCTTAAACAATTGCTAAATATTTACATCATGTATATTAGGCACAGGAAATTATAGATTCATTCATACGGAAACCCGAACAAACCTTAACGATTTCTATAGGTTTGAGAAAAAAATAAATCAAGGAGTTATGGGCATTTTTATGGAAAAAATAACAAATCCTTGTTTTTGGTCCCGCTAATTTTTTTCTATCAAAAAACAACAGAACCAAAGCGAAACAAAAGAAAAACTCTGATTCAAATGACATAATTAATAAATAACACATAATATTTCCAATTAATAATGGGCACATTATGGTGCAGAAAAATTAATTTTTCCTCCTTGCTTGCAGAAAGTTTTTTTTTTGTACTATAAACACAGGCACAGATAAGTATTTTTTCCGTTTTTGATAAAAATGGAATAGTATATTAAGATACAAGTATCATAAGACATTATCTTAGAGCACACGTTTAATCTAGAAAACGACCCGCGAAGCGGTGAGTTTTCTAAAGTACAAGTGCTCTAGTTGTCTTATGAACCGTGTATTTATAATACTTTTTCTATTTGGGTCTTTAAAGTCTGAAAAACTTAAAAAATATAGTAGATCTTTTTCCATTTGAATTAATCTTTCTTTTTGTGTTGGCAATACTTTTACAATTTAATAAAATGTTCTAAGTATCAAATATGTTATGATAGAAACAATTTAACAAAACAAAGCTTCTTGCCATCCGACATAATTAAAAATAAATATATTAAAATGAGTCAAGAAGAAAGTTGTACTCCGTCAGAAATACGAGAAATTGCAGAAAATAATCTAGAAAAACTTTTAAAAATAATATGCAAAACTTTGAGTTATGGTGCGAGCAGAACAAAGTTCAAAATATTGAACAAAAGAATAAATAATACTATTGAACAAAATATTATGTCGACACAGAATCTGACAGGAATAACAATTAATGCCCAGGAAATGTCTACAGTAACTAAAAATAAAAATAGTACTTTATTGAATAAAACTTTAGAAATAGAGCATAAACTGGAAGATATTTCTATTATTTTTATGTTATGTTGTTTTATAATTGTGACTAGAAATTAGTTGACGGACACCGTCAGCATGTTATAGTATATTTCCGAGTATAGGTATTTCAGATAAATATCTAGTAAAAATGATCTATTTGCAAGGTTAAAGGTTAGTATTTTAAAGTTTTCTTTAAACATTTTTTATCGAATCCATAATGCCTAGAAAACTAATTTCAACGAAATCAAAGTAAGCCTAAAATTCGAACCCTACTTGTGCCAACATAAAAAAAATAAAATTTCAGTTTCATAAAGTGGCAGGTTATTCAATTTTTTTTGCATAATGTAGCCATTATGAAACCCAAATAGAAAAAATCTCTTATGCATGTGTTCATCTCCTTTTAGAAAGTTTTGCTGTGAATACAGGAACCGGTCTGGGTTCCGGCCATAAATATTGTCGATGGTTCCGGGATTTTCTGCAAGTTACTCTTAACCAAATAGCATAATAACGGAAGGCTGTTATGGCATAATTATTAATTAAACTAAAATAATTATTAACTGTCTATTTAATTTTCTACATAAAAAAATATTTATAAGCCCTAATTAGTAGAAAATAAATTAAAATTGTCCGCCGCTAATAAAAGTAGACCGACAGACGCGATCATCGTAAACAGATGGACGAAACGGGTGTCCATTTAATTTTTATTTTCTAGAAAGATCGTATCTGATATCTGACAGGCATAATAAAACGCCTGCGGCACGTGCAAAATAACACATCGTATATTGTGTAGACGTTTGTAATACTTGAACGTTATCGAGCTGAAAGAGGTGTCAATATTATTACTTTCCCTGAAAACGTTCTTATAACCATTAATGGAGATCTATAAGTGTAAAAACCCCAGATGTCCTACATAAAAGTTGTATAAAAAGCATCAACAACGAAGTATTACAGCACACAAGCATACAGGATCATTTTGCTGTATAAAGTAATTACTAAACTTATTCTAAGCTAGAGATACAGGGTAAGGTAGAAAAATTGACAAATGATTAAGCTCTGCGCTTCTAGGTCTGTTAATACATCAACATAATGCCATATTTCATACGAAATTACAACCGTGTATTGAAGATCAATGGATAACAACGTATGGTGTTTCGATGGCAATCATAATTACATATTAATTGTACACGGTTACGTAACCATGGAATACATGACATGTCAACGGGTTCTGTAGCGTGTTTCCAATTCACCGGTTACTCTCTGGGTACATCGCTAGATCTTATTTTATCAATAAATCGTTGAAACAAATTTAAGCCAATAACGACGATACCGGTCGACTGACTTCATTAAATATTTTGGCATTCTTTAGGACACCATAATCTGACAGTTGCACGTTTCTAATCTCTTGTCCTTATTCTTAAAGCCATCGATTTCTATCGAAACTGGCACAATATTCCTGAATTTCTTTTTTCTCACGTAATAATCCTCATTACCCACACTTGATCGCGTCCATACGAGTTTGTTCAAAAATTCGTTTCTAAATTTGGATGCGGTTGGTTAGGTTCGTTGGGAAACACGTCATTAGGTCGTCAAAGATTATTATTGAACATTATAAAAAAGCTTGAATGAAAATTAACCCTTACAAGCGTAAATATGCAGTTATTTCTGGTTATTATCTATATGTTTTTAAATCTGTACGTACCAAATTTTATATTAGCGTATACAGGATGGGTCACCATCATCTTATTAATTTTTTTAAATTATAAGAGAGGAAATAAAGCTACGTTCAGCGGTATACAACACTTACTGGCATTCCGACGTGTTGTTCCTTAAATTGACCATCTTCATTAAAATACCCATAAAAGTACGTTCCTGTAATTTACTTTTCTTTCAAAAAATTCTGTTTAATTCGAAAGTGCCTTTTTTAAACAGTCTTAAAAAGTGCTGGCAAATTTCATTTGTATTAATAAGATAAATTACTTGTAGGTATTAACATTAAGAAGAAATTTGATAAAACTGTTAGTTTGAAATTAAAAAAAAAAAACAGTAGTATTACGCCCAGATTCGACCATCACTAGCAAGCTCGGATCCAAGGGAGGGGTCGTGGGGGTCATGACCCCCCCCCCCCCCCAACCATCAATTTAACACGAAAAATACCATATATATCGGTTTGACTAACGCGGCCACCACGAGCTGACAAAGAACCTCGACAGCTTAGAACATCGAAGACAGGTTGGGGATTTGACTCTCTTTTGCAGATATTTTCATGGAAAGTGCTCGGCTGACCTTGCCCTCTTAATTCTGCCCAGAGCAGCGAATATCAGAAATACACGACGAACTACTGCCGCCCATCCATATGTGGTTAAACTTACTACTCCTCGAACTTCATTATTTAAAAATTCTTTCATCTGGAGGCCTTCATCCTTATGGAACGACCTTCTCGAGGTCGTTTTTCCCAACGAATATAACCTCCAATGATTCAAAACCAACGTGAAACGCTTTTTGCGCACACGCACCACTCCCAGAGTGGCCTAAAGGATTTTTCCTATAGTGCTCATATTTGATCATAAAAAAAATCAGCGGGATGGCACTCGCTTGACGGTTTCCATGGCTTTGGATTCGACGTGGGCTTTCCTTTGCGTTCGGAATATTCCGATGGGGTTAAACATAGAATTACAAGAAAAAAATACCTTCTTTCACCGATGGACCACAAAAAATAGATTACAGCACTCGACTATAGTATATAAATGCCAACAAGCAGCCCATACATAATGACTTTTTTTAAACCGTTCACGACAATGCGGTGGCGAAATCACAAGGGTGATTTTTATCCAAAGTTTTATCGGCAATCAACATATCATAAATAATCCCTAAATGCCGGCTTATAATCACCCTATCCTTATCAATTGAATGGAAAAAGGAGATATAGACCCGACTGGTCTGATTTGTGCGTTTTCGTCAATGCAGTTTTATTGCATGAATACAACATGGCCATAAAAAAAGGGTTACGACCCATTTTATAGGATCGCTCGTAATAATCCATTATTGAAGACATTAATACTGGAAATATTTATGGAGATTTAATCTATACGGTAAGAAAATAAAAATCAGACATAGACTTTCGTAACCCAAATTTCACTAAAATTATTAAAGTCGTTTCGGAAATATCGTAAAAACACCCCACAAATTTTAACGCCCTGTATCTGTCAAACAACGTATGTTGATAGGAACTATTTGTCTTATTTTTTGGTAAGAAATCACCACACGATCGATCGCATATGTTTTTTGAAACACCCTGTATAGGTAGAGGGTTGTTAAAAAAGGTGTACCTAATTCTCAAAAAATAATTATCCTTACAACAGCTAATTCAATCTTGACAAAATTGAAATAAGTTTGAAAATTTTACTTTCACAAGTAGTTACGAAAACTAGCCAACATTATTTATTCCTAACGTCTACCGAATGGATATTCATGGAGATTTTACGATTCTGACATGTCAATACTACAAAAGGTAACAACGCACATAAAATCCCGAAAGGATCGAAAAACCAGGACCCCTGCAAACCTTTTCTTATTTCTCGTCCCCCTTAAAGCTTGCCGTTTCATCCCATCCCTCCGCCTTTCTACTATTTTTCTATAACAAGAAGGGCCATCTTCCTATACATAAAAAATACAATTCCAATATTCAAAGGCAAAAATACGATGACATGTCTCATTGACGTCGCCTTTGTTATGTGATTGGGACGTTATTTAAACGTTGTTTATGCGCGGGTTTGGGCGTAAGTCGGGTTTAAATTGGAAGGTAACCGTATTTTATTGCGTTATTTTTTTTTTATTGGGTCGTAGGGGAGCCGAACATGGTTAATAAAATAAGTTATTTAATGGGAAATTTATAGGGGGAAACGATATAAAATCGTACACACGGGGTGTACGTGTCCCTTCATTACCGAGCTACAGTCCCCTGAAGGGGGGACTCTGGAGATGGTTTTCATTAAATATTCTCGAAACTATTAGAGATAAAAATGCAAAATTTGGAAATTTCGGTAACCTTCGTAAGCTGAGACGATCTACTATCTTAAAAATGTCAGTACTTAAACAGTATTGTCCAAAGTAGGGGGTGGTGGAGTAAAAATACACCTAACTTATTTCTAACATTGAATTTTGCACTTTTTGAATGCATTTTACGAAAAAAGATATTATTACACATGATTTAATGCACCGTTTTCATTTTATGAGCTTTTCTGCATGAAACTATCTAAAAATAATACTCTGAAATGAAAGGAACCTTCTGTATAGTTAGATCGAAGAAAACGATCTCATTTTTAATGTTTTATACAAAAATAAACAAGATCTTCTCGATGGAAAATAAAATAAGGGGTTTCTTGTACCCCAAAGCCTGTTTTATTTCCAAATCTCCGAACCTCGATGGCTTATTTTTTTAAGGACACGGCAGTTGGAAACCGGAACAAACCGAAACAAATGGACGTCAGTCAAAGATCAAGTATAAGCGTTACGCAACCTTTGACACCCCTTTGGAAACGGAAATCTTTCTTGTACACGAAACGTTTGATTTCCGGATTCCTCGCTTTGTCACGCTTGTCATACCGAGACGTTATTTGACTTGCCCCTGCTTGCGACACTGGACCAGTTTCCAGTTTGTTTTTTCTGATGGGAATACGTCTCATTAGGAAGTTTTCAGTTTCTACAGTTTTTGGATATACGGTTAGGATAAGGGTTGAGATTTTATTGGAGTTGTTCTTTTAAATTCATCGTTAATACTTCAAAAAAGGTTTGATTCAAAAATTGTTAATTTTGACAAATCAAAATTTTTATAATTGTTGAGCATGCTGTACAGGGTGTCCTATTTTCGACACTTTTATAGGCTCCGTAACTGTTAGTGCTATCAAAAAAGTAATGTAGGTGTCATGTAGTCTTTTTGGGTCAAACTTAAAATGATAAAATCAAAATTTGAAAATTATCGCTCGCTTAAGAGATACGAGCGGAAATCAAAAAATTGACAATTTCTAAATTGCCCTATATTTTCTTGGTTAAAAGAGATACAGAAAAATGTTTCATACAAAAGTTTCCCCAAAGACCTAACCCCATTTTTTAAAATGGAGCACTCTGTATATTTTAATCTAAGAAAATTGCATTTTAAATTCTATTTTCTAATATACAGCCTGTACCAAGTTAAGTGCGCACTATTGCTAACTTTTTTATTATTGTAGATACAAAGTCGGTTAAATTAGCAAAGTAGTAGCATTTTTTCTGCCGATCAAGGTGGTGAGAACAAAAAAACAATTGAACATAGGGTTTTCAAATAAATGAGAAAAATGCCATTTTTTTAAACGGAACACCCTGTATATTTTTGACTAAAAGGTTTGTAAATTATTTACAGAACAAAAAAGTTCATATGCACTATTGGCCTAAAACTGAAAATAACCGAATTATTACCATATTTATTTTTTAGACAAGTTGGCTGTGTCTTCTTGAAATAAAACTCAAATATCTCCTTATTATTTTACTTAAATGAAATAAATGAAAACACACAACCCACATTAAATGTGCAAAGACATTTCCGTTTTGTTCGATACATTTTCTGGCATTCTTTAATACACGTTTTGTGGCTTTTAAAACTGTTCTGTCATCGAGGGATGCTATAATGCGTCTGATGTCATCTTGAAGTTCGTCCAGGTTCGCATATTTCCTTTTATAGACATTGTCTTTGACATAACCCTAAAAGTAACAGTCTAATGGAGTTATGTCAGGAGATCTTGGGGGCCAACGTGTAGGACCATTTGTTGCTATCCACCTATCTTGGAAAAGCTTTTCTAACAACATTCTCACCTCGTGGAACTGATGGGGAGGAGCTCCATCTTGTTGAAAGTAGATTCGGTTTCGTGCCTCTAAGTTGACATGATGTAAATATTCTTCCAGTAATTCTGACAGCATATCAACATATCTTCGGCCTGTTAAAACGCCATCATAAAAAATTGGGCCAATTATTTGGCGGCCTATTAGACCACACCAAACATTAATACTAAATCTTACTTGCGGATTTCTGGGATGAGCAATAAATAGATTTTCTCTAGACCAATAGCGCATGTTTTTATGATTAAACATACCCCTGTTTGAAAAATTCGCTTCATCGCTCCACAATATGTGCGTTAAAAAGTTGATATTTTGCCTACACATATCTACAAACAATAATTGGCAAAAAATTAGTGTTCTTTCAGTGTCGCCAGGTAATAATGTTTGCACTAGTCGGTACTTATACGGTACAACCTTATATTTTTTTAAAATTCTTCAAATTGTAAATAAACTTAAACCACTGTCCCTTGCCAAATCTCTGGTCGAATTATTTTTGTACACTTCAAAATACACATTTACTTCTACCTGTTCACTTATTATAAACTGTTTTCCAGTTCTACCCTTTCCAAGAACGTCTTCATTATTTCTGAATTTTCTATAAAGATTTAAAAAATACCTTCTGTTTGGTTGATCACGTTCAGGATACGTTTGACCATATTGTTCTAGTGCTCTGAAACTATTTTTTTTGCAAACAAGATATGCTTCTAACATATCGCATTTTCCTAAATGCGTGAACGCCATTTTATATTATTTTTATAACTAGAGAACATCCAATAACTATTACAACAATTACCAAAAATGCTTGGCTCTTATTGACAGCAGAATAATCTAATGACACATCGAATAAAGCTTTTATTTTGAAAATACACAGCCAACTTGTCTAAAAAATAAATATGGTAATAGTTCGGTTATTTTCAGCTTTAGGCCAATAGTGCATATGAATTTTTTTGTTCTGTAAATAATTTACAAACCTTGCAGTCAAAAATATACAGGGTGTTCCGTTTAAAAAAATGGCATTTTTCTCATTTATTTGAAAACCCTATGTTCAATTGTTTTTCTGTTCTCACCATCTTAATCAGCAGAAAAAATGCTACTACTTTGCTAATTTAACCGACTTTGTATCTACAATAATAAAAAAGTTAGCAATAGTGCGCACTTAACTTGGTACCGGCTGTATAACCACCATTGGATAATATTGGTTTCCTAGGCGATTTATTTAAACTTTATTATTTTAAACCACCGTAGGTCATGAAACAAAAGCTAATATCCTAGAGACAACTATGTTGACATTCTAGTTGTTATTAACATTTAACGTCAATTTTATTTTTACATATTCATTTGTGAAAATTTTGATATGATATATCTATCATCCTTGGTGTGTTGTAAATTTTAGATTAAAATATACAGGGTGTTCCTGACCCCGTATACTTATTCTGAAAACGGCAGATTATTCAACAATCACAACATTGTTCTATATTTATTTTAATTAAGAAAATATAGGGTAATTTATAAATTGTAAATTGGTTGATTTCCCCCGTATCTCTTCAGCGAGCGATAATTTCCAAATTCTGATTTTACCATTTTAAGTTTTACCCAAAAAGAGCACATGACACCTACATTACTTTTTTGATAGCACTAACAATTACGGAGATACCTTATAAAAGTATCAAAAAAGGGACACCCTATACTGTAAATTATGGCGAATGACTTGAAACACATTGAATAACGATAGAATTATACCCACATACACGTATGTATAAGAATATTAAAGCAAAAATAAAAATATAAGCCACCACCTTGCCACACCTCCATTTGTTGTAATGATGGCCCCCTATAGGATAACGATTATTTTTATATTTATTTCGGTTTGCTTTTAAAATATTATTTATTGAAAATCGAAATTATACCACCCAAGTGAATAATATTCCCATGTCCTTACATCATTAAGCGCCTAATGTACCCGGGCATTGAAAATTCGTGGAAAAAAGTTTAATTTTGGGGTGATATTGAAATAAAAATTTTACGTAAACTAAGGGTTGGGTTTGTTCGATGATGTTTTTTTTTTTATTTACAGCCTATAAACTATAATTCAACTCCATGCATTGGTTGTCTTGTCAAAAAAACATTTTTACACTACAAAACTTTGCGGGGATCGTCGCAAGCTTTTCTTTTATTTTTGGGCGCAGCGAAAAAAAAAGTACATCGAGATAATTTGTAAAGAATAATTAACTATTTTGTTCGGCCAAAAATGGCAATAATTGGGTAAATTATTTTCACATATTCTAGAGGTTACATCGGAATAATTTATCTTATCTATATGCATGTAAATTTCTTACATAAAAATTGAATTTAATTTAGTTTTAAACTAAACCAATTAGGGATAGATGTATCTCGGTCAGACACTGGCCCAATACAATCGCCATGCCACTCGACGTAGCAAAAATTGACCATTTCATCTAAATACGTCATATTGACGAAAAAAGGTTGGCTTTTACTTGCTTTTACGCTACGCGATTATCTATTCATTTAATAATTTAATTACTTATATTTACTTATTAGTAATTATAAAAATTTGTCCATTATTAACGAAATATCAGCATATTAATTAGGACATGCATTTTTGAACATTCGTTAATTAACTGGGGTAGTACATAATCAATAAAGTCAAATTAAAGAGAAAAAACCGTTACATTCAGACCTAAAATCTGGCAAAAATATTCCAATATTATGCCGAGAACTCCCTCTTCAGCGAAGGCAATACCTAGAAACATTTTGATACGGATGGCCATTACGTTAAATTACGAAACCAATAAATAAAAAGGAAAACTACGGGAAGAAGAAAGTGATTGCAAACAATTGACGCAATTACGGAAGTCAACTGTAAAATGCTGGGTCTTACGTTTGAATAAAAGAAGTATAACCTTTCGATCTGTTACAACAGAGTATAAAGGTGGGATGGATAGATTCAATTTGCTCTTATTTATGAGACAGTTTTCGGCAGCTTCAGATTGATAATATGTTAAGCACTCTTACCTTCTTCCTATATAAACTACTTTTGATCAATTCAAATTTTAAACTTCGTCTTGTTAAAAGTCATTAAATCTAAATACCTATTCAACAAAATCAATCTTGTTTAACAAACTCAACATGTTAATCGCATATTCGCGAAAAAAAGTTGCGAACTTTCGCGAATAATCTGCTAAACACTAAGCAATGGAATATAAATTGATTTGTTCCTTTCACTTTAATTAATAACATTCCTTCTTCTTCCTCTTACCTTTCTTTCATGTTACCGTTTGACAGATTCCAAATTATGCAATCAGCATATTTTTAACACGATTTCTTACCTGCGACAAAACAACACAATATTAGAATAGTTATTTCTGTAACAAATGCATATAAGTATTACTTTTTTTTAAAAACGGGAAATCTGAGCCCTCGAGCCGAATGCCGCAATCCTGTATAATAAAAATGTCCATATAATATTTTTTCTACGATCGTATCACAATTCGAAATTTACTGGTGTATAACCAACGCACTGACACTTTGGGAATGCAATAAGTTTAGGATATTTGCTTATATCGACTTGATTATTCAGAATCAATGTTGATTTTAGCATGACCATATAAAGTCGAAGATTTAAAAATGATTCGCCTTGAAATACGTTCTCAATACCCCCTTGCTCCCGGTTCAATGCAAATTAACAAACGTATTATTTTCCCTTTTGTAGCTTCTCTCGATTTTCAAGTAATAAATTTGGTGTTGCTTCATTAGTTTTAGTAATTATTTCATATGGAGCTCATTGAAATGAGTGTTCTTCCTCGGAATCGGAATTATCTCTTTCCATTTTTGACGTTTTCAAATATTATTGACATTTGTAAAGGAACCAATAACAATGCGTCGCCCAGGCAACGAACGAGGCAGATGCTGTTTTCATGGCAACTTGATATTATAAACATTCGGAGAGAAGTGAAAACATTACACGTTATGACATTTTCTTTAACGCTAAATTACTTTTTTTTTTAAATTACCAATTTTATGCGTTCTTTTGCGTAAAAATAAATATAGTTTTATAACGATCGTAAAAAAAACTATATTAAAGATTTAAAAACCGTTCAATTTTACTCTCGCCGCAATAACAGTTGAAAGGAGGCATGCGCAGAAGACTTTTAGGGATTTCAACACTGCTGTTCTGGCTTTTGGCAGATACGACAGATGACAGAGCAAATCGACCAAACTTTTCTTTTGTGTCGATTTGCTCCGTGATCTATCATTTCTGCCAAACAGCAGTTGGTAGTGTCGAAATCCCTAAAAGTCTTCTAGCAATCTTCTAAAGTACCTGGAAGGCTTCAACATTATCAGAAAATCATCAATATGGTTTTCGGAAGTCCAGATCAACTGGAGATCTTCTAGCCTATTTCACCCATATTTGGAACAACGCATTCAAACATCATGGGGAGTCTCGGGCTGTTGCACTGGATATTTCTAAAGCTTTTGATCGTGTTTGGCATGAGGGGCTTCTAAGTAAACTGCGATCCTATGGTATGCCCAGTCGATTCTGTGCATGGTTGTCTAGCTTTCTTAAGGACCGCTCTCTGCAAGTGGCGATTGACGGATTTCTCTCAGACACCTTCACCATCAATGCCGGTGTTCCTCAAGGGTCCATATTGTCTCCCACTCTCTTCTTACTCTACATTAACGACCTTCTAGTGAAAACTAAAAATCCGATATTTAGTTTTGCTGACGATAGCACACTTATCTCATCTTTCTCTTTGAATGCGCAAACATCGGCTGCCGACGCACATCTTCGCAGACAGCATGAAGTATCACGCCACAACAAAGACCTGGAAGAAATTTTGGCTTGGGGTGACAGTAACCAAGTCGAATTTAACGCTAAAAAACCCAGGCAGCAGTTTTTTCTAAAAAGGTTAACATTACAGAACCGGAAATAGTCATGGCCGGACACGCAATCCCACTGGCTTCATCTATTAATTTGCTGGGCGTCAATCTGGGAGGAAATATGTCTTGGCATAACCACGTTGTGGCAATCGCCAAGATAGCTTCCCAGAAGCTTGGCGTACTCTTCCGAACCAGAAAGTTGTATACACCTCAACAACTTTTGACACTATACAAAGCCCAGATTCGACCATCACTAGAAGACTGCTCTCCTGTCTGGAGCTCTGCACCCAAACTTAATCTTCGGCTACTGGATTTCATCGAAAGGAGGGCTATTCGTCTGATCGGAGACCACGAGCTGACGAAGAACCTCGACAGCCTAGAACATCGAAGACAGGTTTGGGATTTGACTCTCTTTTACAGATATTTTCATGGAAGGTGCTCGGCTGACCTTGCCCTCTTAATTCCGACCAGAGCGGCGAATATCAGAAATACACGTCGAACCACTGCCGCCCATATGTGGTTAAGCTTAGTACTCCTCAACCTTCATTATTTAAGAATTCTTTCATCTGGAGGACTTCATCCTTATCGAACGACCTTCCCGAGGTCGTTTTTCCCAACGCATATAACCTCCAACGATTCAAAACCAACCTGAATCGCGTTTTGCGCACACGCACCACTCCCAGAGTGCCCTAAAGGATTTTTCCTATAGTGCTTGTGTTTGATCATAAAAAAAAAAATGCGTCAGCTGATCGCAAACGATTTGCTGAGGCGTGCCTCCTTTAAACCTTTATTGTCACAAGAGTAGAATTGCCGAATGAAATACTTAAGAATAAATGTAATAAAGACACAAAATGAAAACACGTGTAACTGTCACCACTAAAGTCATTAATAATGATAAAAGCCGTCAAACACTCCGGACTTTGGTCACTTTATTATATGGCTGGTGAGTAAATTGCGTTAATCCATCAAACTGTCATTGCCACGCTGCTGGACCATCATTAGCAAATTTAAATGATACTCTTATACAGGCCCTTTACAAAAAAAAAAACATTATATGTATTCATTATTACAGACACAAAAAAAACATTAGTTCGTAACAATACAAACTGGACCCATGCTTGGACACTACTTTTATTCATTGGGAAAATAATGAGCATAATCACCACCCTCCTCCGTGTTTGATGTGTAACCCTTTTAAAGGTGTAGCCCTTATTTGTTTAAAGACCCATTGATGCCAAAACGAGGATTAATACAGTTATATTTCGAAACATTTTTGTTCGAAATTAGGCCGATGAACCTATTATGTTCGGTCATATTGGTGTATGTGTGTTCGGGACGGTCATTGTGAATGTGGACATCAAAACATCTGTTTATCAGGATAAGAAAAAATTGGTCAAGCGCGAGTCGAAGGCGCCTATACAGGGTGTTTCAGAATAAGATGCTGATCCTTAACGCTGTGAATCCTTAGGTGATTTTAAGAAGAAAAGTTCAAATTAACATATATCCTTAACCTATCAACTTTCGAACTACAGGGCGTTAAAGTTTTAAGAAAAAAAACGATTTTCTATCATAACTTTAACAACTTTCTAGCTATTTTTATGAATTTTTCACACATGCCCTCTAAGCATCAATAGCCTTTTTTTGGTGTAGAAAATTTTGAAAATTTTTTAACCAGGGTTTGGACCAGACATTTTGGAAAAATATTATGTACGCCACTGCTTTTTCTCAAGATAAAAATTATTTTTAAAATACTCATTCATTTTAGGCCACATTTAATATCTTGCCTTTTTATCGTCCGACAAACAGTTTCCGAAAAAAAAAAGCATTAAATGCACATTCGCTATGTGCCTATGGTTTATTTTTGAAAATTAAATTAAAACAACTAACATTAAATAACGTGTGAACAAAAACGAAAATAATTTAGATTAGCTGTTGAAAGTGGCCACCACCTGCAAGAATGCATGCAATGCATGCAAATTCCTGGAGTATTCCTGATAGTGTCGAAACAAACTATTATGCGGTTTCTCAACTCCTCTTCAGTATTTATTGGGATGCTGTAAACCAACGTTTTCAGATGTCCCCACAGGAAAAAAATCTAGACTGTTTAGAACAGGGGATCTAGGTGGCCACGATTGTATTCCTCTGCGCCCTATCCATCGATTACGATAATGTTGATTTAAAAACTCTCGTGCTAAGAGACTGAAATGGGCAGGTGCACCATCGTGCATAAACCACATACGATGTCGGGTAAAAATAGGGACATCGTCTAGCAAATTTGGTAAAGTATGTTGAAGAAATTGGCGATAATTGATTCCGTTCAATCGGGCTGGTAAAAAATAAGGCCCAATGAAATAATCACCAATAATTCCAGCCCAAACATTTACAGAAATTTGCTTTTTATTTTTTTTGTCGGAAACTGTTTGTCGGACGATAAAAAGGCAAGATATTAAATGTTTCCTATAGTGCTTGTGTTCGATCATTAAAAAAAAACCGTAGTGCCTTTGGGGCCTAAACTGAGACTTATTACTTTTAATCACCGTTAAATAAATATGTCTAGCAGCACAAATGCCGCAGATGAATCTATTGCCTTGGATTGTCTCCCTTGTATGAACAAATTACAGATCACGTGCGCGTTTATTTACGTATACTGATTCTCGGTTTTGAATAGAGTATAGTAAAAAATTAAAGGACGGTATTACAGGAAAAAAAAAACTTTAAAATGATGTGCCACTTAACCCCCCCTCCCCATTTAAGAGTTTAAGAGTAATATCATTTGCATTGCAGGATAATAAGACCAACCGTTGCAAAACGTATTCATTGATAGATTAATTTTTTTACGCCAAAATTGATATCCTTTATACGACTGTCCTCGACACAATACAGTGACTTTTTTTATTTGAACTTATTCCTGTTACAATGGCAGAGCAAACAAACGTACGGCGTGTCATTTTGACAGTTCCTCTCTGCGATTCAATTATTAAAGTGATTTCTGAGCGGAAGTAATTGGATTACTTTTTCCGCTGTTACACTTAAATCAAATGTAAGGGTGATCGTATCGGACTTGGTTTTGGCTTAAGGGGGTAACTTTTTTTGGTATATCTTTGCGAAACCCGTACGATCCCGAGCTAGTAAGTTGTTCTATGTACAGAAGGTACATTTTTGGGCCCCGATTAATTTTTAAAATAAATAACAGAACAAAAGTTTTTTCAAATTCTGTTCAATAAGTCGGGTCTTTTTTAACATTTGGTTCAAAAATAAACAAGAAACTATAGAAATTTGACCATTTTGATTTTGAGTGAAGCCCGATTAGTGCAAAAAAGGAGGTAAAGCTACGGCATCTAACGGCTCTAAATAAATAACGTATATTCTGAAAATATAAAATGCATTAATGCATAACTAGTCGATTGCACATAACATGAAATGTGGTTTAATAAATTCAGTTGGTCAAATGAAATGATTAGTCCCGTTCCTTTACGAATCGCTGACAAGAAAAAAACGCAAAATAATGAATAAAAGGCTTTAATCTTTGGACAAATATTTGCAAAGAAATTTTTAGGGTTGTCCTCCGCGGGAAGCAGATTTTGGATTTAGAAAGAAAGTTTCTAGATATAGAGATCTCGGAGATCCCTAACAAGACAAACTCTACAACATTCAGAAGCAGGTTCCTTGGCAGAGCGAATTTTCCAACCGGTTCTGCGCTACGCTGACTTCTTAACTTAATCTACAACTATTCTTATTCCTGCCCAACTAAACCAGAACCAAAACATGCCAAAACTACAGAAAATAAAACCAATCGGTAAAAACAACAAGTGAAGAGTAAACAAAAGGCGATGCGATCAGCAGAATCCAAACCCACAATTCCGTACCAGTACGCGCATTATTCTGAGGGTTGCAAATCAGTTGGCAATCGATAGATTTTGTTCTACGAACACCGAACTTTTGGTTTGGTCAGCGGTCACGTTTTGCTTCTGTAAACATTTTATACTGACTGTACATGACTCGGGCAGTTAAGTGGAGCTTTTTTATCCTATTTTTACGGATAAATTTGGCAACGATCCCGCAATCCAGTTTGGTGAAAAAGAAACACTCCTAGCGGTCGAAATTCGTTGACAAAAAATAAACATTTCGGCCCCCTTTTTTTTAATCAAAAGAAGTTCAGCCAAGTCACCGAACTGATTTGTAAGGACGATTTATATTGCTCCAGGTGAATTAGAGCACCAATTGTGGGCATGCGAGCACACCTGGTGTCACATTTCTTGGGATTTGCCGATTGCGAGGCCTAGAAAAGTTAGCGGCTAGAATATGCCTGCCATCCTTTGGGGATGTTCGAATTGTATGCTCCTTCCTAGTGTAAGAACAGTTGAGATTTTTGCAGAGAATGGTCACAAAAACGTAACAACCTTGCATCCCTTGTGCATCCTCAACAAACACAAACACAAAATTGGAACAAACCTAATAAGATGAAGGATCCCATCCATCGAACAAACCCCTAGAAAAAAGTCATCTGCGGCACTGGCTCAGTTTCTGAATCCAATTAGTATTAGTATATTGCTACTTCAGATATCGATCCTATGCAATATTTTCATTTCTTGCAATACCAGTTAAAATGCGATGGGGGAAAATAGCGATAATAGTAAAATATATATATATATATAAACCAGAAGAACGAAACAGTTCACAATTACTAGATAAAGGTTTCTAAAGCGGCTGGAAATTCTCAAAAATGGAGTTTCACTTACAAATTAATAAAATAGTTCATTTTAACTATGCCGATATATGTATATAGGCAAAATTTTGCCTATTATCGGCAATATTTGCCGATATACCGATATTTATAGCGATCACCATCAAGAATATAATATGAATTTTATGCAGGACTTTGGGAATTCCTGTAACTATAAGAAAATATTGGAAGAGAGCTCTAGCCTAACATTTCCTTGTCGTTCAGCCTGTACCTTATAAGGCCTTTATTGTTACCGCCTGTTGCCTTTAGGCCAAGGAATATCGTCTGCCCGACCCTTAAACCTACGAAATTGCACAATACACCCTTAATTAGAAAATATGATTGAATTTAAATTACGTGTTTTTAAGTGCCTTCAGACCACAACCCGTTGTTTATACCAACATTGTAAACGTTAAGATTTATTTCCGATATTAATTTAGTCAGGTTCTGGGATTTTTCTGCAAAGTTTAGAAAAAATATGGAAAACTATTTGATGGGTGGAAAAATACCAAGAAAATTTTCCAAAAAATACAAAAATTGTCGTCGGGAGAAAACTTTTCACAGAGCCATTACCCGGGTGGAAAGCGATCATTTTCAACCTCGGTAAATGTCACTTTCCACCTAAATAAATCTCAAAGTTAAAATATGTTCCTTTCAAACTTTTAAAGAGTCTGAAATGTAAACGTCGCATACATGGTTGTAAATAAAATGCTTATCTGCGCTATATGTGATCTGCGCCGGCAAAAAGTGTTTATAGTGAATGAGGAGGCCGGCGATGTCTACGAAAAAAAAAAGAAATAGACTGCAAGCAACGGGGAAAACTAATTTTTCTGCAAAATAATCTGTCCATTATTAATTACAAATATTAATGTGTTACATATTATTTATTAACTATGTCATTTGTTCCACAGTTTGGATTTTGTTTTTATCTTATTTTCGTTAAATAAAACAGCTCCACTCCGTCCCCGTGGTCCCGTTCATAATTTCTACAACACATTTTTTTTTAATTCAGGCCGAATCGGATATTAAAAAAAAGAGGGGATTCGCTGGATATCAGATCCAGATCTGGTTCCGGCGGCATCACTATCAGAACACTAAAAAACTGGCAGATAAACCAGCACGCAACCAGGTCAACAGATTACCTTGATTTTCATTAGCTCTTCCGCAGTAAATGTTCGGAATCTAATCACTAGAGTAGTAACTATAAACTTTTATGGGTAATTTAAAATTTATGATTATCATAAATGTCCCAAGTTCGATGACGTTTTAATACAATTTAATGATGATGAAATATTTTCCGAACCTGTACTTATTATTGTTTACCAAGTTTTATTTGTTAGTTTCCATATGAATAGCGAGGGGAGAAAAATGCTGGTAATTATAATTTTTAGGTATTCCCGTTGTGCGCTTAATAAATAAAATGTATTCAGCAATTTTCTGGTCTAATTGGCAAGCAACCGCCGCATAGCCTCAAGTGGTCTTATACCCATCAGAGCCAGATCTCTTCGGAAACTGGCTTGGTCACCTCCGACCTCGGCATATTTATGAGATGGCCGTCGCATTATCCAGACATTATCCCTCTCGCATTTGTGGTCGTATTCGGACGCACTTAAATCATGCCGGTCCATTGTCTCACCTGATTTATAGCCCATGTACGATAATTACCCTCACCGTGTCCATTTTGTATCTTTTTCTTTGATAATGACGAGAAAAAAAACCGTTCGGTGTTATGCGGTTCTTCGCGGTGATAATCGATTATTTTTGGTTGCAGTTGCAAATTTTTGCGTATGGTCCGTGTTGTTGGGCAAACAGGCATAAATGCAGCAGTTACGAACCTAAATAACGTATTACCCATTAGATTTTAATGTTTTCCTTCTTTAAATATATGACCCTCAAGTGATTTACCATTGTGACAACCTAGTTATACTGACTAATGAGCAATTTAAATTTAACCAGTAAAATCCTAATTAATCTGAGGTTAATCCAATAGCATTCCTTATAAGGGTTTTACGTGGTGGTGCACACTAGCGCTGGTTTTATTATCACAATCACCACTAACTGACGCAAACGGTTTTATTCTTTCCAGCCTTTGCACTAGGCCTCTGTGGTCTCTTTTGGTTTGACATTCACATGTTGAGAAGTCCCCGTGGTAATTTTCTTAATTTTTATTTGTCCAAAGATTTCGTTCCCAGATTTCAATGGAGGAGGTCACTATTTCTTACATACCAAGGAGCATTAACGATGTTCCTTAGTATTTTGTTCTGAAATCCTTGGATTTGATCCCATTGGTTTCTTTGGCCATAATTTGGCCCCATAACTGGATATCATAAGTGCGTGTTCGAATAAAGCGATTCACGTTGGTTTTGATTGAATCGCTGGTTCCACAAGGATAACGTCCCCCAGATGAAGGCATTCTTAAACAATGAAGCTCGAGGAGTACTATGCTGAACCACATATGAATGGGATCTCTTTTCGATAGAATCCAATAACCAAGGAGTGGATAGGTACTGCTGGAAAATCGATATGTGTAAAAATATCTGTGATAATTAATCTTAAAGTTCTTAATTTCAATCTTTATAGAAAGGAGGACAGATAGGAACAATTCACAATTATTTGAACTTGATAAATCCAAAAAAGCCAAAAAAATGTTTTCCTTTCATGCCATCGCTTCCCCTAGAAACAATGATAAACACTTGCAACGCAGCACGACATCTCCCGACTTAAAGTTACATCAAGCTCCACCGAATAACATAACTTCTCATGGTAGGAATATCAATTGCGCCATCTATTACGCGTGATCCGCACTATCCATACAATGAGTATATTAAGTGGGTAAAGCTATGCAAGCACGGTCTTACATAGATGGCGGGCTATGGTATAAAAAATGCAACCTTATGGATAATAATTAATTGTTTAATTGTAAAAACAAATATAATTAATTGGCCAAATTTTTTTTATTAAAATTAAATATAGTACATACCTACAATTTGGTTGTAGTTACTTATTTTTCAATTACTAATTGTAGGTAAAAACGATTGGTATTCAAAGTATCACGAATAATTTAAAAATAAATTGTTATGCTGTTGACAATTTGTCAGTAACGGGTTAATTTGCCTACTAAATTGGTTTATTTAATAAGTTTTAATGTGATAACGGTTAAACGGACGAACAAACCCGAGTGTCCCGTTATAAATCCGGCACTGTTATTATTGAAAGGGGTGGCAAATTTCTTAATATGATCTTTTTTCTTACCGGTCATTAAGTATTTTAATTCAATATTCTCAAACAAGACCAATTCCTAAACTAAAAAAGTACGCTTGCTCGATCTTAAATCTCTAGCCGTTTTCGAGATATTTGCATTTTTTTATGCATTGTGATGTTTAAATGGAAATACATCGAAAACGGTTAGAGATATTAAGATCTAGATAAGAATAACTCTTTAGTTCTTTAGTTTAGAAATTATCTTTCTTTGAGAATCTTGGATTTAAATTACTTGATAACAGGTATCTCCAAGGCATCTTTTAGTTATTTTTTACTGCGCATCCATGTCTTTAGTGAATTTTTGCTGCGTATCCATGTCTTTTAAACAGCCCTCTGATCATTTTAAAGCATTTTTAGGTATCGTCATCACTGGTATCAGTTCAGTAGTTTTTAAATTACGAAGTAATTAAAAAAAATTCTGGATCCATTTACTGGATATATTCGTTTACTGGGTATCCAAATAAAAGGCCTGCGTATCCAAATGGATACTCAAGAGTACGTTAAAAGATGCCTTGGGTATCTCTAGAACGAGAAACATTTCGAAAAAAACTTATACGACTTACTAGTTCCTAGTTTTTTTTAATTTTTTTTTTATGATCAAACACAAGCACTATAGGAAAAATCCTTTAGGGCACTCTGGGAGTGGTGCGTGTGCACAAAAAGCGATTCACGTTGGTTTTGAATCGTTGGAGGTTATATTCGTTGCGAAAAAGGACCTCGGGAAGGTCGTTCCACAAGGATAAAGCCCTCCAGATGAAAGAATTCTTAAATAATGAAGTTCGAGGAATACTAAGCTTAACCACATATGGATGGGCGGCAGTGGTTCGTCGTGTATTTCTGCTATTCGTCGCTCTGGGTGGAATTAAGAGGGCAAGGTCAGCCGAGCACCTTCCATGAAAATATCTGTAAAAGAGAGTCAAATCCCCAACCTGTCTTCGATGTTCTAGGCTGTCGAGGTTCTTCGTCAGCTCGTGGTCTTCGATCAGACGAATAGCCCTCCTTTCGATGGAATCCAGTAGCCGAAGAGTATGTTTGGGTGCAGAGCTCCAGACAAGAGAGCAGTACTCTAGTGATGGTCGAATCTGGGCTTTGTATAGTGTCAAAAGTTGTTGAGGTGTGTACAACTTTCTGGTTCGGAAGAGTACCCCAAGCTTCTGAGAAGCTATCTTGGCGATTGCCACAACGTGGTTATGCCAAAACATATTTCCTCCCAGATTGACGCCCAGCAAATTAATAGATGACGCCAGTGGGATTGCGTGTCCGGCCATGACTATTTCCGGTTCTGTAATGTTAACCTTTTTAGAGAAAACTGCTGCCTGGGTTTTTTAGCGTTAAATTCGACTTAGTTACTGTCACCCCAAGCCAAAATTTCTTTCAGGTCTTTATTGAGGCGTGATACTTCATGCTGTATGCGAAGATGTGTGTCGGCAGCCGATGTTTGCGCATTCAAAGATATTTTTAGTTTTCACTAGAATGTCGTTAATATAGAGTAAGAAGAGAGTGGGAGACAATATGGACCCTTGAGGAACACCGGCATTGATGGTGAAGGTGTCTGAGAGAAATCCGTCAATCGCCACTTGCAGAGAGCGGTCCTTAAGAAAGCTAGACAACCATGCACAGAATCGACTGGGCATACCATAGACTCTGATCATTTTAAAGCATTTTTAGGTATCAGTCATCACTGGTATCAGATCAGTAGTTTTTAAATTACTAGTAATTAAAAAATTTCTGGATCCATTTACTGGATATATCCGTTTACTGGGTATCCAAATAAGAGGCCTGCCTTATAAGACTTACTAGTTCCTCTATGTACATAAGTTATGGAACAGGCAGTATTGGCAACCACACGAAAATTACAGAAGAATGCGAATACACTATATTATTTTAAGGTTGAATACTTTATACATTATCATTATTTATGTAAATCACACTGTTTCGACTGGTAAGTATCTTCAGTAGTCCCTTTTCAACCAGAAACCGGTATTATAATAAAATCATTGTGATGATTTTTCTTTTGCTACGCTAAAATTCATTCCGGTTTTCGATTTCGCTTTCTTGTATATTCGCTGGACAATCGACATTCTACGTCGGTCGATAAAATTGTGTGCCATAAAAGAAAGTAACCGTTCATAATGGGCACTGCAGTTTCACGAAATATATTTCTTCTCTCCGCGTTCTTTATAATCTAAATCTCGTTAAATCTTCTAAAAAACGAGAGTTGCAATTTATTTATATTTAATTTTAAGTCTAGTTTTTGTAAGAGGAGGAGTTAATTATGTCGCTATTGCGTAATGTTGTAACGTTATTATTTCATCATTGTTATTGTTGTTCATGTTTGATAAAATTACTTTTGGGTTACGTTTACGGTTTGGCTCTCCAAAGTGTAACGAAATACACGACGGAATCACATATCCTTAAACTGAATAATTTACGTTATTTGGAAAAATGTATGTACCTTTTCCACAAACCACAATAATTATTTTGACTAGGTATCTAATTTTAGATCATCATCAGGTTGGCTAATTTAATTTTAACGAGGACCACGAGTCTACTGGTTTATTTATCCTCGTCTATTTTTAAAAACTGGGTTTCTGGTGTTGCCCTTTCATGTTCTGGCGAATAAAAAAGAAATGAATACACCGGAAAAATATGGTAATTAGCTTGCGGTAGGTAATTGTTTACATAGTTCGTTAAAATTCATCGAGCTTGATTGTTTAGTAGGTAGGATATACTGGGTAGTGGAAACACACAAAAATAATTATATTTTAGGGAAAAGTATAAGTTTCTAACTGATCTGCGTCCAGGGCTGGCTCTTCATTTTAAAAAAAATATCCAAAACTACATGATAAAAATGAAACCGTGTGATATCCGAAATCATAAAAATATTAAGGAATCTGATTTACGTTAGAAAGTATATTTCTTTGTTGAAAAAATATATATAGGATGCAGCAAGAGCGCTGGAATTTTTCCTGCGTTGAACAATACTACCGTATAAAAATCGTAAATTTTGAAATTTAATTTTAAGCCAAAACCAGGCTATAAAATTTAAAATAAAATGTACTAAAACAAAAAAAATGATTATTGAATGTGCCAATAATTGGAATTAGGGTCAATACGGGTAAATGCACTCGCGTAAATGACAAATTTGACTTTTGACGCATAAATCTCCTTTTAAACACGGAACTTGGCTGCCAGAAGGTTACTATCTAGTCTATACACGAGCGAAATTTCGAGTTGATATAACTCAAATATGAGTTGTCCTAGACCGAAGCGTGTTGCTAATAGGGGACAGCCCAGACCTCTGAATTACGGCAACCAAATCGAAGAAATTGCATCAACTCACTATTCATAAGTTATGATAGCACAGAGATGGGTTATTTTATGCGTTGGAATAGCTCACGCCCCACCGTCTTAAATTATTGATGGGCTACCGTAGCTACCAGTATGAGAATTGTGATGCGTTACTAGTCGGGCTAGATTAAGCCATGATTCGAGCTATCAAAACTTGACATTTAAGTTGTTCTAGCTTACGATGGTGGCTGGAATAACTCACTCTTTGGGCTACCAGACTCCAAATTTTGAACTACCAGTACCTAAATTGTGGACTATCTGAACTCAAAATACTTCTTTGATTTAACGCCTGCATATTGTGGACTTCAACTGGCTTTTGTTTTTTCAAGATATGACATTTTTGTTGAATATTTAAAAAAAAATAATCAAATGAATTATAGACAGGAGAGCATACTACGGCTAAGAAACCATGACGATTGCTTATAAATAACAAGGCTCCATTCCAATAATAACAATTTGTATGCATCTCCCTCCTGTCCCTTCATTTTACGCCAACTGACCAAAATTATGCAAAACACAAATTTTCACGCACAGAGAACAAAGATGAAAGATCCCGCAAACGGCGCAACGGCAAACAGGTGCCTCTACGCGCGATGGAAGGAAAATGGACTAATAACAATGGAATGAACCGCGCTAAATCTGCACGAGCACGAATTCGGAACTTTCCGTGACCTTAAGACCGGTGATTTACCCTCGATATGGAGATTTGTAGCACGTTTTCTGGGTTATTCCAACTCAAAAACTGAGTTCAGGTAACTCATAAAATAGTTACAAGATGAGGAATTGTGGTAATCCCAAATATGTTCAAAATGTTGATAAAAATCTCTTACTGGGTTGAGGCGAACCAAAAGAACCTGAATTATTGTAGCGTTTTTAAAGAACTTGTGATAATTCATAGGCTCAGTTAGAACAACATAGAGAGGTGTGCGTTAAAGTAGCTCCAATTTTGTAACCCACGACATGGGTAAATCCATTTTTGTCAGTGTACACTTGCTCTTTTTACAAAATAATAAATGCATTTGCGCGGTATTATTCTAAAAATGGATATTGCTAGTGTTGTAAATACTCGGATGATTTAGATATCCGGATCATACGGAATCGGATGAACCAGATACTCGGATTAATCATCCGAATTCGAATTCACGACCCGGCAACAGGCAGTTGTCGGCATCGTGACTGATTCGACAACAACAATTCTTTTAAGAGACGTGAGTATTCCTGTCTCTCTCTTTCTCTGCGTTCCTTATAGAGAGGAATGATCACATCTCTCGATAGTATAGAATTAGAATTGTTCGAGAATACACGTGCAGGAAGGTAACAAACATAACCTCAAATTTATTCGACAAGACTTAAGGCTTTTATATTGTAAAATAAATAAACTTTTCCAAAATAAGATATCCTCACTTGCAACAGGTCACTAAGAATCTGCATATTATTTATAATTCCGTGACGATGTCCCTTGCCGCATAACAGCTGATTTATACGGTTGGCAAATGTAAAAAAATGCTGAATTCGCATATAATGGTACAGTACGTTTCACGAAAATTTGGATACGACTTAATGATTTCCTGGGTCGGTCCCATTGTGTCGACAAGAGCTTGGCAATAAACAAGTGAAGTATGAAGGGACGGACTAAGGAAAACAAGTAATGATATGATTATATTAATGTAATGACTTTTTTTATACAAAATGTCTTTAAAACTTCTAAAAGATCACTTTTTTTTATAACTTACTTCAAAATATATATCATTCGCCGCCATGTAGTTCTGAATCTCCAATTTTGTATTATTTGAGCTTGGAGCTTTATGTAATTGGCGACTGTGATAGCTCGCAATTGTCGCCAAGACAATTCTTGAACCATTCCTCAAAAACTAGAAAATTTTACCACAAAATATATTTAAATATAAATTAAGCACTCTAACCTACCTGATGTGCCTATATTTAATTATAATTATTACAATCCGGTCCTTTCCACATAATAATAACAAACGGTCATAAATAATAGGATGGCCCCACGTACTTTTACCGCAGTCATTAAGTTATATCGATTTTTCGTGAAACAATCTTTACCCGGCGCATTTACCCCAAAATTGCATTTACCCGTATTGACCCTATAAAGGTTATAAAAAGCCATCTTTCGCATAAGAGCGGAATAAATGAGGTGTTTCGAAGCCTGTTGAAGTAACGCTAAGAACAAACTCGACAAAGTGGTAGTTACCTCAATCCACAATCGAAGATTTTATAAAAGGTGAGTCGAAATGGCTTAAAATTGGAATACGGTCGACCATATTGTTGTTGCAATTTTAGCCGCTTTTAGTAAAACTGGTGTCGATAATACACTTGCAGCCAAAATAATCAATCCGCGCAATAATTGGATACATTTTGATACCTAGTAAATAATTGTTTTATTTTGATTTAAATTTTTTTTATTCTTTTTTATATTGTAGGTAAATTTATCGCAACTGTTGCACATGTGTGAAATTTTAAGAAAGTAATTATGTCCATAATATACGGGATATCCTCGATCAATAATATGCAGGATAATCCTCGATCTGTTGCGAGAATTGTTAACGAGTATTTAGATGAGCTGGAAATCCCAGAAATGAATTGGCCCCCACGCTGTCCCGATTTAAACCCAATAGAACATGTAAAGGACACACGGGGCAAAAAAACCTGCTATTGCAAATTTACATGAGCTCAATGCAGCTCTTGTTGCAGAATGGCAGCAAATTGACATCTCCTACAAAAGTTAAAGTATTGAAATGAACCAAAAGTTAAAATGTTAAGAATAGAGGTCACTTGGCAATTAAATTACAAAATAAAAAGTTTGACATCTCCGTCATTCTGTAGAGTGTGTTAGAGTTTGAGTCAAAAACACTGTTCTTGTTTCAACCTTTATATTATGGGACATATTCTCAACTTTCAATAAATTTATCTACAATATAAAAAAAGAATAAAAAAAATTATTAACTATCAAACTTCATCCAAATATTCCGTTGCTCAATCATTTTGGCTGCGAGTGTAGTTTGTTGAAGCTAAAAAGTGAACGGAAGAACTGATACTAATATTAAAATGATATTTGTCACAAATTGTAATTGTTTTATCAATAACGAAACAATACATTATCAATTTCCGTTAATGTGACAGCAACAAATTATCTTCTAATGGACCGATTGATTATTCGTCGGGTTTTCTTTCGGATTTTCCGTGTAAATCGTAAATGCGTTTACCACGATGGAAACGAGGCCACAATGTCAACACGCTCGCGCGTTGTTATATTATAACAAACATCACATTCTGGCGCAACTAAACGAGAATTCAAAACGGTTCTTTACCACCGGTATATATTTATTGTGTTTGACCAGCTGGAAAATTGAAAATACAAATTAATTTTGTCTTTTTGTATATTATTTTTTTCTGATATGGTATTATATTTAATTAATTATACGTATTATGTTAAAATATGTATTCCAATTTGATATTGCATTATTACATTTGTGATTTCTTATGAAAAGTATTTCATTTCTCTATCGACTCGTGTATAAACAACATAAAATTACTATTTTATTGCAAAAGATAAACTAAATATCTAATTCAATTATTTATCGAATTACATTACGTAGATACGCTACGGAATTGATTAGTTCTGGTTGGTTAAATTGTTTCCTGTTCCATTATTTAGCTTTGAAAAAATTCAGTGAAACAGTAACAAACTGCGCAAAGTTAGATATAACATTATTTATTTTATGCGGTTGAACTGATAGGCAACAAAAATGCTTAACTATACAAGTAAAACATCAAAAAAATTACAAGAACTTGTGTTACGTCTTCTTTCACACAACTACCGATTATTTCATTATTTTTTCAATCCCATTTCCGATAATAAGGAGGTTCTTAGCCCGGATTTTCCCGGTCCGAGCTCACAAATTCTGCTCGTGTGTGTTCTCTAGTTTCCTCTAGAACTCCAGAGCCTCCATTTTTCATTCTGGTCACGTATTTTATGCACACCGTAAATTGCGGAATTACGTGCAAAGTGGTCAGGTTGCCATATTTGCAAAAACACCTACTTTGCTCGCTACTTGTATAAATATGGCACAAAGACATGAATCATTTTTATTATACCGCAAAGCGTCGTCTTCCTGTCTGATGATTATTTTTTCAATTCTCTGGCTGTAGAAATTACTTTTAAAAGATTATTATTTTATAATTCGTCGAGGTTTTTTTCAAATATATTTTAAATAGGGACGGACTAAGTAGAACAAGTAATGATATGATTATATTAATGTAATCAAATGAAATAACATTTTTTTTAAATATTACTAGTCATATTTATTTATATTTATAATGTCATTCTATAGATAGTTCTGTTTCGCTATCGCTATCCTCATCAAAATTAATTATAATTGGATTAATTATACGATCCAGACTAATATACGAATTTTCTACAGTTATTACGTGACGGACTGAATTTTTCCAACTACCTGGGGGAATATCATTAAAGCATTTTCGTATTAATTCTACAACACTAGAACTTAAAGTCGGAGAAATATTTTCAGACCTAACCAGTGATTTTAACTGGTGCCACATATGCTCTATGGGGTTAAAAATGCAATAATAGGGTGGGAGCCGTAGCACTGTATGTCCAATTTCTTCCGCCAATGTGTCACAAACATATACTTTTTTTATACAAAATGTCTTTAAAACCTCTAAAAGATCACTTTTTTTATAACTTTCTTTAAAATATATATCATTCGCCGCCATGTAGTTCTGAATCTCCAATTTTGTATTATTTGAGCTTGGAGCTTTATGTAATTGACGACTGTGATAGCTCGCATTGTCCATGTCCATTACTATCACGCTATTCTGAGGAATGTTTGGTAAAGGGCAATTCTTGAACAATTCCTCAAAAAATTCGGCCGTTGTATCTACATGGTAGTCCACGCAAGAGTCATTAATGTTTTTTGCAGAAAGCCACAAGGCATTTGGAACCCAACCGTTTTCTGACCCAGCATGTAAAATGCTGATTCTTTTTCCTTTATTTGACGGAGCTTTTGTTTTACACTTATCGGAAGAATCAGACCAGCCTCCACTCCTAAATCGAGCAGGTAAAGACTGTTCCACGAAAAATGGACATAGCTTAATGACTGCAGTAAAAGTACCTGGGGCGATCCCATTATTTATGACCGTTTGTTATTATTATGTGGAAAGGACCGGATTGTAATAATTATAATTAAATACAGGCACATCAGGTAGGTTAGGTTGCTTAATTTATATTTAAATATCTTTCTGTGGTAAAATTTGTTAGTTTTTATTTCTTGCTGGAAGAGTTTAGTTGTATTACCGATATTATTTTACCAAACGTATAAAAAAACAGTATGTGTCGTCAATGGAAAAACATTGATGGTGCTTCTTCTAGTGTTGCAGTGAAGAAAATGCATTTATCTCTCGATGCTAGGGACATTATAAAAAGAGTATATACTTCTTTAGTCAACAGAGGACTTTATGCTAGTGCTGCTGCGACTGAAACGTCTGATTTGACTAAGATACCTCTGACTACAGTGAAAAGAATCGCCTATGTTAGTCTAGATCATATAATTAATCCAATTATAATTAATTTTGATGAGGATAGCAATAGCGAAACAGAACTATCTATAGAATGACATTATAAATGTAAATAAATATGCCTAGTAATATTTTTAAAAAAATGTTATTTCATTTGATTACATTAATATAATCATATCATTACTTGTTTTCCTTAGTCCGTCTCTTCATATTTCACTTGTTTATTGCCAAGCTCTTGTCGACACAATGGGACCGACCCAGGAAATCATTAAGTCATATACAAATTTCGTGAAACGTACTTTACTTGCATATATACATGCCTAAAAGTTGATGGTGTAAACCAGTCAGGTTACCTTGGATTGTATCTTAAATTCTACCTGCTTGGTTCTTTTAAATAATACATCCCGGTGAAAAGGGTACCCATTCATTAGCAGTCTTGTTCACACCTTTATATAATGTGCTATTCCTGTTAAGAACAGTACAGTCCACTTTTACCCATACCAATCAAGGTAATATGGCTTTTTGACACAATAGCGTGTCTGTTTCTCAACTGAATAAATTATTAACATTATAGCAGCATTAGAGATAGACCTGCTTCACGTCCTAATAAATACAATTCAATAAACAGTATTCTTAGGGTGAAGAATTTTTGTATATATCTTCTCTCCCCAGACTAAAAACTACATGTTTCATGCCAAGGCTGCTTATGGCTATAAAATAGGAGGCACATGTTTTTATGTTTGTTCTATTGGTGATAAGCTGGGTAATATGATTTATTGCACTCGGTAAAATAGGTAATTTTCATTTTGCAATGTTTGTATGTAGGTATTCACCATTCAAGGAAGATCTAATAAAAGAAATAATCAATTTCAAGATAGATCCAACCTCGAAAAAAGGCACATTAAGAAGGAGTACCTCCAAAACTAATTGTTCGAGCCAGAAATTGTTTTCCTGTGCTCAAAACTATATAATTCCTGATAAAATAATCACTTTCGATCTGGTGACTGTATAATAGGTAGTACTTAAATTTTACATCTTCAATAATTTTGCCTGTGGTGTTTGTTCCCTTCAAAACCAAACCTATCTAACACCGTAACAAAACATGAAAATGGCAGGATGTTGCTAACAGATAATGATCAATATTACTTAAGTTTCATTTAGCTAAGACATCAAAGCCAACACTAAAACATACAGTAATCAAACATTAGTATGCTTACCTTCAATGCAAACTACATGGTCTCTGATTTGCTGTGCAATAATCCCGTCCGGTATCAGATCGATCAGATCGTAGATGGCGTAAATAGATGGATGCACACTTTCGAACCTTTGGATTTCTTGCCGGATGGCAAGCGAATTGTTCAAAAAAGACCCCGCTAGGTGCATCCTTGAGTTCATTTTTCAACGTGGTGGTCTATCTGGTTTTTAAACTGCAATGGTAAGCATACATAGGTGTCTTAAATTATGGCGATTTTGTATTAAGAACTAGTTTTTTACAGGTAGATGTAAAAACTGATGGCAATACTTAATCTATGCTTAAGAGATTGTGCTTTGTTATGGAAAAAAAAGAGACACAACTCAAGATTTTGAAAAAGAAAAAGGCCTCATGACCTTAGGGTTTCCTCTTCTAACATTTTGATACATTAAACCTATATCTACCTTAGTTAGAGCAAGTGTAACAAATGAGGGATTAAAGGCTTCCTTAGTTCCCTATCATAGCAAAAAAATTTATCACTGGCAAAATGGTATTAAACAACCCTACCAGAAAAATAGAAGGTATAGAAAGTAAAACATAAGCCGTATGTATATTTAGACAGATTCGAACAAAACAATAATATGTTGACAAACGAAGGTTTGTTTATAAAAAAAGATAAATAGACCACCAGTTATGCACCCCGTTCGCACCTGTTTTTCACCGGAAAACTGTCACTGAAAGTTTTTCATTTTAGTCAACAAACGACCGCAACTGTTTTGAGGATTTTTCCGCGACGTATTTGTGCAAAAAATTCATTTAAAATTAATAGGTTAGGTGAAATTAAGCTTGAACACTCCCACTACACGTTCTCTCCATCCATTTAATGAATTAGTCGATTGCAGCGCCAGAGCTGCTGATGATGAAAAGTGTGAACTATATAACGCGCTACAGATTCCTTTTGACAGAACAGAATGCAGTTTTCTGCAGTCTGTTTATGAAATTCTTTTAAATTGAAAAACATTGCTTGATTGTTTCGTTCCTCGCCATTAATGTCCAGAATAGGATAGGATATTTATATTTTGGCCTTATCACATTCTATATCGATGAATATAAAACGGAAAAAGTGGAATTAACATCTTATTAATGTTTTTTAAATAAAACGATTTTTTTACGGCCTAGGAGGGGGTACATGGCGCCGAAGGCCCCATTACCTTGTTTGATTTTGTTTTGGTGAAAAAAATTAATAAAAATTATATATATTTATAAAACAGGTGGTTATTTTTGGAAACTCCACTGCTTCTGTACTGTAGCGCCACCAACCGATCTCCTTACTAACCTTAATTTGCAAAAATAGAGCCAGAGGTCGAATCTTCTGACCGAATCTATCTCCATTGAATTTAAGGGGGGGGGGGGGGGGGGGGGGGGGGGGCATGTGTGATTTAAGACAAATGAATGGTTTCTTTTACTACGCGACCTTTGGAGGAATGTGTAGTACTACGCCGATGAACTTGAATAAAATAGGGTTGTGTGGGGTAACACACAACATTTTTAGGCGTTGTTTTCAGGAGTTACAGGGGATTCTTAATTTATTATATTGAATCTGTTTATTTTGTAACTTATACTGATTGTAAATCTGATTAATTCCACAGTGTTTGTTGTGGTCCATGTGTACAAGTTAAACACGTTCCATTTTTTTTTATGATCAAACACAAGCACTATAGGAAAAATCCTTTAGCGCACTCTGGGAGTGGTGCGTGTGCGCAAAAAGCGATTCACGTTGGTTTTGAATCGTTGGAGGTTTTATTCGTTGGGAAAAACAACCTCGGGAAGGTCGTTCCACAAGGATGAAAGAATTCTTAAATAATGAAGTTCGAGGAGTACTAAGCTTAACCACATATGGATGGGCGGCAGTGGTTCGTCGTGTGTTTCTGATATTCGTCGCTCTCGGCGGAATTAAGAGGACAAGGTCAGCCGAGCACCTTCTATGAAAATATCTGTAAAAGAGAGTCAAATCCCCAACCTGTCTTCGATGTTCTAGGCTGTCGAGGTTCTTCGTCAACTCGTGGTCTCCGATCAGACGAATAGCCCTCCTTTCGATGGAATCCAGCAGCCGAAGAGTATGTTTGGGTGCAGAGCTCCAGACATGAGAGCAGTACTCTAGTGATGGGCGAATCTGGGCTTTGTATAGTGTCAAAAGTTGTTGAGGTGTGTACAACTTTCTGGTTAGAAAGAGTACCCCAAGCTTCTGAGAAGCTATCTTGGCGATTGCCACAACGTGGTTATGCCAAGACGCCCAGCAAATTAATAGATGAAGCCAGTGGGATTGCGTGTCCGGCCATGACTATTTCCGGTTCTGTAATGTTAACTTTATTAGAGAAAACTGCTGCCTGGGTTATTTTAGCGTTAAATTCGACTTGGTTACTGTCACCCCAAGCCAAAATTTCTTCCAGGTCTTTGTTGAGGAGTGAAATCATAACAACAATGGAGTGCAAAATAATTTTTATTGGATTTGACCTTTATGGAAAAACCTATATCTTTTAGTGATTTTTTACTGCGTATCCATTACTTTTAAACAGCCCTATTTTTTTAATATTTTTTCTAGTATCAGTCATCACTAGTATCAGTTCAGTAGTTTTTAAATTACTAAGTAATTAAAAAATTTCTGAATCCATTTCATGTTTACTGCGTATCCAAATAGATACTCAAAATGCCTTGTGGTATATACATAGATATTAATATATGTCCGTCTATTACAGACGTTTTTCTCAGAAATCGTGTGACATACCACATACACAATAATAGTTTATTCCATCAGAAACAAATGGCCGGTTTTTTCCCGGAATACAAAAATTTTCCCGGGGTCTCTGATATAGTACTTCTTTCTTAAGGTATTATCTACCTACATATGATTATAAAATTTTAAATTGTATTGTATATGTTCGGTTAAGCCAACAGCAATGCTGCCCTTCGTCGGGGGGAAAAAAATTTGTCCCGGAAAACTCTGAAGCCAATCTGCAACCCTAATTCTACACCATTGGTAAAATTATCTCCGCTTGAAATCGCCGCGACCGCACCAAAGAATTGATAAAAAAAACTCGACGCGGGATTAGCGGAACATTCAGCATATAAATAATTTAAAATAAATTAAAAGAACTAAAAGTATTTGCGGTCGATACACTCGGTATACAACATACTGACAAGCAGCTTTAGACTGGCAACCAGTTCTGTTTAAAAATTAATTTATATGTGATGTGTTCTTCGCAACCATCAGTCTTGTGCAACTTATCGAGGAGGACAAGTGCTAAAGGGAATTTTACTTAAATATTCTTGTGATTTTTTTTTGCATTTAAGAATATAGAAGGGACTGTAAGTAATCTGAAAGATAAACAAATTGCGTTATTGTTGTATTCTAATTGCTCATTATTATAGCTGTATATGTACAGCCGATTATTATGCTATTACGGAAAATAATGATAATTTTAAGATATTACTATAGTTACCTACTCAATGTATTTAGAAGTGAGCATATTTATTTATAAAGGCAGTATTAAAATTAAGTAGTTTTTATCTTCTAGACTTCTAGTTATATCTTTTTGTAGAATTTTGTAAAAAAGTCCCTGTCTTTCCTATTTCTATTTTTTAAACTTTAGGAAGGTGGGAATCTTCAAGGGCAAAAATAGGTTTGACTTGAATTACTAGTTGAAAAACTGAAAAACCTGAATTCAAGTTTTGCCCTTACACGGTGTAGTTTTTAGGCTCGAATAAAGATCGAGTACAGTACGTTTCACGAAAATTGTATACGACTTAATGATTTCCTGGGTCGGTCCCATTGTGTCGACAAGAGCTTGGCAATAAACAAGTGAAGTATGAAGGGACAGACTAAGGAAAACAAGTAATGATATGATTATATTAATGTAATCAAATGAAATAACATTTTTTTAAAATATTACTAGTCATATTTATTTATATTTATAATGTCATTCTATAGATAGTTCTGTTTCGCTATCGCTTTCCTCATCAAAATTAATTATAATTGGATTAATTATACGATCCAGACTAATATACGAATTTTCTACAGTTATTACGTGACGGACTGAATTTTCCAACTACCTGGGGGAATATCATTAAAGCATTTTCGTATTAATTCTACAACACTAGAACTTAAAGTCGGAGAAATATTTTCAGACCTAACCAGTGATTTTAACTGGTGCCACATATGCTCTATGGGGTTAAAAATGTAATAATAGGGTGGGAGCCGTAGCACTGTATGTCCAATTTCTTCTGCCAATGTGTCACAAACATATACTTTTTTTATACAAAATGTCTTTAAAACTTCTAAAGGATCACTTTTTTTATAACTTTCTTCAAAATATATATAATTCGCCGCCATGTAGTTCTGAATCTCCAATTTTGCATTATTTGAGCTTGGAGTTTTATGTAATTGGCGACTGTGATAGCTCGCATTGTCCATTACTATCACGCTATTCTGAGGAATGTTTGGTAAAATACAATTCTTGAACCATTCCTCAAAAACTAACAAATTTTACCACAAAAAGACATTTAAATATAAATTAAGCAACCTAACCTACCTGATGTGCCTATATTTAATTATAATTATTATAATCCGATCCTTTCCACATAATAATCAGAAACGGTCATAAATAATGGGATGACCCAGGTACTTTTACGGCAGTCATTAAGTTATATCCATTTTTCTTGAAACAATCTTTACCTTTTTTATTATTCAGGCAATGTTTTGTCTTTAGGTCACCATAATCAACTTAATTTTTTTTAAATACGGGCTTGGATTTTTTTGTTTAAATTATGAAAGAGGACCGAAATCTACGTTCACTTGTTTACAACACTTACTGGTTTCCCGACGTTTTGCTCCTTAAATTGTACATCTTCACTAAAATACATAAGTAAATTTTAGAAAACAGTTTTATAATTTGGTTGTAAGAAAAATCCTACAGAGTAACTTTGGGGCTATTGGATCCTAAAAATAAAAAAAACGGGAGACTTTATTATAACAAATTTGCAACTTGAGAGCTTTAATAACACTGTTATAAATCATAAAATCTTATAGTGCATCCTTCAGCTAGTTCCTTTGGAGCAAACCATAAAATAGCGACCTATATAGTTTGTAAAATTTAACACCACCAAAATGCAGCAGAAAATTTTTTACAAAACCTTCGCAATTTCTATTACAGACAACAAATAAGCAAAATGATATTGAGGACAATATTAGGACTAGGGTTTATTATCCTTTCACTTTTCTGTGATAATATGTCCGCCAAAGATGTCAGCATTGAAGAGGAGGAGTACGAAGCTCGCAACTTCCTTATTTTGTTAAATAGACAAAGTGAAAGAGATATGAATAGAGTGGCGCTGGCCAATTGGGCGTATGTTACAAATTTGACTGAAGAAAACCTAAAAAATCAGGTACGAAGTTCATTTCAATAATTTTATTTTTCATTAAATATCCTGTGCTATGATGACTTTATTCCTTCAAAAAGATTATATATTCAATATCTATGTGGGTTGGATTCCATGGATTTCGATTGCAACTAACATAATAATATGCATTATCTATTATTAATTTCTGTTTAATTTTCAGCTGTCTGTTTCAGCCGAAGTTGCCAAAAACGAGAAAGAAGCATGGCAAAGGGTTATAGAGTTCAACTGGCCACAATTTTCAGATTATAGCCTTAGAAGACAGTTTAAGAAATACTCAGTTTTGGGTCTGTCCGCCAGCCCGGAAGAAAAAGTTAATAAACGGAAAAAGATCGTAAGCGACATGGAAGGAATATATTCAAAAGCGCAGATATGTCCTTATAACGATAATTCTACGAATAGTGAAGACTGCAAACTTAGTTTAGAACCAGGTTAGAGGTTATTTGGCCAATTGGTTTGGCGAGATCTTAATATATCTTGACGTTATTCCATTTTCAGAACTGGATAATATTTTGGTCAAGTCTAGAGATCCGGAAGAACTCAAACATGTATGGCTAGAATGGAGAAATGCTGTTGGTCCAAAATGCCGTGGTTTTTATAAGGTAAAATAGTGTTTTGTATATTTTTAGCTTTGTTATAACATTAACTGAACTACACGAAGTGAATCACACAAAAATTGCGGGTTTTGTGTTGGTAGATAGATAGCTAATTTTACTATTTTCAGGAATATGTAGACCTTTCCAACGAAGCCGCAAGACTGAACAATTTTTCCGACTTCTCTCAATATTGGTTAGACGATTACGAAGATCCGAATATTAAAAAATCTGTTCAGAACTTATGGAACCAGCTGAGGCCACTGTATCTTCAGATTCATGCTTACGTTAGAACGAAACTGAAGGAAAAGTATGGGGATATTGTCAGTGAGAAAGGGCCTATTCCCATGCATTTGTTAGGTATTAGTATATTACATGCCAAGAGTGGTAAGACGTCTATTACACACGATTTTGAAACTTACATACTTCGAAAGAGTGTGTAATAGGCTTTTGCCACTCGAGTTGTGTACTATACTTGGTTGTCAGTACCTACACCAGTTAATACATTTTGATACACTTTTTCATGCAATTCCCTGAACTTTTCTAGTAGAAGCAGCGTGTAATGCAATTTCCCGTGGCGTTCGCTCAATCTGAATATTGTAGTCACTCATACTTTACCCAAAAATATGCAAATTAAAAATGTTGACGTTTAAAATTTCTTGACATTTACGTTGCCAAGGCGACTCGATAGAATTCACAGCCGACTTCGCATAAAATCTTGGAAATATTGACAGTTTTGGCATATCATGGGTAATGTGATTTGTGGAACTGTTACGTAATATACTATATAAGTATATTACGTAATAGTCATTACGTAACAGTAGACAGTGAATGATGCAATAGGAACAGGGCCATCGCGATACAGTAGAGCTGTTTTATGTAACTAAACTAGATAAAGATAAGAACAAAACCGAAATTCTGGAACAAATGACATTAATAATAATGGCCATATTATGGTGCAGAAAAACGGATTTTTCCGCAATGCTTGTAGAGTTCTTTTTCTTTGTCGTAAACATAGCCTGTCTCCGACAAAAGTCTTGATGCAGACAGGCAGTATTCTTTTTTCCATCAGTTGAATGGATTTTGATCTTTTTTAGAACGTCGTGTTATAAATAGAGGATCCCGTTTCCCAAAAATTGAATCTGACACTGGATTCATTAATTTAAATATAATATGGATATTCCATAATACCTTGTACACCTACTAATTTATTTTTAAAAATTAAGGAAATATGTGGGGACAAACGTGGGCCAACATTGCGGAGGTTATGTTACCCTATCCGGACGTCAGCGATACCGATCTTACCAGTGAACTTAGAAAACAGGTTACAATATATTTATTTAATTTAGAATACAATAAAGTCTGTACGTTATATCTTTGCACATATGTAATAGATGTAGATTTCAATTTTTTTTCGAAATTATAAATTACTTTTCGGAATACGCTACGCGCGTCTATTGTAATGTATATGAAAGCAGACTTTGTCTTGATATTTTGCTTGCACCAAATTTTGATTGATTCCGAGGGTTTTAATGACGTGTAAGTGATGAAGCACGGGAAAAGATATAATGTACTTTATCTATCTATATAGGTACAAAAAGTACTTATTTTTCTCGCCTGATGTATGAAGACTTAATTATTATTTTATTTATTAGAATTACACCGTCAACAAAATATTCCGAACAGCAGAGGCATTTTTCAAATCGATAAATTTGACGGAAATGCCGGAAAGTTTTTGGAAAAATTCCGTTTTGGAAAAACCGTCGGACAGGGACATCGTGTGTCACGCCTCCGCATGGGACTTTTACGATGGAAAAGATTTTAGGTGGGTCATAAGAAAATAAATATTATAAGAGAGTGGTCAAGCGCGAGTTAACTTCGCGTGATAAATGGTCGGTACCCTCCTTGACCGATGCCGATATTCCCGTTGGACAATTGAAAGAAGATGATTGTGATACCTAATTGGAAGTTGTACGTGACAGACGGAGACCGAAGTGTTTATTTAATGTACCATATTTTTTGTTTCTTAGGATTAAACAATGTACCGAAATCACAGGAGATCGTTTTATAGTTACTCATCACGAGATGGGCCACATTGAATATTACATGCAATTCAAGGATCAACCGTACAAGTTTCGCGATGGTGCAAACGATGGGTTCCACGAAGCCATTGGCGATGTGATTGCCCTTTCTGTGCAAAGTACGAAACATTTGAAAAAACTTGGCCTTTTGCCAGACGAGAAGGACGATCCGAAGAAAGTTCTAAACAATCTTTTTAAAGTAAGTGTGTCGGCGATCGTTTTTAGCAAAATAGAGTAAAAGCATTTATTTTCTTTCTAGCTGGGTATGAAAAAGATAGCAAGTTTGCCCTTCGCTTACCTCCTGGACCTATGGAGATGGGACGTGTTCTCAGGAAAAACGAAGACAGAAGACTACAACTGTAAATGGTGGGAATTGACGGAGAAGTTCCAAGGAGTGGAACCGCCAGTCGATAGAAGTGAAGAAGATTTCGATCCGGCCGCAAAGTACCACGTTGTTGCTGATGTACCGTACTTAAGGTAAAAATTACAACTAAATTTTAATTCAGGTTGAACGTAGATGATATACACAGTGTGTAAAAAGTCCCGGAACAGTCAATTATTTCAAAAATGGTGCACAATATAAAAAACCTTCCTGTATAAAAGTTGTTGGTCTTAAAGAAATTTATTAAACTTAGATCCCTGTAATTATACAGGGTTGCCCAAAAAGTCGTGGTAACCGAAACTTCATTTTTTTTAAATGGAATGACCCTTTTTTGATCACATTTTCTGATTCCTCTAAACATTCTAAACAACAATTATAGAACATGTCATATGGCTAAACCTATTAGTTTTAGAAATAATTTGAGTTGAAGGACATAAATGCGATAGGTACGATATTACCTTTTGCATTTTTATAAGCTGGTACTAGAATTTTTTGCGTCACTGTCAAAGTAAATTCTCAAAATGTCGCTCAGCGAAAGGGAACGTATAACTTTACTAATAATAAGAGGTTTTGGAGACCGACAAAGATCAGTTATCGAGACAAAGGAATTATTTAATACAACTTTTCCAAACCGAGAGCCTATATCAAAATCTACAGTTGTGAGAACAGTTCAAAGGTTCGAGGTAACCGGTTGTTGCAGAGATAAACTTCATTCCGGAAGACCAAAGTCGGCAAGTAGTGATGAAAAAAAATTAGAGACATTACTTCATTTTGTTCAGAATCCACATTTGTCACTCAGAAAAGCTGCTACCCAAGTTGATGTTTGTTTTAAATCAATTGACAATATTTTAAAAACCAGTAATTTTCATCCCTATAAAATAACTCTTGTCCAGGAATTATCAGAAGACGATTTTGATCGTAGATTGGAATTTTGCGAAGTAATGATGCAAAAACATGAAGAAAATAACAATTTTTTTAATCAAATAGTTTTTACGGATGAGGCAACATTCATGTTGAGCGGGTCTCTCAATCGCCATAATTGTCGTTACTGGGCTGATCAGAATCCACATTGGATGATAGAAACACATACTCAACACCCCCAGAAAGTAAATGTGTGGGCTGGAATTATTGGCAACAGATTAGTGGGGCCTTTCTTTATAGAGGGGAATTTGAATGCCGAAATGTATCTCCACATGCTGCAAAATGAAATTGTGCCAGCAATAAACAATGAAGTAGGACCACTATTACGCAATACGTGGTTTCAGCAGGATGGAGCTCCTCCTCATTTTGGGCTAGCTGTTAGAAATTATTTAAACAACACTTTTCCTAACCGCTGGATAGGACGAAGAGGCCCCATAGCCTGCAATGGCCTGCTAGGTCGCCAGACTTAACGCCCCTTGATTATTTTCTTTGGGGACACCTAAAAAATAAAGTATTTGTGACAATACCTGCAGATCTGAATGAATTAAGAGGAAGAATTATTGAAGAATGTGCATCTATTAACCAAGAAATGTTACAAAACGTCATCGACAAATTTTATTATAACCTAGCCCATTGTCAAACTGTGGGAGGAGGACATTTTCAGCATTTAATTAAATAACGACTTACACTTAATTTTATTTTTGTTCTTTTCAAGTTATTGTTAATTTTACTGCTTGTATTTAATAATTTAGTTGTTATTAAAATTTTGACACAACTTGAGTGAGGTTCATTTTACACGAGTTTAATGTTTTTCTTTTAATTTTAACGTAAAACATTTGAGCCGACTCGAAACAATCCAAAAGGTAATATCGTACCTATCGCATTTATGTCCTTCAACTCAAATTATTTCTAAAACTAATAGGTTTAGCCATATGACATGTTCTATAATTGTTGTTTAGAATGTTTAGAGGAATCAGAAAATGTGATCAAAAAAGGGTCATTCCATTGAAAAAAAATGAAGTTTCGGTTACCACGACTTTTTGGGCAACCCTGTATAATTACAGGGATCTAAGTTTAATAAATTTCTTTAAGACCAACAACTTTTATACAGGAAGGTTTTTTATATTGTGCACCATTTTTGAAATAATTGACTGTTCCGGGACTTTTTACACACTGTGTATATACCATTCCCGTCCATCAATATGGTTTTCGGAAGTCCAGATCAACTGGAGATCTTCTAGCCTATGTCACCCACATTTGGAACAACGCAATCGAACATCATGGGGAGTCTCGGGTTGTTGCGCTGGATATTTCTAAAGCTTTTGATCGTGTTTGGCATGAGGGGCTTCTAAGTAAACTGCGATCCTATGGTATGCCCAGTCGATTCTGTGCATGGTTATCTAGCTTTCTTAAGGACCGCTCTCTGCAAGTGGGGATTGACGGATTTCTCTCAGACACCTTCACCATCAATGCCGGTGTTCCTCAAGGGTCCATATTGTCTCCCACTCTCTTCTTACTCTACATTAACGACCTTCTAGTGAAAACTAAAAATCCGATATTTAGTTTTGCTGACGATAGCACACTTTTCTCATCTTTCTCTTTGAATGCGCAAACATCGGCTGCCGACGCACATCTTCGCAGACAGCATGAAGTATCACGCCTCAACAAAGACCTGGAAGAAATTTTGGCTTGGGGTGACAGTAACCAAGTCGAATTTAACGCTAAAAAAACCCAGGCAGCAGTTTTCTCTAAAAAGGTTAACATTACAGAACCGGAAATAGTCATGGCCGGACACGCAATCCCACTGGCTTCATCTATTAATTTGCTGGGTGTCAATCTGGGAGGAAATATGTCTTGGCATAACCACGTTGTGGCAATCGCCAAGATAGCTTCTCAGAAGCTTGGCGTACTCTTCCGAACCAGAAAGTTGTATACACCTCAACAACTTTTGACACTATACAAAGCCCAGATTCGACCATCACTAGAATACTGCTCTCATGTCTGGAGCTCTGCACCCAAACATACTCTTCGGCTACTGGATTCCATCGAAAGAAGGGCTATTCGTCTGATCGGAGACCACGAGCTGACGAAGAACCTCGACAGCCTAGAACATCGAAGACAGGTTGGGGATTTGACTCTCTTTTACAGATATTTTCATGGAAGGTGCTCGGCTGACCTTGCCCTCTTAATTCCGCCCAGAGCGACGAATAGCAGAAATACACGACGAACCACTGCCGCCCATCTGTATGTGGTTAAGCTTAGTACTCCTCGAACTTCATTATTTAAAAATTCTTTCATCTGGAGGACTTCATCCTTGTGGAACGACCTTCCCGAGGTCGTTTTTCCCAACGAATATAACCTCCAACGATTCAAATCCAACGTGAATCGCTTTCTGCGCACACGCACCACTCCCAGAGTGCCCTAAAGGATTTTTCCTATAGTGCTTGTGTTTGATCATAAAAAAAACAAAAAAAAAAAAAAAATCCATATGTGGTTCAGCTTAGTACTCCTCGCGCTTCATTGATTAAGAATTCTTTCATTTGGAGGACTTCCTGGTTGAAGGGGCTTCCTGAGGTCGTGTTTGCCAACGAATGTAACCTCAAACGATTCAAAACCAAAGTGACTCGCCTTATTCGCACGCGTACCACTCTCAGAATGTCTTGAAGGGTTGTTCCTATAGTGCATATGCATATCTAACAGCGTTGGACGAAATACGACAAATGTTTGCTTGTAACTATAGCTTCTAACGCATCTTAGAAAATTACGTTCATGGCATATTTAAATTAATTTAAAAAATGCTTTTTTAGATATTTTATCAGTACCGTAATCCAGTTTCAGTTCCATCGAGCCTTATGCCAGAAAGGTGGCCTTTACGAACCAAACAATTTGGAAAAGCAATTGCACGAATGTGATATTTACGAGACTACCGTTGCTGGAAATCTACTAAAGTAAGTATAAACTGTTACGTTTTCTGAGTTTGCTTCTGTGATCCCGCTACCTTTAAAAAAAACCATAACCCAACAATTAAGTGATATATCTCCTCCATTTCTTCCGAACAAACTCGCCTCACCCTTTTATGGCTCCCCTCAAATGTGTGCGCTTCGAACGCTAATGACTATTTCATAGTCCTCTTTTTGCTTGGTTTTTATATCTACCACTCACGATTATTCTTATATTTTCAGAAAAATGTTGGCAATGGGAGCCTCAAGGCCCTGGCCCGACGCGATGGAGGTCGTAACAGGGCAAAGAGAAATGGATACCACTGGTATTCTCGAATATTTCAAACCGCTACAAAAATGGTTAGAGGAGGAAAATAAGAAAAATAATGCTTTCCTCGGTTGGGAGCCGTCTAGAAAAGGTAAGGGATGGGGTTTCTCACAATACCGTCTATAGATTATTCTATAGTTATACCGTAGATTAAATTCCCTGGTTTTAACATGATTTTCCTGTTTTTTAGTATGCACGAGAAACCGACAAGAGCTCCTAAAAGCGACTCCAGAAAAGGCAGGATCTTCATCGACGGCACAACCTGAAGCATAACTACGTAATAGGATTAGATTTAAATGATTTTTTATGTACTTATTTTTATTGCAAAATTCTAGTGATTTAATAAACGTTATTATACCTCTCATTTGGTTATAATTTGACAAAACCATATTTTGCAAAAAAAAAATAATTTAACCAAGACCGTAAATTTGTAGTACCCGATTTTATTAATTAAAGTTAATAAGCATTTATTCATTTTATTGGTGATACGTATGTGTATTTTTTGATAACTTGTTGGCGTGGTTACTTTTCTGACGTACTTGTAATCGCGGGAATTTGTATTTATTGAAAGTTACATTCTTTCGTCACAAAATTCATGTTACGTCCTTCCGTCTTCTTATTTACTTAGCCTTGTGCTTACTAAGCAGCTGCGGATTAAGAAATTTTTCGCCCCTAAGCTTTTCAATAATTGCCGCCCGAAACTTGGTAACAGTACCATCACAGGTAAGTACACAACAAAATAACACAAATTTTACAAACAAACATTAAGATTACAAATTAATATGTTCTATTGACTCTCTTGTCGCAATCAGGAAATCGGATGGATTGCCACTGTAGGAACTAATTGGGCAGTCCTCTACTAGATGTTTAATAGTCTGTCTTTCAGCGCCGCAGTCACAGTTTGGGGAAGGTATTTTCCCCAGAGTGAGTCGGAGCACCTGCCGCAATTCGTTCTTATTCTGTTAAGTGTTGTCCAGATTCGTCTTGGTTGATCAAAGCCCTCTGGCCTGCTTGTAACGAATGGCATATCCCGGTTGGCAGGTGTGGCCTTCTTCTCCCAGTCTTCTTTCCACCGCTCAATTATGTTAAAGTTTTCCTCGATAAGAGTTTCTGCCGTTCTCAGAGGGGGTTTTCGTGAGCGTAGTCTATTTATGGTCCTACCGGTAATTCCAACGTGGGAGCGGAGCACAGGGTCGGCGTTAATTTTTTCATATTCCCCAACATAAATCGACCCCAAAAGAAGAAGTCATCAACGTGAATTTGCCGCCCCAGGCCTTGTTGGCCTAAGCGTTACTCCGGTATTGATCCCAAGTAACAAAATATTGGTCAACCTCACCAACCCTAACCCTTCACACGTATGTTAGTTGTAGTACATATGAAGAATGATCAGGTCGAAAATTACGCGCTTTTGAAAATGAAAAATAACGTTACATTACAATTATTATTGTAAATAATCTCAAATAGAATAGTTATTTACATTACAAGCTGCGAAAGTTTACTTTTTGGTGCGAGGTGTGTTCAAATAGGCGAGGCGAAGCGTAGCGAAGCCGAGGCTATTTAAAAAACTCCGAGCACCTGAAAGGGCTTTTGCAGCGTGTAATGTATTAAACTTTTTCTACTACTGTTCTTTGATCATTTATATTATTAAGTAATGAACTTTGATTTTATTCAAATTATAATAAAATACACCTGTAAAATAATCCATGACAACTAGTTATTTGAGTACTGTCAAAGTCTGTCAGTTCGAATTAATTTCGATTGTCGAAAATGTTGATTCAAGACCAAAACGAAGCTATACAGAAGGCGGCCGAGTTGGCATGTCCCTCACTCTTACCCGTAAAGTCGAAAGATAGGTACTGTCAAACGTACAACCTGTTTCTAGAGTGGTTCGTGGAGAAAAACCTTTCACAAATTGACGAAAATGTAATGCTAGCGTACTTCCAAGAGAAATCTGAAGCCCTATCACCTCCGTCCTTATGGTCACAATATTCCATGCTTAAATTGACTATTTCTGTGAACAAAAATATAGATATTTCGCAGTTTAAGAAACTTATTGCATTTATTAAACGAAAAAATGATGGTTACGAAGCTAAAAAATCTAAAATTTTCACAAAAGAAGAAATAATAAAGTTTTTACTTGACGCTCCTAATCATAGCTATTTATCTATGAAAGTGATAGCAGTAATGGGGATAGCTGGAGCATGCCGGACAGATGAGATCTATAAAATGAAATTGAACGACATCGAAATCAAGGATGATGTAGCTATTGTTAAAATCCTCCAGAGCAAAAACAAGGTTCAAAGAAGTTTTGTGATAGCCGATGATGGAGGTCCAGTTTCTTTTATGAGGTTACTTCAAGATTATATTAAACTTAGGCCAAATAATGCACAAGACGAACGCTTGTTATATCGCTATGAACGAGGTAGGTGTGTGAATCAGGTGATTGGAAAACACACTATTTCAAATGTTCCCAAAGAAATTGCCAAATTTTTGAAACTTCAAGATATAAATAAATACACTGGTCACTCGTTTAGAAGAACATCAACTACCTTTCTTGCAAATGCTCCAGGTATCGATATTTTGGATTTAAAAAGACATGGCGGTTGGAGATCTTCGTCCGTTGCGGAGGGATATATTGGTGATTCGTATACAAATAAAATCGAAATTTCCAAAAAGATCTTAAATCGATCTCCTACTTTTATTCCATCTAACGACGCGAGAGTGACAAATAGTTGTATGGTCCAAGTCCAGGATAATAACGAGTCTCTAATAAGAAGCGGCGAAGGTATTGAATTGAATAATATTCCATCAATTAATATTTCTAACTGTTCAAATTTCACTATTAACCTTAATGACAATAAATAAAAATTAGTGTTATTTAAGTTTTATATTATTGTTATTATACCACTTGTTTTTTCAATAAATATAAACTTTTTATTATTAAGTAAGATTTTTTTTTAATTCGCTTGAATAAATACAATAAAAAAATTTATTCTTGTTTTTTGTCCTGGCACCGAAAGTATTATTTTCGTAGCTAGCAACCTACTTTCGTAGCTAGCAACGGATAATATTCAGGTAACTGTAACATTTACTTTCGTTTTCTTTCGTGTTGCTACGGCAAGAAAGTTGATTTATTTATAAAGTAGTAGAAAACAATTGTTACTAATGTCAACTAGTGTATAAATACAACAATAAAATACAAATATTTTCAATGAAGAGTGCTTATTTGTATTGAAGATAAGTGTTTTTAGTCCGAACAAATAATGTATCACGGACCCTTATACAATAAATGAGCAAATCATGAGCTTCCATAAAACCATTATGAATCACGAATCTCTCTTAGCTGGCCAAATCTTGTTATATCGTGCTTTTAATTCCTAAAGCCATACTGTGAATATGTCCGGCCTAGAGACTATACATAAGAGTTAATGAATTTCCCTACTGCCATTGCCCGACCGGAATTCATCAGCTTAATTTCGTTAGTACATATAAATATTTAAAACCATCTCCAACAAAGTAAGCAACCGGCAACGTTATTTTTATTCCCAGCAAGCAGTCATGAATAGGGCTTCCGCTCAGTCCTCATGCAGAAAATGATAAGATTATGTAGGCGTAACAGCGTGTTGATACCGCTTCGCTTCTCGCTCTTCTACTTTAATGCGGACCTAATTTGTCTAAACGAAATGTACATTTTGCGCTCACTCCTTCAAATCGCAACGAGCGTTAAATATTCTTGCTATGTTTTAGGATTCCATGAAGCTATCTATTAATAACTTTATCGGTCCAAAGTACAAAACATCTAAAAAGAATTGGACTTTATGGGTAGTGAATGGAAGATCCAAATACCATCCTCAATAACTTGTTCAAAAATTTACTCCATATTATTTTATCTTTATAGTATTGTAGAGACGGTCGATTTTATAATTATAATTTTAGGAAGGTCTGTACCAAAGATCTTACAAACTCCAGATAGAATTGTTTACATTTGAAGTCGACGTAAGGACTGTAAACGTGCACTCCCCACCTTGCTGTTATGCTTGCAGCATAGCCAGATTGTCATATTTATCGCTAAGGTATCTGCAAAATCCCAATTAAAAATTTGTTAATTTGACAATTGCAACTGGTTTAAGGTTAATCCGCAATTGCTTTTAAAATAAATTTATTTCCCAATAATTTTAATATAAATTGTGAATAGGCCTTGAGAGATTTAGAAAAAAAATATTATTATTATACATAAAAGTTTGAAATAAACCGACTGCACTCTGACAACATCAAGTTAAAAGTTACTACGCTCGATGGCAAACGATCAAACTTTATCAATGTATCGGATTATAGTAAAGAATACACTATTGCTACTCGCTGCTAACCGCTTTTAAGGGAGTGTTTATATACTTGGTTGTTTTTATTTTTTTTTTGTGAGTATTGGTGAAAAATCGTCTTTATTATAAACAATGATGGTGCATTCATGTATAGTTTGTAAAAGAGTGGATCATTTAAGCAAGGATTTATCTTTTCTTCGGTAAGTACTAACCATTGACGTTTAAAAGGTTATGGACCGGTCCGTGGTGCTAGTCCGGGCAAAAAGCAGTCGAGTTGGTTTATTTCTTAATATAAATCTTGCATTTACAAGATGGTTGAGTCTTGTGCGGCCATAAAATACTTCACTAGAAGATGCAATGGTGTTAACACTACACCCATTACTGATTTTCAATAACATTTCAAACAATCACAAACTCACTTTCCAACAGATTTATGAATGGAGTGTTGGCCCTGTGGTCTGTACCAAATAGCTTTCTTACCATTTTCCTACCTCACTGACCTTTGGAGGTGGGATCTTATTTGTCGGGAAAACCACTGCCCGAAACTACAATTGCAAATAGTGAGTGACGCCACCTATCGACAGAAATAAAGATGACGATGATACACCCTACTTAAGGTTTGTTATCATATGAGGAAGCCAAAAACGTAACTACAAAGATACTTATTTTAGAAATTGCATCTCTACGTACGCGAAAAATTGTCACGAGCGTATCCCCACAACAGCCAAACATATAAATTATTTCATTTTAAACTTATTGTGTGGTCAAGATAAGATAGATAGATGATTTGACGTTTCTTCCCAATATTATTAAATATAAGTATTTAGTTTCCACATGGGGGCGATTACTTTCTGACTGAATAAAAAAGAACAATATGACAAAATATGTACCTATTTAAAAATATAGGCGCCCCAGAAGGACTTCGCCCCTCCTACCCCAAGACTTTGGCTACGCGCAGGGGCACTGAACATGCATGCTAATATCAATCAATCAATAATGCTTTATTATCTTAAGAAACAAATTCTTATTGACAAAGCTGAAATAAAGTATCACCATTACACATTAAATAAAAGGGAATAAAAAAAAAATTTCAATATAGGTACAATTCATTCACATCACACTGAATAACAATACAGAATAAAAAAAATTAGCGGATGTTATCACTATAAAATTCATCCACAGTGTAATATGCCCTTGCAACGAGGAGTTTTGTTAATTGTTTCTTAAATCTCATGTCACACTGGATACTTCTGATACCCAGTGGAAGAGAGTTAAAGAGTTTCCTCCCATTGTAGAAAAAGGAATTCCTCACTAGAGCCGAGTCTGGGATCGGCAAGGCCAAAGTGTGTGTCTTACGCAAGGGGTATGCTAGGGCAGTTCTAATTATAGATTTTTTTCTTATAAGGCAAACCATTTCAAGAATCAGCAGACACGCAGCAGTTAAAATTTTGTGCTTAATGAATAGCGGTCTGCATGAATCTCTAGACTTAGCCCGACACAAGAATCGGACAGCTCTTTTTTGTAAGATAAACACCCTGTTGAAAAGATAGTCAGAACAAGAACCCCAAAAGCAGATGCCATATCTCAGGTGAGACTCAATTAGCGCAAAATAGACATTACGAGCTATTGCAAATTCCAAATCACGAGACACTACTCGCAATGCATAGCATCCGCGAGCCAACTTTGCATTTAAACTCAATAAGTGACCATCGAATTTCAACTTAGAATCAATGAAAAGCCCCAAAAATTTATTCTCCCCCACATTATTAATAACCCGATCCTGTAACTGAATATCATTTATACAACATTTAAAATTTACAATGTTAGTCTTTGAGATGTTTAGTGACAATTTATTTGCATCACACCAATCCTTAACCTTAATAATATCAGCCCTTACAGTCTCCTCCAGGATTCTGTCATCTATATGATGCCACAGGATCGTTGTATCGTCTGCGAATATAATGAATTTTCCAGAGATATTCAGCATTGGTAAGTCGTTCACGTATATCAAAAAAAGTAAAGGCCCCAGCACAGATCCCTGTGGCACCCCTGACGCAACCTCCAGTGGGGTAGACAATTTGTTATTAATAGAAACCGCCTGGTGACGCCCCGATAAGTACGATTTAAACCATTCCAACGATATGCCTTTAAAGCCATAGATTTCGAGTTTGCGCAGCAGTATTCCATGATCGACACAGTCAAAGGCCTTAGAGAGGTCACAGAACACCGCCGCGGCTCCTTCCCCATCATTCAGACGCAAATACAAATCATCAAGAAAGGCAAAAATTGCATCATTCGTGCCCCTTGATGACAGAAAACCGAACTGTTCCACACCAAGTAACCCGTGCCTGTCCAGAAACCCAATCATGCGCACCTTAACCAGCCTCTCCACAATCTTGGACAATGTCGGTAGCAAAGAAATAGGTCTATAGTTAGCTGGTTCATCACTATCCCCCCCTTAAAAAGAGGTAAAACTGTCGCAAGCTGAAGGCATGGAGGAAAAGTCCCGGAAAGAAAGGACAAGTTAATAGCTTCAGCCAAGACCTCCAACACCAGATCAGGGAGTCTTGAAAACACTTTTAAGGATATTTCGTCATATCCAGACGAGACCTTGTTGACCATTGCTCCAAAAACCTCCTTAATTTCATAAATATTAGTAGGATTGAAGTAAAACGTTTCAGGCACATTAACGCCATTTAGGTATTTTAAAGCATCATGATTTGAAGTGATTTTCTTAGATATGTTAGTCGCTACAGAACAGTAATAAGAGTTTAGCTCATTAGGATTTAGGTTAATGTTATTTTTAAAGTTGCCAGCCCTACCAGTAAGATCGTTAACAATCTTCCAGCTCTCCCTTTGTTTGTTACCAGCGTTTAAAAGTCTTTGTGTGAAGTAGTAGTAAAAGCCCAACCTTCTATCTCGTGACAATATTTTTACAGCAAACATCAAAATGTATCAATTTTCCTCGAGCACGTTCTTATAACCATTAAAATAAGATCTGTAAGTGTAACAAAACCACATTTGCTACATAAAACTTGTATAACAGCATTTAGGGAGTTCTATTGATTACTGATATTTTAGACAAATACTTTTATAATTTGGTTGTAAAAACACAGCGTAACATATTTGACTCTAAAGCCAAAAATGTATCACGAGGAACACTTATACGACGAATGTAGAAATCCAGAGCTCTTATAAAACTGTTATATTATAAATATTAATATTTTTCCGTGAGCAGCGAGTAAAGAAAATACGATAGTTTCTAAACAAATTTATTAAAGCACCATAAATTTACGCAAAAATTTCTTTAACTCTAATATATCGTTGGTAGTCAAAAAAAATAAGTACTGATTATATTAGTTCTATAAAATTCAAAATCTTACATTACTTATAGATAAAAGCCTTGGACATAGATAGACTTTCGGACGGGCCATTCCGATTTACGACAAAAATAAACTTTTTTTTAAAACGATTAATTTTGAAGATGGATAAAATAAAAAGCATTGGCAGTATTACTTACCATGTTGGTCGTTACAAAATCTAAATACATTTTTGTGTCATAAATCGGAATAACCACCAATATTTTCACTAGTCTTATGTATATGTATACTTAACTTGGCCGCTTTTCATTGGATATAGCTTACGCAATAAATAGTTATATCATATAAAAGTAAAAAAATTACAAAACCTGGCTTAAAAAAATTGAGCCCTTTTTATGATTTTGATGACTCAAGCGCTTTTTTCCTGATCGATAATCTCCTTGGTGGGGAGGGGATTTTTCTCTTGTGTTTCTGCATGTTTTAGTTTGGTGTTGTCGAAGTTTTCGATGCCGGACAAGAAATTGCTTTGCACTTTTTCTTGTTCGATAGCTAAAAATAACACAACTAATTAGGCGCAGGTAAACTGAAAAAATACAATCAAAACATCATTTGAATATCTATTATGGTTTTGTCTCTGAAACCGGTTTTATGTTTGTGTGTTTTTTATTTCCACATTGGCTACATTAGTTCCGAAATACACTGCGCAACTGATTTAACGCATAACCAAAAAATTGCTTCAACTTAGATGTCATGTCTTTTCGAAATTTGTTGGTCAATTTAATTGATTTTTGTTTCTAATTGTAGATTTTTTCTTAAGAATATCACTGTATTTATTGTTCGGGTTAAAAAGTAACTTTAATATTATACAGGGCTGTTATAGAACTGTGTGAAAATTGAAAACGTATCGCATGTTATTGTAGATACGATACAACCAAATGAAGTATCATGTGACATTTAATAAAAATCGAAAATCGTGTATTTCATGAAGTAACAGAGATAAACAAATGAATCTAAAACGAAAATGTAAAAGAACCATGATACTTTCATGTGGCTCTATCTGCACAATTACTTGCAAGGCTTAGCATACTCCTGTTTTAAATCTTCGTAAAAAAACTCAACAGTTTTATAACGCCGGGTAGAATACTAAAGTAACTTTTTTTCCAAAACAACAAAGGCAGTGATATTTTTAAGAAAAAAACTACAATTAGAAACAAAAATCAATTAAAACGACCAAACGACAAACAAATTTCGAAAATACATAACATCAAAGTTGAGCCAAATGTTTGGTTAAGTTGTGCAGTGTACTTCATGATCTTCTTGACCAAAATACGACGCAAGGATTTATTTTAATTTGACCCTATTATTACCTTGATAATTATTATTATCATCACGTTAATACCGGGATTAAATTTATTAGGGATGTAGTATTTATTGACAAAAACAAGCGCTTAAAAGCCAAGAATAAAACTAAGACCTACCGTCTGTGTCGGGTAAAACAATCTTTTCCGTCGTCTCTGCGTGTTTCATGGTGGATTTATCAAAATGTTCGACTCCGCTTAGCAGATTCTGATGCGTTTTTTCTTGCTGTACAACTAAAGAGAACCATGCAAAGCAATATATTTAATACACACGCAAAAATTAATATAAAACACAATATATGCATGCAAAAATAGAGACTGATGTGATAAAATGTGAATTTAGTTTACTGAACTTTTATAACTAACAAATATTGTATGAAACTTATGCATAAAGTTCCTTTTTTTCACATACGGAATACATAAATAACTATGTATTAAACATTCGCGATCGCACATTGTATGGTTTACATGATTCGATTTGCAATCAAAACCACCAGTGTGCAGTAACTTATGTTTTAAATCACAACAATAATCGTACCATAAAATTCTAATAAAGCATTCCGCTGCATAGCTATGGATGAATTAATGAATCACACATACTATTTGTTTGAATATAACGACTTAAACATGTTCTAATAACATATCGTTAAATCCCAATTAAAATAACTATTAATATTTATACCAATTATCACGGTTTTAACAAGATCACGGCTAAATATTAGAGTTTATAGTAATGGTTAAGGCTAGGCTTTTTAAATCGGGATAACTTATTTGACATTAGATAATAATAGATAAATTCCGGCTATATGATAAAGATTTTCAGCCATTATAAATGTGCTTGCTTAATCCACTGCAATTGAGAGTCCGATAATATGAAATTTACATATATTTCTTATTTAAATGCTTAGAAAAGCATTTTATTATGCTTAACAAGCCGAAAGGCGTTCCTAATTATCTATATTTTGATAATAATCTTAGCGGTTAATAGTTAACGAAACGGCACAAAAATGGGCCTTAACTTCAGGCTTCCTAATTAATATGCAGCGTTGTGCAGTTTGTTGACCCTAATTTCTTGATATTGCCGATTACAGCAAGTTGGTATAACAAAACAGATACGCGGACATCAAACTAAACATTAGGATATTGTGGATATGTAAGCACATTTTATAAAGATATAGCAAATATTTTCAGTAAAAAATTAATAAAATATTGTTTATTCAGCTAACTTTCGAAGGTAATGTTAGTAAAAGATCTGCAGGATGCAATCGCGGATCCAGATGGGACATGACCCCTCCCAAAACAACAGTGGAACATGAAAAATTACATATATATCGGTTTGACAAACGCGAGAGCGTATTATTCTGCCTAATTTTTTCTTGTATGCCCCCCCAAAAAAAAAATAATAGGTTTGACCCACCCTCCCCCCTACCGAAGTTCTGGATCCGCCCTTAGCAGGATGAAGCGTATGATGAAAGAATATATTTGCTGTAACTTCTTCAAAGCGCATTTGGCGCGAACATGCGTATTAAAATTCTACTACACGCACAGAATAAGTACAGACGTGTAAAATATATTTACCTTCATTATCTGGCAACGGATTTTTTTCCTGAGTTTCGGTGTGTTTTAACTTGGTGGCATCGAAACTTGTAATGCCATCAATAAGCGCTTTTTCGGTCTTTTCTGCCGCCACATCTGTAATCGGGAATACAAAGATTAAAATAAAAGCCTCAGTTTATTAGAATACCATAGGATTTAGTAATAATTTGTTAAAAATGTAATTAATGGAAATTATATTGAATAGTCACGGGCAATAAACTAAGACAACCTTGATATTAATTGCTAGTGTTAAAAAACTTAACTGTTAAAATGGAGAGAGTGAAATATAATATATAGTTTGGTTTGGGTTATCTTTCTATAACACCAGTAGCTTTGTTAGGTATTTAAAATTTTGAAGAGTCCCCTTGGACTCAGATTAATGTATCTTATCGATCATAGAATAAATTACTTCCTAGATTACCGTTTTTAACTTTTAAATTTTTAATTTTATAAAGTTGAATTTATAGACTCTGCGCACTCTGTGCATTTTCAGAAAAGCATTTCAGTATTTTTTTCTACGATCGTTATAAAAACTATATTTTTTTTACGCAAATGATTGCATAAAAATGGTAATTTCTTAACAAGTTAAAAAAAGTAATTTTGCCTAAAGAAGTGCCGTTCCGTGTCATTTTTCACTTTTCTCTTAATGTTTACAATATCAAGTTGCCGTGAAAACAGCATCCACGTTGTTCGCTGCCTGGGCGCCCCATTGTTATTGGTACCTTACAAATGTCAATATTTGAAAACATTAAAAATGGAAAGAAATAATTCCGATTCCGAAAACTCATTTCAATGCACTCCAGACGAAATAACTAATCAAGCCAATGAAGAAACACAAAATTTATTGCCTGAAAAATTGAAAGAAGCTTACAAAAAGGAATATAATACGTTTATTAAATTGCATTGGACCATTGAAGAGTTTCAGCGAACGGCTATTTTTATACCGTATTCTCTTCGAGTTTATGGTTATGCTATTCCAAGCTAAAATTTTGAATAACCTAGTCGATATAAGTAAATATCCCAAGCTTATTGCATTCCTAAGTGACAGTGAGTTGGTTATACACCAATAAAGTTTTTTAATCTCGAAGAAGATAACTGATACGACCGTAGAAAACATATTGTATGAAACTTACGCATAGTTACTTTTTTCATATACGGGATTATGGCACTCGCCTACGGCTCGTGCGCTTTATACTTCCCGTGCTTTATGCATTTGCTATATAAATAACTATTTTCATAGATGATATCGATTTAATTGCATTTTAGCTCTGTTCCAGGACTTTGATAGGTGCCCGACAAAAATGTTTGTTATCGTAAAAATAAAATTGCACAAGCAATAAAAAATAATCAATTAAAAACAATAACAGTGGTATTAAATGTTGCTCGCTTTGTGTATGCATGTTCGGGAGTCATACCTATAAATAAAAAAATATTCGCAAGATAAGGACGAGGTATTACACATCATATGCAAGTTAAGCATTGGAATTTTTGAAAAAAAAAACTACTCTCTAATATATTTAATGAATATTTTAAATAATAAAAAATGTCAGTATAATGATTATTTCACTACACAGTCGTAAAATAACTATTTTCCAAATTCTTCGTGTTTAGTACAGCAAATTATTAATTTAAAAAATCAATGTTAGGATAAGTAATTAATAAGTGTTAATTTGTTACGGAAGCATGGGGACAAAAATTTGAAAAAGCGAAACCAGCAATGGTATTAAAAATCAGCTCGTCAATGTATTATTTCATTCCACCTAAAAAAATGCGGTCAACCTATTTCCATCCCTTTTTACCTTGTGCATTGGGTAGCACAATCTTCTCTTTGGTGTCAGTTCGTTTCAGTAAGGAACAGTTAAAGTTTTCTACACCAGCTATAAGGGCGTTATGGTTCTTTTCCTGTGCAACATCTACATAATATAGAAAAAGAAAAGTAATAACTACCTTTCAATGATTTGCTCACTTCTTAAGAATATCTCAAACTACCTCACAGTCTAACCGTCTAAGTCTTTGACCACAACTTTACCTTCTAAATACTATACCGGGTGATGCATCATTAATTAAGTTGAACATAGGAAATCACACGTCATCTTTGAGGTGGCTGAATATTGGCTCCCCTGTACATTTTATAGACAAGCTGCATTACAACTTCTTGAAGAGGCCCTGGTAAAGTGATGTGCCGAGTTTGGAAACATTTTGGTGAGCCAATCTTAAGCTATTCAATTAAACATGATGGCAAAACCACTCTCAGGTAGGTAATACAGCAAACACCAACAAATCAATCGCGTCATAGAAATTATTTGCGGGTGCTTGCTGTATTACCTGAACTATAAGAGTTTCGTGGTTTTGCCATCGCATTTAATTGAATAGCTTTGGATTGACTCACCAAAATGTATTTAAACTGGGCGCATGGGTTTACCACGTCGGCCTCTTCAAGAAGTTATAATGCAGAGCCAATATTTAGTCACCTCAACAATTATATGGGATTTCCTATGGTCAATTCGACGATGCATCACTCGGTATAAACGTCTGAATAAAACAGAACTAGGTAGTTATAGAAATAAAATATCCAGTATCGACATGCTGGCGACACTGCGAAGTAGCAAATCAGCAAACGGGATGAAGGGACGCCATGAAACCTTGCGGAACGTTGCCTTTCTCGGTTCATCCATGAAACCAATTAATAATCTTTCGATAAAGAAATTCTAGCATATTGGTATAGTTGTTATTCTGTTCTGTGATCGAATTCTCACGGAAATAAACTATTTATTTTCAATATTATTTTCAAGCAGGGCGGCATCGGGCCAATTAGTTCAGGAGGCACGGTTGGCTTCGTTATATCTGCTAGCAAAAATAATACATATTTATTAAATAAATAATTCAAGAGAGAATATTTATGTCTGTGGGAATTCGATCACAAAATTGAATATCAACTATATCAACTCAACCTTTCAACTGTTAAAAATAAGAGAGCAATTTCGCTATGAGGTCTAAATAGTTATTTAAACCCGCAAGTGCCGAGACATTTGTGACAAGCGAGATAAATATCCTGCAGATGAAAATTGCCTGCTGTCGCAGGGTGAAAGATCCGGCTCGGCTCTAAATTTGGGCGATGAAAAAAGAAACGCAGGAATCCTGCTGCGGATTAAATTGGCTTTGTGCCGGAGAAAGGAAGTCTTCGTTTAATTTTAGATGTCGGAAAAATACTGATACTTATTAAGGTTTAATGTAAATGAAGGGGGACAGTCCATAATTTAACATTTTCTAGGAGAGCGAACTTTATGTTTAAAACGGCATACACCTTGTTAATTTGTATACATTTTATACATGAATAAAGTTGATTGGTACTATACGCTTATTCGAGGTGAACGAACATTCGTTCGCCGAGGCGTGCGCAGTTGTTTTAAAGTGTGAACAGCAGCAGCAAAATCTATGACCGCTGACCAAATAGGTGCCCGTAGAGCAAAATGTATCGATTGCCAGCTGATTTGCAACCGTCAGAATATTGGATATATATATTGAATACTGTGCGTTTGCTCGATGGGGCATATTTTCTTTAGTTTTGGTATGTTTCGGTTAAACATATTTTCCATTACTCGTTAAATATCAATTTCAAAATGAAATAAGGCTAACTCTAAACAAAGCAGAAATGAGAATGAAAAAAAAATATTAGGAAGCAATTTATTTTACCTTCTGCAGATGGGAGGACAATTTTTTCCTGAGTATCGGTGTTTTTCAGTTTGCTCGAACTAAATCCCTCTAATTCGCTCTTTAAATCTCCAGCGACTTTTGGGAGGTCCTTGAGGGAAGGAGGAGCTGGTGCTACTGGAATGGTGCAAGAAGCCATCTGAAAAAAAAAGTTCCATGTAAAGATTGTTTCACGAAAAATAGATACGACTTAATGAATTCCTGGGTCGGTCCCATTGTATCGACAAGAGCTTGGCAATAAACAAGTGAAGTATGAAGGGACGGACTAAGGAAAACAAGTAATGATATGATTATATTAATGTAATCCAATGAAATAACATTTAAAAAAAATAGTACTAGTCGTAGTATTTACATTTATAATGTCATTCTATAGATAGTTCTGTTTCGCTATCGCTATCCTCATCAAAATTAATTATAATTAGATTAATTATACGATCCAGACTAATATACGAATTTTCTAGTTATTACGTGACGGACTGCCTGGGGGAGTATCATTAAAGCATTTTCGTATTAATCTAACCAGTGATTTTAACTGGTGCCACATATGCTCTATGGGGTTAAAAATGCAATAATAGGGTGGGAGCCGTAGCACTGTATGTCCAATTTCTTCTGCCAATGTGTCACAAACATATACTTTTTTTATACAAAATGTCTTTAAAACTTCTAAAGGATCACTTTTTTTATAACTTTCTTCAAAATATATATCATTCGGCGCCATGTAGTTCTGAATCTCCAATTTTGTATTATTTGAGCTTGGAGCTTTATGTAATTGGCGACTGTGATAGCTCGCATTGTCCATTACTATCACGCTATTCCGAGGAATGTTTGGTAAAAGACAATTCTTGAACCATTCCTCAAAAACTAACAAATTTTACCACAAAAAGATATTTAAATATAAATTAAGCAACCTAACCTACCTGATGTGCTTATATTTAATAATAATTATTACAATCCGGTCCTTTCCACATAATAATAACAAACGGTCATAAATAATGGGATGGCCACAGGTACTTTTACTGCAGTCATTAAGTTATACACATTTTTCGTGAAACAATCTTTACATGTGTTTTCAAATACTGTAACCTAAAAATTGGCACTGAAAATGACCCTCTCTACTAGTCCGACTTTTATAATGAACACATAAAAATATTATAATGAACAGGTACCATTCATTGTAACCACTTTACATTAAAATATTAGATTAAAACTTTTTTCTGCTCTACCTGGCACCATGGTCTGCGGATCTCGAGCCCGTATTGTACCTAATTTAATGGTTTTACGTAAAATTAATGATTTTAATTATAGTTAATTGGCATCTTGTTAAAACTGTTAATTCTTTAGGTTTATACTCTTCGCGTACAATTGTTTAGAACTAAATATTTAGGCTACGTAACAGTTATCGGTGAGAGGAGGTTTGGTATTCGCTCAAAATGAAAAAGTTGCAAAAACGTACAGTGTATTTACCAGTAGCGGGATTACAGCAATTGGCATGATAATATACGAGATGAAATCACCGATTTCTGATAGATAGCTTTTGATTACGGGGGGGGGGCTGATATGACCGGTCACCTTCACTGTACAGTTCCCATTTCGAGTCAAATTCCCTCTTCTGGGAGGCTATCCGCAGTAACACCCCCCCCCCCCCCCCCGTTTTGTAAAATTGTGGTAAAAACGTGACAACAATGTAATGAACCATTATATTGCCATTGCTTACAGTCAACATTCCATTTGGAGTAATTTCCGAACTTTTTTATCTTTTGTTTTTTTTTTGCGAATTCGCAGTATCTTTTAAATTCTCGGTAATTGTACATCACTGCTGGTAGGAGCGCAAAAATCTGAAGAAAAATTCAAATTTAGTCCAAAGTAAGTCGGAGCACAGCCAACAAAAATGTTAATTATTTCAAGGCGATAGAAACAAAATGAATTTTTCTTTATGCCCAATAATGTTTACTTTCATTCCATTTTTGGTCTAACCAACGCTTTGAGGTCAGACTGCTTTGATGCGTCATACTTACTTATGTCGGACTAAGACAAGTCGAGTGAGTGTCTGACCCAGTGAAGTAGACAATATGTAGTAAAGAAACAAGAAGTTATAAAGAAGAAAATACATTGCGGTGATAAGGGGCCCTCAGGATTCTCCATGCGGAAGGTCCCATCTTCGAGAAATGGCTCCAGGTCCCACTTTGCTCTCGTCGGGGGGGTTTTAAAAAGACACGTGGCAAACTTTGAACGGTGGAGGGGGGGGGGGAGAAGGGGGTTTGTTACTAATTTTAAGCATTCCGTAATTTGGGAAAAAAGGCATAATTAAACCTTTCATACTACCACGACAAATTATTAATCATTTTATTGCCAAATTTAAATTGAACAAACATTAAACCATAAAATCCTATCGGCTAAATTTTAATCTGCAAGACAAAGAGTTCTCATCGCTTAAATATTTTGCAGTGGCCATTGAACCATTATTATTTCGTAGCACCACACTGATGTGTTTCATTCTGTACGATTCTAGGATACCTATTTTAATGTAATTATTTTTACTGTCTGACAACCATATGGTTTATTCTTGTAATTAATTTAGTGTAAATATCAGCTGTTCCATATGGAGCTAATATCGTAGTGAAATATAAAAGAGCCGAATTGTTTACAGCCACTAAGATGTTGCATAGGAGACAACATACGACATTGTCGAGTAACCATGGTAAATAACCGGAAGGAATGTCCTGAAAAGAAATTTATGTCCAAACATACATTGGAAAAATCGTCCGTTTCTCTCAAAGATACCTATAAAAGTGACATGTGATTTTTGGTATTCTTGACCTCTGTTCAAAGTCAAATGTCTTTCTTGAGATCTGATACTGTATGCATATAAAAATGAATATTTTTCCAATATGATTTTTGGCAGATAATCAATCTACAGAAATATATTATATGTATAAAAAATGTTTTCAATATTTTTTCGCCTTTTTTTTAAATATAAAGAGATACCTATTTTGCTTAATTATTGGCTTTGTGCTTTTATGAGTAATTTATACACTAATGATCTTAAATCAAGGAGGACTCGGCTTTGGTTCACAGTCTTTGAAGAATAAACAATTCACATTCTTAGGTAGGTTGTAAACAACTTCCCAGAAAAACAATTGTGGAGCTCTGAAAATTAGTGTTAATATTTCTTTATCGTTTTCTACATTACGTCGCCTTCGAGCGTACTTTATTGGAACGGCCGTCTTTCATATCTGCTTTCATGCTGGACACTACCGGATTAACAACCGCCATATTTGTCATTATTGTTAAATAAAATTCATGTTGTTTTTCAGTGTTTGTGTGTTAAATTTAAGTATTGTTTGTGGAAAAAATAGTAATTCTTAACTCAATCCGGTAATACTGTGCCAAGTTTGCCGTAAACTGGATAAAAATATAGACTTTTGCGTCACGTCCGTCGATTGCTTGTTTTTCCTAACCAAGACATATTTATAGAATAAGAATAAGATAGAAAGCTATTAGAATGAAAACAGAAACAGACAGAATAAGATAAGAAGAGATGGGGATTATCCCTTTTTTGTGGTGTTTTGACGTGACATAGAAACACCGGCTCCATGTATGGTTCAAGTTGATGAATTTTAACATGTTTTTATTTAAAAAAAAAACCGTTTTTTGGACTCTTTGGGTAAATTCTGTGATCGTAAAATTCTTGGCTGTCCCACTTCAGACCCGATTAATACAAATCTTGAATAAAAGTAGTTCGCATTATTAGCTTAAAAATGAAAGTGTCCTTAATACAAATAAAAAACAAATGAAACTAATTATCTACTTGTGCATAATTTGTTTTCAAACGTGGGAGCCCTACGTAGGTTTCCTAATAAATCAAGCCAACTATAAAATAATAATAATAATAATATAATAACGTTATTGTTCCATTACACTTGTGTCAGTGAAGAAAAAAGCGAACGAATCATTTTTGAAACTATGTACTTAAAATACTCAGATATTTGTCGAATTAAAATCAGAGAGTTCTGTTGTGACATACATTCAAAGCTCGATCGGCCAATATTTGGGAGACCCCTGGTGCCGATGGGTTTCTGGGGAATGCAAATTCGTAAAAATTCACATAAAACAGACTCGTTCTAAGGAGTCGAAATGTATGTCTTTATTAAAAAACTGCTATGAAAATAATACTAAGAAGTTCATTTACCCTCCTGGACCCTATTAAAATTGATGGTAAATAGAAAGAGGCCTTGAATTTAAACAATGTTTACCGTCTGAATAATAAAATTCGTCGAGAACTGCGTATCAAAAATTTATTTTTTATTTAACATGATCCAATAGAAATGTGGTAGATACTTTGAAATACAGTAAAAATTGTAAGTAAAAATCTAACCTCCGACTCCCCCCCTTGTTGTTCATGAAACAAATTGCCTTTTCCTCTTATCTTGAACCAACGGATTCTCTCTTGAAAAATAAATAGGGAAGGCACCACATTCTTAAAAGATATGTAATTATTCTATATATGAAAAACTATACACAGGAAACGTTTGGATTTTTCAACAGAACCCCTTATATATTATTATCAGAAGTAATTAAATGGTTTGCCGTTATTAACAGTCGAGCTGCTAAATGATTACTTGGTCAGTTGACAATTGGTCAGTAGAAACAAACATGTCTAGAAGCAGTTTACTTCAGAGGTCCCAGGGCACTGTCAATTTATGTAACTTTCTTGTGTTTTCTTTTGCCGAATACAGAAGGAAATCGGCTAGAAAAGGTGTAGCGGGGGCGGGTTTTCACTTGTTTTCCCAGGGCACTGTCACGATTCAGAAATGTTTGCTGTCCATAAGTTGCTGACTAACTAGGCATTTTGGCTGACCGATTTCATTTTTCTGTTCGCAAAAATAAGAATATTTTGATAAATGATACCCTATTATTATATTTGTGGATTTTACGTTAAAAATGTCGATACCGATTTTGCCGATACCGATAAAGTTTATCGATATGCCGATAAAATGCAGATATTTATATCGGTATGGGCCGATCACTACTATAAAGACCTAGATTATTTTGCGAAAGTTCAATTGAAAAATAAATATTCACATAAATGACAGCTTCAATGTTTATTTTATCCGTATTTGATTGTTAATGAAATCCGCGAAATGTGCAGAAAATATAACACCGATATGGTACTTTCTTTTTACGATATACAGATTTTAGACATATGAAACTGGTGTTAGTGGAAAATCATCAGTTAACCTAAAATTAATGGCGTGGGAAAGTTTGGTTAAACCTGACTCTCTCTCTCTCCCTCGATTCTGGTAAAAAGTTGGGCGAGATAATTACTTTTACCACTCATTATTCATATTTTAGTACACTTAGTTTTAATTGCTAATCTTAGGGAAAAATTTTTAGTTTTTGGTTAGGATGAAATGAACTAAATTGTAAAATCTTCATTTAGAATAGTTACTCAACCTCTTGAAATTATACTTTTTGTCACACATAAGAAAATAGTTTGCTAAACCCAACATAATCCGAGTTTATTCAATGTAAAATTTCATCTCGCCACGTCAATAGGCCTGCTTTTGACGAAACTTAAAAAATTAACGAAGGTATTACACCAAAAACATTAACGATTACCGTAAAACGAATACCACACGGCCAGTACCAACAGAAAGCATTTGCGAGTCATTTATTACAACCGAATATTAATATCTGCCTTATACGGCATTACCAGTTTGTAAATAACCTACATTTTATTTTTTCTGACTCTCTTTTAACCTTGCGCTGGCGTCTCTAAACAGGTTAGCGTGCGTGAACTCAAAATCTCGCGAACTTGTTGGGTTCTATTTTGTAAACAGCTAAATCGTTTAAGATATTTTTGAACTTTTCCGAACCGAACTTCAAGTTGCAAGAAGAAAGAAGGCAAAAGAAATACTTCAGACATTCCTAAAAGAAGAGTCAACACGATAATCTTTCTCCAAATAATAACTTGAAAACCAGGAATCTCAGTGCAGGAAAATTATAATTACGCTCATTTTTGGAACGCTTTGGAAATATATTTAAACAACCCTTAAAAATATGTGCCACTTGACCCCCTACCCATCTTCTGGGGGGTTGAACCACGAAGGGTGCAACTAATCTTGAAAAGTGTCCCCCTTCACAATAAAACTAACCGTGTCTGATACCTTATACCATAAGAAATACAATGTAATTTTCGTTTTGTCAATGTGAAAATTTTATTTGCTGTAGTACCTAAGCTGTGGGTTTCGTGATTTTGCCATCATGTTTAATTAAGTAGCTTAAGACTGGCTCACCAAAATGTATTCAAAATCGGCACATGGGTTTACCGTGTCGGCCTCCTCAAGAAGTTATAATGCATTTTTTCTATGAAATGTACAGGGAAGCCAATATTCAGCCACCTCAAAAATTACATTGGATTTCCTATGTTCAACTCAACGATACACCCTATGTATATATCTGAAAACTTTGAGTATGTAAAGATTGTTTCACAAAAAATGGATATAACTTAATGACTGCATGTACCTGGGGACATCCCATTATTTATGACCCTTTGTTATTATTATGTAGAAAGGACCGGATTGTAATAATTATAATTAAATATAGGCACATCAGGTAGGTTAGGTTGCTTAATTTATATTTAAATATCTTTTTGTGGTAAAATTTGTTAGTTTTTGAGGAATGGTTCAAGAATTATATTTTACCAAACATTCCTCAGAATAGCGTGATAGTAATGGACAATGCGAGCTATCACAGTCGCCAATTACATAAAGCTCCAAGCTCAAATAATACAAAATTGGAGATTCAGAACTACATGGCGGCGAATGATATATATTTTGAAGAAAGTTATAAAAAAAGTGATCCTTTAGAAGTTTTAAAGACATTTCGTATAAAAAAAGGATATATTTGTGACACATTGGCAGAAGAAATTGGACATACAGTGCTACGGCTCCCACCCTATTATTACATTTTTAACCCCATAGAGCATATTTGTGGCACCAGTTAAAATCACTGGTTGTCTGAAAATATTTCTCCGACTTAAGTTCTAGTGCTGTAGAATTAATACGAAAATGCTTTAATGATATTCCCCCAGGTAGTTGGAAAAATTCAGTCCGTCACGTAATAACTGTAGAAAATTCGTATATTAGTCTGGATCGTATAATTAATCCAATTATAATTAATTTTGATGAGGATATCGATAGCGAAACAGAACTATCTATAGAATGACATTATAAATGTAAATAAATATGACTAGAATATTTAAAAAAAATGTTATTTCATGTGATTACATTAATATAATCATATCATTATTTGTTTTCCTTAGTCCGTCCCTTCATACTTCACTTGTTTATTGCCAAGCTCTTGTCGACACAATGGGACCGACCCACGAAATCATTAAGTCGTATCCGTTTTCCGTGAAACAATCTTTACCTATTAATTTTCCCTTTAAATCAGCATCAAGTTTTTCTGAGTTGCTATTTTCTGATTCATATACTTCTAGTAAGCACTTGTATGTTTTGATACATACAATCTTGTTTTTTTATCTTATTTAAACAAAACATGCAATATTTGTACACATACTATGAAGAGCGGTACCAAGCGATTGATAAAAACGCAACGCCTAAACTTCTTAGTATCTCTGATCAGAATAAGCCAGACGGAAAAACCTACATGTCAATTTTATTAGGTACATTGTAAACAAAATCGTTTAATGTTAATATTATTTGTTATCTGCTTGTTTGCTGGGATGCTATTTTTGGATATTGCCTTAATAAGAAAAAATGCGCAATCATCAATAAATATATTAATACGAATAAAATATTTTAAAAGTTTTTGTATCACATCTTAACCGAATCGTGTGGTATAAAGGAAGTTTTTGACGAAATAAAATTCCTAAAAAAATCACTTGTTTCATTGTTATGTATCAAAGATCTTACAAACTCTTATGTATATACATTTGTGAAAATTATTTCGTCTCTATATACAGTTTTCGCAAAACGTCTTCGATATGAATAATAGAAATGTTTTATTCATAATAATGGTATAAAATAATTTAAAATGCAAAGTTATATCATCTGCTTCCGACCGCATTTCCGGTGATTCAAGAATATAATACCATTATTCTTATTAATTTGAAAATTTCACAGTTTTAAGTTAACTTGCCGAATATACAGTATAATATACTAAGAAACCACAAATAGTAACGCCTAATACACATGGACAACAAATAAACTTGTCCAAAGTGTAGTATGGTGGACATCTGAATTGAAAACATATTTTTTTTTAACTAATTGTTCTATATGTAGATGGATAAAATGATTATAAAAAAAATCATTCTCACCGCACACCCCGTTTTAAGTTAAAATATATATTTTCTAATTTCCTTGTATTTTCACGATTTATCTTTTATCATATCAAAAATATTATTCCTAGTATTTTGGAGTACATATTTGTTTTTATAATTTAGTGTCAACAGAGTTAAAGATTATCCTGTTTTTCAATTAAAGCGAATCAAGGTATAGTAAATAAAGGTACATTATCTCCTGTTTTATGACGTGTTTGCAAAATGGTATTAATTTATGTTGAATCGTGAAGTAAACATAAATAGGCTCAACAACCACACAAGGAATAGGATAAATATCCCAAAAGTTATAATGTAGGTTTGTCAATCATAGGCCCACGTCAGGAATAATGATGTGTCAAGATGACATTGTCAACCAAAAAGACGATGGTGATTCACAAATTTAAGAAGCTTCTAAACGAAAGTATTTTGCCTAGTATACTTATTTATAGACTTTAATTATGAAAATCAGTTTAAATAAAGTATTATTTACAAATGTGTTTCCTTTTCTGTATGTAGTGTTAAATATTGTATATTTAGTTATAAAAAACGGTTTTTTGGTTGAATAATATGTAACAACGATAGACGTGCATTAGCTTGTCTAGCGTTAAGTGCTGCCGTGATTACAATGTGTTTAGTATTAAAAAACAAAAAAAAAGAGCGAGGCGCCTTTGGATAAGGCCCTGGGTGGCAAGACGTAATTTAAGGGGTGTCCACCACAATATCCTTCGGAAGTTACGAGTTGAAGGTATTAGGAGTTATAAAAACTATTTAAGAATGGACGAGGACACATTTAACTTTATTGTTATAAAGATATCACCATTGATATCCCGACAGAATACACATTTAAGGAATTCTATCAGCGTTGAGGAACGGCTTATGGTTACCCTTCGGTTTATGGCAACAGGAGAGAGTTATGCTAGTTTACAGTACAGCAGTCGCATACCTCAATGTACCCTTTCAGGCATAATCCCAGAAACTTGCAAGGCAAAAAATGAAAATAAATAACTGAATATATCCAGTCTTTTATTTCGGTTTTTGTAATCCGGGTGTTGATGGTTATACAATATTTCGAACCTTTCATACTCCGAAATTAGCAATTTTGTTGTTGAAATGCACCAGACAAACTTATTTTCCGCCATGGTATTATATACCAATACCAGTCGCAGTCAATGTCAAATTTATGCCTTATTTTCAGAAAATGAGGTTACTACCGTTACCAATCAACTATAAAATCTTTTATCAAAGATAATCGTCTGTTGTTATCTTTTATAAAATATCTTTTATAAAATAAATATTTTATAAAAGAACTGATATTACACTTCAAATATTTTATAAAATATCTTTTATAAAATATCTTTGTCAAATATATTTGATAGTCTAATACCGGCCTTAGAGCTTAGTGTCTATGAATATATTTTGAAAATAGGAATAGCTTCCATGAAATTCTTTTTCTAGATGAAATGGAAGTATGAAACATATTCTTGACATATTTTGTACGCAATTATCTTTGTCAAGAAATATTATATTTTAAACAATAAATCATATTTGAATATAAGTAATTAACTAAAATTTAACATATGTATAATGCATCAACTACCATTTCGAAATTTGATTTTGACATATACCATAACACATCAATTTTTTATAGTATTCTTTCACTTAAAACACCAGTGAAGAGAAACCTTACTCTCAGTTCCTGTTATTTTTCTCGCTGATCGACCATAAAAAGTAAATTTTGCAATAATTAAAAAAACAATAAAAGAAATCGTAATATACAGAGTGTCCCACCGGAAACCGCCGCGATCGATATATGGAAAACTATACATAGGAAATTGAAAGTTACTTTCTTCCAGCGTTCCTTATAAGAAAAATTAATAGTTATTTTAAGGTCTGCAAACGTCATTATTGACATAAAAACTTGAATATGTAAAACACGCTTAGATTTAGGTATAGGTATAGGACATGATATATGAAATCTACTTAGAATTTTCCGTGGAATCCAAAAATGTAATAATATATAGGGTGTTTCGTCTAAAATAAGCAAGTTGACACCGCCTTCCGGTATAACTGGACATGCCGCCGTATTGAAAATATTTTAGACGAGTTGCCCCCATCAACATTAGCTTAACGTCCAATTTTGAAAAATTTCCTACCTACAGGTTTCCATATATCGATCGCGGCAGTTCCCGGTGGGCACCCTGTACGTTTGACTTAATGTATACGGCCAATCGTGAAAGCAGCTGTTGAGCGTGTATTGATTACTCTGCATTCAACTTTCAAAAAAATTGATAAAAGTCAGATTTTTTATTTATTTTTATGATCAAACACAAACACTATAGGAAAAATCCATTAGGGCACTCTGGGAGTGGTGCGTGTGCGCAAAAAGCGATCCACGTTTGTTTTGAATCGTTGGAGGTTATACTCCTTGGGAAAAACGACCTTGGGAAGGTCGTTCCATAAGGATGAAGTCATCTAGATGAAATAATTCTTAAACAATGAAGTTCGAGGAGTACTAAGCTTAACCACCAAGATTGTAAATTAGTGTCTCAATCCGCAATATTGACCACTAAGTGTCGATGGAAAAACTTTGCAAACCTTCTAAAACATCTGGTATAGTTTTTATTTAATTAAAATATTTAAAATAAATTATATTTAAATTAGCAGCGCATTGATTATGTCCATGATTGAACTGCAGCATCTTTGCAAAGAAACACATTTTTAATTTTGTAATTATCACAATCTACATCTATGTACAGGAAATCCTTAAATCTCAGTCGAGGCGCCCCCATTTAGGCTGAGTTCTTTGAAAAGGGGTGGTTTTTTTTTCTCGAAGAAATGTGACAATTTTTCATATAAGGGACAAAAAATGTCAATAATTATTAGAATTGAATTGTGGAAACTAACCAGAGCTTTGCAAATTTGGAAGTTCATGGTTTAAAAGTAATTCATTTTGTGTTTTTTCGAATAAACCCGGTATCCAGCTGAATACCCGGTAAAACCTACATGTTACCACAGCCAATAAATAATGGAAAATGACCTAAAAGCAAGGCTTTTGGGAAAAATCTTAAATTAAATTAGCCGTTAAAAACTATCGAAATATAAATATTGGGCGTGGAACAATGCATATTTTCTTGTAATAACCTAATTTATTTAAAATTGAAACCATTTTTAAAAATTAAAAAGTTTGTATCAAACTGTTACTCAACAAGAAAGTGATGATGAAAAAATTTTCAGTCGTCACAAAATCACAATAATTTAAAAAAAAATGCTTTCTTAAATAATTTTTGAAAACTTGTTTAACAAGTCGCTACGTATGACTAAACCTTTTTCAAATGTTTCTTTATGATGCTCGTCACCAACCATCTGATATTGTGACATGGATACAATTGTAAAGATTTTCTTTGTATTTTTTTATCACAATTTACAAAAACCCTTCCTATATGACTACTATCGACGCCGATAAGCTTTTAAAGGAAATTCCTAACATTTTGAAAGTATAAGACATAGATAGACCAATCTACATACTAAATGGAAGACTATGTTACGATAACGATAAGGACTTCCGCTACGAGTTTATCGTTTTGTGGCATTAGCTTTACCTTTAATGAACGCTTGTTTTCATTAGATTAGTATTGTTGTCATACACAAACAACACCCAGAAATAACATGTTTAATCTGTTCCAAGTGCTTAAAACAACAACGCAAAAAAAATCGTTACATTGAAGCTACCCAAAATATTTGTTTTGTATTCGATCGCCGGCCTATGACTCACATCACAATGCAATCAGTCATGGGCATTGTCATCGAAAACATAGACCGTTATAATGACGGGTCAATTCAATTATTCATATTATTTCAGACCTATAGCACCTGCACACAATCTGGACTTTTTTTTAGACGAATCTATGCATTCTTTCCTTAAAGTACTTTTGGTTGTTAAAAATAATGGGATTTTTTTTCGAAAATACGGCTTATTTAAGTGTTCGGTTTGTTCATTTTTCTGCCAGTTTGTCAAACCGTTTGGTTCATTTTGGACCGCATTCCTATAAAATATAAGTAAAATTTTGATTCAGGAAATTATTTTTTCTGACAAAATGGCGGCGATGGGTGTACTGTAGGAAATAAGACAATTTTTTTCTAGTTTCTCCTAGCTAACCAGCGCAATAAACGGTAATGAGGATGGAATAGCCCCTTCTTTCAAATTTTACTCCAACTGTAAGCACGTTCATTTGACCCGTTATCGCTGGATTAAAATAATAAAACCATACAAAATAAAAACCTTAAAAAATAACCGCAAAAACCATACATCGGTTAACTTGATAAAAGTACGTACACCACAAAAACCTTTTGTTAACAAATGAAATCTTTTGTCGTATAAAACCCCACCCTAGTGACAACACAACACAAGGTTCATGAACCGGTCACTATCCATACAAGTAAATATGGTTTTTACAGAAAATTACAATTTTTCTTAATGAAAATCCAAAAAATAACCGTCGCTATGTAAAGAGAATCGGTTGCTTACCTTAAATTTGTTACTAAGGAAGAACTTGTCAGTCAAAAAAATAAAAAAACAGTAAAGGCGAGGGACACGAAGAATACCGGCGAACAGCTGACTCAAACTACGACTGGCGAGCGAAAAGTGACTCTTCCAAGCGGTTTGATTGGGAATTATTGGGGGAGTGCGTATTGCGCAGGGCTCGCCACATCTTCAACCAGAGAGGTGTAAAATGGAAGAGACGGAACCATCCATAAAAATATACTAGAACTTATTGGTTGGGTATATTAATCATAATCGGTTTATTTTCAGTTGTAATTTTCAACTTCCAACTTTAACTAGTAGTATAATGGGAAAATCACATAGGAAGGCACATAGGAAAGTTGTTCCTGAAGCGACATATGTTCCGTTAATTTCATACATCGATGGTTTTTTTAACATACACCATGTGGTCGTCTAGTCTACGGTGGGAAAGGATTCAAAAGAAGTTTTTGCATGCGGCTCAGAATTTTATTTCCGTTAAATAGGCACGTTTAACTTCAGTTAAATAGGCACAACGGTGCAGCAAAACTTACTGTGGTGTCGTACCGACAACCATAATATATCTTCATTAGCCACGTACTAAAACTGGTTATAAGTATTCGTTGCTGAAACTCTTACGTTATTATCAGTCGAATATGAAGGATACTGGAGGTGGAAAGCTATCGATAGGAATATTGCTAAACTATCGATAGACCTAAAAATGTTGATTCTTTATAAAATTAACAATCGACAACTAAAAAGCCATTCCTTTGTTCGGGGCTTCCACGAGCGTAAGGCCTAAGGAAAAACTTACAATCGACACCACCAGAAAGAGAAAAGGCTCTCGAGGACCGGTCAACGTTTACCTATATAGCGATAACTTTTTTATAAATATCGATAGTTTCCCACCTCTAGAGGAAATTCAGGAAACCTATGTAAGTATGAGTCATGGAATAAACTCGTCAGAATTTTAGCCACAAATTACTGAATTTGTCCCCAAAAAGAATGAAATAATTTAGGAAATACCTAATAATCATTTTCGTGCTCAGTATCAATAATTCAGTAAATCCTTTTTTAGACAATAAATTTTATTCACAGCTATTCTGAGGTGGTAGTTGTAACCACATATAGTTGTAACTGGCAACCATCATAGGCGTACCATTAGAGGCGGTGTTTGTTGGGTTTTTTAAAAGGCTAATGTTTCATAATAATTAATACTAATAACTGTGACAAAGAATTTACATTTGGCACATATTTCTAGCGATAAATATACCCTAAACACATCAAAAATCAAACGTAATAAAACATTGCGTAGGTACCGTAAATATTGATGAAGATGCACTCAGAGGGGAAACTAGGGGGGGCTTAGACCACCCTGTTGGAAAATGAACCCCTATTAATACAACTCTTGGTGGCTACATCATCTGAGACATAAAAAGATGCCCGATTTATTTTATACAATGGGTCATATTATTATAATTTATCCCTCGATTTACCCGCCCTCGGTACAAAATGTTCACGTACACAGTCCTACCAATAGGCAACTATTATTATAACTTGTGTATCTGGTTGCATACAAATATATTTTAAGAATAGGTGAATGCGTTAGGAAAGGCGAAGCTTTTACTTCCGAACAGATTTGAAATTTTAGCGCTTAATTTTGTTGCTATCGATTAGGTTCAGAAAATTAAACTATAACACAGAATTTTGATAGTTCGTTACTTCCAAGATTACAAAACTATGGTTGTAGTTCTTGCTTTCCCCGGTTGGACTCGATAGAGAACTAAATTTAGCATGCATTTGTACACTCCTGGGGAGAAGCAACAGCACAGTTTACTTCTTTTAACCACGACCCGATTTAACTCGACGAGGATATCGGTTTTTAGCAGATGGAAGCTCCACAGATGCCACGGATCAATTTATAAAAAAAAATCTTACTAATTTGAAAATATCTTGCATGCCATTTAACAAAACTATTGCCGGTACTTTTTTTACCCAAACGATAGTCTCGTTGAAATATTTTCCCGAAGTCATTTAACTAGTATCGGCAGGGCCGGATTTAACGTTGACGGGGCCCTATACAACGTGTCCAAGATAAGGAGGGCCAGTACAGGGATCTCGGAAACCGTAAGAGATACGAAGTCGGTTAAATGGAGGTAAAGTTGCGCATTTACGTGCCTAATAATATGCCGTTTAGCAATTCCCAGTAGTTCCGGAGAAAACAGAAATTCTGAAAAATCGTTTTATTTTCTTGGTTTTTTTTGAGATCGAATTCTAAAGTAAATTGCACTTTTGCATTGCCACTTTTTCCGCTCTAGCTCTAGCGTTAATTGTTCTCTAATCCGACGAGTCGTCTTCGAAGGGCCATTATCAACTCTTTTTTTAAATAGGGCCCTGTTTTCCTGATATTGGAATTCGAGAGCTTTTTTCTTCCGAATACAACGATTTATGACACATTGTGGTGTAATGACGTTTCCAGGGTTTTTTGAACATCAGGAAATTTTGGGATACGGTCCTGTATTTCTCCTAATTTTATAAATAATATCTCATAAGTAAGCACTAAATTTTTACTGATGTTGGACTAGTTCAATTAATAACAAATAGTTTAATAATAAACCACAAATAAGTGAACAAAATACAGAAACATTATTTCAAACTTCTGTTGATTCGGGATTCAAAAGAAAAGTAGTCGTTTGAAACAAAAAAAATTAAGATGGTGACGCGTGATTTGTTTCACTTGACATTCCCATTGTGATCGTTTGAGAGCGTTTTAAGAGGTTTTCTATGGCCCTTCGAAGACTACTCGTCGGATTACAAAACAATTAACGCTGTTAGATAGAGCGGAAAAAGTAGCAATGCAAAAGTACAATTTACTTTAGAATTCGATCTCAAAAAAAACCAGGAAAACAATAAAACGATTTTTCAGAATTTCGTTTTTTTCCGGATATCTCCGCAACTACTCGGAATTTTAAAACTTTCTAAACGGCATATTATTAGGCACGTAAATGCGCAACTTTATCTCCATTTAACCGACTTCGTATCTCTTACGGTTTCCGAGATCCATGTACTGGCCCTCCTTATCTTGGACACGTTGTATACAAGGATATTGAAGGGTAGAAAACAAAACAAACAAGGTTGTGTAGTTAAAATTCGTGTTGTTTGTTGTCGTGTCTAATAAATAGTAAGGAATTTTTGAAGTATTGTTCTTTATGTGGGGCCCCTAATATTTAGGGGGCCTGGGGCTCCAAGTGCCCCCCTTAATGATGCACTGAGTATTAGAGCTATGAAAGAAACAATTATTATTTAAGAATATTTTTCAATAACATTACCTTTTCGACTGACATGGAAAAAGACAAGATTTTTTGAAGACGTGGCGAAATAAAAAGTAATTGTACCGTAAATCGTTTTATTTATTTTAAAAATTGCACAAAAGTTTTTTAAATACAAGAAAACTTCAAAATGAAAACAAAGGGAAACGTAAAACATTTTAATCTACATTTTTTAAAACCGCATGTAGTATGGTTTAACAGAAGCATAGTTAGTACAGAATTAATTTCTTTATGAAACCGTGCATAAAAAACAATTCTGCTCTCAACCATTTATTTAACATAAACGAAAGTGCTTAGGGTGAGAAAAGTGGCAACTTGTTTTTATAGATGAAAAACAAGAGTCCTCATAGCCAAAAGCGTCAATAAACTAAAAATTATTTTAAGGCAAAATCTACAGAAAAGCGCAACCGTTTCAAAAATTTAAGAGTTTTCTTAAAAATAAAACACTCCTCGTGTTTATAACAATTTTTTTTACATTTAAATAGTTTTTTACAAAAATAAAATAACAATAACGCTCTGAATCAGTCTTTATACTCTTAAATTTTTGCAGCGTTTTTGAAAAATATTTAATAGATACACTCTGAATAAATTAAAATTTTTTCTGTACACCTAAGATTTGTATTCTTCTTTTAGTACCTATTAACTTTCTGTTTTAATATCTAAGGTTTTTTTTGGTAGGGTGTTAAAGATGCTGTAAAAAAATTGTTACCTTACAAAGTTATCAGGGAATATTAACAGTTTAATGCTGTATCTATTATGTTACATGTAATGAGCTAAAGTGAATAGAAACATAAAAGAAGTATTCACAGTCACCAGGCGACATAAAACATAAACCCGATGCAGCCGTAAGGTCAGCAAATTGCTTAATGCTTAATTTTAAATAGCGCGCTAGCAATTGAAACTGGTTTTTTGCATATTGAGTTAACCGATTTCGGATTATTCCGTTATTTATTAAAGTTTAAGTTATATGAAATCTGATTGAAAATTTCTGAAAGTAATTAATTGTTATATGTTGTAATCTGTATTTGTAATGTAAACAAATAATTTTTTGGCCGTTACTCGTAAAGCAAGTTATTCGGATAACTGACGGTTATTCGAATAAGTGATTTTAACCGAAACCAGGTTTGATTTTTGCAGGTTTTTGCCAGCACTGATTTTAAAATGACTACGCATATCATAAGCAAATGTTTCTTGTCAATTCGTGGCTGGTCACTTTATTTATGCGCTTCTATTCAATTTAATTAAAATAAATCGAGGTCACCAACGACAAAAATGTACTTATATTTTTTCCAAATAGAAAGACAAAAGTAAAAATTTATAATCAATGCAAGACTCCCTGTAATATCTTAAAACATTGCAAGCAAGATCGCGCCGAATTAATGGCATGAAAGGTTATAAACAAATCTTTGCGTAAAAAAATATTACTTCGATTTTTAGCGATGGATCGGTTATAAATATTCCAAATTGGTTTTTACCACTTGCATTGCATAGTACCGAAACGCAACACCCTTATCGCTTTATGAAATATAAACAAGAAGTTCGGCGTTGGATAAAAGAAATGCGAACCTGGATATGATTGTTGCTATTAGGATAAAGACTTGATGAGGGATGAAGCAGAGGATACGAAAAAGGAAAATCAGTGGTATTTTGACTAGAAGCAGGCCTCTGCCAATTATTTTTTACATTATAAATAATTGAATACAGTATTATTAAATTAAAAGTGTCTTTGTTTAAAGAGGCATCGTTACAATACCGGGTGTCCCACTAAGAATGGCTCTCGGCCGTATCTCTGAAAGTGTTAGTCGTATGGCTTGCGGAAAAATTTTTTAATATGAAAAGTGATCATAAGAAATTGCTGGAAATTATTTTCAAGTTTCTCAGTCGAGCGCTAGAGGGCGCAACCGTAACGGTAAATCCGTAAAGCTTAGTTTTTTCAAAAGTTGCCGCGTTAAGGTATATTGAAAATAGCATTTTCGTATACTTTAAGGTTTTATGAAGAAAATTTACTTATAACATATTTTTGTCACTTTTAAAATAAAGTGGTGGGGGAAGGTTGAACATTATTTTAAATAAATGCCTACAACTCCGGGTTGGCTCAACAGAATCTAGTGAACTTTTGTTTTGTTAAAAAGAGGTTCCCTTACTCTATACTTTACTGTATAAACTATGACAATATGACTTTTAAGGTAGGCGCTAGAGGGAGCTATTTTACAACTTAACAAACATTGCGCATTTTTTCAAAAATTTTAAATACAAAAGTATATTTAATTATACTTCATCACAAAGATTAATAAAAGCCTAAAAAACTGGCGAAAACCACAACTTGATATCTGTTTTCAAACCGGAGATATTAACAAGAACAAAAATAAACACGGAAAAATATGATTATATTTAAGTTTCAACGGTACAGGTTTTTTCAAAAGTCAAATAAAAACTTTGACTTGAAAGCACCTAATTTTAAATTAGATTTTGTTTTTCCAAGGCCTATTTGACTTTTGAAAAAACCTGTACCGTTGAAACTAAAATATAATCATATTTTTCCATGTTTATTTTTGTTCTTGTTAATATCTCCGGTTTGAAAAAAGATATCAAGTTGTGGTTTTCGCCAGATTATTAGGCTCTTATTAATCTTTGTGATGAAGTAATATTAAATATACTGTTGTATTAAAAATTTTTGAAAAAATGCGCAATGTTTGTTAAGTTTTAAAAATAGCTCCCTCTAGCGCCTACTTTAAAAGTCATATTGTCATAGTTTATACAGAGTTATATAGAGTAAGGGAACCTCTTTTTAACAAAACAAAGTTCACTAGATTCTGTTGAGCCAACCCGGAGTTGTAGGCATTTATTTAAAATAATGTTCAACCTTCCCCCACCACTTTATTTTAAAAGTGACAAAAATATGTTATAAGTAAATTTTCTTCATAAATCCTTAAAGTATACGAAAATGCTATTTTCAATATACCTTAACGCGGCAACTTTTGAAAAAACTAAGCTTTACGGATTTACCGTTACGGTTGCGCCCTCTAGCGCTCGACTGAGAAACTTGAAAATAATTTCCAGCAATTTCTTATGATCACTTTTCATATTAAAAAATTTTTCCGCAAGCCATACGACTAACACTTTCAGAGATACGGCCGAGAGCCATTCTTAGTGGGACACCCGGTACATGTCACCAATTTGGAATATTTATAACATCTTTATAGAATCATTAATTAACGCAAGAACTTATTACTGCTCTCTACTCAACCAAAACAGGAGACGGAACACAGAAAAAGTTATTGTAGGAAAACAGTACAGCTTACAAGGATTTCTTAATTGCTAGCAATGTTTCAAAAAATTACCTTTTATTAAATTATTAAAAGCGATAAGTATCACTAATCGTACCAAGAACTATAATACATAGTTCCCAGGTTTAAGGTAAAAAAAATGACTAGCTGTTAATAACAAAACTAACAGTTTAGTATCATAGAATGAATGAATGAATGGTCTTTTGATTTGGAGATCGATTACTTGGCAATAAGCAGTATGAATGGCATTGTGTATATCCGAATAAGTGATAATAAAATAGCTATTTTCTCTTTTTCGCAGGTTTTTATCCGATCAAAACAGTCGTCGTGTGAAAACCGAGGTCTGCAGGAGCAAACCGTCACGTTAAGTCATCGATTTAAATTTCGGAACCAGATGCGTCGTAGATTGTCGTACAAGAAGAGTATTTGTTCAATGATTTGACATGTTATCATAACCCACGGTTACCTTATTAACACTTATTAGCTTCAGTCAAAATACAACAAATGAAGAGTTCCAAAAATATGATTTTATAGTAGATTAGAATCACAGTTTATCACATTTCAGTTGAAAATGTAACCTAAAGAAAAAACTACTTGAAAACACAACATACAAAATGCTCTAAATGTTTAAGTCGGTGCTCCAACTGCGACCTTACAACCAATGAAAAAAAATCCTTACAAAATTTACCTTGGAACCAGACTACAAGCAAATTTTCCAACATAAAGCGTTATTTTGTAGCGATTCTCTTATAAGTCGTTGTAAAAGCACACTTGAAGCATAGACATGTGGATCACCTTGTACGCTTTACAAAAAAACCAGCATCTTTAACACCATAATAATAGTAAATATATCTCTGTTTCTAACTAAGATGTGAAAATCCTAACCACTTTATTGACCGATCGGTTACAGATCGGGCATCTCTTGATGGTTTTTAATGTTTTTTTCGCGCATCTGTAACAACAACATCTATGTGCAATGTTTGTGTGCAAAAAGATGCTGTCCTTCGGCGCGTTGTTACAGAACATACACAGCTCGCTTTCCGATTTGTCCGAACCAAAACTACTGGACTTTTCTAAAGGTGAACTGGATTTTTCCTTGTCCGATACAAAACCGCTAGTTTCTGTCGAAATATTAGATTTATCCGGAAGCGAAGAGGGAAATGACGAAGTTGAACTAACTTCAGAACTTAAATCGGAATTGGACTCCGACTTTTGATCAATTTTCGGTTTTTTCACTTCAAAATCGGATAAACTACTCTCCGAACTTTGACGTTTACGCTTTTCCTTACCATGCTCAATACTGCCAATATTAACTGTTTTAGGTTTACTCGAATCTAATTCAGTTTCATCAATTTTTTCCACGACCAAAGATTTCGAATTAGAAATGGAATTTTCTTCTGATTTTGACATACCTAGAGAGAGAAATTTAACTTTTAAGTCTAATTAACGATAAAGTAAAATTTTGAAACGTATACAAAACTAAAAAGAATGACATTTGTATGACAGATTTCGATATTCGAAAATACAGGGTGTCCCAGATAAGAATGCACTCTACGGGGATCTCGTTAACCATACAGAAATTGTCAAATTAGAGAGAATTTACGCATTGGCGGGTTCTCCAACGTCATGTTTTCAAATTTAAAATATCACGATTATTTGGAGATATTTGGACGATTTCGTTCTTTTTGTTTTCTGATTATATTTGAAGAGATACATTTTACATTCTCATTGCCACCTTTTCTCCTCTATAAGATAATTTAATTCAATTTTCTCAATCCGTTTCGTTTTTTTGGAACCATCATCAACTTTGTTATAAATAGTAGCCATTTTATGGTATGCTTTATGAACTCCACTTTATATTCTGAATCCAAGGATATATATTTATTATTATTATTATTATTATTTTTGTAAATAATGTAAACTGTTTTTAATGCCAACTAGAGTATAAATACAAGAAAATGATTTACGAAAAAACGAAACGTCGGTTTGAAAAATTAATTAAATTATTTATATATTATAGGGGAGGAAGAGTGGCAATGAGGATGTAACATTTATTTTCTCATTCCCTTCAAATAGAATCAGAAAACAAAAAGAACGAAATCGTAAGAATTCGGTTTTGCCCAAATATATTCGGAATGTTTTCAATTTGACAACATGACGTTGCTGTACTCGCTATAGTTAACGAGATTCCTGTACAGTGCATTCGTATCTGGTACACCCTGTATATAAAAAATAATTTTCCATAGGAAGACAATAAATAACTTCTCAAAGTGCTTAATTGTTTAAAAGAAACCTTTTCAAAACAATAAAAACGGCAACTCGTATTAAATAAGACGAACCAAGCATTAGAGAAAACTATAAATTTTGATTTGAAAATTTCATAGATCTCACATTTCCCCTAAAGATCAAGCAGGGCAACAGAAGCTTCGTGATCACTTTTGAAGCAGAAAAATGTTTAAAATCCTCATCTTCCTACTTTAGATCACATTATATATCATCTAGAGCCCAATGGCAAGTGGAGCCCGAAATGAAGAACGTCAAAATAAAGGATATGTATTTTTTCCTCCTTTGGATCCATTGGCTTCAGACTTCATCAAATAATAGTCAACATTTGGGTAAAACAATTAATTATTGGGTGCAGAAATTTTGTGCGTCCATTAATCACTTACCAGGCACCCATGAATGTGAGCGAATCATTTCTGCCCATGTTATTAATGTCACAATCATTACAATCGCTCCTGTACCTATAACAATAAAATAACGAAATCGTCATACCTGAACTTTGCAGATGTTCGGGCACCACAATCTGATCCAATCTTAGCGAAGGGCATTCCTGGCTTGAACCGATCCCCGAATCCTGAGACAACCCGCTCAAACAACTCCTCAAAGTGTCCAGCTTTACCGGGTTCTGATTGGTGGCTTTCACGTTCTTCCTCCTATTTCTTCGCGGTCGCGGTGGGAAAAATTTCTTTCGGTCCTGGTGAAAAAAATCAGAAAAATTTGAGTAAAAAGTCGAAGGAGGTAAAATCGGCCCTGTAGACAGGTACAACATAGGTGACGGTTAGTTGCTGGTGAAGTGAGCTGTTGGTGATGCAGTCTTTCATTAAAATAGTTCGTGTCAGACCAAAAAAAAGCAAAAGCAATACTTGTAATAGTTAGAAATGGTCAGTGTAATTTTCAGAAATTAAATGTGCCGATTTAGCTATTCTTTATTAGAAACATTCCTAGATGTATTAGTATTTTAAGCGTAATTTAATTCCCAAACATTGCAAATAGAAAATCTCTAAGTTTTTTTCTAGATTTGCAGTCCATAAACCTTACAATAAGTACTAACAAAATAATTACATTATTATTAACAACATAAAACAACTGTGAAAGTTCTTCACAAGACAATTTCGGTCTGCTTCATACTGGGCGGTTAAGAAAATGGCACCAATTGACACTAAATTAAGTATCCTGATTCTTGTCTTAGAGCAAAATGTAATAAGAAAATATGACTCAAAACTAAAAATGATATCTAAATGAAACAAGAAGTGTGACCCCTAAAAAATATTTAGGCTGAGGTTAGGCGCAAAACTAAAATCAGTAAACCACAAACCCGAACAAACCAAATATGATATGGACATTCACAATGTTTACGAACAAAACTGTCAATATATGAAATGCAATAAACTTTGGAAAAATTAATATTAAAACTACTTTATTGCATTTTCATATAAAAACAAGCTTAAAGCGAAACAGAAAACGGTCAAGTTTTTAATTTTGATAAACGAACCTTGTAACAAGACTGGCACAATGGGAAACACTTGTAAGTCTTTTGCATCTTACACTGCCTGCAGCTCTGTCAACCATACAAAAAAAAATTACTAACTGTTTTAAAGAAACTTAGCTGTAAAAATTGTATTTTTAAAATACCTCTATGTTTCATAAACACCAAAAAAAATGTTGTAAAATAGCATATTATGCTATCTACACAGCACTTCAAATTTCGGTACTATGATTATGTAAGAAATAACGCAAAAAAATTCGAGGACAATGGACCATATTCTGGTTAAGAAGATAACAAACTCAGTTATGTAAAGTTAAAATGAAATTAATTGTATTATCTTCTTAGCCTTATATGGCCTTAGCTACTACTATATTTATTTCTCAACGAATTTTACTAAATACAGCGGACTCCGGCTATAAGGTACTTCCGGTTGTTATGTATACATTTTATTGGTCCAGGCCAAAATACTCCTTGATTTTGTGTTTTTTATAACGTACCTCCGTTTACAGAGTAGTCATGTGTTTGTCCCTAGGGGATACTTTATAATCGGGGTCCACTGTAAAATGTTTAAGAAAAATGCTCGCTGTGACTATCATGACAGTTCGAATTTAAAACTTTTAAGGGAATATATTATGTGGGTTACTTTAAATATCTTGTTATATTCATGAACAACGCTCTATTTTGTAACATAAAATTATTTCACGGATTTATGTGATAAAAAGTATTCGTCAATTATGTGTATAAGTGTATAAAAATTGTAAAAAAATATATACATATTATTAAAGGCCGCTGAAATTTAAGATTAAGATAATAAAAATATGTTGTTATATGATCTGCTCAAAATTTGCACTCTAATCCTTTTTCCTCCGATCATAACACTTATAATATTTCATTCTATGGTCTGATTTTCTCACTTAACGGTCAAACTATACTCTATTTTCCTGTCTTACACAGCTTTATAATATAAAAATATAACTTAAAAGAAAAACAAACTTACTCGTATTAATATTCACAAAAAAAATTATGCTTTTCATATTCAGTCACCCAATGCTTTCCTTTCTTAGCAGACAGTTAAACAAAAACGCTTCATTACTGTATCGACTGACCGACCATAAAAATCATAAGAAACTGACAAATAAATAAGTAGCCAAAGACTAACTAAACGTAACATAAAAAATGTAATTTTTTAGACTTCTATAGAATAATTTAATTAAATGTACCTTTTTCACACAACAGTCAGTTATTCACCATGGTACTTTGTAGAATCTAGCAAAAAGTCACCCATAAAACACTTTGCTCAGTACCTACTTCAATAAAAAAAAACTTATATATTATAAATAAGAGTTATAATGTTTATCACACAACTAAAATGTTAAATATGAGTACAATGAGTAGCCTTTAATAATATGCCATAAAAATCATTTTAAAAACAATAAATAAGAGAAAAATCTTACCAATTTTTCTACGAAAAAGTAAAATGTTTATAAAGAAAAACGTTTACCTGATAATACCGGATCTATTAACTGCCTATGGAAGCGAAGAACCCAGGATCTACTATCCCAAGTCCTTTGGATTATTATTAAAACCTAGTCCTTTTTTTGAAACTAAGGATGTCGACTTTAAAACACTATACTCTGTAAATGTCCTCGTTAATTTTTGCCTCATGAACGGCATGTACACTTTTCGTCTTTGTTAAGAATCAGTCCGCACAACACAAATGAAAACTTAGTAATAAATACACTTATCTAAGTAACATTATTCTAAAGTTACGTGCGTTATTAGTCACTACTGTGAGCATCATCCTGTAAATCTGTTTGGAATTATAAAGGGTTATATTTTCGGAAAAGTATGTTGCTTTTATGAATAATATTTTGGTGGGACATCAGAGCTTAAACCTAGAGAGGTTTGCTTCTAACCTTTTTTTAGATGTGTCTAGGTTTGCTGTTAGACTAAGAAGCTTCGAGATGTAACTAGGATTTACATAGAAATAATATTAGACTAAGAAAGAATAAAGCTTAATTTGTAAACTAATGAAAAAAAGGGTATATTTGTAGATCGAGCCTTTTGAGATGACTCCAATCCAAATATAATCATTTCAATTTTTCACCACATATCTAAATACAATACGGTTTTCACCACAGGCCTTTTTGCTCCTACAGTACAGATAATAATATGGCAATTAATAATAATAATAGCAGATTATGGTGCAGATAAATTAATTTTTCCTCGTCTTGCAGAGTCTATTTCTTTTTTTCGTAGATATCGCCGCCTCCGAAAAGTCTTTCACCATAAACTGGATGTAGGCACAGATAAGTATTTTTTTATATATTCTGTAAAAATGGAAAATTTTCTTTGTGTTTTTCACCTGTCAAATGAATTTTGATCTCTTATTTTTCGTAAAAAATATTTGGCGGAAAAAAAACTTTGGTAAAAAAAATTTTTTTGCAAGAAAAAAATTTTAAAAATAGAAAAACTTATTGAAAAAAAAATGGATCCAGTGCGGTGGCATCACTACTTATTACCTACATGCAATTATCCCCTGCATATTTGGGTCTAGTTATAAAAAATGCAAAATGTCAAAAAGTTTCTTCAAAAAAGGTTTGTATCGAGAAGGAAAATATTCAAAGATAGGTTATGGTAAGGAGACTTTAAAAACTTCAATTCAAAGATTTCTTGTCCAAAAAGATGAGCAGATATAGTACGAGAAGCAAAACCTGTTATATTACAGGAAGTTACGTTTTACTTCTGTGGTATAATTCAATAATTAGTCATCAATCAATAAAAACTACGTCAGAAATATTGGAACATAATGGCCTCTTTGGAAATGCCACCAGAAAACACTCGCCAGATACTCTGCGGGACAATAAGGAAACAGATCAATATAACCACCTTTAAAAAACCAGACAAATCCACAGAATACTCTCTAAAACAGTATATAGCTACCTGAAAACATTTTTCACAGTATCTGTAAAGAGGGTTGTCGTTTTCACCCTTGCACTGCACGCAAGTAGAAAAATCTGTCCTACCAAACGACGTTTCCTCCGACGAGGTATCCGAATCCTCTCCATCTGTCACCCAGGCCTCTATCGAGCTGTCACACATGACGGCCGCTGCAGCTGCTAACATCATGCCCTGTAAGTACGTATGTCAAAAATCATAGTTTACAATACAAACTTAGTTTACTAGTTACTTTTGAAAGTTTTAAGCAGTAACCTCACTAACCTAAAACAGTTTTTAAAAACAAAATAATATGTGCAATACAGTTTAAATTTAAGGTTAGGTTTACCAATTATTTATCAATATTATTTTCCTTTAATCTTTTCAAGTCCACTAACATGAGTATCATCACACATAAATTGTATTATATCGACACAGTCACCTGTACTGTATAAGTACATTTTTTATGTCCAACAATCACATTTTATAGATGTTTATGTGAACCAAACTAAAAATGAAGTTAGATGCAAAATGTTCATAGACTGATGATTTTTATAAAACTTCTCGGGTACCATATGAAGAACAGCAGCAACATTAAGGTATAAACCAATAATCTGCTAATACTAAATATTTTATGAAACTGGGTCTTCTCTTCCTTTTGGCTGTTAGTATCAGAATAGGCAGTCGTCTTTAGAGGTAAAAAGTTCTTTTGAACAAGTTAATTTTTGGTTTTGCATTGTTATATTTTCCAAGTCAATATTACCAAAAATGTTACGGCAGCATAGTTATTTTGGCTAATCCTAGTTAACTCATTTTCTTCCTGCTGACAAAATATTCCAAGATCTGCTGCTATCTTCCAACGTCCAGCAGTGTTAAGGTCCCAATTAATTTTATGCCACCAAATATATTAAAACTAACTTAACTATACACTTGAGCAGAAGATAAAATCTGCCACACAGCTGAACAGGGTCAAGTGCTTTTAATCATTTAAATTTTTTTAGATTTATTGATTCATAGCCGTCACATTTTGTGATAAACTTTACTTTATAAAATTTCACTTTGTTACTTAACACTAATAAACACACAAATAGATCAAAAACACCCCAGTTCCACTGACACACCCTAACTAAACTAACAGCTACAACACATACCAAGGTCTGTAGGGACTTCTGTAAAAACGAGCCATCAGGATTTTTTAGATCTTGTAAAAGCTTTCGACAGGGTGACGTTTTTTTCGGGTGCGGCGTTTAAACGTTTGTGTGGTGCTCGAAGCAAAGTTAAAAGTTATCGGTTTTCTTTACAAGGTTTTTCTGCGGGTAGTTAAAATTCTTCAGGCGTAACTACTTTACTGTAACTGAATGTAAAAAATTGTATAAGTATAAACACTTATAAATAAGAGTAACACTTAGCTTTATTCTCTCATCACAAAATTAATTTAATATTGAAACTTCTGTCTTTATTTGAATAAATAATTTTTAAATGATGCCTCTTCCATACCATGTTACTATTTTGGCAACAAAATTATTTCTTTCAAGCAATACTTCATCTTAAGTGATCACATCCAGTGTCAACAATCCATATTTGTATAAATTTTGAAATTTTCCATGCACAGTGAAAAAATCTACAAGTAGTTCCATAAACAGGAGTAAGTCAATATTATTTTTATGATAAATAATAAAATTATCTTTATTTTGTCCGGGGATCATATTTATTCAACATACAGGATATATTGTACCTGTAGGATTGCACCAGGAAGTGTGTATTTTTAAAAAGCGGGGGAATACTAGGTTGCATCCCTATTGTATCTGTGAACACTGATTTTTCTTGCTTCAAGAAAATCAAAACCATATTGATGCCACCACCAGGAAGGACTATAGTATACTTATATGCAAATGTTTAATAAAAACTGTATTTTGAATTTTACAGATAAATGATTGGTTATCCTTGATTTTCACTTATAATAATAAACACAAATAAAACAGTTATCAAGATGAGTATGTACCTATAAATTAACACATCACAAAATAATAATACAGATACAGAAATACAATCTACTCATCATATTATAGATAATATCAAAATATCATTTCTTCATAAATTTACAGGTCACAACTGAAACATAATATTAGATGCAAAGTTCATTAGTTTGAAAAATAAATAATAAATCTTTACATATTTTGTATAGGATATAACTATAAAAAACAAATTGATTGCTATGAAAACTTCATAAATCTTAAGCAATAATGGTAAAAACAAACAACTTACATCTGAATCACTTGACGATACTTCTATCCCATGTACATCACTCTCTGATAAGCTGGCTACTTCATACTCAAACTCTACCTCGTACTCATCATCGTTTTTCTCAGTACCAGCCTGGGACTCTGTGTCCGATGTATCTCTAACCACATCTAAAATGTCGTAAATAAATAGTAACGTAGTGTTCTTAAAATTTTCCTCCTATGATCTGTCCTACCGGTATCTTTGTCCTGAAGACTGCAGATGCTCTCTGTGTCATCTTCAGATGCTTTGGAACTCTCACTTTCAAGACGAAAGTAATAGTACCTGGGTCGTTTTTCCTTAAGGTCTAAATCTATACTATCGAGGTCTTCCCGTGTTCGTTTTCTCCATGGAGAACCTGTATTCAAAAAAAAGTCAGTTATATGGTAAAATTGATTGCATACGTCATTGACACAAATACATAATGTATGTAAAAACTACATAATAGACTGTATTATTTCATAAATAATTATTCTTCTGGTAGGGTCATTTCTTATATATTGATGGAAATAGGGGCCTAAAATAGTAAGTATAAATTAAACCGACTAATGGCATTACATTCCCGCCAATACTTTTATTACAATAAATATTATACTTTGTAATTATTATTCTCAGTAATAAAGCTGTATTCTGTTTATTAATAACAATGGAGCATTTATGTATTTAACACGCCTATAAAACAATCTACTATAGATAATATAAATTGTAAAAATGCTCGCTCGACGCTAATTAGCATTATGAAGTAAAAAGTTTGGTTAGGACCCAACTGAATGCCTTTTAAATATTCTTTCTCAAAAATATATAACATTTAAAGCAGGTCTTATTATCACATAAGTATAGATAATCGAATTAACTTGCACGGGCAGCATTTAATTGTACAATAATGAAATGCAGCACCATGAATACCATTGAGAATTGATAAAGTTGTAGGTCGGGTCATATGGTCTACCACACATCTTGATATTTACAACGAAAGTTCGTGCGAAGAACTTCATTACATCGCCTTAAAATTACGTTTAAAGGAAAGTATAGACAATATAAAATCTACTTACCAGCTTTTTGTTCCAAAGTAGTGGACATTTCGACTAAAAATTTCTAAAATAAAATTGCACCCATGATTTACGACACTGTTTTTAGACGCGCATCAACTTGCAAACGAAATTATTCCGACCTCGTCCGATTCCACGAATTCAACTACATTCCGGAAATCACCCCAAACTAAGTCAAAAAGTTCCTAGCTGGAAAAAAGTAACTAGAAATATAAATTCTACGCGCGAATAAATTTATTTAAAAATATAAGTTCTGTGCGTATAATAGTGCCTAAATCGTTGAATTCTAACTAAAGTAAAAATTTGGGTTGCTTAAATAGGCTTATTATTTACTTTAAAAATTACTCAATTAGTGATTTTCCATTTTCACTTCCTGTGTTCAGATTCGGACTAGGTAGGCATTACAATAACACTAATATTAATAACAGGAACAAGAAGGGGCAAAGATAGGTTAATTGCAGCCTATCCTGTCACTTGAAAATTAAATTAAATATTTTGAGTTACATAAACTATAAACCGCTTGTAAAAAAAATAGATGCGTTGTTTCATGTCTGGGTAAATCCGGACCTGGGTATTTTACCTCCCAAGGAGTTTCATTGGCATGCCTGTTTAGCCGTCAGTCAGCTGTTAAAATTTTTCCTTCCATATTTTATTGACAGTTCATAGTTTACAAAATAAACTTTCCAGGGAAAATTTCTTTTTTGATGTTAATTTTGGGTAACTAATATGCCGTTAGCAAATTCCGGTGAGCCATGGCAAATTCAGCGCTCCGATACAGAGGTTAGATACCACTAGAACTCCATAGAATTTCTTTCAGCTTTTTTTTCTAGTCCCATATTTTCTTTTTTGTTGCTGATTTTTTTCTTACAGCACTCATTTTTTATAATTTGTAATAGATTTGTTAATTTACAGCACTTGGAGTATCCAGAGCCCTAAGCATAGTCTCTGTATGTACTTTTTTGTGTTATTTTTGCATTTTTTCAAGAGCACGATGATATTTTAAATTATGCTATGTTCTGCATGTAATTTGTAAAAATACACTTTGATATGGTTGGGTCAAAGTAATATACATACCTTATACACTGAGCTTTGGTTGTACTGCTTTGGTCAAAAGGCTAGTTCCCATATTGATCACTTTGCTACAAGGCCACAGATAAAATTCTCTTGGCAGCCTATTACATGGGGGTTTATTTATTTTCTTTACATAACAACTGAAGGGTATACCCTTAAATATGCTAACAAATGAAATAGAATTAGGGACTTCAAAACTTAGGTAAACTTTTATTGTAACAATACTGCTAAAATTTGTATCCCTTAATTAACAATATGTAATAAGAACTTGTTTCGAACTGACAAGGTCCCTAACTATTTGCTACTTAAATAAAGCTTAGAGCAAAGGGTTCATATCTTAGTTTTATACTTGATGTGTCTAAGAAGTTAAAAACAGTAACTTTTTGTTGTTTACTTACAATAACAAGTTAGTTTAAGAAATAAAAGTTAATAGGATAGTGAAGATTATTTATAGAGTCGAGAGAGATAATGGATTTTTAAAGAGGAAAACTGTTTTATTACTTCCGTATTCCTCATAAAAGTACAATTTTGTTTTAGTCCCAATCAGGAGATGGTGATGAGACTACTGCTGCGGAAGAAGGACCATCAACATTAAATGAGGGAGAACATGAAATTGAATTGGGAGATGTAAGCAATCATTTTTGTAGTATTTCTAGTGCCTTACTACCTTGAAAGTAAACTTTATTATGTATTTAAAAAGTATATTTTATATAATTCTTTTGTGGACTATTAGTGATTTACTATGTATAAATTTTTTAGATCGTTAGGAATGGACATGATAAAGCAGACCCTTCCCAGTTCGAACTACTCAAAGTCCTTGGGGAGGGCTCATTTGGAAAAGTATTTCTTGTGCGTAAAATAGTAGGAAATGATGCTGGTACATTATATGCTATGAAAGTGTTGAAGAAAGCTACTCTGAAGGTATTTATACATATTTTATAAATATTATAACTCTTTTATAGAAGAATTTGATCCATTTGAGCTATTTAACTTCAGGTAAGGGATAGACACCGCACGAAAATGGAAAGGAACATTCTAGTTGATGTAGAACATGCCTTTATAGTAAAACTTCACTACGCTTTCCAAACTGAGGGGAAGTTGTACCTTATCTTAGATTTTTTGAGAGGAGGAGATTTGTTTTCTCGTTTAAGTAAAGAGGTAAATATTTAAATTGAACTTTCAAACAAACACATTAGGTTATTTTTTACAACTTTTTAGGTGATGTTTACAGAAGAAGATGTCAAATTCTATCTGGCAGAACTTGCTTTGGCTTTAAACCACTTACACACAGTTGGAATAATATATAGGGATTTGAAACCCGAGAATATTCTATTAGATGCAGATGGCCATATTGCGCTGACTGACTTTGGTCTATCTAAGTTGCCCGTGGAAGAAGGAAAAGCATATAGTTTTTGTGGAACGGTAAGTAAAAAGCAGAGTTTAGTTACCAATAATGCAGATACCAGCCAGCAACCGGAGTAAACTACTGACCACAATTACCAATTTTAGGTTGAATATATGGCTCCAGAAGTGGTGAACCGTAAAGGACACTCCTTTGCAGCAGACTGGTGGTCTTTTGGAGTGTTAATGTATGAAATGTTGACGGGCCAATTGCCTTTTCAAGGGCCCAACAGGAAGGAAACCATGACTCAGATTCTCAAGGCCAAACTAGGAATGCCAGCGAATCTGAGTCCTGACGCTCAGAGCTTACTTAGGGCACTGTTCAAGAGGAACCCTGTTAATAGGTATGTACTTTTGTAACAGGAGTTAGGAGAGTGATCATCACCTAAAAATATATTTATCTTTTTTAGGTTAGGAGTTGGTCCTGGTGGTGTAGAAGACCTAAAACGCCACGAATTTTTCGCTACCATAGATTTCGATGCTCTTCTTGCCAAAAAAATCCGGCCTCCTTTTCAGCCTGCTGTTTGCGGCCCCGAGGATGCCTATTTCGACTCGGAGTATACGAGTAAAACGCCAAAGGATTCCCCCGGGGTCCCCGCTAGTGCCAATGCTCACGAATTGTTCCGAGGGTAAGAAAAGTTTGGAAATATGGTTTTAAAAAGTTTCATATTTGTTATTTATTTTTTTAGATTTAGTTTCATAGCTCCGTGTTTGTTAGAAAACGGCACCCTTGTAAAGAAGTCCATGGAAACGCCGATGAAGTCGTTTAGAACGCAAGATCGTAACTTTTTCGATGAATATGTTGTTATGGATATGTTGGGATCTGGAAGTTATAGCGTTTGCAAGCTGGCTAAACACAAGGCTACTGGTCAGCAGTATGCGGTAAAGGTAAGTAATTTCTTATACACAGTTGTTTGTTAAAAAATTGAAAAAGTTTTTGGGAATTGAACCCAGAACTAACTAATACTTTCTTATAATTTTATTCATTACTAAATATTCAATTTTTGGTGTGTTTTATTTTAGATTATAAATAAATCGCTGTGCGACTGTAGAGAAGAAGTAGATATTTTACTCAGGTATGGTCAGCATCCAGGTATAGTGACATTAAAAACAGTTTACGAAGAGCCGACAAAGATTTATTTAGTTTTGCAGTTACTTAGAGGAGGGGATTTGTTGGATTATATGATGTCAAAGGTAAAAAGAAAATAAGCATGTTTCTTTTAATTCAGAAGAGACACAATACAGGGTGATTCACGACGAGCGTGCATTAGAACTTTATGGAATGTTCTTGAAACTTTGGGGATTTGGGTTTATCGATATGCTCTCTTTAACTAAAATATTGACATGTTCCTGTCATTTCCGGTTATACCGGAAGTAGCTGCCAACTTTCGTTTTTTAAATACAACATGGTAATTTTTATTACATTTTTCGATTAAGCATTAAATACTAAGCACATTTTATAGAAAATGTTTTTGTCAGACTCTATTAGTTTTTGAGATATCTGGACTTTTTGTAATTATTTGGCAAATGCATGACGATGAAATAATCCATATAATTTTTTTACCTTCGCGCTTGGACTAAAAAATTTTTCTCACCGAATAGCTAGAAGGTCATCAAGTCTCAAAAACATTTCAAATTCGGCATAAAATGTACAGGGTGGTCACAATTCAAGCCTCATTGTGAAGGAATTCAACCATTAAAAACTTTCTTATTTTAAATGGAACACCCTGTATATTTTTATTTAATTTGATGGCAAATTAGTTGTTCTTTATAAATAGTATTTACTGTCCTATACTTACCTCAAAGCGTTTTCTCAAAAAATCCAATTTTATTCCGAAAATACTATTTGTTCAAGTGGGCTATGAAAACAATTGTACTTAGGGGCTGTATACTGATGTCTATACGGAGGAAAAGTGATTGGTATCAAAACGATGGGGCTCCAGCACACAACGTCCAAGTTGTTAAGACTGCCCTAAACAGACTTTTTCATGACCAGTGGATCGCAAACCAAGGTCCCTTCCACTGGCCAGCTCGTTCGCCAGACTTAACTCCACTGGACTTTTCATCTGGGGAACCATTAAAGATAAAGTTTACGCGCGTCCCATCACCACGAAGGAAAATCTAATTGAAAGGGTGAAGGGAGCATTTCAATCTCTCACAAGAAATTAGGAATGCTACAAGAAATAACATGATGAAAAGAATACATAAATGCTTGGAAGTAAATGACAATCAACATATTTTAAAAATATAATCAAAAGATATTAGGTATAATTTTCAAACACATTTTTTTAAAGAATTTAAAGTTCATAAACTTGTTTCCTTGCTATTTTTAAAAAAATAATATTTAAACCATTAGATTTAAAACAATCAACTGCATTTTATTTATAAATTATTAAGAAACACTTTAGAATATTGTATTTTCAAGCAATCAATCACTTTTCCTCCGTATAGGCATCAGTATACAGCCTCTAAGTACAATTGTTTTCATAACACACTTGAACAAATAGTATTTTCGGAATAAAATTGGATTTTTTGAGAAAACGCTTTGATATAGGTATAGGACAGTAAATACTATTTATAAAGAACAACTAATTTGCCATCAAATTAAATAAAAATATACAGGGTGTTCCATTTAAAATAAGAAAGTTTTTAAAGGTTGAATTTTTTCACAATGAGGCTTGAATTGTGACCACCCTGTACATTTTATGCCGAATTTGAAATGTTTTTGAGACTTGATGATCTTCTAGCTATTCGGTGAGAAAAAATTTTTAGTCCAAGCGCTAAGGTAAAAAAATTATATGGATTATTTCATCGTCATGCATTTGCCAAATAATTACAAAAAGTCCAGATATCTCAAAACTAATAGAGTCTGACAAAAACATTTTCTATAAAATGTGCTTAGTATTTAATGCTTAATCGAAAAATGTAATAAAAATTACCATGTTGTATTTAAAAAACGAAAGTTGGCAGCTACTTCCGGTATAACCGGAAATGACAGAAACATGTCAATATTTTAGTTAAAGAGAGCATATCGATAAACCCAAATCCCCAAAGTTTCAGGAACATATATTCAGTAGTTCTCCATAAAGTTCTAATGCACGCTCGTCGTGAATCACCCTGTATAAGCTGAGAAAAATATTATTTATAGGTTATGCCCACTTGTTTACGTTTTCAGGTCAGATTAGTTGAACAAGAGTCTGCAGTCATTCTAAAAACGTTGGCCACGGCAGTAGCGTATCTACACGAGAACGGAGTTGTACATAGAGACTTAAAACCTGCGAATATTATTTTTGTAAATGAAAATTGTGCTCCTGATAGCGTCAAAATCTGTGATATGGGCTTCGCCAAACAGGTATAATTTAGCATTGATAAATATTTAATTGTACGGGATTTATAAACTAAAATCATTTCAACTAGTTTTTCTGTGATTCGCACCGGTAAACAGTAATCTTCTGAATAATTTAAATTGCTAATAACTTATCTTCCGTAGTTCTCATTTAAAATGAAGCACCATTTTTCTTTTTAGTTAAGAGCTGAGAATGGGTTGCTAATGACTCCTTGCTACACCGCAAATTTTGTTGCCCCAGAAGTTCTGAAGCGCCAAGGTATGATTTGTTACTTCCAAAGCAGCAAGAGCCTTTTCCTCACAGACGTCTTTAAAGTATATATTTTTTCCCAGCAATTTAAAAAAAAAGTTCTTTATTTTTAGGTTATGATGCGGCTTGTGATATTTGGTCCCTAGGAGTAATTTTATACATAATGTTATCGGGACAATGCCCCTTTAGTAACGCACCGAACGACAGCCCTCAAAAAATTCTGCAAAGAATTAGTTCAGGGAAATTGGATTTACATGTATGTTGTTGCATTAGTCATTATTTTTAACCAATAAAATAGAATGAGTTTGTAAAAAATGGCTCGAAAGTTCCATCCAGAAATATTAATGTTGTTCCCTTTCTCCTTTAGGGAGGTAGATGGTCAGGCGTGTCAAACGAAGCTAAAATGTTAGTAACTGATATGTTGCACATTGCTCCCCACAGAAGACCTACGGCCGCTCAGTTAGTAAAGCACCCCTGGCTTAACGCTCAAGTTGCTGCTTACTATGCTCAACAGGTAAGAGAAGCATCGTCGGTTAATGAAACTATTTCACAGGAATATAACCTCTGTCGCCATTTATATTTCGCATTCGACATTCGGTGACTTTGATTGTAAAAATACCTTTTTTCCAATTCCAGAAAATTAATGAATTTTATTTTCCGTTAAATTATTTAAATAATCCCACTTGCAAAATTAGACGGGCTTTTATAGTTTTGCGGTGTCAGCAGTATTTAGTTCCTTATCTTTGATGTCGCAACGTATGGCTTTACCCGGTAGATAACTCGGCCAGGATGACGTAATGTAGCGTTGAAGGGGACGACTAAAGAAATTTCTGCAGGAGGCAGTTTTTTTTAGTGGGTGTTGATCTCTCGACGCGGGCGGCCGCCTGTTCCAGGTCCACCTCGCTCGCCCGCGATTTTATTTTTTAAAAAGGGGGTCCGACGTTTTGGCTACAGGTTTTAGAGCGTTCGTCGCCGAAATTGCCCAGAAAAGTCAAATGCGGACCTTTCCCCGAGTAAATTTTATTTTCAAACACTCGTGTCTTGGCGCGAGTATAAATAAAAGCCAAAAGTATCTTCGAAGACTCGTGCATTTTGGAGCGAGTATAAATAAATCTAGAAAAGAAATTCGTTAACGCAACGTGGGAGATAAACTTGTATTTATTAATACAGAGTAAAGAGCACCATCGATTGACGTTCAACAGTTCCAGAGACTCGCCGTTGGAAAAGCAGACTGGTGCGCAACCCCAGTTCGCGTCCACCCGCGATTTCAGTGTGAGCTTTATAGATTCTTCCTCGCAAGGTATCATCGATATACCGGCGAATTAATCTAGACGGTGTTGCACAGGCTCAATATTATTTCGATCGGGAGAATACCTCCTAATAAGTCGATCCCTCCTAACGAAGTGTATTGAGTCGCCCGCCTTGCTAAATAGCGCTAATATTTAGTAAGTGAAGAGGCCAAGAATGAAGCCATCATTGAAAAAACCCTGAAGACTTAAAATCTCGGCGGTGTCAGGCTAGTTTGTTTTCTCATGCGTTCGTAAAATAGCGACTGTTTTGACAGTGGAAGCTATAGGTAGAGAAACAAACAGAATAGCCATAGCTCGGTTGCAAAGGCAGCGTTGTCCCTGAACTGAGGGCGACGTCCGGCCTGAGCGACGTAAAAATTTATACCCCTTAAATTAAGAAAAAAATGTAACGGTCACTACGAACTTTGCTATACCTATGAGGTAACAATCAGTGACGGTGCGAAATAAAATATCTTAAGCTGGTATTAGTAGTCACTGCCGCGAGTCATAATTTTTCTTTCGGAAATTGTTAGGGTAGTTTAGACTCTCTTTAGTTAAAGAAACAAAATGCTAGCTTAGGTTTATTTTACATTGTAAATACTGTAAATAACTAAATTTTAAACAGAGTACGTGCCGATGAATGATGGGTTGGTTGAAACAATTGAATGATAGTACAGGTTAATTCTGATTGTATATAAATTGTACATAATTAACTACGAGTACTTCGGGTCGCGTTACTCGACATACGCAAGGACAGCCCCTTAAATTCACCCTCAAAGACAAGGACATAAAATTAAATAAAAATAGCCCTCCGTGTTCCAATATAACAAACTTGCATTGTTGTTATATTTAATTGGACGCGCCCGAGCCAATAAACCAAAAGTATAGTCTGAACATCAGTTAGGCCTCGTCCTACGTTCAACAAACTATACTTTTAAATTAAAATCATCCTTTTAATTCTTATGACAAATTTGCCCTCATCTCTTCAATTGCGCTGGTGGACCGCTGACAGCTTCCAGTTGGCGGGGAAAGATGGTGGGCCCACCCAAGACCGACTAAAAAAAAAAAAACGTCCCACGTAAAAACGCGAAGATAAGGAGAACGTTAGAGTTACTTATCAATTACTAAACGCAAAACGGACGTTTCGGGCTACGTACTCCACTCATATCATAGTATGATGTACGTACGCACCGATCTTTCAAAATTTCCAAATTTCTTTTACAATTCGGCGACAACTTTACAAAAGGTTATGTTTAGGTATATTAGTAACAAATGTCCATAAATACTTACCGAAAACGCAAAAGTACGATTCAATAGCTCTGAAAAGAACTTTTTAGTATTAAATTCAACTTGAACACTTAAACAATTAAAAACCAATTAACAGCTGGCAAATATTTAATGGCACATATCAATATGTTTTTATGTGCTGTGACATTTATTTCTCTTTTATTCATAGGGTTCAGCTCAATTGCAAAACAACGTTAGTGTGAATTATCTGGCGCATACGCCCAACAGTGTGGGCCCAGAGCAAGTGGGAGTGCATTTAAAGGAAACCGTAGCGGCCACATTTAGGTTAGTTTTTATTTTCTATTTTTTAGAAACAAAACCGGGATTTTAAGTCAAAATATTATTCTTTCGTCATATAACCTGAATATCAAAAAACGAATCCCTCCTCTATCAACTGGAGGAAACTAAATGAATTTGTCTACAGTAAAACCAGAGCTGGGCAGTATTTGTACTCACAAATACTTTTTTTTATTCAAATACTTTTTTGTATTTAAATACTGAGTATTTAAATACTTTTTTATAATAGGTATTTGTATTTATTTCACAAATACTTTGCAAAAGTATTTAGTATTTAAATACTTTTTGGAGTATTTAAATACTTTTTTAATATTTAAATACTTTTTGAGTATTTAAATATTTTTTTAGTATTTAAATACTTTTTTGGGGTATTTAAATACTTTTTACTATTCAAGTACTGTTTTCTATTTAAATATGGTTCATGTGGAAAATTCTAAGTTTGCACTTGTCACGCGTGTCAGGAAGCGAAAGATAGTTTCCGTACGATGCCGACACAAGTGGAAGGAACGAAATGGTAGCTTTGATAGTCAGAAATCAAATGATTCTGGACCGAAAATCATAGCTGTTCATCCTGATCAATGGCGTAGGAATCTCGAAAATAGGTCATGCAGGCGCGTATAAAAGGAGGGGGGCCCTTGGTTGTAATTACCCCCCATATACGATGAAACAGAAAAAAAACTGGAGAAATCAGGCAAAAGTAATTAAAAAAAATACGATAATCTTAGCACATGTTACGTAATATACGGAGTTATTAATGTATTTTGTATTTATTAAAGTGTGTTTTTGAAAAATATAATTCAGCTTCAAGTTTGCAGCTTAATTTTATCATATCATAAAAGAATGTACTTAATGTACAAAAGACTAACTACATTGCATTTTCTCTCACGGAAGCAAATCGTCCCCACTTTGAAAGCATTCACAATATATGCAAGACTCACAAACAGACATAGAAATGCTGAGAAAATATCCCATTATCAACAAATTATTTTTGAAATATAACACTACTCTTCCCTCATCTGCCCCAGTTGAAAGAATGTTTTCATTTGCAACATTCATTAATACGCCAAGACGACATGCTTTATCAGACGATAATTTCGAAAATCTTGTTCTTATGAAAGCTAACGCATCGAACATTTAAAACATTACATTATAAATTATTATTCTTGCATTACAAATTTTGAGTAATTAGGTTTAGGTAGAAAGTTTTTTGTTATTTTATCAGTTGAAGAATACAGGGATAAAATAAGGATTGTCAGAAAATCAGAGTTTTGAGATAAAATGCATTTTTTAGTATGGACATCCTTAGTTTTATTTCAGTACAGTAAAACTTTGATTCTAATTTCTACAGACGTTCCTAGTTTTATTCGGCTAATATTTTGACCATGGAAAGTAACAAAATGTGCCAACAGGTTGCGCTAGTAATCTCGATTTCGATAAATATTTACAATTCCTGTTTTATTCCTGTACCCTTAAGTTTATGTTGTCGTGGTTTTTTAATTAAAATTTACTGTCAATACCAATAAAATATTACAAAACACACTTTTTATTGCTGTTAGATCTTATTTGATTCTAAAATATTTTGAGGATTGAGGTACCTACCTATTCAACTGCCTACTTAGAGGAGACAAAAATACTACCATACTATTTAAATATTTTTAAAAGTAATTACAGTCGAACCTCTATAACTCGAACTTGAAGGGACAACCAAAAAGATCGTGTTACAGAGAGTTGAAAGAGAGAAGGGAAACCACATGAATATTCCGAAACATTTTTTTTTTATTACATACATTATGTCTATGTACCATTAAAATATGTACATAGAAATCTTGGAAAATGTACAAAAACCACTAAAAAGTCCGAGTTAAAGAGAGGTTCGAGTTATAGAGGTTCGACTGTAATTGTTTACAAAGTATTTAAATTTTGTGTTTCATTCTTAAAAGTTCTTATAAATATTTAAACAAAACGTAATTAAATACTCGGAAAGTATTTATAAATACTTAAAAGTAATTAAATACTTAGAAAGTATTTAAATACTTAGAAAGTATTTAAATATAGTAATTAAACCTAAAAAGTATTTAAATACTTTTTGTAATTAAGATTTAAATACTTCATTACTTCAAAAAGTATTTAATATTTAAATACTTTTGAATTTAATTAAGTATTTAGTATTTAAATACTTTTAAAAAGTATTTGCCCAGCTCTGAGTAAAACTTACATTATGTGTATTGTTTTTAAAGGGCCATAGCAACATCACCTCAAATAGCCCATTTAGGACCGGTGGCCATGTCCGAATTGGCAAGGCGGCGGTTCCGAGACAAGGCCGCTCAGCGAGCACAGAAAACGTCATCCTAACTGGAGGTTAGTCAATTATAAAGGATAAAAATAACAGCCTGAAAGTGCTATTTAAAATCCAGCGAGAAATCAATTTGTTGTAAGGTGTAAAACATTTTTTATAGGGAAAGTATTGTACGATGTGTTCAGGGTTTTTGGAGAAAATAGGGTCGTTTAAAAAGTGGAAAGTCAGCCGGTTGTTTTACGAATTTATTGTTTAGGTTAAGACTGTGTTGCACGAAAGTTAAATTTGTCTAGAAATGCTTCTTTTACAGGTCGACTGTCGATTGATTCTCATTATAAGTTACTATTTAATTATTTTAATTGCTTCACGTCAGAAAATGTTGGTCAATATAATTACCCCCAAAGTGCGAGACAGTGTTTCAAGGATTCCCATGAACTAAACTGCTGGCCATTTGCTTTCCAGCAAGAAAAATTTCGCCTAAATTTAAAAGTTAATATTTTCTGAACCAGATATGACATCGATCTCCGGTTTTTAATGGTTGATAGATTTGTCCCTTAGGAAACAATGGCCAAAGTTGGATTGTCTTAAACTGTTAGAAAATTTTATATACAGGGTGTTAAAGAGGACGATGATTTTTGCTCCAATTTCAATAGCATGTAACTTTCACAATATTATTTTTAAATTTTATCACTGTACGTCAATTGAATCACTGGTTCATAGCAAAGAAAGTAATCTCTCAAATTTTTGATATCTGCTATATTTTAAGAGATACCGATTTTTTTGAAAACTTTGCTTTTTTTTCAACTTTTTGTTAGCTATATCCCACTGTGCGTTGTATCGTGCAAACTTTGCAAGTGATTATTATACCTTATGAAAAGCTTGTTTATGTTCAGTAACAACAATTGTACCTAAATGTTGTGATGTACAGTGGCGTACTTATAATCTCTTATATGTATATGCTTTATGAGTATCTCACAATTTTTTTTGTATTGGAAAGTACTCGCCCCTAGATTAGGCAAGTTTTTCCTTATTTTTTAGATTTTCATATCGCGCTACAGGTATATTATACAGTGTCTACAAAATTTTAAAAAAGATATTTTTTTTATTTAATTGTTTGAAAACATGTATTTATTAATTTCTAACTTTCTAACACGACACTATTCATAAAATTAAACTTACATTGAAAGGCACTTTAATATTAAATATCACTAGCTGCCGTCAAACCAAACCCCGTTCATCCGAGTGTATTAATTTGAATCGAGATTATCACGAAAAAAAAACAATATCAAGTCAGCCATGCTAGTGCGTTTAGCAACAAAGCTAACCATGTGTTAGAAAGTTAGAAATTAATAAATACATTTTTTCAAACAATTAAATTAAAAAATTATCTTTTTTAAAATTTTGTCGACACTGTATAATATACCTGTAGCGCGATATGAAAAACTAAAAAATAAGGAAAAACTTGCCTAATCTAGGGGCGAGTACTTTCCAATACAAAAAAATTGTGAGATACTCATAAACCATAGACATATAAGTGATTATAAGTACGCCACTGCGCATCACAACATTTAAGTACAATTGTTGTTACTGAACATAAACAAGCTTTTCATAAGGTATAATAATCACTTGCAAAGTTTGCGCGATACAACGCACAGTGGGATCTAGTTAACAAAAAGTTTAAAAAAGCAATGTTTTTCGGTATCTCTTAATATATAGCAGATATCAAAAATTTGACAGATTACTTTCTTTGCTATGAACCAGTGATTCAATTGACGTACAGTGATAAAATTTAAAAATATTATTGTGAAAGTTACATGCTATTGAAATTTTTTGGCAAAAATCATCGTCCTCTTTAACACCCTGTATATAAAATTTTCTGACAATTTAAGACAATCCAACTTTGGCAATTGTTTCCTAAGGGACAAATCTATCAACCATTAAAAACCGGACATCGATGTCATATCTGGTTCAGAAAATATTAACTTTTAAATGTAGACGAAATTTTTCTTGCTCGAAAGCAAATGGCCAGCAGTTTATTTAGTGGTGGCCACCCATAAAATTACCAGATTTGACTCTGCTAATTTGTCAGGTGTGCCAACGGTCTATTTTTCGATTATTATTGTTTGAATCTGCTGGAAGGTCGGACACATCAGTAAAATAACTACTTAGTCTTGCTTGGTCATGTGCTTTGCTCTCCATTTCCTTAATTCCTCTAGTCATAGATACGAATTACATCGAACTTGTAAATATTTTTGAATTTGTAGAAATGGCACAATATACAATGCGTTTCTCTCCAATGAGGCTTTCGGATTTGTTTGTTGTTGTTGTGCAAAGATAACCAACACATGGCATGTCCGAGATTGATCGAAACAAATCCAACGTCGACTCAAAATAAGATTTGTGTTCTTAAATTGAGAGGTAAATAAGGCCTGCATATCGAAAGAACTATTTCTAGGCAACCAATTCATACTATAAGTATAAGAAGGCTTTTAATATTTCTCCCATGCGATCGTTCATTGTTTATCTTTTACCTTTCACGAATATTTTTAGTGTGTTTTATAAAAAAACTTTTTATTTGTAAATTATTCTAGTGAAAGATGGTCCCATATTTTACAAAAATATATACATATTTGTTGGGTCTATTATTGTTAAACTTGAAATCGGCCAGTGTTTTGTGTCAAATATGTGTGCTAAAATATTATAAAACTATTAAAAGGTTTACTAAATAAATTTTTACATACGGTTTATACAAAATTACCTTGGCTTTTAACTTTACTTGTTTAAATTCCTTTTAATTAAAACTGTTAAATGATTTAAGGTCAAACCTTTTGAAAATTGGTTGTAGTTGTTTTTAATATTTTAAGAAAACTTGTTGTACGAAGTAAGGTATACCCGTAGTCTATAAAACATATTTATTTTAAGCGTCAAAAAAAAACTAGATTTATGGTAAACAATCAGTATTTATTTTTTGAAAAAAAATATTCATTTCTATACTATGGAGTTGCTTTATTTCTTTGAACCTGCAAATTTGCACAAATTCTTAACACAATTTCAATAAAAATGAGAACAAAAAGTTTTTACACTCAAAAGTATGTTTGCTCGGACACATTTCAATGTCTAACTCCATATCAAACAATCATTTACGTAAGATTATTTATTTTTTTTAATAGACAACAGTAGGAATGCATTTTAAGGATATATTTGTGCGAATTATACACAGCGGCCTAAGAAACTATCCTCTTGAATTTCTTAGAGTTCCGGTCAACAAATATACTCTTTATTAGATTATTTTCATATGTACATGTTCCGGCTTTTTCAGCCTAATTTTTATTGGTTCCCAGGAAAAATATTCACAGCGCTCCACTGACATTAAAATGCCTTTAATTCGCACAAATGTATGTCTTAAAATCGCGTTATAAACTTTCTCTGATTCAACCGGAATCGTCATAAGGTTGTAATGTTGGTGATATTAGAAAATCTAATTTTTTGTAGAAACTTATTCATTTATTTTCATTTCATAATGGCTTCTAATACGTAACATCCTGTATGTTTAGAGTAATGAGTATAATCAAATTGAAATTAGTTAAGTAATATACACAAAGTTCCATTTAATATATTTTTGACCATTTATACAAACAGATCAAAAATATTATAGATAACTTAAAGAAACAATTCCTTATAAGATTATTATCGATTTTACAAGCTCCGACAAGTTATAGGCCCACAATAAATGGGTCACCCTTTAGAAAAAAATGTATAAGCCATTATGGAAACGAATAACAATCTACCATTATGCAGGGTGAAATAAATTCTAGTGTATGTTGTATGTACACTGTCTGGTATAATGAGAGAGACAAAGTATATACATTCTTAAATTTTAAAATTGTCCTAATTTTACAATGTCCAATAATAAACTCGAACCCACAATAATCAAGTTTTTACCTCATATTTAAATGAATTTTCTAACGTTTGTTGTACATTACAAATTCTGTTCAGAAAAATAAACCCAATTTATGATGCATAGAACTGTGAACTGCCAGAAAAGAAGTGTTGTGTTTTATTGTTTCTCTAACATATACTGGAATTTGAACATCCTGTACATCTTAGTAATAAAAATAGGTCGTGCCAGAAGATTTTCAAACTTATTACAATAATGAACTACCTGTTGATGAGTTATAGTATACACGAGTTGAAGTTTACCTTATGATACGCATTGTTATCTAATAGTGCCAGAAATACTGTCGCTAACAACTAGAATAGACCTCTTTAACAATTTAAGGAAATCTTTTGCTATACTGGGTGTCAAGTATATTAACTCCTTCCTTGCGAGTTCTTAAAAGCGGTTGTAGTTTTGATTGCAAGCTTACGAAGGTAAAATGTCGATGAATAAATTAAAACCGAAACGCGACTTGATAGGGGAACCTAAATTATATAAATAAACTTTTGGACAAAATTAACGCAACATCGTAAATTTGCCATATTTTTGATGCTATTTTTTTTCTGAATTTATGATCCGATTTGAACGATTTTTTTTGCATTGTAGGTTGGTTCCTTGACAATGTCATAGTTTTCACTGTTTATGATAAACATTTAATTTTCGATTTATACTGGGTGTACTAAAAATGCTATTTTTTTTTCCAAAAATTCGTATCACCCTGTGGAGTATATTAGCAACCGAAGCATATTGCAGTTGACATTAAACGGTAGGTCCATCTTTCCCCAACATTTTCTTTTTTTGGTTTACTTCATTATCTCTGTTATTAAAGGAGATACACCGTTTTATAGCGTAACATGTTTTTATAGACTTTAATATTCAACACATTCATTGTTAAATGTTTTCAAGTAGGTAGGTCGGGCAACTGGGCATACGAAACGAACGTTTAATAAGCAGTTTCCGAACAGTTTTTATCAGTATGGCGAATTATATTTGACATTTGTAACTTTGCAACACAACATCTGCTGACACATCGCTTGCAATGTGAGAAAAAGTCCATAGTCTAGTTGAAAACATTTAACAAGGAATGTGTTGAATATTAAAGTCTATAAAAACATGTTACGCTATAAAACGGTGTATCTCCTTTAATAACAGAGATAATGAAGTAAACCAAAAAAGAAAATTTTGGGGAAAGATGGACCTACCGTTTAATATTAACTGCAATATGTTTCGGTTGCTAATATACTCCACAGGGTGATGCGAATTTTCGGAAAAAAACATAGCATTTTTAGTACCCCCAGTATAAATCGAAAATTTAATTTTTATCATAAACAGCGAAAACAATGACATTGTCAAGGAACCAAGCTACAATGCAAAAAAAAATCATTCAAATCGGATCATAAATTCAGAAAAAAAATAGCATCAAAAATATGGCAAATTTATGATGTTGCGTTAATTTTGTCCAGGAGTTTATTTAATAAGAACTGTTTTTACCATCTGAAGAAGATACTATATTGTCGAAGCAATTGTACATGATACAATAATAATTTAGTAAAGTTCTCTATAGACTTACAGATTTTTCTGTTGAGCAGATTCGCACATTTAGTATTTTTTTGACACCCAGTAGAGCCATACCACAGTCAATTTATCCTATTTAAAAACAAAACTGACTAGTTTATAGCCATATGCGTAATATTTGTGATTGCATTAAGTGTTCTAATGTATTAATGTTATTAAAATGTATTTTTTATACCATGTTAGTTTTTTGTTAATAATTATATTCATACTATTGTGTATGGTGTTTATCTATGGGTGTGCTTATTTTGATTTTCCATTTTGCTTTGTTAGGCTAGACTTTTGCGAATGCTTTTTTATGCTGGGTGGAACTGGTAAAATTTATCTCTCTGTGGAAGAAAGCAACGTTTTTCTAACGTAGGTAACTGATGTTTTTGGAAAATATACTTTGTAGTTACAACAAAATATTCGGGAACGCCTAGGGTGGTCAGCAGAGTCATCCGACGACATCTATTCAAAACCATTGATTAGAGAAGCCTCCAAACCGCCTTCGATGGCCTCCCTAGTGACAGTAAAACTTTATATAAAATAATTTTCAGCTACTAATGGTTCCGTTGTGCGTCTCATACTTTTTTCTAATTGATTTACTGTTTCCAGTTCCACCTTGTAATGACCTTCTATGGTCAAAGTGTGCATATCAGTGTAGTGTGAAAAACAGTATAAAACTAATATAAAAATATCTTTCCTATTATAGTACAACAAAAGTTAAGTTATTGAAAAACAGTCAAGTCATATTAGTGTGTCAGTGATCGAGGGGTCAACCACTATTTGATTGTTCAAGTTAGGGGTATTCCTTTCAAATGGGATATTTTATTGTACAAAATGTAGGCAGTGGTTTACCTTTCAGTGGGTACGTTTACAAAAAAATATTTGCATGTATGTATTTTTTTAGAGGTATTGTTCCTCAACTAATGAAGATAGGTTTTTTTAATTAATTGAATCGGCCATATACTTGATGGAATTCCATTAGAATTTTCGTCAATGAAAGTGAAAAGGACAAGTTTTACTATATTCGTACTTTATTTTAGACACTTGTAAATATGATGTAATTTTTATGAAGTTTCTTCAGGTAAGTGTATGTTATAGTAGAGGTTGTGCATTTCACTTTGAACGAGAATTACATTTTTTAGTTGCCCCAAAGCTTTCATAATTCACTTTTAATTAATAGATCAAATATATATTATGTTTTATAAACGTACCTAAATTAATTTGTAAGGTTAATATTTTTTTTTTGAAAAATATTGTTTAATTAAATCACAAAGTGAATTTGTACATTGTTATTTTCATTAGTAAAATGAACCATATACTTGTTTATATTCATTTATTAAACATTTTTATGTACATTTGCTAGTTTTAATATATTACTTTGTTTAATAAACCTCAATGATTAGGAAGGGAACGATAAAAGAACTGTATAAAGATGTTTCTTTAATTCCATTCCTAAGATTGGCATTTTGAATCATTTTTCCTAGTTACCAGGTTCCACAATATAATACTGGGCAAAAAAAAAATTTAATTAGAAAAATTCACAAAAAAATATGGTACCACAAAAAGATGTTATTCTTGATTCTCTGTTAATCAAACTTAAAAAAATGCTCCTTGTAATATTTTAGCTCTTCAACACTTTCTTTTATATCCTGAAGAGCTCTATGATCGAACTGTTTCTTTGGAGCTGTCTTAAACATTTCCACATTCCATCGTCTACATAATTCCTTTATAGTTGAGACATCTATTATTCTATAATGCAAGTAATCGTGAACTTTTGGCATGTGTTTTATTAGGAAAAATCTGTCCATATATACGCTGTTTCCCGCCAAACAACTTTGTTTATACGTGACATGTCTTTTGAGAAAATCTAAAATTGTGTTCTCTGCTTCCTCGACTGATATTTCAGAGTTTAGGCAAGCTTCAGTGAGGCCAGTCTTAAAAAAGAAAAGAAAACCAATTAGGTTTTCTCAATTAACATTACCAAGACCTGATCTTGTCATCATTAACATTTGGACAAGAAAGAATGAAACAGAAATAATTCCTCAATAATCCAGTGATAAAAATGTTAATGTTCCAATAATCAAATAGGTAATACATTTTTAAAAAATTTACCATACTTTGTGATGCTGCTTTATGCACCATTCATTCATATTATCTAAAATCGTCCTAGGTTGGTTTATAATTATGTCTGGACTTTCTGCTATTATATTTAGATCGGAATCAGTTACCAAACAGGCAATTTCCATTATTTTATCCTCATCTACATTTAAACCAGTCATCTAAAATTTGCAGAGGAATATGTAGGTAGAAGGAAGCTAAATAATATATACCAGCGTCAATAGATAATCTTACAAATTAAAAAAAGGCTAAATTTAAAGGAGATCCTATGCGGGATATAATACTCTTACTTACTTCCAAATCAATCCAAACTATTCTACTTGCCTCCAAATCAAGACTCTTAGTTGTGGAATAATGGTTTGATCCTTTAAAGTTACATGTACCTTGAGCTAAAAAATATTAAGAATAGCAATTTTCTGGTACAGCTTGTAAGGGCAAGGGTGCACTTACCCATTTTAGATGAGCTTCTACCAAAAAAGGAACATATCTGTTTTACAAATTGTTGATGCATGACAAATATTTTACATTGTTTAGGGTCTATGGTTTAGGGTTTTAGATAAAAAATTATAAATATAAAATGGAAGGAAAAACGTGAAATTTAATATTTGTGAGGTTAAGCATGTTTTCTTTGTTGACAACTGCAACAGAGGATGTTGGAGATCTCTAGGCTCTGCGGATTGTCGAATTGAATCCTCTTCCTTGTGAAAAGGAACCAAAGAAACAGGAGCGGCTAAAGTTCCTAGCGGAAACCGATGTTGCCAAATTGTCTCCTTATCATAAAAATTATATGAACGGGACAATATCTCCAATACGATTCTGTTTTTTTCTACAGATAAAAACTGCATTTCTGTGCTACGTTTGTATTTGTTGGTGTTGGTACTCCTCGTACAAAGAACTAGGTTGAACCCCAACATGTTTACAATACAGCGTAACCTTAGTTTAAATAGAATATTTTTAAATCGAAAGGAAAAGTATGTTTGCTGTTCAGCTTTTTTTATCTATTCTCTTATAATGAATATGTTTTTTTAGGTCACAGATTATAGTATCTAAAAAAATTAATAAAAAAACATAGGTATTTATAAAATTTACTTAAAAATAAATCAAAAACATAATATCTATATGTAGTTTTGTACAAATTTTAAAAATACTACAAATTGTTGCTGTATAAATCCACTAGAAGTATATTTAAGTTAAAGTTATTGAAGAAACAATTTTACGCGATGAACAGTTAGTAATAGAAAAAATAGTAAACTAATGTGGAAAATACTTAAAACACTAGTAAAAAAAATTAACAAAATATTTACTTAGTGTAATACAACATTTTCATGCCCAAATGAACAGAAATTAACTGTTTCAAGCATTTAAGAGATATATAGATTCCTAGCTCTGATATGTGGAGCTCAGATGCGCTTCCTATCATAAATTTATAGAGGTTTCCCGAGTTTAGCAGTTTGTCTATGATATTTAAAAAAATGATTTCCTCTATAGTACAATAGTGAAGACCTCTTGAATTCCTTAAAAGTATTTCAATGTATCAGGACATGTTCTCAAGGTAGAGTTCCACATGATCTCAAAACAAGCATATTCTCTTTAAGAGCCAATTTTTCATCATAATTAGGTTTTTAAATGTTTGTTCATTCCGTGTTCTTTTCTGTTTCTGTCTCTGGCCACCCGGACACGAATCACGACCATAACCTCACTATATATTAGGAACAGGGGCCTTCGCACGAATGACAGGAGACGACTTGGCAACATCGGTTTCCGCTAGGAACTTTAGCCGCTCCTAAAGAAACTTCATAGGGTGCGCCACCGTGGACGGTCAGTAAAACGTCAGTCAAAAAAAAATGACAAACATGAAAAAGTGCGATGGCCGTTTTGCAGGAATTTGAACGATTCAACAATACGAGAAAAAAATCGCTGAATGGAAGTGCACTTTCCTATGCTGATGCGGCCACACTCAGCGACACCATGTCGAGCGAAAGCGAGGAAGAAATCGCCATGGATCTACAAGAAGAAATTAAAAACATCGAAAATGTAATCAGTTTGACTAGGGCCAATATCGATGCCCTAAATGCAAAATTCGCCGACTTTCAGCATCCTCCTGCTATGTACTTGAAGGAATATGACGACCTAACGTCTAAGTTGCACGAACTCGAGGAAAATAAACGAAGATTGACTGAACAAATGATCAATGGGGGCTCCAATGGCAGAGATTCCCACAGGTAATATTTTATTGTTATTCAATATTTATGTTATTATCTGTTCAATGCTATAAATTTTAGAGATACTGACTTAGTTCCCCTTTGCTCTCTCTGTATGCTCTACTTTTAGTTACATGATTCTCTCACTAGTACTGTGATAAAATAAAAATTGGTTAATACAGATTTTAAACCTGTTATTGGTTCTAGCAGGTTTCCATTTACTTGGGATATTTATTTATGTGTTACCACAATGCATTAGAATGTAGGTAGTACATTTATACAAGTAGAATATTACATTACATTATAAAAATATCAAAAGCCCAGATGATGATGAGTCTTTGAATATACTTACACAACTATTTATCGGGAAAGTTTATAGCATTAACATAGTTGAAATAAAATCATCTTCTTTGCAGTGGTAGTTCAAGTAGTCAATCAACTCGCAGTCAAACTCACAGTGGCTACAGTACAGCAGAAAGAGACAGGCTGCATATTCACAGTCCCCCTGAATATCCTTATTCGAGACAGCAACCCCCACCTCCCCTTCTACCCCACACAACACCCAAGTAAGTAGCTTGTGTAATATGGGTTCTTGACAATAACTTCATGAAGGTTATAAATTAATATTAATATTTGTACATAGTTACATTTAATTCTTAGGACTATGTAACCAATTATTAGATGAAGTGTACAGGTATTGTAGGAAGAGAGGTCATGTGTGAAATAGCTTTGGTACTATCCAGTAAAACTTTAGAATGTATTATGATATATTGTGGTATATAAACTACTTTTCATAAATATGTAGTCAGAGTCAATTATATTGATTACTAAGTAATAAAATTAAGGTGTATTTGGATCTAATATATTTATAATTTATTAAATCATCAGGTTCCTAAGAGCCTCCTTACCCAATCAACAGAGAACTAGTGTGCAGATACGGGAAGGACTCACACTTCGTCGTGCTCTAGCTAAGCCAATGAAGTTACGGAACCTTAGTTGTGAGATGTGCGTCGCCTATCTTGGTGACGAGAACTCTACGCAGAAACTCAGTTGGAATGTGGACATAAGTACTCTTGAATCTGATAAAGTGACAATTAAAATAATAGATAAGTTTCCTATTCCTACTAGTATTTCACATAACTTTGTTAGGAAAACATTTTTCTCTATAGTGTTTTGTGAGGTGTGCCGGAAGCTTGTATTTACAGGGTTTTACTGTAGGACTTGTGGGTATAAGTTTCATCAGAGATGTGCATCAGGAGTTCCTTCACTTTGTCATCAGGTATATAATTATTTTTTATTTGGATATATTTTTGCACATAAATAGTATATTTTTATTGCTTTGTTAATGATCATTACAGAACACATCAAAATTCATAGCAATTAAATTTGGCTGCCCTGAGTATTTATTTTATCACCCAACAACTTATTTCATTTGATCAGGCTCGGATGACCGATGCATACTATAGATTCCTGTTGACCCAGCCTATGGACTCCAGTGCAGGAATCCTTCAGGTGGGTCAGGCTGCCCTGATTACAAGGCAGCAGCCAGAGAGACATTCAACTTCACTTGGACATCAAGACAGGGCTAGTTCAGCGCCAAATGTGTGTCTGAACAGTGTAAAAGGTATAATATATAGAATAATAGTTATTGATATTTAATATATTATCTAAAAAACTGACCTGATAATTACTGCTACTAATATTTTTAGGAATAGCTTTAGAAGGTGCCAGACCCTTACCCCTACTCACGAAACCCAGTGGAGAACATGACTCGCCCCACTGCAGAAGTACACAGGCGTCACCAACAGGATCTCAGCAACCTAAAAGGCCCAGAGCCAGGTAAGACATCAAATATTCTTATATATTATGTTCAGGGTAAAATAAACTTTGCATTGTTTTTTGTTGTAAATTTATTTGTCTCCATGTGCTATTAATTTTAAATTGGTGTATACCTTTGTTTATGTGTTTTTCAACAATACATTTTTTGCTGTAGTTTATATGGAGATTGTTGTGGGTTTCTAAAATTTGTGGGTGTAAATATAATCAGGCAATTCGATAACGACGTACATTAAACAAGAAACTAAGTGTTTTTACCTTAAACATGTGTCTGGCTTTGTTAATCTAGTCAGAGTAATATATACCTGGTTTTGTAAAATTAATATTTTTGTTAGGTCTGCTGATGAAAGCAAACCACTTCTCGCACCTCGTGAGAGCATCGAAGACTGGGAAATACCTGCAGACGAAATCCTAGTAGGCGCCAGAGTCGGCTCCGGCTCATTTGGAACCGTCTATAAAGCCCATTGGCACGGTCCGGTGGCTGTCAAGACATTAAACGTCAAAATACCCACTATAGCTCAATTACAAGCGTTTAAAAACGAGGTGGCGGTGTTGCGCAAGACGCGCCACGTTAACATCCTGCTGTTCATGGGGTGTGTCAGCAAGCCCCAGTTGGCGATAGTAACCCAGTGGTGCGACGGCAGTAGTCTTTACAAGCACCTGCACGTCGTCGAATCGAAGTTTTTGTTGTTTACGCTTATAGAAATTCAAAGGCAAATCGCGCAAGGCATGGAATACCTCCACGCGAAAAATATAATCCACCGCGACTTAAAGACTAATAATATTTTCTTACATGACGATTTGACTGTGAAAATAGGAGATTTCGGTCTGGCAACCGCGAAAACGCGATGGTCGGGCTCTCAACAATACCACCAACCGACCGGTTCTATCCTTTGGATGGCACCGGAAGTGATTCGGATGCAAGAGGACAATCCGTATAGTTTTCAAAGTGATGTGTACGCTTTCGGGATAGTTATGTTTGAGATGCTCGCTGGGCAACTCCCGTATTCCAAAATAAACAACAAAGATCAAATTCTATTTATGGTCGGTAGGGGTTATCTTAGGCCTGACTTGACGTTGCTAAGGCAGGATACGCCCAACGCGCTACGAAGGCTGTTGGAACAGTGCATTAAGTTCCAACGGAGCGAGAGGCCGCTGTTTAGTCATATATTCTCTTCGCTAGAGCACTTGTTGAGGAATCAACCGAAAATCAGCAGGTCCGCTTCGGAGCCAAATATGAACAGAACGACTTTGTCTGACGATTTCACTTACAACTGTCAGAGCCCTAATACCCCCTCTACTTACAATAGTAACTTTTTGTTTTACGGCGCGACTGGAAATATTTAAGGGTTTTAATTTATAAAAGCGGCGATGGTAGATTTATTTAGGCCATCATGTACACAAAAACAAATTAAAAAATTAATAGAAAATAAATTAGATCATAAAGATTGTGGAAATACAGTCATAGGGTCAGTAGCACTGACTGGTGCTGTGCTGATAGAATATTATCTATCTGCCTATTAAGTTTTCACATTATTTTAAAAGGAGTTTTGTGTTAATAAAATGTTTTCATCTTTATGACTTATCTAAATCTATAGTTGTCGCTAGACTTAGATGTTGTTTATAGAGAGTATTTTGACTATTATGTCTTGTTTTCAAGGCAAATATAAGGGATTAGTTTGAAACACTTTTGTGATGATATCAGCCTTCTCTCGATGTTTTTGTGTGTTAGTAGTCGTGTTTATTCGGTTGTAAAATGGGATTTATAAAGAAAACGTGCAAAGAAATCATCATTTTCCATATTTTTGACATTTATAAATCGCAGTTTACAACCACAATTTTTAATCGCTCCTCACAAAATAAGTAACTGGAAGTTAGATTTATCGGACGATACCGCTTCGGCTTAGACTGTACGATTTTTCACGTTGGATACACTTTTATTTTCAGAACTGCATTTGATTCAAAAGTTAATGTAAAAATAACATATTTTTCTTTAATCAATTGAAGTAGCCGTTACTTGATGAAGATCCATTATAAAACTAGGTAAATAATACAACAATGTGTAGAAATCTTCACTGAATTTTATTGTACCATGACAATTGTTTCGGCACACAGTGCCTTTATCAAATGGAGAAACCAAAGTGACTGAGGTATAAACATATCTTCCTAAATGTAAAAAATTCCACTTAAGCTAATTATCTAAATTATATTATATGGTGTTAAAATACCCAGAATATTAATGGATTAAATGCAAATACAAAGGAGTACCTAATTATAGGTTTATGAAGGATGGAAAAACCACCCTTTACAGATTTAAATTTAACAATGGCGAACCATTTAAGTCCAACTGATCGTTTAATAAAATATTTAGTTTTTTGTGTTTGTTAATTTCCATACTTTCTAAAAAATTGAACAGAGAAAATTAAAATACACTTAAAAGGACAAAAGTTCAGAATTGCATACAAAACTAATAATAAATTGGGTAAATTTATTAAAAACAACAAAACTAAAAATAGAAAAGAACAAAATTGTGGGGTATATAAACTAAAATGTGGAAGTTGTCCTAAAATATACATAGGACAGACAGGTAGAACATTTGAAAAAAGACTTAAAGAACACAAAACAAGCTACAATAAAAACAACACTAATTCTCATTATGCAATACATTTAAATGAGGAACAGCATAGTTTTAACGATAATTTTGAAATTTTACACCTAGAACAAAAATCTCTGAAACTCAATTTTTTAGAAAGTATGGAAATTAACAAACACAAAAACCTAAATATTTTATTAAACGATCAGTTGGACTTAAATGGTTCCCCATTGTTAAATTTAAATCTGTAAAGGGTGGTTTTTCGACCCTTCATAAACCTATAATTAGGTACTCCTTTGTATTTGCATTTAATCCATTAATATTCTGGGTATTTTAACACCATATAATATAATTTAGATAATTAGCTTAAGTGGAATTTTTTACATTTAGGAAGATATGTTTATACCTCAGTCACTTTGGTTTCTCCATTTGATAAAGGCACTGTGTGCCGAAACAATTGTCATGGTACAATAAAATTCAGTGAAGATTTCTACACAAATAGAAGTATCTTTTCCTAAAAATTGTGTTCGGATCATTATAGCGTCAAAGAGGCGAATATATTTATGAACGGTTATATAACACAGCCATTTTTATAGTATGCAAAATGGTGTCTCTTCATGTGATTTTGATCTAAATTCCAGTAATTTTTCAGACTGTCCCATTCAGGTAAGCGACAAATCTTGCGCTCGAGATTTGTGACGTGACGACTTTACGGCAGAAAATATTGCAGGTTAATAGAGTGGCATATCTTAATAGTTCAAGTGGTGATTGCATGTATGTACTTAAGTTATCAAACATGGACCAAAAATTCTCTTAATAGTTACTTTGAACGGTATAGCCAAACTACACTATTTTGCCTATTCCAGCTAGTGACAGTGGATCGGAATGATGACTTCTTCGGGATACGCGGCTAGATTTTGTATCTGCTTTGTTGAAATAATAACTACAGTCTGGGCATTCGTTGATAAGAACACATACATACAGGCAGTCGCGTTTATACAGATAATGTTTTTTTAACATAAATACAAGCGAAGGTGAGTAGTAGTTGCCGCTAAGGTCCTTCGTTGCTATACATCACACATATGTTTATTTATAATTCCAGATGGTAAATTTTTAGATTAGTGCGTATCTAAAATTACTAGTATGTGTCTTTCCAGTAATATTTATTCAACCTGGTGGATTGGAATCGATTCCAAATGACCCAAGCTTATAGTGACTATGTGATTACTTAAGTAAAACCTGCAGTCCCTACTGGATCTATATCTACTTTTTAAATTTAGACCTGTCATTTGTGAATAGTTAGGATTGTATTTAAAATTATGACCTCGCGGTCCGGGTCTTGTCTGAAATGTTTACATTGTTTATTATACTTTTGAGTGAGCGTAAATGTAAATATTAAGAATGGCGAATCGCCTCGGAAGCCCGAGCATGTTTTCGTTGATTTGGAGCCGCGTCTCTATCTTTATATACCACGATTTTATGTTAATGTCATTCCATCTGACCGGGAGATGAAAGATAATATTATATTGAAATTTTAATTTCCACGTTAAAGACTTCTTTCTTATAAGCAAAGATTATACACAGTTTTGGACCCCTCTGCTCTTAAACCTGGTGACGTAATACTTAAAGACCCCTCCTCCCCTTTATAATAATCATTGGTTCTGTTAAGCATTCGTTACAATATATTTCTTTGTGTATGTGGCAAATCGTCTGATGAAACAAAGTGTATGTATTCTTTAGAACTTGTCCAATCCAAATGTTAAGTTTATATAGTATTGATTCCTGACCGTTTGTTCAAATATATTTGTTCTTTGGGTTTTCGGTCAATTCTTAATAAAGCGAGTTAACAAATTTGTGACGTTTCGGTTTATTTCATTTTAAACCATCATCAGACTACAATTAAAGGGAAACATTTCTTTAGTTTTTAAGGACATGATTTGTGAAAATATGATGGAAAAACATTTAGTTTATAGCAATCTAATTATAATAAAAACATACCTTATGTAATTGCACTATCACAATCACTTTAATATACTTACTTATTATGAAGATGTTGTATCACCCTAGGTATAATTGTAACTAAACATAGAAATTAGTTACAATTATACCTAGGGTGATACAACATCTTCATAATAAGTAAATATGTTAAAGTGATTGTGAGAGTGCAATTACATAAGGTATGTTTTTATTATAATTAGATTGCTATAAACTAAATGTTTTCCCATCATATTTCACAAATCATGTCCTTAAAATCTAAAGAAATGTTTTCCTTTAATTGTAGTCTGATGATGGTTTAAAATGAAATAAACCGAAACGTCACAAATTTGATAACTCGCTTTATTAAGAATTGACCGAAAACCCAAAGAACAAATATATGTTAAGTTTATATTCTGACAACCTTTATTTTTGACTTATAATGAAAGGGGATACGCACATACATAATTGGCTATGCCTAATGAATTTTTATGTTATACATATTAAGTACAACGGTAGTGACGTTTCAGCTTTAGGTGTAAAGTGCGAAACTGGGCAACAGAAACAAACACACCAGTACACTACATAAATACGCTTCAGGGGACAAACGCTAAATAACTTCTTTACATTTTTTTTGACAATGGTATATTCTAAATAGTGTAAATAGGGCTTCAGAAGTTCCATATGTCATAGGAAAATTTGGTTGGAGTCGAGTATGTGAAGGCGTGACTTATGTAAAATTGTTCAACATTGTTTTGTTTTTAATAAATTCACTGAATAATAATCGGCCTTATTTTTTCTATTTCCTAGATTCCTTTTATGTGTAAAATTTGAAAATTTTTAGTTCTGTACTGGAAAATAACATATTTTCTCTCATTGGCGTCATATGACTAATTCGAACAATCCCAATCGGTAGAAGATAACGACGTTCTTCCGAAAATCTTTTGCAACCTAAAGCGACGAATTCCACCTAGAGCGACGAACCACAGCCGCCCATCCGTATGTGGTTCGGCCAAAGATCTTACAAACTCCAGATAGAATTGTTTACATTTGAAGTCGACGTAAGGACTGTAAACGTGCACTCCCCACCTTGCTGTTATGCTTGCAGCATAGCCAGATTGTCCTATTTATCGCTAAGGTATCTGCAAAACCCCAATTAAAAATTTGTTAATTTGACAATTGCAGTTAATCCGCAATTGCTTTTAAAATAAATTTATTTCCCAATAATTTTAATATAAATTGTGAATAGGCCTTGAGAGATTTAGGAAAAAAATATTATTATTATACATACAAGTTTGAAATAAACCGACTGCACTCTGACAACATCAAGTTAAAAGTTACTACGCTCGACGGCAAACGATCAAACTTTATCAATGGAAGACGAATACACTGTTGCTACTCGCTGCTAATCGCTTTTAAGGGAGTGTTTATATACTTGGTTGTTTTTATTTTTTTTATTGTGAGTATTGGTGAAAAATCGTCTTTATTATAAACAATGATGGTGTATTCATGGATAGTTTGTAAAAGAGTGGATCATTTAAGCAAGGATTTATCTTTTCTTCGGTAAGTATGGTTATGTTTTAATATGATTGTATTGATATGATTTCTGACTAACCATTGACGTTTAAAAGGTTATGGACCGGTCCGTGGTGCTAGTCCGGGCAAAAAGCAGTCGAGTTGGTTTATTTCTTAATATAAATTTTGCATTTACAAGATGGTTGAGTCTTGTGCGGCCATAAAATACTTCACTAGAAGATGCAATGGTGTTAAATTAAAATTTCACAGGTTAGTAAATATATTTAGAAATTTGATTTTGAGTTTCCATCACCCATTCCGTTTCTCCCTCCTTGCTAATTGGCCACACCCAATGCATGTGAGCAGGTAATAAACTAAAGATAGATGACCAGAGTGCAGTTGGATTGTTTCACGATTTATTTGATACCTTTAAGTATAATAATATTATTTTAAAGAATCATCCTTTTCACAGTTTATAGTAAAATTATTAGAAATAAACTTATTTTAAGAGCAATTGCGGATTAACGTTAAACCAATCGGCGCTCGTGGTGCAATGGTCAGTGCAGCGGCCTTGTACCGTGGCGACCCGGGTTCGTTCCCCGGCTCATACAAGCGTCGACGTTAAAATTTGGAATTTGGTTTTAAGCAAGTTGCACCGTCCTTCGGAAGGGACGTTAAACTGTGGGTCCCGTGTTCATGGATGTTGGGCACGTTAAAGAACCCTACCCTCGACAAAGAGGGATTCGGCAAAATTCCCAGATAGGGTGTGACAAATTCCCTGGCGTCGGTGATTGGCCTTAGTCGCGGAAAATAGACCGACGGAAAAAAAAAAAAAAAAAAAAAAAAAAAAACCTTAAACCAGTTGTAATTGTCAAATTTACAAATTTTTAATTGGGATTTTGCAAGATGTCTTAGTGATAAATATGACAATCTGGCTAGAAATATACACTTTTATATCTGGAGAGTATCATCCAGTAATGAATACACCAAAAATATTGATGCTAATCATAAATAGTTAAATCCATCCTTGGATACACTGTATATAAAAACTGGATCAATATTTCTATCTTTTTTATAAATATCCAATATTCGAAACTACACTTTTTGAATAGAAAATATAGTTAAACGTAAAGAATCTCAAAGTAAATTATACGCCCTTGTTGGGCTTTTTGCCCAGACTAGCTCCGCTCCGAAACCATGGAGACCGCTCCATAACCTTTTAAACGTTATTGGATTTAACCTTGTAAGATCTTTGGTTGCCATTAGCGAGACCAACATGTTTTGTCACTCTTCCACCCATTACTGATTTTCAATAACATTTCAAACAATCACAAACTCACTTTCCAACAGATTTATGAATGGAGTGTTGGCCCTGTGGGTTCGGCCATAGTTCAGCTTAGTACTCCTCGAATATCATTTTTTAAGAGTTCTTTAATTTGGAGAACTTCATCCTTCCTGAGGTTTCGATTCAAAACTAACGTGAATCACCACTTCCAGAGCGTCTTAAAGGATTTTTCCTATTAATAGTGCTGGTGTTTGATCATAAGAAAAGATTAATAAAATAATAAATTAAATATCCGTAATAATTATCCAATGGATACCGTATATTGGATTTGAACAGGGTTACTTCATATATGATTTATCTTTAGGTCATATTTTAGATAATAAAAATACAATAATATTTTGAATGAAAACGCATGACCGAATGTGTCAAAGTGGTGAAAAAATTACATACACCGAAGGAGCTTTGCAGTGTAAGTTTTACTTTTATTAGTTTATTATTAATAAAATAACCTAGGTATCTCTTTACTTTGTAATTTTCCACAAAAAAATACCTTATATTATATATTATATAATATACCTTAATTAAAAATATCTTCGTTTAGTATTGGATCTCAGTCGATGAAAATATAGGAAAAGTAGACATTTGAGAAAAATGACTGAAACCCAGCGTAAATTTGGACTTCCTAAAAGGTTCGAAGGACTTCGGCCAAGTGTTTGGTAAGTTTTTTTTCTAATTATTAGAATTAACTTGCTTTTCATTAACGCATCGGAAATTTACTTTTAAAATTTTGGCACTTGTTTACTTTCTTATTTATTCTGCATAATTAGGTACCTATTAAAGACATTTGTTGTATGTTTTTTTTTTTAGTTTTGTTGTCACATATTTATCCACTTTCATATTTTAGGGTAGAATATAACCAGCTAGCTGTAGATTATAAGCCTCTAGATTTAGGGGAGGGTTTTGCAGATTTTCCACCCCCTCAGTATGTCACAGATGCGTTGGTAGATGTCGCAACGAAAGGGGGCTCATTACATCAGTATACCAGAGACTTTGTAAGTGCTTTTAAAAATTTGTTCTACTAAACTTCTTATTTTCAATATTCATATTCTTGCACCCAATGGATCCAAAATATAAAATTAATATTATCGGGAAAATTAAACACGATTTATTTGTGCCAAATGCTAGTTAAATATGCATAGTGTAGATATATATAGTAAATCTTACTATGTATATTACTAAAAATAACATTATTTTACAGATTTATAATGTAAATACATACAGGGTGGCCCATCGAAAACAGTCCAGCAAGGTTTACGGCTGTGTACGTGAAAATTTGGAAAAAAACCTCGGACCCGTAAACTTGTGTTTTCAGGGGGACACGTTTCACTATTAATTTCATCCCTGTAACCTCAACCCCCCGGCGGCGCGTAGCTCAAATTTACAAAACGAAGCGCCATTTTAAGGAGAATTTAATGCCCTTTAAAAAGATGTATCACAACATACCCATTCCCATTTGAAAAAATAAGGGCAGTAGCCGCCCCCGCTAGGGGGGTTGAGGTTACAGGGATAAAATTAATAGTGAAACGTGTCCCCCTGAAAACACAAGTTTACGGGTCCGAGGTTTTTTTTAATTTTCATGTGGACTGTTTTCGATGGGCCACCCTGTATAGCATTATCAGATTTAATCAAATACTAAATAAAACCACAAATACTTGAGATATGAATAGAACCATAAACATATTATAATATAAAATTAATTAAATGTTTTTGAATATAACACATACCGCAGACAGTTCGTTCAACTTATTATTGTTTTCAATAAATTATTGAGCAAATAAACTAAAGAATGCTCAAAAAGACCCTAAAAGGTTTGTTTTGTATGCATTCGGTTACAAATATTTTCTTTAGAATGACGCAAAATAGAAAAACGGAACGAAAGGAAACTATTAAAAAGATTGGTAGGTTTCTGTAAACTATCTGTATTTATACTAAAATGAAAAATATTTTAATATCGTCGTTTTAAAAAATAGCAAAGAAGATTTTTCAAGAAAATACGTAAAACTACAGAAATAATACATTATTTTAGGGACATCCCCGGTTAGTACATGCTTTAGCTAAACTATATTCCAAGCTGATCGGGAGTGACATCAATCCACAAACAGAAGTATTAACCACCCTTGGTGGCTATGAAGCTTTGTATGCCACCATTTGTGGTAAGCATTATCGGTAGTATTGAAATTGATACATGACACTGAGACAACCGACATTTTTACAAACTATAAAGATAAATAGTAATTTTCAAAAAAATGGCCATTGTTTATAATGGATAAAATAATGAAAGTCAAATTTTATATAACATTTTTTTCACTTTTAAGATTGTACACTACAAATTTCTCCTCCTCCACGACATTTTTATTTGTTTCGGTTTTATTTTAGCTATTTCTTCTTGTAGGACATGTTGACGAAGGAGATGAAGTTATAATCATTGAACCGTTTTTTGACTGTTATGAACCTATGGTTAGGAATGTCGGTGGTGTACCTAAGTTTATTGCTTTAAAACCGGTGTGTATATTTTTTTAATAAGTGGTCAAATATGAGGAAATCGGTCTTGTTCTTGGCAGATTATTGAGAGATATTTTACACATTTTAGAAGGGTACCAAAGCCAGCGTTTCATCATCTGGGGACTTTACATTCGATAAAGGAGAATTAGCATCTCTCTTTAACTCAAAAACGAAAGCTATAATACTAAATACCCCCAACAATCCCTTAGGAAAGGTTTTTACGCTTGAAGAGCTCGCGTTTATAGCGGAATTGTGTAATAAACACGATGCACTGTGCATTTCAGATGAAGTTTATGAATGGATGGTTTATGAGCCTAATGAACATGTTCGAATTGGTAATTAATCCACGTAATCTTAGAAAATAAAAACATTTATTGTTGCCACTTTTAGCCACTCTACCCGGTATGTGGGAAAGAACAATTACGATCGGTTCTGCAGGAAAAACTTTTAGTGTTACCGGTTGGAAATTGGGATGGGCGTACGGCGATTCAAATTTAATTTATAATTTACAAATGGTCCATCAGAATTCAGTTTATACAGGATGTACCCCAATACAGGTAAAAAAATCAAGAATAACTGGCTTTTTTCGACTTAGTTATGCACTTCTGTGAATGGTCCATTGCTATAGACGTGTATACACGGTGTCCCATATAAGAATGCACAGTACAGGAATCTCGTAAACCACAGGAGATACAGAGATGGTATTAGACAAAAGTTGCGCTTTGCTAAACCCTTCAAAGTCACGATTCGAAATCTAAAAAAATCCGATTACTTCCGAAGATATTTGGGAAAAAACGAATTTTCCCGATTTCGTTTTTATTTTTTTCTGACTCTATTTAAAAAGATATGACAAAATAAATTTCATATTCTCATTGCCACTTTTTCTGCTCTACAAGCCGGTGTTCTTAAATTTTCAATCCGACGTTTCATTTTTCCGCAACCATCATCAACTTTGTTTTTTAAATAGTCGGAAAATTTAATTTTATGCTTAGTAAATTCTACCTTTTATTCTGAATTCAACGGTATATCACGCTTAATATTTATAACATGTTTCGGACTTAAAAACGCATCATCAATATTATTTGATGATTATTACGAAGGAACGAAACGTCGGATGTGGTCATGCATATCTTTTTAAATAGAGTCAGAAAAAAATAAAAACGAAATCGGGAAAATTCGGTTTTTTAGATTTCGAATCGTGACTTTGAAGGGTTTACCAAAGCGCAACTTTTCTCTAATTTAACCATCTCTGTATCTCCTGTGGTTTACGAGATCCCTGTACTGTGCATCCTTATATGGGACACCGTGTATATATTTATATTTTTTATAGGAGGCTATAGCAATAGCATTTGAAAAAGAACTAGGACGTTTAGGGTCGGATGAATGTCGCTTTGTATCGATATCAAGAGAATTAGAACCTAAACGAAAATGTATGGAAAAGTTCCTGCAGGAAGCAGGTTTTAAGCCCATTGTACCCGAGGGAGGATATTTTATGATGACAGATTGGTCACCTCTAGGTAAAAAAACATTTTCTTTTGTCCGGGTTCTCGAGATTATTTTACGTAGACAGTTGAAATTTGGCATAGTAATTAAGGAATATATTATACATCGTACTCTTTGGCTTTTCTAGAATCTCAGGTAGATCTCGGCACGGAAACGGATAAATACAAGGACTATAGATTTACGAAATGGATGACTAAGAATGTTGGGGTGCAGGGGATTCCCCTGTCTCCGTTTTATGGCGAGGATCACAAGCATTTGGGAGAAAATTACGTTAGATATTGTTTTATTAAAGTAAGTTCCTTTAAATGTAAGAACTGGTCTAATACCCGATGTAACTATCGACTTATTTCCCTTATGCTGGAAGCGATTTTATTTTCGTAATTTTTAGGAGGACAAGAATCTTCAAGCCGCTGCTGAGATACTCACAAAATGGAAATCGGGAGAAAAACGAAAAGAGTGAACGTGTACACTATAAATTTAAACTGTTCAATGGCATAATCTTATATCGACAATAAAGACGTTCCTAGCAAGTTGTGATAACTAAAACTATTTTTTTTCTACAAATGAAGGAATAAACTAAATCTTTATTCCAAACATTAGAATGAAGATGGATTTTCCTCGCTCTTCTGGAGAACTCTGGGTTTCCCGTAACACTGGATCTCTATTATTATTGTACTTATAAATAAAATGCTGTCGCACTTTTCTCCTCGTTATTGGAGAAAGTAACATACTTTTGGAATAGATGGCGCTAGTAGACTTGCAAATACCCGTAACTAAAGATAAGTGTAAAATTTTGGTTGCTTATAATCGCAGCGGTGCGACATCTTATCTAAGTTCAATACTAATATTATAGATGTCACTAAGATTTATATCTCGCCTTGTTTTATCGAATTAGTAGTCTCCTGCGTGGTTTGGTCTTGGTCTGTCAAAGTTAAAAGGTCAGATAAAAAATACGGTTATGTTATGTTTATTTTAAAATTTCTGTGATTTTACATTTCCATATAGGATATTTATGTTAGTACCTAATTATCGTCATAGTATTTCTTATCTCTAATCACATTTTCAACATTTTTTAAGTGCGTCGATTATCACCGGAAAAATATTTTAGTTTTAGATGTCTGTCACAAAGATAGTGACCACCGTATTAAGAAACTTACCAAAAGTAAGCAAGCAACGATTTGAGAGGCCTTTATCGACGTGTGCTGAAAAAATGACCGATTCTAAACAAAGATTTGGTCTACCCCGGCGGTACGAAGGAAGCCAACCAAGTGTTTGGTAAGAATGGGTTTTTAAGGTGGAATGATTTCCATCAAAATGGGACGTTATAATTGAGTTGGTATTAAAAAGTCAACGGCAATCAACAATACTATAGAATCTAAATAACAGTTTACTTTACTCAAATATTATGTTATTTTAGGGTAGAATATATTCAGCTAGCTCTAGAACATAAGCCTCTTAATTTAGGACAGGGCTTCCCTGACTATCCACCTCCCCAGTATGTAACAGATGCATTGATTGAAGTGGCCTCGAATAGGAACTTACATCAATACACACGAGGCTTTGTAAGCATCTTTTTGTATTGTTCAGTTTTGTTTACTTTTATCCTAGAATTATTAAAACTTTATGATTTTTACATCTTCTAAGTGTTAGTCAATACTAAAGAACAATGGTTATATGTATTAATTAGGTCTATGACGTAATTACAGGTCAAATAAACATGATCAACATGCACAGTCTTGATTATAATCCTTTATTGTATGTATTTGGACTGTTTGCAAATGATAAATGAGATTTCCTTATAAGAAATTATAGCAACTATTTTCCAGTTGATGATTTATATTATAAATAATGCTATTCCCCTGAGAGAAAATTAACTATTAGTTTAATAAAAATTGTTACAGAATTCAAAATATAATTAAGTAGGTATTGCCACAATTATCTTTTAGGGCCATCCCAGGCTAGTACAAGCTTTGGCGAAACTTTACTCGCAACTAATAGGGCGGGAGATAAACCCACAAACAGAAGTTTTGACAACTTTAGGTGCTTACGAAGCTCTGTATGCAGCTATTACTGGTAGGGCACTTATTTAATTCTTATATAATGTTCATATTTTTTATAAATTATTAAAAATATTTGGCATTATGGCTCTCTAAATAGTGTAACACAAATTTACCTTCACCAAGAAGGAATGTAGGCGTTTTCCACACTAGTTGAATAATTTTATAGGTCATGTGGATGTTGGAGATGAGGTTATCATCATCGAACCATTTTTTGACTGTTATGAACCCATGGTTAGGTACGCTGGTGGAGTTCCAAAATTCATAGCCTTGAAACCGGTAAGTAAGAAATAAAAACAACATATTTTATGTATCAATTTTTACTGTTGTATGAATTAAGAAGATAAAATGTAACATGAATATAGTGCCATGAGATAGGTTCTCTTTTAATTAATAATTCAGGAACTTATGTTTTAGAGTAGCACTGACGCTAGTGTGTTATCTTCTGAAGACTTTGTTTTGGATAGGACTGAATTAGAAAGACTTTTTAATCCGAAAACCAAAGCTATAATTTTAAATACTCCTAACAATCCTTTAGGAAAAGTTTTCACACGGGAAGAGCTCACATTTATAGCTAATTTGTGTAAAAAGAACAATGTATTGTGTATTTCGGACGAAGTATATGAATGGATGGTGTATAAGCCAAATGAACATATTCGAATTGGTTAGTTATATTCACTTGACATTACCAATATATTGATACACTATAAACCATAAAAGCAAAGCACAGTCTATGTAATTTTTTTAAATTTTCAGCCACTTTACCTGGCATGTGGGAGAGAACAATTACAATCGGTTCCGCTGGGAAAACTTTCAGCGTCACCGGTTGGAAACTAGGATGGGCTTATGGACCCGAAAATTTAATGTTTAATTTACAAATGATTCATCAGAACTCGGTATATACAGGGTGTACTCCAATACAGGTAATATGCAACATAGATGAACCTCATTGCTTTAAGTTGTGCTCTAAGACAAGTGTGGATCAGGCTCATACTGAACATTGGGATTCCCAATAACAAATCCTGCGCTTAAGATACAAAACATAGTTTTTTGGGTTCTAGGAAGCCACAGCACGTGCATTTGAGAAGGAACTGAAACGTTTAGGATCGGATGAATGTTATTTTGTATCGATTTCAAAGGAATTGGAACCAAAACGACAATTTATGGCAACATTTCTGCAGGATGCAGGTTTTAAGCCTATTGTTCCCGAGGGAGGATATTTCATGATGGCTGATTGGACACCTCTAGGTATTATTTTGTAAAATGTCGTAAAGGCTTAGAATACTATATAAAAAAAGTACTAAAGAGCCCACTTTCCAGACTAGTAATGTAAGTGACTCTTTTTAGAATCCCGGGTAGACCTCAGCTCAGAAACCGATAAGTACAAGGATTATAGATTTACAAAATGGATGACCAAGAAAGTTGGTTTACAGGGAATTCCCCCTACTGCGTTTTATGGAGAAGAGCACAAGCCATTGGGGGAAAATTTCGTCCGATATTGTTTTATAAAAGTAAGTTTTTATCCATTTTTTAACTTTGTATGTTTGGTGTTTGTGTTTTTATTTTCTAATATGACTTTTTCGTCACTTGCCACCGGCTTCAAACATTTATTATTCAAAATTCCATGGTTTTTTTTTTAATTTTTAATATCTATTGCTTGCGCGATGTTTATGGAAATCCAAAAGTTTAAAGGGAAAATCTTTTCACTTGCAGAAGTCTGTTTCTTGAATTCCCACGTGCTTGTATAAGAATTTAAAATGTTTTCTGGCTTAATAAATAAATTGTTTGTTAAATTTACTAGCTGTATCAATACCGTTGTTTTGTGAAATAATTTATAACAATAATTGTTGTGGTGTGATTTCAAATTTGTTTAATATTACTGGCTGTGTTGCAAAACAAACAAAATTTAAGACGGAAGGTAAGAGAGCATGTGTTTTAAAATTGTATTGTTTCTGTAGAGTTTCAAAAATAACTGACATCGTGGGACAATGACATCTTGTTGACAGAAACTTACCACGTGTCTGTTAGCATTTACAATCCTTGTTGCCAAATATTTTTCGCCATCATTTTTATAGTATTTCCTTCTAAAGCGTTTGACGTGTAAATATGACGTCTTTTGAGCCGACCTACCCTATTAGATTGTTGACATCTTTCGCCAGTTCCTCCCACGTGGTTTTTCGGGTTCGACATAAGGTTGCTTATCTCATTTATTAATTCAAAGGCGTCATTTATGGTTATTTTTCTTTAAATCTCGGGATTTGCGGGTTTAAATATAATAAGTTATTTCCATAACACCCCGTATAATGACACATTTTTTGGTTTTAGGAAGACAAAAATCTTCAAGCAGCTGCAGACATACTGCACAAGTGGAAATCAGGTACCAAATTAAATTGAAATAGTCAAATTTGTAACTTTAAGCTCAATTATTGTTATATTTTAAAGTATATATTTTCCGTTATATTTGGTGTTTTAATATCTATGCAGCTGAAGAATAGTCACTATAGCTCATATCACTTTAAATCTTTAAAACGAAGGTTTTTCCCGTTTGCTGTTACAAGAAAGAAGAAATCTGCAAACAAATCATGCAAGCTTCTAGTTGATTATAGTAGAAAAACATTTATTACGTCCAAAAATAACAACAAATGACAAAAATCATGTGCTAAAGTCTCCTCTGAGCCATCTCTTTGCGTCTCTCGAATCATTTCCATAAGTTCGACCAAATCTAAAAATAAAAATTAAAGAACATTTTTATAATACTTCTCTGCATATTATAGTGTCAATTTAATGCGAATACTCACGAAAAATTATTGCGAACGACCGCGTCAATCATCGAATATTCGGGCTTGTTTGTCCACGTATCGATAGATTTTTAATATCGTTATATCCCTACGACTGATTCCGGTTCTGGATGGTCGTCGTTGGTTGGCAACCAAACCAGCACCAATACCGGCGAGGTTGCCTATATGACAACATTGTGCGCAAGACAAACGACGAGCAACCTTTAAAAATATGACCGGTAATTTAACTTTTTGCTGCGCACCCCATAAGTTGTACGTATCCATAGTTATAGGTCGGAGGCAGCACTCAATTATATTTGAAAATACTATATACATCCTGTCGCGAGTGATAGACATATAAAATTCGTTGGTCTCTTTGTTGTCTCTATATTATATCGTTTAATTATTTTAATATTTTTTATTTACCTGAAGATTGCACCAGGTATATGTCCCCCGTAATTAGGCAATTGTCCGATATTTTTATGGTATATTTCGGCAGGTTGAACCAAAACGGGCGGATCCGGTCGATCTATTTCGACGGGAGCCCATTCGTTACTCAGCCGTTTCCGGTAATTCGACGTGAAATCGCAGAGGGCGCTGTTCGTCATGGCTTCGTTTGTTTTCCCGAAGGAGGCGCATCCGAACGGCACATGTCCGGTAAATCCTGCAAGGAAAGAAAACGGCAATAGAATATTGTGAGGCACAAATCTGCATGGCATCGAAAATAGGCACTAATGTTTCTTCATATATTGCCCACCTTTTGGGGGTTGTTCAATCATCATCGTCATATTTTTTTTTACTTATCAGCGTGATGGATCATTATGTACACACGTTTGTATTATTGTGATAATTTAAAAAACTAAATGCAAAGGGTAATTGTTTGGTCGATGACAAATTTAATGTGGTTGCCATGGCGAGACGCCAGTAGAGCTTATAAGGAGGATTTTGTAAGAAGGTATTAATATGAATTAATTTCTAATACGGCCATGAAACTCGATATATATCCAAAAAGTTGGACCATTGACAGGTCGAAGAAATAGTCCATTTTCTCCAAGAGACCTGTTTAGTAACCATTAAGAAGTAAACTCAAACTCACGAATTTCGTGTCTCAAAATGAAATATTTGTCAATAAGTAACTTTTTAAACGTCCTTTCTGCGCTTCTCCCCGGAGTTTTTAATTCCGCTATGAGTTGAGCTTGATATAGTATTTTAGAGGTGAATTTTAGGCTTTATCATAAATTATCAGGATTCGTACTTCCGAAAATGTAATGAACCCGTGTTACCCATTTACCTAATTTCATAACAGAGTGCAAATGAATGAATTTAATTTTTTTATACCAAAACTGTATATCAAATGACAAAAAAAATCAAGAGACGACATTTGCTCGTCATGGAATGATAATTTCAAACATAATTTGTATTTAAAAAAAAGGCAATTCCCTCTTGAACGCCACTGGCCGGACTAAAAAAAAAATGATATACATCATAAAATGCCTCCTGATGAATAGAAAGTGCGTATCAAATTTCAGAAAAATATCTAGAGCAGTATCATAGATATTAATAAAAAGGGATATTTTTTGACAATCTTTAACACCCTGTATCTCAAAAGTTAAGACGTTTAGGACATACGTTCATATGAAGTTTTTTTTTAAAAATTGACCTAAGAAGATCCTCCTTAAATATTAGCATGTTATTAAGAAACACCCTGTATAGTCTAATCCTGAAAACGATTTTTTTAGCAATTTCAGTAATCAAACTATATATTACACTGACCATTATTATCAGTAACCAATAATGCCGCAAATAGAACTACACAATTTAAACTACCTTACTGAAATCATTGTTTAACTTCCCTGCTTACTTTTCCCACATCCTGTCGAATACCTTTGCTGTTGCAAAAAGGAGTTGTATAAACGGTCGTACATTTTGAATTTCAAAAAAATCCCAAATTTATACAAAACATAACAAAATCTCTTCGCGTTACATAAGATAATACATTTGACATTATTTGACAGTGACGGGTAAGGTCGCGTCAGCTAAGCTGACTCAGCTTTGCCTACCTGGTGTAGGTTCGTGTTATGATACCTACTTAATTTTTTTCTACTACCATTTGTGTAAATAGTAAAAATCGTGAAAAAAAAACTGCCAGCTATGTAAGCTGAATTATTACACATTGTAAATGAAACGCACGGAAAAGAAATCGCATTGGGTTAAAGCTGAATTTATAAACTCGACGTTGACGATTGACGGTGCTGTTCGACGGTGACGGTACAGCTTAAACATATTGAAATGCATAAGACCATTTATATTTGACGATGACGGTGCAGTTTGACGGTGGGCGACGGCCGACATGAACCAATTTTATCTTTTGACGGTGGACGGCCGTAGCAACGTTCGTAGCAAGTTTACACAGCCAATCAAAATCGTGTTTACCTGTCACGTGATATTTTGTAAATATTATTTTATTTTATACCATCTTATTAACCATTTTAAAGTGTACTGTTGATAATTGTTGATAGTATCGTTCAGATCACATAAACACCAAAATTAATATAATCACATAAAAATACAGAAAAGCCTAGAAAAATAGGTTATTTTATCATCGTCTCCACCGTCAAGTTTATAAATCCAGCTTTTTACGGCACCGTTAAACTGCACCGTCAATCGTCACCGTCGAGTTTTTTTTCATTTTAATAAGGTAGATTATTGCTTTATGCTTTCAATCAATAACACAATATCGCTGGCAAGATTCCATTCGTGCGTAATGTGTTTATTTCCACCCACATTGCGTAATACTGTAGTATATGTATAACCTAAGTGTATTTCCCAATTACCGGGTTGGTATTTAAACAGTAGTTTTTCGTTTTTATTTGACATACCTGATTTTAAATATTTCTCCGGATCGATATTATCCGAAAAATAGGGACTTTTCGAATGATTTGGCGGCGTTAAAGGCGGCTCGGTGACGGCGACATTTCTCAGCAATCCTCCGCATTCCGGCCGGACTTCGAGCAGGGGTAGTTTGAATTCACTTTGGGTCAACTATAAAACATAATTATGTTCACTTATATGATTTTTTACGTTCTTTTTTGGGTTCTTATATGGCAGCGATAAAATATAAATATTTTTATCTACACTTACGGAAGAAATTAACGAATACAAATGATCTGAGAGATATAAATTAGGAATACTTTCCTAATTATTCGTGTTATTTAATAATTGGCAATTAAAACTATGTATGGTAAATTTGTGTAATCTTTGGCGTATGTTACGTATCCATACTAGAGAAATTTAATTGGATCTTTCTATTTGCAAGTATATTTGAACAAAATTTTGTTTAATTTACGGTAAATAAATAATATAAAATATGCTTATTGAATGGCCGCAAGTGTACTTAATGTTAATTTATACAGTTACACAACTGCGTGCATACGTAGAATTAACAACCGAAATCAATTATAGACTTTTTACAATATCAAGTACGAATTGGCGCAAGGTTGCTCGATCATACTATGATCAAGATCATGGTACAATATACATACACAAGGTATGATATAGCACAGGAAGCTTAGTGACGTCATTATGTGCACGCTTCTGCGTATGATTTCATTGTTTATCGGGATTTTTTCTTATTTTAGTGGTATTTTCTGAGGTATTTGCGTATTTATTAAAATAATTATCCTGTAACATTGCGTTCGGTTGTCGTGTGGATATCCAGAAAAATTATTTTGAGGCTTTTCTCCTGTATAGAGATTAAAAAACAAATAAAACTTATATACAGGGTGTTATGGAAATGACGTATTATATTTAAATGGGTGACTCCTTGGGTGTCCTAGAGAAGCACTACATATTTTTTTTTTAATCGACCGTTTTAAAAGTGGGATAATAAACACTCTTACTCACAGATCAGTCCGCGCTACTGTACAACATTTCACCCAGAGCCAATGGCAATGTTGCCAAACTTAATGTAAAACTGAAATTCCATATAAAATTATAAAAATAAATAATTTTCTACCTTCTTGTATTTATCCTTATACCTAAAGAGCGAGGAAATCCAGGCACAAGTACAATCAAGTTTTTTTTCTTTTTCATGGGAACACTCCTAGAAAGACTTTATGTACACACAGTAATAGTAAAACAGAACCGATAGTTAGCTTTTGAAAATACAATAATACATATTATACTACAGACTATTAGATTTTATTACACGCCAGAAATTTGACGTCCAGAAGAAACGCGTCAATAAAAACAATATTCAAAGATTATTTATGGACGGGCAATATACACGCTTAAACCGAAAAAACAGCGGATTGCTGAGAGTGTGTCGGTGATCGACGAGACACAACGTATCCGGCCGATGATTGGTCTTCAACTAACAGACTCAAGCGTGCGGCGCTATATGAAACTACTTCGCTCAGCCGATGTAAGGCGTCAAGAGGTCATTGGCATTTAACCTAGTGACGTACGTGCCTATTTCAAACTTATTTAATACTATTCCATATGTTTTTTCGAGTTTTTTAAATCATAGTCCGTCGTAAATGTTCTTCAATTAACTGTACAAAAAGGTATTGCAGAATGGAAAAGTGTTTAAATTATTTTATTTTGTCTAAAGAGTTTAAGGTGTACATATGACAACACCGGCCAGAATTCCTTGATTGCTAACATGTATCGCAGTGCCACACAGGTGTTTTTCTAGTTTGACGTCAGGTCACTTTTACCGCTGAATGAATTGAGAGCCGCCATTTATGGCTATTTTTCTTCAATTTGTCTTTATCTCAGGAATTTTAAATATAATACGTCATTTCCATAACACCCTGTATATTAAATAATATTATTTAATATGTTTTATAATGGCTTTTAAATTGTCTCAAGACTTGAAAATAGTAATAACAATTTAAAAATAACTCGCACCATGACGTCGCTGTACGCGTCAATCGAAATTAGAACGGCTGGATATCATACCTTGTGTTCGTTGTATCGTGGATCAAAATGATGTTTAAACAAGGCGGAACAATTTTATGCAATTTAATTCGTCCAAATAGCAGGTCTACATTTCTAGTACCTCTTTGTCTTCGAGCGTCTTTGGATCCCATTTGTTATCCTGAAGGTAACCGATTTTTAAAATTTGGTTCATGGCTGCCCGGTTATTATTCTGGAGTCTTTCGAAATCCGACAGAGCTTCTGTCGCTTGTACCGTGTATCTTTGGCCGAATTTAGCATGTTCTTTAGGTACAAATCCTAGAAGAGACATAAATAAATGGTTAAAAATATGTTAACTTTTAAATTGTATTGTTCGTTACCTTCATACCCAGGCACCATGGGATGCTTGTAAATGGTGTCCCCTTGTCGTTCATTTACAATATCAATATCTCTGATTGCTGGACGAAATGTCTATAACCAGAAAAAAATATCTCCGATTGTATATTTTTTCGCACTTTATTTAGTGCTTTTATACAGGGTGTCCGGGAACATGTGGGAAATCTCCCGGATATGAAGAAAACACGTGAAAAGAATACTATAGGTTCATATAAACTTCTTTCGTATCGGCCTCCTCTTCGGAGATATGGGCTCCCAAAGAGCACCAATGGAATCAAGTTTTTTACACATAATTATTGAACCACCTGGTATATTTCAATTATTTTTCAATATGATGTATACCAGGTAAGACCCGTCAAATTACTTCCCAAGAAACTGTTGTGAATTACTCACAGCTGCAGGGACGGACTAGCTGTAACACTCATGGGCCCATTTTTTTTACGCCCTGTATGATGAGAACTTTGGACAATGTTTTTTACATACCTTTAACTATTGGCTAAAAATTAAGTACTCTTCATTCATGTCGCTAATCCTAACCGTTTTGGAAAAAAACGGCATTTCATATACATCATGTGCTTCGGGTATTTCAATAAAAGATACATCTTTGTTCCGATCCAATGTTCAACCTTCAAGATTCCGCTTTTTCATATTTAGCCCATGAGCAGTTAGGGTACTCAGTGTAAATAAAATGACGTTTTCTCGAAAACGGTTAGGATTAGCGACATGAATGAAGAGTACTTAATTTTTAGCCAATAGTTAAAGGTATGTAAAAAACATTGTCCAAAGTTCTCATCATACAGGGCGTAAAAAAAATGGGTCCATGAGTGTTACAGCTAGTCCGTACCTGCAGCTGTGAGTAATTCACAACAGTTTCTTGGGGTAGTAATTTGACGGGTCTTACCTGGTATATATCATATTAAAAAATAATTGAAATATACCAGGTGGTTCAAAAATTATGTGTAAAAAACTTGATTCCATTGGTGCTCTTTGGGAGCCCATATCTCCGAAGAGGAGGCCGATACGAAAGAAGTTTATATGAACCTATAGTATTCTTTTCACGTGTTTTCTTCATATCCGGGAGATTTCCCACATGTTCCCGGACACCCTGGATATTTCAATTTTATCTTGAATGGTTTTATATTTTGTTATTTTATAATTTTTATATTTATTATTTTATTTTTATATTTTAGCTCAAATATTATTTTATTATGCTTTGTCAATAAGAATACCTCTTTGGACAATAAAGCTTTTTGAGTTTGAGTTTATGAGTTTATTTTTGAAAATCGGGATTTATCAGTTTTTAATATTTTTTTTACCTTATAATCGTCCGCCGTCCTGTCCGATAAAACAAGTTTTTCCGCATGGTGAACTGTGGGATCCAATAGGACCTTATGGGTAGTAGTTGCATAGGTATCCCCGATTCGATACTTATATTGTGGACAAAATCCGGTATATCTAAAAAAATGTTTAATTGTATGTATTTAAGTGATAAAATACACAGTTTAAAAATATTATCACATTTTTGTCCTTACCCCGGTATAAAATGCGGATTTGGGGCAGATATAAGCTCCATGATAACGTTCTAATTTGGAACAACTTAAATTTTTTTCACACCAATTTTGAACCCCCCCAAGAATGAACTTAATGTTAGGCGAAATTCACTTTGACGTTTAATGTCATATGATGATGTTATGGCAAAGGTGGCATTATTACACACACCTTTTTATTTATTAATGGGTTTGTTCGCAGGCAATTTTTTTTTCATAAACGAGAAATTATACCGGTTGCATGTAATTTTTGAGGTGGCCGAATATTGGCTCCCCCGTACATTTTATAGAAAAACTGCCGAGTTTGAATACATTTTGTTCAACCAACACTAAGCTATTCAATTAAACGTGACGGCAAAACCACGAAACTCTCATAGTTTAGCAAGGACCATCAAATAATTTTTATGACCCCATTGCCAAAAATTGATGTAAAGCTGACCATAACGAATAATGAAAATATTGCCACTGACAATAATTTTCGTTTTGCCTCTTGAAGAAGATATAACGCAATTTCTCTATAAAATGTACAGGGAATTCAATATTCAGCCACCTCAAAAATTACATGGGATTTCCTATGTTTAATTTAACGATGCCTCACCCGGTATAGTTTCTGAATATGTACTTAATTTCTTGATAAATCAAAATTCGATAATAATTGAAAAAATCTCGATAAAGTTACATTTGTTGTGACAACTTAGGTAAAGACTGTAACATGCGACTTACTTCAATTTAGTAAAAAAAATTAAATCAATCAAGTTCAGTTCAGTTGCTCTGCGCTCGCAGTTGCAGTTCGCTGGGAAACAATTTCCGATTTATAAAATTGAACTGACTCGAACGAACTGAACTGCAGCGGCAAAGTTTCTCTAAATGCCATGCCACTTGAAACGTAAGACCCATGACCCATATGATATGGAGTTTGAAAAATGTATATTGTAAAACATAAATATTTGTTGTTGGATTTCTTGTGAATTAATTTTATCAGACTATATTGTGTATGCAGGAAGTAAACAATAATATTGTTGATTCTTTGATGAGTAATCTGTGTAATCAAATTATCATTTCGTTTATGACGCTGAATTTTTGTGGTGTGATTTCCTTAGATGTTGCTTTTGAATAACAGCTATTGAATAAAATATTTTTTTGTGCCTGTCATGGCATTTTGATGTGCTATAGGCCGATAATAACAAATGGCTCGTGCCAGTGGTATAACAATATTTGAGAAAATTTTAGGAAACATCAACAACCTAACAGAATAGCTCACAAAAGCATTTTGTTGTATAATGTAGGTGCTATGGCTATATAAATTTAATAGTTTAGATATGTTAACATTCATACAACGTATTAATATTATAGATTTGATTTTAAAAACTAAATTGTATCACGGGGGAGATCTTTATACAACAAATTTGTAATTCGAGAGCTTTTATAAAACTGTTATAAATCTCTCTTACTTAACTCGCTTGACTGCTTCTTTTATTTTATTTTTGAAGCGTTAAACAAAGGTATTTATGATGGTGACTTAACACATGACGTCGTGAATATGACATTAATGATCGATTTGAAACCAATACCGGTGGTATCTGATAAGTAGTTTTCATTTTTTTTAGTCTCAATGGCTCAATGATTTACTTATGTATTTAATGATGTTAAAATTAGTGATATTGGCCTCAATGGCTTGGTGGCATTGATTTTTACTAAAGAATTTGCATGCTACTCCAAAGCAACTTGTGTGATTGGTGCACGTATATGAATCGGATTCCGGAATCCGATTCACAACGTCGAATATATATTTAAATGGGACCTTTCACACTGCGATTCTAAATGGTTTGCATGCGATCATACGGCGATTTGTGTGATTGGTGCACGTGTGTGAATCGGATTCCGGAATCCGATTCACAACGTCGAATATATATTTAAATGGGATCTTTCACACTGCGATTTTAAATGGTTTGCATGCGATCCCACGGCGATTTGTGTGATTGGTGCACGTGTGTGAATCGGATTCCGGAATCCGATTCACAACGTCGAATATATATTTAAATGGGATCTTTCACACTGCGATTTTAAATGGTTTGCATGCGATCCCACGGCGATTTGTGTGATTGGTGGACGTGTGTGAATCAGAGTCCGGAATCCGATTCACAACGTCGAATATATATTTAAATGGGATCTTTCACACTGCGATTTTAAATGGTTTGCATGCGATCCCACGGCGATTTGTGTGATTGGTGCACGTGTGTGAATCGGATTCCGGAATCCGATTCACAACGTCGAATATATATTTAAATGGGATCTTTCACACTGCGATTTTAAATGGTTTGCATGCGATCCCACGGCGATTTGTGTGATTGGTGGACGTGTGTGAATCAGAGTCCGGAATCCGATTCACAACGTCGAATATACATATATTTAAATGGGACCTTCCACACTGCGATTCTAAATGGTTTGCATGCGATCCCACGGCGATTTGTGTGATTGGTGCACGTGTGTGAATCGGATTCCGGAATCCGATTCACAACGTCGAATATATATTTAAATGGGACCTTTCACACTGCGATTCAAAAGGGTTTGCATGCAATTCCACAGCGACTTGTGTCGTTCCGGAATGCGATTCTTAAACTTGCACCAATCACACAATTCTTTAGACTTGCAGTGTGAAAGGTCCCATTTAAATATATGTTTCGCGAGATGTACGTGTAGAATCGAATTCCGGAATCACAGTGTTTTTATAGGAATATCAAATTTATTGATATTTGTTATGCGCACACGAACAAACCCAAGGGGAGGAAAGTGACGTAGGAAGAAAAAATCAATCCGCCTGCATACACCCATCGTTATATCGCTATTTGACCGGAAAAAGTATAAAAGCTTTCTTCAGCACACATACAGAAGAAACTCGGCCTTATCAGTCGAGGGAGGAGGCGAACCAACCCGATTTCCAAGACAATAGGTAAAAGAGTGTCGCACGGTTTATACCTTGGCCATCTTTCGTCCGATCGACCATCTTCATGCCTCTTATTGCGTCGTACTCCTTGGCAGACATCGGTAAACACAGGTAAAGAAGAGAGAGGGGCGATGGTAACCGTTTCAGACCGAGAGACGGTCGAAATTCTTCCTAACAAACGTTTGTGTGGTTTGTGTACTCCACGTTCGCGACATGTTATAGTATAGTCGAGTTCGGGTTAATGGTTTGTTATCTAGCTAGCCCTGAACGCGCGCGTTTTGTTTTCCTGGATAGTCCGATTATTTTGTGTTTGTATCTCAGAGTTCCATGATTACGAGCTAACGGCGAGCCGGTTTGCGAGGGACCGTTGGGTTGTTTTGAAGTTTTTAAGCTCACGTGTTTGTTCGACAAAATATCAGGTCCCAAGCCTAAGAAATTTGTGAATAGTGCCACTAAATATACTGTTAACCATGAAGTACCATACGATAGGTTCGGGTAATGTTTCGGGAGAAGCTAAGAAGTCTGGGTTCACGATATATGCAGATATGGACGTCTCGCAGAATAAGGTAAATTCCTGAGATACCAGATACTTGTTTTTATGTAGCTGACAGTATGATAGAGACCATTAGGAGCACACTTACGGTGGCTGAGCCAGTTTTTCTGTACACAGGATATGACGGTGTAATAAAGAGAAGAAAGTTCCTTAATTTAACTAACTTATGCTAATTTTTTATATAATTCATCTACATCGTTTAACATTTCATCAAAAGAAATTTATTGAAAGTTTCATGGTTGGTAAAGCATTAAAAATACTGGTCTTGAAGGAATGACGTTTACGTTTAAATAATATGAAACGCCGTTAACAAAAAATACCATAACCGAATTAACTAAAATACTTGTTTTCGAAATTTTACTTGTTTCTATTGTCGGCTTGATTTTAAAAAAGCATGTTTTAGGTATTTGCGGAACAGGTTATACATATTTATCTACATTCCCCCTTAATAAATCGGGTTTGTTTGAAAGAACTGAATGCAAATTTTTGTGTTATAATAATAAAAAATTGTAGAAATCATTTAGTTCAAAATAATAAATATAGAAAATCAGTATTAGAATTTTTTAACATAAATATATTTTGGTCTATGAACAAATATTTGGTCAAATAACAAAACAGCTCAATTTAAAAAAAAAATACATTCATACACTTATATAAGTATTTACCATTATTTTCTTAGGTATACATTGAACGCCCAACAATAGAGCAAAGCTAGTGCTTCCTTATTTTCGTCACTTTTTCAGAGTGAGCAACCAGAAACCGTTGGGAATTTATTATCTATTTGAAGCTCGATTGGTTGTCGTTTTAAAAACTAGCCCTATATTAGTTGATTAGAATTTCTAAAAGAAAAATACTATCAAAAGGTTAATAATACATATACCGGGCGATGCATCGTTGAGTTGAAGATAGAAAATCCCATGTAATTTGTGAGGTGGCTGGATATTGGCTCCCCTGTACATTTTATAGAAAAACTGTGTTATAACTTCTTGAAGAGACCGACGCGAC